>VBSM01002608.1:158076948-158137917 GCA_008086735.1 Cheirogaleus medius | reverse complement strand
ATAAAGCAATGCTCTGTACCACACAAATCTTTACCTCCTTACCAAAGCCACCACTCACCATCCCTACCTCTAAATTCCTTCACTGAAGGGTAGATAAATTCCAGAGTAGCTGCTACAGGCTCCCCTTACCCTAGATCAACATACACCACATCCCAAAATAAAGTCCTGGAAGAAAAAGAAATTGCTTAATATGAATAAGACCTTTGCAAATCATCTTACTTTTTTCCCCATCCTCAGTCTCATCCTTCCTCTCCATCTCTCCCAGATACACAAAGCCCCTGCCCCTCCTTGGGAGGTCTGCTGCTGCTCTGCAGGATTTGGTCGCTGCTACAGGTATTACTCTGGGAAAGTTGCCATTCTCTGGTTATTTACAGGGGAGAATAGTTTCAAAATTATGAAGTTTGTAAATGGTCAAGACTTTCAGATTTTTATAATAAGCTTCCATTTAAGAATGAAAATACATGAAAAAGGGAAGAGGAGGAGAAATGAAATGTGAGAGCACTTACAACATCTCAGTGTAGCATACTGCATGGTGTATGTCGATTTTTGGGGTAGGAAGAGATCTTGGATGCTCTAGCTGTCTGTCTTGATCTCCCACCCAATACCCAGGAAGAAGCCATTTGCCAAACTCCTGGCCTGCTCCCAGGCCCAATCACGCTCTGCGGTTTGCCTGGCGAACACCTGTTCATTCTTTAAGTTTAGCATCACTTTCTCTGGAAATCAGTCTCAGATGCTTTCCATCTGCATTTGAATGATTGCAGTTTGCAGGGAGAGGAACGAGGAGAGTAGATGACTAATGCCATGCTGAGACATGTGGGGCTTGTGGTTTCTATTTAAAATTCAGGGGTGACATGCAGTTGGATCTACAGGCCTGGAACCAGGGGCAGAAGTGACTGGGAGGCCCCCAGCATGTGAGCCGTCCTGAAGGTGCTGGCCTAGGGGAGGTTCCGAGGCAGCCACCAAACAGAGGGGAGATGCCACTTTCAGAGGAAAGAGATTAACTCCGGACTCTGTGTGGAGAGTTTCCTGTAGACCCAGATTCGCAATGGCAGGACAATACGAATCATCACGGCTGTAATTACCTTAATGTACCATTTTTCACTGAGAACCCAGGGAAGTGCTTACAACTACATTAGCTTTCAGGCAATCAAAGACCAGGAGGAAAAAAAAGCCTGCAAATGGTATTAATGTGTGAAAAACACTTTATAAAACATGGATATCTTGAGAACATCCTGGAAGAATGTTTCACCAGGCTATCTACAATTCACAGCTCTGGCCAAGCTCTGGCTTGTGAAGATGTGAAACAAAGGTGCCTTCCTCCCTGAGGAATTAGCCCCTGGATCACCTACTGCTGTCCAGTGCAGCATCTCTCCTGGGAGCAACTGTCCTACATTGCCATAGTATGCATTGAAAGGTGACAGGCGGAGGGGGCCTAGGGCCCAGGTCTCCATTAGGGCCTGACTATTGCTGACGGGCCAAGAATGGGCCAAGCGTGAGCTACACCTGGCATCTCTCTGGGAACCTTTACGTCCATCTGTGCATCTTCTTTGTAGCCTTCCTTGAAGTGGATTGGGCCAGGATTAAGTACGAATGATACCGTATCTATGCCCCAAGGAGGGCAGTTTGGTAAAACATAAAGCCACAGCCTGCTCAGATTGAGGGAGGTGCTGCGTGTCGTAGGCCTCCCACCCCTTCCACGGGTGAGGATGTGTGTGGAGCCTCGCAGGCATCTGCTTCTCAGTGCTGCTTCTGGCAGTGCTATCAGGACCTGCTGGCCCTTTTGCATGCAGTCAGCCTGCCTGTGGCTGTCTGTGCTGCTCACTCCCCACGGTGCAGACTAAGGACGGCCTCTCTCTATGGCTCACGGTGAAATAACAACACCCGGCCATGAACGCCCACGCAGGCCAGCAGCCCCATCCATTCTTATCAGAATATTTAATTTCATGTCTTTAGTTCATTCTCCCTCCAATCCTTTTAACACACAAAAGCAGAGTGATCTTTCTATAGTGCACGTCTGACTTTGCCATCCCACCATTAAAAACACTGCAGCCCCATCACAGGCTTCCCGTTCCCTATAAGGCCACGTCCAAAGTCCTGCCTATGGCTTACGAGGTCGTCCATGATCTCGTCCCTCTCTGCCTCATCAGAGCTAGCCCCTGTGCAAGACAAAATATTGACTGGATGTTTATGTCCCTCAAAATTCATATGTTGAAATCCTTTCCCCTACTGTGATGGTATCAGTAAGTAGGAGCTTTGGGAGGTAATTAATTCACAAGGGTGGGACCCTCATAAATGGGATTAGTGTCTTTATAAAAGAGACCTCAGAGCTCTCAGGCTCTCTTTCCACCATGTGAGGACACAGAGAGAAGACAACAGTCTGCAACCTAACATAGGGCGCTCACCAGACAGCAACCATGCTGGCACCCTGATCTCAGACTTGCAGCCTCCAGAACTGCGAGAAAAAAAAGGCTGTTGTTTCTAAGCCACTCTGTCCATGGTGCTTTGTTATAGCATCCCAAACTGACTAAGACCACGTGAGACAATTAAGGAGATGATATCATTGAGTCTATTGCAATAGGAAGAGTGGTCATCAATGAAGAACATATCAAAGAAAATGAAGGGGCCTTGAGTTTCATAGAGGCAGGTAGACAAGGGAGTCATCCACAAGTCTTATGGAAGTCATGAGGAAGAAAGGAGATAGGTTTTTCTAGGAACACGCCAGTGCAGGGTGAGCCTTGTAGTTAGCTTTTCTTGGAACACAGAAGGGTGGAAGACTTCTTAACAGCCACTATTTCCAGGAGCACAGGGCTCAGGCGATCAGAGTCGTGACCACCTGTCACTCGCCCACTCTCCATTGTCCTCCAGCCATAGACACACTCGCCTGAACCCCGTTTCATACCCCTAGGACAGAGCTCCATCTGCTCTCAAGGAATGGGAAGCCTGTCTTTGCCCGATATGCCCGACCAACCTTTCGAGGTTCAGCTCAAGGTTCACTCACCTTCTCCATCACACGTTAGCCAGGACCTACTTAGTCCAGTTGTCATAAAGGTTAAATATTAATAGAATGATGCAAATAAAGTCCTTTGCATGGTGGCCTGGTACCCGGTGAGTGATGAAGAAATACAGACTTATAACAGTCTTTTCCAGCTGAGCCCTGCAGACAGAGCTGCTTCCATGCAAGGCAAGGAAGGAATCTATCTTCACACCTGAGACACCGGGACTCCGTTGCTGCCATTTGTACCTCCTCCTCGTGCTATTGATTCATTCTTTTAACAAGCATCTATTACTCCTCACAGGGGCTGCAACAGCGAACAAGACAGTCCTGCCTGCTGCCAGCCCTTCTGGAGATCACAGCCCAACAGGGCTACATGAGAGTAATTAAACAATTGCAATGTAGAGTGAGACGCCTGCAGTACCAGGCTGGGGGCATGTGCTCTGGAAACATGAAAGTAGATATCCGACCAGACCTGGGCAGAGATTGCAGGCAGGTTTCTGGAGGAAGCCATGCCCAAGCTTGGATGACGGAAATACTATTCAAAAAAATAATTTGTAAAAGGTCTCAAAGTTGGAAGGGGAGGGCAAGGAAGGTGTGGGGAAAATGTCTCACTTAGGGCAAAAGAACTGGTCTTATCTCTCTCGGCACTCACAGTTCTCTCTCTCTCTCTCTCTCTCTCTCTCTCTCACACACACACACACACACCCTCATGGCTTATCTTTGCCCTGCCTATAAGCATCAAGGTGTGAAGAATGAACCTTTGATCCTACATTGTGAGTGGATCATCTGTGTCTGAATATTTTGTTTCAGTGCTGATATGAATCTAAGTCATTAGCCCCATTAAATACTCTTTTAATTTTTTTTTCCTTAGAAGGTAAGTGAGACTAAGATTTACTCTGAAGAAGAGCTAAGGAGAAGAGAGTGAGGTGGCCACAGGATAAGCTCTCAATAAACATTTCTTTCCTTCACTCCTCAGCCAAGCCTTTTAGATGGTGAGTGTAGTGGATTGTGAACTGTGTGTGTGATAACATTAGCTATGGTCAGGAAGAAACCAAGGTTTCACAAAGCTTGTCCCAAAGCACCACACATAGGCACAGACTCCTGGGACAGGGAGCGGTGGGGGTGGGACTGCTGGTGAGTAGGGGTGGGGACTGGAGCCAAAGAATGGTGAGGGGTGGTCAGCAAAAGCCCGAGAAGCCTCTCTGGAGAACCGAACTTATTAACCTCGACTTCTTCCTGAATCCTCAACTATCCTCTGCACGGAGGAGAGCAGGCATACTCTAGATGTGTGTACCTACTTACGTTGTAGACGGGCCACTCAGTGGTAAAACACACACACACCCGACGTTGCCTGGAGGCTGTGGGTGCCCTACCCCTAGCCACTGGAGAACTCTCCACCTGTTTGCTCTGCAAGGCACCTGCCATAAGTCTCTACTGACACACCATGGGCACTCATGGCTGGTCCAGAAACCACTCACCATCAAGTTCAGGTCAGCCCACTGCTCCCTCCCCCATGCAGAAGGCAATTCCATGGCCAAGGATGCACAGGGAATTGTTAAGGATCTATGGATCCATAAGAGAGTTGAGTAAAAAATACACACACATGCACACACACACAAACATACACACACATATACAGTTGTCCCTTGGTATCCTCAGGGATTGGTTCCAGGAATTCCCTTAGATACCAAAATCTGAGGATGCTCATATCCTGGATATGAAATGGCATAGTATTTGCATACAACCTACGCACATCCTCCTGGTACACTTTAAATCATCTCTAGATTACTTATGATATCTAATACAACGTAAACGCTATGTAAATAGTTGTTACGCTGCATTGTTTAGGGAATAATGATGAGAACAAAGCCTGTACATATTCAGTACAGATGCAATTTTTTTTCCAAATATTTTTGTTCCACAGTTGATTGAATCCAGGGTTGCAGAACTCACAGATATGGAGGCCAATTGTATACATACACAATGTAACAACAGGAAGGGTCCTTAGGAGACAATACTGGCTTCCTATTTTGCAGAGTCCGGGGAAAAATGAAAATGCAGGGCTCTTTTGTTTATTATTATCAGCAGTTTATTTCATGATGGCAATAGCAGGGCATACAACCAAGCCTGAGACTCCTCTGACCACCAGCCCTCTTTGACGGCACAGGTCACCCACAAAGGCAGCCTGCCCAGTGGCTATATCATCCAAAACCCTATTTTACAGGCAAGAAAACAGAAGCCCACAAATGGAAACGATCCTCTTGTTCCAGTTCATTCCCACCCCCCGGGGTGCCCTTCATGCCGGGGTTCTTTAGTGGGGACCTGTTCCTCTGTCTGTTGTGAAACTCCAGGCAAGCCACTGCACCTCCTTCTTCCTCAAGTTCCTCGCCTGTAAAGTGAAGATAATGATAGCGCAGACCTCGACTATTCATTGCTACAATTAAATAAGGCAGTGAAACAAAGGATTTAGAAGAGTGCATGACACAGAGCAGCTCTCAATAAATGATCGCAATTTTAAATATTGGTAATATTAGTAATGATAGTTGTGGTATTTCAGCAAAGAGCCCCACATGCACACTTGTCTCCTTTGTCTGTGACCTTGACTCTTTGGTATCAGTAGGAGACACCTTTCAGATGCTTCCTTTGCCAAAGCCAACTGTGAGCTACTGGGTGATCTGATGTGTAGGGAGTTAGGGGCAGAGTAGTTACATCAGGCCCAGAGCAATGCTAGACTTTGGAAAAAGCGGATTGCAGCAGCCCTGCTTCCAGGACTATCATTTACTCTAATCAAAGGCTGGGCTGAACTGCCTGAAGGTAGGGCTTCTCAAACTCGGGTCACTTACAGTACATTGCCCTGGCATGCTTGCCAAAATGTCAGATTTCTGGATCCCCAACCCAAACCAGTAAATCAGAAGCTCCAGACTAGGATGGAGGAATCTGTTCTAACAAGCGTGTTTTATCCCTGAGGGTGAGGACCACCCCTGCCCAGGGCCAGCTGCAGGTGCATGGCCACCAGCAAGCCCTGCAGCGCTCATCGCCTGTGTCACATGTCTCCTTCCCTATCGCTCTGCTCCTTTTAGGCTGGCGCTGCCCAGGGCAATCTTGCACAGGCAGGCCACCCAGCAGGCGCCAATTAAAGCGTGTTGGTTGGTTGTCGGACAGTTCACTGCACACGTCTCACACCTAACACACAGTAAAGGCCGATTGCTGTGCCAGCTGGGCAGGCCACTCCCTCTGGGCCTGGTCCAGAAAGCTCTGGCTGGGGTCCCGAGGAGCCCAGAGGGGCTGAGCACGCACCACGGGACAGCGTCTTGCTCTCTTGCAGCCTCCAACTGTGGGCCATCTCTTCAAATGCTGATATTTCCTCAAGCTTCACACCTTGCTGCTAAGCTGTTTGAGCTCTATAATAAAGGACAAAGGACATTTTGAGCATCACTTTAAAAAAACTTCAAAAATTTCCCCGGCCAGATGCACAGGTTCAGAGACTGATTCAACGTGGTAAGTTATTCTGGTGGATGTCTACACCAGCCCTGCCAAGCGCGTGGCAGACAATTCTTGTTAGCCAAGGCAGCCCACCTGCCCCTTCTGTCCCTCACTCTGGGAAAGAGAGAAAAATCCAATGGAAACCAGGCTCTGGTCATCTTGCGGATGGTTGGGTGTGGCTTCATCACTCTGCATCTCTTCCTCCTCTTCCCCAGCATGCAAATAGCCTCTCTTTCAAAGTACCATTTGCACCTCTTTAGGAAGTTGGCAGAAATTAATTAAAGCTGACTTCGCTCACTCTTCCTGGATGGAGTCTCCAATGGCCCCAAGCTCGGCCATGGGGTGCCGTATTATAAGGAAAGGGAAGAAGGACTGGAGGGGCATGGAAATGCCTCAGCACCCACTGCAGGAGGGGGGCCAGTCTGAGGAGGTGAGGCAGGTGCCCCAGGGGACCCTCTTGGGGCTCTGGAGTCCCCGGCAACTGCTTCCAGACATCCTTGAGAAATTGAGGCCAACTCGACAATCCTCTCCAGGAGCAGCTCCCAACTTGTGCAGCTGCCCGCCCCCATCACAGCCCCTGCGTGACCCAGAGCCACTCCGCCAGCCCCGGTGTCACATCCATCAGCAACGACTCTTCCCTGCAAGCCAGGGAGGTGGCCAGTGTGGATACTTATGAAAATGAGCACAGTACGAAAGAAGAAAAATCACAGGCCCACCTCCCCTAAAGCTTTATTTTTCATTATTTTGGTTCACAGTACTTCTCACCAGGTGGATTTGTTTTGTTTTTGATTTTTATCCATTGGCTTATACTGTGACAATGTAAGCTTCACAAGGGGAAGTACTGTGCTTTGTTTTGTTCACATTTTAAGTACCATAAAACACATAGATGCTTAAGATGTGGTTATTAGCAAGCATGAAGGAAGGAGCTCACTTAACCTACCCCAATCCCGATGGCCCCGTCTTCCCGTGGCAGCAGGTGCTATCCGACTGAGATAGAGTATTTAACAAGGCATTGGGGGATAAGGAGTTTTGTTGACATTATTCTTTTTCAAAAGATAAAATTATCTGTAAATAATTTTTACATTAATGTAATTGGTTTTTTTTTTCCAATAAAGAGGCAAGAGCCTGAAAAGTAAACATAATAACAAAAAGCACGTGAGGAACAAGTGGCAAAGCTCTGGGGAAAGAAGCTCCATCTGGGTGGTGGGGCATCCAGAAAGGGGGTGTCTTGGAGGAAGTGATTTTCTCAGTCTGTTGGGGCTGTTGTAACAAAATACTTTAGACTGGGTAATTTATAAACACCATGAATTTGTCACTCACAGTTCTAGAGGCTGGAAAGTCCTAGATCCAGGTGGCAGTTGATTCGGTGCCCAGTAAGAGCCTGTTCTTTATAGATGGCACCTGCCAAGTGTCTTCACATGGCATAAGGATGGCACAGACCCTCCAGACCTCTTTTCTAGGGTGCTAATGCCACCCATGACCGTGCAGCCTTCATAACTAATCACCTTCTAAAGGTCCCACCTCTTCACACCATCTCTTTCAGGGTTAGGTTTCAACACATGAACTTGAGGATGGCACAAACATTCAGACCCATATCAGTTAGCATCTAGGTCATTAACTGGATTGAAAAGAAGACATTCTCTCTTCTGGCCTTACAGGATGGGCTGGGTGTCCCCACAGCCTTGAAGATGAAGCCAATCACAGCACTTAGCAGGTGATATTTTAACACTCGTGTGACCCATGAGCTCCTGAAAGATTCCATTTTATTCACCTCTGAATCCTTGGGCTCTGGCAACAGCAGGTTCTCACTAAATGTTTGCTGAACAAATGTCTGACCAGATGAATCGGCAGGCTACTCCAAGTGGGAGGAATGAAGTGAACAAAGGCTTACGGAAAGAAATGGTGTAGACAGACATGGAGTGTGTGTTTGCTCATTGCTATTAACTGGAGCTCTGGATAATTCATGGTCATAGTGACAAATGCACCTTAAGTTGGTGGTCTAGGCAAAGATCAACCTTAAGAAACCAGGCCCTCCAGCCTCAAAGCACCTTTGTTACTGTACTTCAGGCACTGAGCCATAAAGGCATTGCTTTTTCAATGGTTTTGTGAAAGATGAGTGCCCATGTCTTCATCCTCTCCCTGGGGCTTTCCCTGTAGGTTGAGAGAACAGAGAGTCCTGGCTACTGGGAAGAAAAGTAGGACCCACTTCAGACAATGAGATTCTGGGACACATGTATAAACCCTGGACAAGTGAGAAATGCACCCAAAATATCAGGTCAGGGGCGAGGTGGACATGGCATGGGTCCCTCCAGCTCTCTGCCCCTCATAGGATTTCCAGAAGAAACCGATTTGTGTGCTTTCTAACAATAATCTAAATCAGAGGCATCTGCTTTCATCTTTGTCGGCTGAAAGGCTTTTTAAGCTCCCCACTGTTTGTTTTGGTTTATTACTGAAAGGCTAAAACCATAAAAAAAAATCATTGTTGTGGGTATTTTCCAGTTGAGATGAAATATTTAACAAGGGCGAGGTGGGGAGGAGGAAGTTTGCTGAAAATACCATTTTTTAAAGGTCAAAAAATGCATAAACCCATTACTTTAATATTGTTTGTTCCCACAAGAGGCAAAGTATCCAGAGCCCTCCCTCAACTCCAGATTGTCACGCACAAATGCACACACACATCAAGTCCTTCCCCCCAAACCACAGCTATGATCCTCTTACAGCCCTGCTTAGAATCTTCTGTGGCTCCACCCAGCCCAGAAAATAAGATGCAGCCTCCTCAGCCCAGCGTGAAAATCCTACCACAATCCAGCTTGACCTACTTGTGCATCCTCACTGCCCACAGGGGTCTCAACCCCCTCTCCAGATCAGCCTGTCAAAAAGATATATTCTTGCAGAAATTTTCAATATATAGTTTTACTTTTTTGTGTCATCAAATCAGGCCAGTATCTGTTTGAATTACCTCCCACTTCTCCCTTCCCTTCCATGGTGACACATCAAAATCCTACCCAGACCTAGTGCAGCCTCATCTCCTCTGAGATGTCTCCCCTTCACCCCAAGCAGAGACCCTTAGGGGCACATGGCCACACTGTGCATCTGTTCACAGCTGATCTCCCTGTTCAGGCCATGAGTTTCTTGAGGCCTGTAGATCTCTGTGCCCCCACCAAACATATGCCTCCGCAGAGTGAGTACTCAGTATGTATTTTTCAAAAGATTGAATTAAGAAAGAAACGATCGAGCCCTTTCCTCTCTGCAACGTTTGCTTTACTATTTGTACAGAAATCAAATCCTTAGAACATGCCAAAGCACTCTACATAATGGATGCATCTTCTGATTGGATTATAATTAAAATAAGATTTTTTGGGGGGGGGCGGGTAATAACATAGTTACCTCAATTGGCAGAAGGGAGATGTGATGGATAGTTGATGAACAGTCTGCACGCTGCCATAGTGTTTGCCCTATTAGTTTCCTATTTTAAAAAAGGGCTTTAGAGGAGCATCCCAAGAACCTGATGTTGAATATCATCCCCAAGTGTAGCTGGATTGTACAGCACAAGAAGTAAGAAAGCTGAGAGAGCTCACGGAGGAGGAGGGAGCAGGAAAGTTGTGGGGCAGAAAAAATGGGGCAGTCAGTTCACTGGGAGGCTGCAGAGGAGCACGAAGCTGGGGGCTGAGCAACCCGAGAGGCAGCGGCTGATCTGCACACATTCTAAGCCTGACTCCATTCTAAACCTGCCTCCGCCGGTGCAGTAGCCGCCAGCTACATGTGGCTACTGAGCACTTGAAATGTGGGTAGTGTGAAGTAAGATGTGTGGCCAGTGCAATGAAATACACACTGGATTTTGAAGATTTAGTATGAGAAAAGAATATAAACTATCTCATTAATGATTTTTATGTCAATTGCATGTTAGAATGATAAAACATTAGATATATTGGGTTAAATAAAATATATTATTCTTAATTTCAACTGTTCTTTTTTATTTTTTTATGTGGCTGGTAGAAAATTTAAAATTGCATATGGGGTTAGCATTTGTGGCTGGGCTGGCATTTTATTTCTACTGGACCATGCTAGTCTAGACTAAGTTTTCTAGACTGAGTAGGATGTCAGTTTTCTCACCCCCCAAGGAGGATAAAGAGCATCATTCATACTCTAAAAATAGCAGGTGCTGGAGCCAGCCAGCCTCATGGTAGCATGAGAGTCGTTTTCTGGCCAGATGTACATGGTCATTTTCCCCCTGCTCAGAGTCCTGGGATTGCCATCTGAGTCTAAAGATAATAAATAAACAGTGTGGCTCTTCCCACAGTCTCAGGATTACTGACCATCTGAAGCCCCAAGCAGGAAAAGTGCCAAGAAGTATCCATCATATTTGCATAAGGGAACAAAAATAAAAGGTCCTCTAAGCAGGAGCTGTTATGCTTTTGCTTATATTTTTTCTATCATCGTAGGGCTCATTCATATTAATGGCTTATTTAACCTAGTATTTCTAAATGGGCTGATAAGTATGCCTTCACTGATTCTTGATTGACTTTGGATACTATTTACTGTGGATGCTTAGGCCTAATTTCTTACCCTCCCCCCAAAATGGCTTTGAAATAAAAAATTTGGACCATTGCTTCTCTTCTTCTGCTTGAGTAAACTGAGATTTGGCATAGCAACCAGTTATGGGCCATGCACACTCCTGGGTGGGGGAGGGATGGAGGGATGGAGGGCAGGGTACTGTGTATGTGAATATCCCTAGTATCAGCAAAAATTTCTTTGCTATAATTAACTTAACTCTGAGCTTAAATTATGTTTGTACAAAACCTTTACTTGTGCAAAGGTAGTGTATTCGTTATCTACTGCTGTGTAACGAATTATGTCATAATTTAGCAGCTTAAAACAATACACATTTATGATCTCACAATTGCTTCTGGGTCAGGATATTGCTGAGCTGGATCTTTCATCTCAGAGTCTCTCACAAGGCTACAATCAAGGTTGGCCAGGGCTGCAGTCATCTGAAGGGTCAGCTGGGGCAGGATATGCTTCCAACCTCACTCACATGGCAAATACTTTCATAAATTTGAGTGTAGTAGGCATGTATGTAGTTACTTATGTTGCTGAGACAAATACTTTCAAAATTGCTATTGCTTTTTCTAGTAACTACACAAATTGCTCACTGTGAATTTATATCTGCTCACCACTCTCCTACCTCCTTTCCCTGTTCCACATATACACAGGCCTTCAATCACAGGATAAATTCATTCCACAAAACGCTTAGTCAGCATCTTACGTGGAACCAGCCTCCCTGTATCACATGTGAGTTCTACCAAAAAAAAAAAAAAAATGGGTGTAATGCAATTCTTTGTGAGTTTTCACTTGCAATTGTACTAATGGATTAAAGACCAAAGAGGAAGCACCCCCTTTCATGGCAGAATGCCAAAGGCTCCTTGAAACCAGGCCATCAATCTCTTGACAATCAAGTGCCCACCCTTTTGCCAACCAATTCATTCTACCCAGGAGACCACCTGAAAAGCAACTGGACTGAATGTGAAGTTGCAGCTTTTGAAGTAACAAGGAAAGACGAAGTATTTTTCAGGATAGGTGTGTTCTATTTCCCCAATGCTTTTCTCTTTGTTGAGGCTCATTAAACCCCCTGCCTCTGCCAGCCAAAGGACCATGGTGTCGGGAGGTATGGGGAAGTGTGAAAGAGAGAAACTACCAGCGCGGCAGCACCCCTTAGGGCAGACAACCACAGACCCACACCTGTGTGGCAGGTCCAGCATGAGGAGGCGGCCTTGCAGAGGTCTGCAGCCCCAGGATGTGGAGAGGCCTCTCTTGTGTCCCAGTGCCCCCACTCTGGCCCCCTCGTCCAGTCGTAAGGGAGCTCCAGCTGACGTGTCAACTGGCCTGCCAATGGCTGTAATACCACCATCGATCACATTTAGGTTTTACTGCAAAGCTCTTTTATATTTTCATGGTTTCTAAAACCTATCCATTATTTCCCTGCCTAGTTAGATAGTGGATCTGACTATTATGTGTATAACCTTTCACTGATGACTCAGCTACCAAACCCCAATGATCTCAAGACTATGAATTGTGTATCTGTTTGTTCACAATCAAAATAGCCTCAAATCTTTGTGCTTTTAAGTTCTTATGTCCATTTTGTACAGATTTGCTCTTTCTTCTCTCAAAACTAGGCTTTTGACCATTATTTCCATATGTGGTTAACCAGCCTGATTAGAACCATCTCCTGTATGTAAAACAACACACATGTGCATGCATATCCTCCTTTAATGTGTTGTTTCTCATCCACTGTGGGCTTGGGGGAAAGAAAAACCAAAAGAGGAAATCTATGTAAAATGAGTTAAAAGGCTCTGATTAAAGGTTTCAAGGTCTCCCCTATGAATTTAATGCATTATCTTTATCTTTATTACTAATTTGTATAGATCCTTATAGTTTCACAGCTGTGTTCCAAATAGCTACAAAGAATGATAAACTCTGGGTAAATGATTAAAGTTCAGTTTACCCCTTAGCTTTTATTCATATCTAACAATGGTGGGGTGTGCGTGTGTGTGTGTGTGTTTCACCAGCACATTACCCACTCCATTCCAGGGAAGGAATAATGAAGATAGTATTGTCTCAAAACTCTTCCTCTTGCCTGTAATCCCAGCACTCTGGGAGGCCAAGGTGGGCGGATCGTGTGAGCTCAGGAGTTCAAGACCAGCCTGAGCTAGAGCAAGGCCCTATCTCTACTAAAAATAGAAAGAAACTAGCTGGACAACTAAAAATATATAGAAAAATTTAGCTGGGCATGGTGGTACGTGTCTGTAGTCCCAGCTACTCAGGAGGCAGGAGGATCACTTGAGCCCAAGAGTTTGAGGTTGCTGTGAGCTAGGCTGATGCCACGGCACTCTAGCCCGGGCAACAGAGTGAGACTCTGTCTCAAAACAACAAAAACAACAATAAAAAACTCTTCTTCACCCTTCACATTGATCATTCACCAAGTTTTTATGATTCCACTTAAAGCATTTCTCAAATTCATCTCTTCTTATGCACCCCATTTGCTATCGCTATTTGTGTTAGTTTTCTGGGGCTGCTGTGATGGTTCATTTTATGTGTCAACTTGACTGGGCTGTGGGGTGCCCAGATATTTGATCAAAATGTCATTCTTTGTGTGTCTGTGAGGATGCTTTTGGATGAGGATAACACTGAATTGGACTGAGTAAAGCAGATTGCCCTCCTCAATGTGGGGAGGGGCTCATTCAACAGAAAGGCCAACCCTCCCAGGAGTAATAGGGAACTCCTCCTGCCTGACTGTTGAGCTAAGACCTGAGTCTTTTCCTGCCTTTAAACGTGAGCTGAAACACTGGCTCTTCTTGGGTCTTAGGTCTGCTAGCCTTTTGACTGGAACTACACCAGCAGCTCTCCCGGCTCATCAGCTTGCCGACTCCAAATCTCACGACTTCTGGCCCTCCACAATCACATGAGCCAGTTTCTTATAAAAATCTTTCTATATATATTTGGTTATAAATACATATATTGGGTATATTGGGTTATTTATAAAAATATATGGTCACAAATACATATACATACATGTTTTTAGATATATTTGTGTGTGTGCATGTGAATGTATCCTATTGTTTTGTTTCTCTGGAGAACAGTGAGTGCCAAATACAGCTACCACAATGAAATACCACTGGCTGGGTAGTTTAAACAACAGATTTCTATTTTCTCAGTTCAAGAAGTCCAAGATCAACAGGGGCCTCCCGTGAGGCCTCCCTTCTCGGGCTTGCAGATGGCCACCTTCCCGCTGGGCCCCCGTGGCCTTTGCTCAGCGCAGGCACATCCTGGTGTGCCTCTTCTGTCCTAACCTCCTCCTTGGCAAAGGCATCAGTCTGACTGCATTGGGCTGGGTACCCTAACAACTCTCTTTAACTCAATTACCATTTAAAGGCCCCACCTCCAAATACAGTCCCATTCTGATGTACTGGAGGTTAGGGCTTCAATGTACAGATTTTGGGGAGATAAAATTCAATTCACAGCACTATGACTATTCTTTTAGTTTATGGCTATTTGTCTTCTATGATTTTTTTGTCTTTCTTCTTCCACCATTGTGACCTTCCATATTCTATGTTAAGTAACCTCCCTCAAATCCAAATTGGATTGGGCACTATCTGCTTAATTTCGTCTAAAAGATCCTTGATGCTTCATGGCTTATAGGGCACAGTTGAAAGGCTTTATCCAGACATCACCAAGATCGTCTGGGTCCTACCCCTAACTACTCTTTTCTAGCCTCATCTCTCATCATTCTTCCTCACTTGCCCAAAACCTTATTTGTAGCCATCCCAGACAACTCTTTGTAGAGAGCATTCACCTTTTTGTTCAACTCAGAGGCTTTATCAACAATATCCTCTGAGATCTGCAGCCTCCCTGAACACATATCTTCCAGTAATTGCTGCATAATTATCAGTGGGTCTGAATCTTCCTTTCCAGGCAGAATATAATTCTAGAACTTCTTTTTGTTCAAGTAACAAATTGTATTAATTAGTCAAACAATCAAATATTTGCTGGGCAACTACTTTAGATCCAGCCTTTTCCTAAGGATTAAACTGCTCAGTCTATTTGGGAGGTGGAAAATATACATGGCATAGAGGAATAACAACACAATTCATACTCTCTTGGCCTTCTCCCAAAGACGGCCAGCAGAGATAACTCATCCACATCTACTGGGAAGGATTTGATAGAATCAATGGTTTACAATAAATTGAAACACACTGTCTAATAGAATAGCAACTTTTCTTCCAGCATAACATATACAACAAACTCAGTAACAGCCAGCTCCAGCAACCCAAGATGTGCCACCTAGAATTAGCCATATCTGGAAATAATGTGGGTGTGACAATCTAAAGACCCTGACCATCTATCTGGGATATGATTTCAAAAAACTTAGTGTACTTGGATTTATAGGATGAATAAGCCACTACTGCCATATTCTAAAATAAAATAACACAGATCCCAAGAAAGCTTGGGAAACTGAGGACACTGTGTGCATATAGTTACATGGGGAGGGACAATGTGTTTGGGGGCTACCCATAAGCTGAAATCTATACATTGAAACTTCCAGTACGACTTCAACCCCTTACGATAAATTAGGCAGTTAAGTGCCATCAGTCAATTTCTCCTTCCCTGTCAAAACAGTAAGCTATAATATCACTATTGTTAATTATCTGAACAAGCTGCTTACATGGAGAAATAATACTATCACAAAAGAGATCAACAATGCCTTCCTGGGAATTCCAATTTTAATTTCATTTTAAGATGTTAAGGTCAGGTGAGTAACATTTCACCAACAGGAAACTGTCTTTTCCAGGTCTTAACTAATTGACCAACCTAAAAAGAGGAAGCACACGGAAGGGGGATTTGAATACGTGCTAAACATTGCCTTTATAAAGTTCAAGAGAGAACTGATGAAGTCATGATAGAAGAAATCTTACTAATAATTCCCAGGCTGTTGGCAGAGAGACCGTAACTACGGTATACAGAGGACGTGTGCTGACATGATATATTAATTTCTGGATGGATGACCAGACCACAAAGCTCTGGGTGTTCTAATGTGTGAGGCAATTGCTGTCATAGCATTCTTGGAGTGATAACTCATGCAACGTTGCCCTGTTCGGGTGATGTTAATGGGGGCTGAAATGGGAATAACATCTCCAGAAAGTCCCCCATGGTCCAAACATCAGTGGTGCCTGTGAATTTTTCTGGTCCATGGCTCAGCTATGGGGCCATTGTATTGAACCTTCTGTTCTGAATGCATCCAACCTTGAATTTGAAATGATGGATCTCCTTGGGTTTTAAGCCCCTGACACTATTCCATTAATAAATATTCATTTTCCTTTTCTCCCTTCAGTAGCATTTTCTCATCAATCATGACTGAAGTCACAGCTGTGGAAGCCCTTTATCCGTTCCTGTTCATCTCTACACGATTCCGTGCATCCTTACAAAATTATGAAATTATTGAAGATTGGGTGTGAACCTTTTGTTTGATGTGGGTTTTAACTGTCATTGAGTCCGTGTTTATTCCCAGAATGAAATCACTTTGTTATTTTTTTCTTCATCTTCTTCTAGCACATGTATAAATCACCCCATTGGATTCTACTGTCTTGTAAAAATAAAAACGATCCCCAAATGTCCAAGAATTACTCAGGGACTATTCAGTGTTCAATATGTCAAAGCAGCCAAGACAGACAGTCAGGAAGAAGATTAGAATCAATGAAGAAAAATCCATCCCGGGCACAAGTTGTCCTGCTGCCAGCACTGTCGGGGAAAG
Source organism: Cheirogaleus medius (assembly GCA_008086735.1). Classification (NCBI taxonomy): domain Eukaryota; kingdom Metazoa; phylum Chordata; class Mammalia; order Primates; family Cheirogaleidae; genus Cheirogaleus; species Cheirogaleus medius. Next base: position 158,121,133 of record VBSM01002608.1, on the reverse strand, counting down.
GCCTGCTCGCTCGGCACTCTCATTACTGAGAGAAAAAGTCTTCAAGCATGAGAGCAGGGATGAGCCTGCAATCTCTGTTGCCTGAGTTCTTAGGACAAATCCACAGTTTATTTTGTCAAAATAGATACTCCTACGGCGTGGCTGTCTGCTGAACGGCTTTAAGATCCCCTTTATCTCTCAGTTGCCTCCAGACAGGGAACAGAGTCACCTGGGCCACAGCAGGGGGCTCAGCAATAACCCAAAAAGATGGGATGCTGAGCTCTCTCGTTATCCCCTGCCGATGCGCCACCAACAGAGGCCCTCTGCCTGCGCCAGGCTTTCAGCTTGGTCCTCTGTCTCTTCTCATCCTTCCATCCAGCACTGGATCGAATCCAGTCTCCTCCTACCCAATTCAAACTCATTCCACAACTGGGGGACTTTTTAAAAGGTTAACATCTGCCTGGGTTTCAAATCGAAAACTGGCCCCGGTGTTGATAGTGTTGACAATCAGATTATGGCAACAAAAATGGGATCAATGAGCACATCACAGACCAAGATTCCACGAGCACCTTCTGTAGGCAATGGCCCCATGCCAGAGTGCACATTAGCAAAAGCAGACCTTGGAAATGGTGGGGTGACTATAAAGGGTAAAGGCAGGGGAAAAGAGGGGCAAAGAAGTTGGGGCAAGTTTTCTCTGAAGAAAGCAAACATGGAGCAAAAGGATTCATCTTCCCATTCCATGGAAAATCTAGAAATATACCGAAAAAGATATTTGCTCTCAAAACATTGCTAAACTCACACAATGGCAAAAAGAATCCTGGTCTCAGCATCTACCTAGGTTGTCTCTAAAGGCCCTTCTAAACCTTTGATACTGAGACTTTCTGTTCTGGAAGGGAAATAAATTCAGTTCTCTTGGATGGAAGTCAGGGATAGGAGATTGATTAAATTCCTGCCTCCAATCAAAAACCCACTCATTCTCAGAATGGAAACCTGAGGCCCAGGAAAGATGACACTGGACCAGAGTGATGCACCCAGGTGTTCACGTGAGCAGGCCTGGAAGCCAGGTCTCTGGGTTTTCATTCTTAGCCTTTTTCGCCACACTTCTTATCACTTGGGGATGATATTGGCATCAGGTTGCTCCTTGCTACTGAAAGCTAAGTGCTAAATACAGCTTCCATTAGCCTGAACAAGCGATCCAGGAATGGCTGCAGGGTTGGCCCAGAAGACCCCATGGCAGGTCGTTATTGAAGTACCCGCCTTTTAACAGAAGCCTCCACAAATATGTCTCAGGAAGTGCCACCAGTACCTATTGTGGCTTTGAGTGTGTGACTTGCACTTTACCGTGGTTTCTTCATTTCTAAAATAAAACATAGAGCCAACTGCTTTTACAAGAATGCTGGAAGAACAAATTAATGATTAATTATGGCACAAAGAATGCCATGAAAATTACTCTTACTTGACATTATGATTTTCAACAAACCTGTTGTTATAATTATGTGTCCAACAAGTAAGACTAAATATTGAAAGTTTTTTTTAACTTAAAAGATGGCAAATGAAACATGAATAAAACAGTTTAATACAATAAAAGCTCATAAAATATTCCACAATCGTACTTGACATGCACAAATCTCCACCACCAGCTGCCCAATGTGACAGACTCCTGACAGGCTTGCAGTTCTTCACATCACGGCCAACGAGTACAGGCTGCTGGCACACTCTCCTACCTACTATGATGATGCCAGAGAGAAAAAGGAAGCTTAAAGATTTAAGAGAGGTACTTGAAACCAGGAAAAATTTGTGTGAAGTTTCTGGAGAGAGAGAGGTTTGGTGGTCAAGGTTAGAAGTAGCCTTAAGTGGGGCAGGTCAGGGCTCTATTGGAAGACATCTGGTCTACCACTCTGAGTCCCACTATGGCCCCTGGCATGTCATTTCCTTCAACGCATCCTTCAACACAGGGTGGAACACAGTTGTTTACATGCCCCCAACCATCCTACACACAATGGTATCACAGAGGGGGATACCCTAGAATGGAGAGAAATTAGGAAATTCTTTTGGAAAGAGCACAAGGAATGATCAAGCACAGATATCAACACCAGAGGCTCTACATCCTCCTAACTCACCAAGCAGAACAGTCTAGGACCTAAGGTTTGTTCCTCCATCCAGACGCCATTACTAGCCAAGGTAGCTGGTGACCCCTAGGATATAAAGATGAGTTCGTAGAGAAAAGTGAGGTGGCTAAAGAGAATGTGCACTGTCAAAAAAAAAAGGCAACAAATGGAACAGTTACAGCAGAAGATAGAATATATACCAAAAGGAAGACAGGTCTTTAATCAACTCGGACTTAGTTTTCTTGTAATCTGTGCATGTGTGAGATAATTCTTCCCAAATACATACTAAATGACCTATTTACTCTCTCACTAATTTGTGATGTTGTCTCTGTCATATACCAAGTTCAGATATATATGTGGATTAAAAAATAACAGATTGCGAAAGGCAATAGTATTAAATTTACAGAGGTAATTTAGTAGAATACATGTTTACCTCAGATTGGAAAGGTAAATACCTTATAGTGGAAAAGGTTTTATTAAATAAAATTCAACATGCGTAAAGCATGAGTGGATTAAAAAACCTAAACAAAAAAAAGGTATCTGTGCCTTAAATGTCACCTGTGCATAGGTCACAATGAGAGCAGCCTGGAAGAAGATATTGATAAGGAATTGCTAGATATATTAAGAATTTTTGCAAATCATCCAGAAGGAGATAATAAGACCAATACAACATAAGCAAAGGATGAGAATAGGCAACTCAGGAGGAATCTGAAAGGCCAATAATAGACGCTCACACTCAGTAGTCATCAGTGGGTATCATTTTGTAATCATCGGACAAGCAAAAATTAAAAGTAGGTAACATTAAATGTTGGAAATAGAAATATTCATGCATTGCTGGTGCTATTCTGGAGAGAATCTGGCAGAACTCAGTGAAATTAAATACACACATAGACCATGACCTGGCAATCATCCCACCCCTGAGTGCATAACCCAGAGAAGCCTTCTTCCACGTCCACTAGGAGGCATATATGAGGAAGTCCAGGTCCACATCTGTGACAGCAGGAAGTTGACAGGGCATGAATAGAAAATAGTACGTGAAAAATGATGGGAGTCTACCATGAAAAACTCTGCAATGGTCGGAAATCACCAACCAGTTTTGCATAGAGTAATAGGAGAATATGAAGTGAAAAAATAAAAATGAGATTTTAGTCAATTGCTATTTATATGAATTAAAATATACATAACAGGATTTTTTAAGGATGCACAGATAACTAAATGAATATGGAAGTTGAGTTGGAAGGATATACATTAAATACACCAGAGAGAGTGCCAATGCAAGAAGGGTAGAGGGAATGGTATTTGCAAAGGGAAGTAATACAATTAAAATGAAATGAAACAAAAGAGGCACCTTGCCTAATGATAATGATGATATTGCACTATTCATTCATACATGTGTGCACTCACTCATCTGGTGAATACCTGTCGAGGGCAGTGCCTACTCGCACCTTGCACACATCCTAGGATTACAAAGGTGAGTGGACAGACAAGGGTCCTGCCCTCACGCAAATTCATACTGGTGGACTGAAGAATAGAACTGAGGGTTGTGAGTGAATCAGCTGGGCCTCTATGATTCTAAGGGAAATTGAGGTGATGATGATGATGATGATGATGACATTACATTTGAAGTGACAGACATCCTAAGTTTGATCATTTCCAGACCTCATTAACATATATATTTAGATGAAATGAACTTCGGCAAACTTGGTGTTGAAGTTTGGCGAATTTCCACTGAAGCATAGTTTAGACCTCCAAACCGTAACACAAAAATTCACTGGAAAGACTAAGTTGTCTGTTGCCCGGCAGCAATTTTCATGCCTTGCTCTGTCCACCGGATACACACAGCTCTCTTACAACTGTGGATGGGGAAAGGAAACATAATACCACCTGATTAGGCAATTTTTCCTACTGTTATCCCTCATTAGGTTGCTCCCTGGCACCCAAACATAGCCTGGGCCTCCGTTGCTGTGCTGGATTCTGTTCCCTGTGAATGGATCTGCCTCTAATCCAGGTCATCAAAGGGAAAAGATGGCCTCTAATCCAGGTCATCAAAGGGAAAAGATGGAGATGGATTCCCTCTAGAATAGAGAAAGTGCTGGTCAGTGCAAAGTGAGCACTTCACCCAGCCCCTGACCACTCTGGGGCCTACCTAAAACCACTCTGAAGAAATGCATTTTGACAAAATTTGCCCATGCAATCTGCATTTACAAGACAAAGCAATGGCTTTGCAACTTCAAACAGTGGCACAGGTATGTGGGTTTGTGCTTGCAGAAATGGAGGCTAAAAGGGGATTAGAAGGAATTAGGGGTAGAGGAAAGAAGGGATTAGAATGTCCTCTGGGGATAGCACCTAACCTCAAGTCTGGAACTAATATATCTCATTCTTAAGGATGCTTCTCAGAAATTCAATTTCCAAGAAAAGGGGCTCATTTCTTTTAAGACCCCACCACTTGCTATTTCTACCTTTCTTGAACACTAAACATCCTGGATTCCTTCATTTGTCCCATGTTTCTCCCTTTCTCCTCCCCATACATTTTTCTGCTTGTCCTGGAGGGGAGTCACAATCACGATCACTGAGACTATAGATAATGACTGAGGCTAGAGGTGGAAAGAGATTTCCGGAAGAAAACATGTGCACTTTCTCAGGGTCAAAGCACAGCACTTAAAACCTTCAGACACAGAGTTTTCAAAACATCGCAACACCCTCCAGCATTGGCAGGGGTAGAGAGAAGTGAACACTGTCACAGCACTTGGCAATGTGCTTCAAGGGCTTTATACATGTCCCCAACCTCTGACCAGTAATTGCTCTTATGGGAATTTATACATAGGAAATTATCAGAAATACGGACAAAGATTGACATTTAGAAATACTTAATGCAGCATTTTGTATGTGACCCATATGTCATCTGAGGCCTTCTTGTCCTTTGAAAATTAAATAAAGTCATTCCAAGACCCTCTTTCATATCCTATGGAAATTCCAAGGTCTTCCTCAAGATTTCTAAGGATTCGCAGGGGCTTAACCTTTAAGTTCCTGTAATAAATGAACTCTAAATCTTTCCAACATCAGCCTAAATTCAGAGCTTTATATCAAGAAAGGTCAGGGAATACGGTCCCTTTTCTTAACTTTCTTTCCAGAACAAACACCCGAAGTTTGTGTATGCTTCGGTCTTGATAAAGGAATCAGGAAAAGGGGGAGAATATACACCACAGGAACACTTTACATTTTAACATTAAAAGACCCTTCTCAAAAAATTTCTATAGTTACCCAGACTTCCTTCAAATGCTGGCCTCCTCAGTGTGGCTCAACTCACTGCTCTTTTCTGTTTTAATCTCTTTACTTTCCCTTCTCCCACTTTGCTGCTTGCCCTAACCCCAAATTCTATCCAGCACAATAAACAGAGCCTTGTAACTCTCTGTTTTGCTGTCTACAGGTAGACCAGGCCCTCACAGCCACACTAAAGAGCCTTTTGAGATATTTTCTTAAAAATGGCCAGTTGTGTAGAATTTCTTTTCTAATGAAGACATGCAGAGTGCAAGCTTTCCTGTTTGTCAGCTGATATCATCATGCTTTCGTGTGATGTCCGGAACCGTGGCCATCATTTTTCTAACCACAGGGAGAAACACACAAAAGCCAAGAATGGAAGAGTAGGAAGGGCCGTGGGCCCTAATAACATTATTGAGCTGCAAAATTAATCTGAGGAGGAATTACCATCATTATTCTTTTTGTGATAAATAATAAATGCTTCTTACTTTTTATCATTATTCAAAATATTTTTACTTGCAGCCTATGACATCTTAACAGATGCATGATATATCAAGTTCCTTTAGTATCTTTAAGCCTAAGTTTGCCATCTTTACTATGGGAATTATAATAGTAATTTACTATATCAAGTTCTTGTTAATATAAAATAATGTCTACATATAGTAAATAATTTATACACATTATACTTATTATTCATTCGCTAATTCATTTATTTCCTGAATAATGATTAGACGTCTTTAACAATATGGTCTTTTATGCCTTGTTTTTTGACAAACCTCTCCAAAAAAGCCTTTTCTCTGAATCCATCTCATTCATGTGTCATTCACCTAGTGTGCTCTGTGCTTCCTTGACTCTGTGTTTACTATTCCTCTGTCCTGGTCTTTACTCTCCTTTTTCAAGACCTAAGGAATTTATCCCTCCCTGACTTTTCTACCTGCAGAATATATTGGTCATTTTGTTTTCCTCTGTGATCCATAAAATGTGTATATGTCTCCATCGGCATGTTTCATGAATATTGATGGGAATGTGATGGTACTAAGGCAAGGGTCCAAAAAAGAAAAATTGAATTCTACCAATCAATGCTTCCCCCAATGGGATTCTGAGGGAAATATTCTCAAGGAACTGTAGCCAAATGGGAAATAAGGTACTGCTATTAGCTCAGAGTGCCCACATCCTAAAGCTGAGCCCCCTTAAAAGTTGGATTCTAGAAATGGGCTTGGCTCAAGGCCAAAATAAGGCCTCCTATTCCTTTCCACTGTAGTCTAAGTGTGGCCTATTACCCCCATCACAGAGACCACAAGAAAGAAAGATCAAAGCCAAGAGAAAAAGAAATAGTCAGGCACCAAAGAAGGTGGCACCTTGGTTTACAAATTCTATAACATCAAACATTGCAGAATAGAGAGAGGGACATGAACTAGCTCCTTCCTGAGGCCTGGCTCCATCCAGGTCTGGTTAACTCAGGGCAAGGAGAAGTACCTGAAGGCATAATCCAGGAGTCCTCAAACTTTTTAAACAGGGGGCCAGTTCACTGTCCCTCAGACCATTGGAGGGCCAGACTATAGTTTAAAAAAAAAGTATGAACAAATTCCTATGCACACTGCACATATCTTATTTTGAATTAAAAAAACAAACGGGCAAAAACACCCGCTTGTGGCCCGCGAGCCGTAGTTTGAGGACGCCTGGGCCATAATCAGTGCCTTGAACTCTGATCAATAAGGTTTTCTTCCTTGGCACATTTCTGATGAAGGGAGAGGAGACTAACACTTCCTTTCCCAATATCATGAGTATGATTAGCTTTTAAATATTTATGCCTTGGCTACCTGTGTAGCTATAGCACTGTTCAACAATATTGATCACCCTAGCCAAGATGTTTCTTCCTGTGGCCATGTAACTTTCTTTGGCCAATGAAGTATGAGCTTCTAACTAGATGACAATACTTCTGGTTAGAAGCTTTGAGAGCAAGAACTTGCTTCACCAAACTATGACCTCACTCTCAAGGTCACCAGCAAAATTCCGGAAAGTAGCGGTTCCATCTTCCTGGGGCCTGGAGTAAGGATCTGGGTGACACAGAGTAGAGCCTCCCAGCCAACCATCAGTAGGCAAGTGCTGTGTGTGAACAACAAAACTCGTGTTTCTGAAGAAACTGAGATGTTCAAGGTGTCTGTGGCAGCAGTACAGCCTACCCAATCCTGACCATCCCGGGAGTTCTTCTACTAACAGGAGCACAGCCGTGATGGCATCCTCAGAGCCTACACAAAGCTCAGCACACATGCACGCTCAGTGCATCTGCTGAATAAACTAATAGATGTTTTCAACCAAAACTTGTGTTTTCTTCACTGGAAGACAACATCTAGTAAAAGACATTAGACGTTGGAGTCACAGACACTCACTTTAAAGTCCCACTTTGCTACTTACTAGCTGTGAAAACTTAGGCAGTTCAACTTTCTGCAACTTTCTATCCCTCGTTTAAAGGGATATTTTGTTCAAAAGGCCTTCCTTCAGGGGGTTCTTGTGAGTGTTAAATGAGATAACATGTATAAAGAAACCTATATTTATCGGGACATCATATAGATGCTTAATACATTACATTTAGTATTAACAATATTGTCCATTTTTTATTTTATGCAACAAAACTGCACAGAAGTAATAGCAGCGGAGGTAAAGAAAAAGAGTAATATATTACAGATATTTCTGCAGTACAATCAATAGTGCTGAATAATTGAATTGGTGTGCAGGATTGAGGAAGAAGAGGAGAAGTGAAAAAGAGGACATTACCAGATTCACTAAGGAGGTGGTGTGGGGACTGCTTTTTGATCTCAATAGAGCAGAAGGAACAGATTGTGTGTGACTTGGCCTGGATGCTGGGTGGGGGCAGAGGATTATAAATTCAATTTTAGGTATCTTGGATTCCAGAAGGCTGTGGGTCATCTCTGTAGAGTTGCTGAGTTGACAATTGAATATATAGGTCTAAAATTTTGGAAAGATTTATGTCTGGAAATATAAATGTTTGTTGATCAAATGAATGATTGAATGGTTGAATGGGGGCCAAGAGAGATGAGTTAACACTAAATGAATTATTTGGTGAGCACATTTCACATTTCATGGGTACATTTTTGCATAACCAGCAATTGTTTATGGGGAAAGGGATCGGTCTACTGTGAACCTGATTTGTATGTCCTATTCTGAGAAAAAAAATTAACTATTTTGAAACTTCCAAAGTTGGATTAAAAGAGATCATGTCTATTTAACCAAATATAAACACCGTCACTGAAGACAAAGCATTTGGAAAATGTAAAAGAACTAACCTTCTTAAGCAAAGTTTTCAGAATGCTAATTTTTAGTACCAATTATTGTGTTTCATATATTTTAGTCAGAAGTATCTTAATTAGTACTAATTATTAATCACAGATGGAGATGATAGAAGATGATGGAGTTTCCCAAATTTATTCATTCAACACCTTTTTTTGAAAGCATCAACACTGTGAAAGGTATTGCCCTGGCCATATCTCAGAACGACAAATTAAAAGCCAACATGATTCCCACCTTCAAGAAGGTCACAGCTTCGGATGGATTTGATGATGCAGAGCATGATAAGGACTGGGATGGCCCTGGCTTGGGTGGAGCAGGCAGTAATAACTTCCAAGGAGGTGGGTAATTTTTGTAGGGATTGTGACTTTTGAACTGTGCCTTAAACGTTAAGCATTATCTATATATGTAGAGAAAGTGGCTTCACGAGGGCATTATACAGGGGAAGTCACAGGGGCTAAGGTAGAGAAGTAAGAAAGGGTGCAAAAGGGTGAAAACCTCAATTTGATTATAAGTGAGTATTTATAAAGTAGCAAGCAGTGGGGGAGAAAATGTAGATTAGGGCCAGGTCCTGAGGGATTTTTGAATAGCGGGCTAAGGAGTGTGGTCTTTATTCTGTAATAGATAATAAGACTCCATTGAAAGAACTTGAGCAGAAGAGAGATTGACTCTTACAGGGAGTTTCAAAAGAATGATATTTAGGGGCTTTCCTGGGGATAGGTTTTCTCATCATAAAGTCAGGGAAATAATATTTACTGCACGAGGATGGTTTTAAATGAGATAACCTATATAATGCCTTGGTTGGTAATAGATTCCTTCCCATCCGCTTTCCTGAAAGTGACCTGATAATATCCACCTGCTCCTCATTAAGACCCCACAGGCAGCAACTGCAACAACACGGAGATATTAACAAGGGCAGGTGCTGTAAAGGCAGCTGGAGCCCCACAAGCAGGAATTTAGCAGATAAAGCAAAGGCAAGCAATAAAGAGAGAAAGGGGGGAAGAAATGTTTGCCAAGGGCTGTTGAAAAGAAATAAATTGGAAACCAGTTATGCATGTATCTGGGACACTGCTGTTAACTCAGGAAGGGAGGGACGGCTTACAAAGAGAGCTTCAGTGGGTCCTAGAGCGCCCAGGAAACCGGACCCTCGGGCTGCGTGTGCGTGTGTGAGGGGACAGTGCCGCACATCCCAGCTGCATCGGCTGGCAGAAGAGAGCTGGGGCTCATCATCACGATTGTTTCATTTAGGAAAATTACTCTCATCAAGTTGCAATTGTGACAACATAGCAGTGTCTACAGGCAAATTGACACTTGCAAAGTTCCTGCAAAAAAATCTGCAGAGATGGGAGCAGGAACCCTCAGGGCACCACGAAGGACTAAACGTATAGAGTGGAAACCGCTGAAGATGGGTCCCTACCGTTCCACTATAGAGTGGAAACCGCTGAAGATGGGTCTTATATACGCTGAAAGCTCCACTGAGGTAACCTCAGACTCTGATCCAATGACCAGCCTGGTATTGGCCTGGCCACTGAAGTATCACTGTGATCAGTGCTCGTGGAACGACATGCTCGCTGTTTAGGAAAGGGGCAGAGGGGCAATGCTTAATTCTTGCTCTCCAAGGAGGTCAGAGTCTAGGTAAGGATAATGTGCCAGCTTGGAATCGTGACACCATCAGGGCCCCCATGAAACATGCAGACAGACACTGAGGCATGGAGATGCTCAGAGTGGCAGTGTGTAATCGAGCTGCTACAATCAGGATGCTTCCTGGAAGAGGGGGCACATGAGCTGAAGCTTAAAGAATGGAGAAAAGGAAAATGAGAGAGCAGTAAGCTAGGATTGATAACACAAGGTAAAACCAGAATAAGTGCAGGTAACTATTAATGGCAAAGTTAACTCAAAGACTCAATGACTCTCTGCTTCAGTTAGTGCTTTCACAGGTATAACCATCGAAACATTTAGGGAAATGTTTTAAAGTCACAAATCACTTTCCTTCCTCCTAACATCTCTCTTCAAGGGAAACTATAATACTAACATACACCCTTCTGGAGGACCTTGCAAGGCAAGCCTTCTGCCTGGCTCTGAGAAAAATCTGGAGCTTCGGTTTTTTTCTAAGCAGCCTCAAATCATCCCAGCTCACACCAGAGATCGAAGGCAAAGAACTGTTTGTTCTTCTCTCTGAGAGAGAGAATGTAAGTTGCATACAGTAAGAATGTTATTGAATGGATGGATGGATGGATGGATGGATGGTAAATGAACAGGGTAGATAAACTTTCCAAAAGAACTTAAGCCAGGGGCCTCATGCAAACCCTAGCAAGAGGGGTTGGTAACTGTTTACATATATAATTATCTGGTGACTGAATTCAATGATGTAAGAATTAAAGACTAAAAGAATAAATAAAGCAATTAATGAATATTCTACTTCTAAGAGTGTCAAAGTTTTACTCCCTGAGAGAAGATACAGCTAGTGTGCCGTGGGCAAGCTCCGTGATGTGGGCACTACAGCACTCAGCTCAGTAGCAGAGTGGAAGGTCCCAGTTCCCCGCTCAGAGTCCTGCAGGACACCTAACTAAATTCATTTCCTCACCTCAGCTGTGTGCACACCTTGCACAACGTCACAGCTGGGTGTAACCACACAACCTCCTGAATTACCTAGTCAGCTTTTAGGGACATCAAAATAAGCCCATTTTATAGATGAGAAAAATGATACTGATCCAGATTGAGCTTGAGTTGCAACAATTGCAGGATTCTGCGGTTTAGACTGTGTGGCCTTCATGGGTTGGATCACTGGTGCCACGAGAGGGATCAGGAGAAGTGATAATATCCCTCCTATCTCTTGGCTTAATTCATTTGTGATCTCTTTTCCAGACAGACCTAATGGACTTTATCTTATCCTACTCGTAAGTTACCTAGTCCCTCGTGGCAATACCTACAATCAAGATAGCATAGCCTTCAGCCGGTGTTTATTCTATACACATCACACCAGACAACCTCAGCAGTGTGTTTTCCTTCCTGGTTGGGAACAGGTCTCTTTGGGCGTTGTATGGGCATCAGTGAAATTTTCTATATAAACCTTCATGTCCTGAGAATACACACATGGCTGTCAAAAGGCACAATCTGTAGAGGCTCCTACCAGAGCTTCAACTCTGAGACCCAGGGTGGATAGAGGATATTTGCTCATCACCCAAATGTAGCTGACTGCTGCTCCTTCTCCACAAGGACACCGCCCAAATCCCCAGGGAGTGGCCTTCCACTCGAGCAACAGCCCACCAGTGTGACTCAGACAAGCTCAAGTTTTGCATGGCATTTCATTTAGTTAAGCTACATAAAGTACTAGCTTGCTTTGGCCACCTTGTGGTAGATAATTATCCTCCCCAATAGCTAAAATGCTGAGGAACCCCATTGCCTTTGTGTCCATGGCTCCTGGTTTGCATGAGAGTTTTGTTCTATTCATAAATCTCCAAGCCTCAGTCTTTGTCTGCTTGGAGATTTATGAATAGAACAAAACTCTCATGCAAACCAGGAACTGTGGACAGCAGACTCTTTACCTGCAGAAACTTGTATTCAGTCTGAGGAACAAGCACAGCTCCATTCTAGGGAGCAGCACAAAAATGAGCTCATCCCAGCAGACAAAGATCGAGCCCATTGGATATTCATCTGAGTGTTGGACTCAGGCAGGGCAGGAAGCCAGCAAAGTGCCAACTGCTATTGAAGTCAACGATGAGACATGGTGGCCGTGACCAGGAGATGACTCGGTGAGGCTGAGGGTGGCAGGAGAGTTGGGAGGTGGGCTGGCTGCCTGGAGTGCAGAGACATAATTTCCTCTACCTTCTTGCTGTCACTCACAGTGCTTTATATAGCTCCAATGTCATGCCGCATCAGCTGCACCTGTGCCCTGCGTGACGACTTCCAGACTCAGATAAATACCATCAGCGGACCTGAGGATGATGGGCACAATGGAACACCCTCGTGATTGATCTGTTTGTTTCCATCCTGGGGCTCTGGGTCTATTAAATAAACACTGGTATTTTGGAGGAAAAGCAGGAAAAATGACTATTGGGTGGACTTTATATTTCTTGTTTGGTTTGGGAGATGGTGGTGGTTGTTTGTGCTTTGGTTTTGTTTAGTGGGTTTATTTATTTATTTTTTTAACTTGGTGGGAATGATTTTTTTTTTCCAAATAGATCTGGACGCAAGCATCGGGACTTTATTTGCCAGGTCCAATTCCTCACTGACTGCATGCCACAGCTGGCAAGATGTCAATGATTAGCTGATTTCTCCACGCTATTGCAAAGTTTGCTCTGTGGCCAGATTCCCATGAGAAGTAGAGGGACCATGTGACGTCCCCAGAGGCTGCACCCTCTGTGCTCCCAAAGCCAGTCCTCTCCTGTCAAGTTGATAGATAGAGTCTAGAATAGATCACACATTTTTCCCTCATTTTGCACAAAGCTTGCTAGGATGTGAGAGCAATGTTATGCTTAGCTGCTATATAATTCATCGCATTTTTGGATTACATAATTTTAGGGCAAAATTATTTAAAAGAAAAATATGTATAAATGGAATTATTAAGAAATTCTAGGTTATAAAGATCCGCTGTCCTCCAAACTTTGATATTCATTTTCTTTTCCAGTTTTTAAAATCCTAGAAAAAAATTACTCAGAATTTGAGTGTCCCTTTGCTTCCTTATCTATTCACCCAAGGGAGTCCTTCAGTTAATATGTTATCATTTCTTTACCTATAAAATTCAGATGATATCACTGAGAATTTCATGATTGGAGTGCTTTAAAACTACTTTAAGAATCTTTTTTTTCCTTATGCCCTCCCGAGACTGCTGTACCTTAGGGAGTCATTATATCAACACTGAGTACACAGGACCTCAGAACACCACCGGTTAACTCTGTCTGCAGCCCCACTGGGCCTTGAACCAAGTGATCCTGGGGACAATGTGAAAGGAACCTGCATGTCCTTGTAGCAAGTGATAGATTCTAAGAGATAAACTGGTGACTCCTTGCCTTTGCTCATCAATTCTCCTGTGGTCAGCCTAGAATTAAAGAGTAAGAAGTAGAAACATAAAAAATAGTCTGTGCATCATGAGAAAACTACCTCCAATTTTCTCATTTTGTGTGGTCTGGGTGCCAGGGCCAGAATGTATACTGTTTGTCTTTGATCTATAATGAGACACATATAGAAATGAAAAGTAAACATATAGATACTTGTATAGCAATTTGACATTGTTAAAATATCAAAGGAAGTTAACTGTGGACTTAACATTTTTGAACAGGATACAGACTAATCTGGGTGTTGTCAGACTTAGCAGATTACATTGGCCCAAACTTTATTCTAATTATGTGTAATAGGATGAACACATCTATGATAGATTAGAAATAAAAAATGACAGAGAGATGATGGATAGATAGAAATAAGAGATAGAAGGTCCTATGCCACAAATGATTTTAGAAGCACATTCTTACCCTTTTCACCAAACTTGTATGTTACCTGTTCTTTGTCCTGCCTATGAGAGTGAACATGAACTCCATGAGGGCAGGAACCATGCCTGCCTTCTTCAACACTGTCACCAAAACCTAGTGCAATTCCTAGTTTGCTGAATGACTAAAGGAATGACTGAATGCCGAGTGTTTAGATTTCTGCCTCCCTCTCAGGTTTGGTAGGCACTGAATGTCAAGAGAAAAAGATCACGACATTAGGTGCATTTGTTGAGTCACGACAGGGATCGCTCATAAGCTCTCACTCTCCCCTCTCAGTGTCTCCCAGCCTTCAATAACAAGAGAAGGAGATAGAAGACTCAGGAATACATCTCCGAATTTATAAGTCATGCCTCTAGAGAAATATGATTCCCTCTATAGAATTCATCTTATCACCATCTTTTCAGAACCACAGATATTCTAAAAGCAGAGTAAAGCTGACATTTCTTATTATGCTTATTGTTTGGAAGTTATCAGTATCCCTTAAGCATGCCATGGTTCTTTAGAAACTTCAGAGATTAAATGAGGTTAAAGTCTCAGGGGTTCTGACATACCAAAAGCCACAAACGTCATAACTTAGTTCTTTTGTTCTCTCAGAGCAGTTGTCCCCAACCTTTTTGGCACCAGGGATCAATTTCATGGAAGACGATTTTTCCACAAACTGAGGATGGGGGGTGTGGAGTGCGGAGCTCAGGCAGAGTGGCCAGTTTCCTAACAGGCCAGTAATGGGCCATGGCCTGGGCGTTGGGGACTGCAGCCTTAGAGGACTCACGAGAGACAGACCAAACTCACCGTATCACAATATTTTGATTTTAAATATATTTTTTGGCAGGTAGTAGAAAGAGAAGGCATTAGGCTAGAATCTATAGTGGCTCCCACCTGGGAGTGATACAGTCCCGTCGGAGAGACAGAAATGTGTGGCTGCTGCACTAACCTATTGCTGCATAACAAACCTCTCCAAATTAAAATGGCGTACACAATCACTATTTTATCATGCTCACAATTTTTGTGGGTCAAGAATTCAGACAGTGTACAATGGGATGGTTTTTCTCTGCTCCACACTGCTGGGATCTCAGCTAGGAAGATTCAAATAGCTGGCAAATACTCAAGTAGCTGAAGACTGGAATCATCTGGAGATTCCCTCACTCACATGTTTGGCAGCTTGGCCAAAATGACTCAAACACTGAGCTTAGCTGGGACCAGAGCCATTACATTTATGGTCTCGCTCTACAGATCGGGCTTCCTCACAACATGGCAACCTCAGGGCAGCTGACTTCTTATGTTGCATCTCAGGCCTCCAAGGTTAAGGTTTCCTGCAAACAGGGAAGAAGTTATGTGACCTTCTTCGACCAAACCTCAGAAGTCACAGTGTCAATTTCACTGTACTATATTGGCCAAAGCAAGCACAAGCACACCCAGAGTCAGTGACATAGGACCCACCTGTTGATGGGAAGAGTGTCCAAGAATGAACAGCCATGTTTTAAAACCTGTTCGTTGGAAAAAAAGTGCTGGGACTTTAGAGAACAGCAGCCAGGGATGTTAAAGCTCCTACAAAGCATGTGATAGTCCCATATCTCCAAGAACTGTTCTTCCCAAGATGCCAGGAATACCCTTGTTTACAAACTGAACCTCAGCATTGGAGAGCTGGAAGGAATGAGACAGGCCATTTCTCCCAAGAACACCACCTCTCTCCTGTCCATTTTACAAAGAGGGAATCAAGGTTAAAAGGTCTGCCTGAGGTTATTGTGCTGAAACTGGACTCCAGGGCTCTTTCTTTCAACTTTGACAGTTCTAAGCTCCTTTTTTGAGACAAGACTGTTTCTCCAAGTAAATCCATTCTAAAACTCCTAGTGCATAAAATCATCAATGGATGTTAATTAAAATTCACGAAAGTGTGATGAGTAACAGGATATTTACATATCTCAAAGTATCTGCTCACACATTATTCACTAATAAAATCAAGGAAAAGAGTAACTTTTCGATGGAAAAATCTGGTGGATAACACCTTAACCCAGTGACCAAAGTGACAAATGAGCATCATTTGCCACCTGACACGAGGCACTGAGAAGACACAACATCATGTCTATGGTATCCCAGCCCCAAATGCACAACATGAATCTAATCATGATTGAGGACCATTCTACAAATAATCAGCCTATGCTTTTCAAAAAGTGCAAGATCATGAAACACATCTCTTGATTCTCAAGTGATTCAGAAAAACAATGCCGTACAGATAGAAACACAGAAACACAAATAATAGAGGAGAATGATCAAGTAATGGGACAAAATACAAAAATCAGTAAATACAGAAAAGGGTTTTGCACAAGTCCCTGTACTATTTTTGCAACTTTTCTATAAGTTTTCTATACATTTGAAGTTATATAAAAATTAAAAGTTATACCATCACCAGCAATAACAAAACATTTTATTTGTGAGTTTCGGGATGGCATCCTCCCAGCTACTGCAATGAATTCCATTTTTTCACTCTTCAAGTAGTAATAGTTGGGACAAACCAGTGTCCTGAGTTGTGCTTTCCCAAGGTGCTGGCTGGTGTTTAGGAAGTAAATCTGGACTATCTGGGGAGATGTCAACCAGAATATTTCAGGGTGCAAATGAGCCCTACCTACAGATCTTTTAGGGCATGGCTTAGTTAGATTACAGGTTAAGCTGGTATAACAGAAACCAAAAATCCAGAGGCTTAAATAAGATATAAGTTTATTTTCCTCTCACTGAACAGTCAGAAAGGTTGGGCAGCTCTGACATCTTCAACCTGTAGCTTCCATCTCTGTGTCCAGATGAGCAGCTTCAGTTGCCATTTCCTGACCAGAGCGGGCAGGGAAAGAAAGACGGAGAGGCTCATAGCTTCATTATAAAAACTCAATCTGGAAGTTTGCATACATCATTTTCATTATCATTTTATTGGCCAAAATTTAATTGCATGCCACAGCTAGACAGTAGGGAGGTCCAGAAATCAGCACAGCATAATGGTTACAAGTGTGGACATGGGCCATGTTCCCAGCTAAAACTCAGGGTGAGGATAATGTTTTATTATCAAAAGGAAGAGAGAGAGAGGAGAACGGTATATAATTAGAGCCTCTGCCCAGGGAAGAAAGATTGAGGGGCTTCTACAGCACTAGCAAAGCATCACGGCTATGTTCTTGACACAGGGGTGGAGGGATGGACTTTTGGTAGAGGTGGAAGACCCATGGAGGGAACTGGGCTCCCAGATTAGACACTGTCCTGTTTGGTGTCAATTTGAGTAAACTATATAAGTAGCTATAGGATGTCCAGAGAGCCAAGGAACTTTATGCTGGAGACAAAGACCAATAAATATTACTTCTACAATAGAGAGTCAGGATTGTCACAGTCAAGTTATTTTCAACATGTTGACAAAATAAAATGCCTCTCTGCACACAAAGGTGCACACTCACAAAGTGCACAGCAACACCCACTCCTAATGGTGCACCAGGTTGTACCCGGTGCCCAGCATCCTCTCTTAGCACTTCTCTTCATTGATCAGGAGTGCCAAGATTATTTATGCAGTCAACCCTCACTCACTTTATAGGGCTACTAAATAGTTGCCACAAAATAACAGGCAAATTATTCAAACATTGCTTTTTAAGGAACTATGTCATGACTCGTCGAATTTATGAGTGGCAAGATTGCTTTAAGCACATCTGAAAAAATGACTTATCCCAGAACGGGCAAGTTAACATATCTGCATTCTAGTTGATTAACGCTTTATTTCATTTTTGAGGGTTTTCCTTCAAAATAACATTCCCAAGTGTCACTTTCTCCTCCCTTCTGTGTTCTCACATGTTTGTAGGACGCAGACCCGCACACGGGCTCTGCAGTTTCTATCTGGTATCACTGCATCCTGAGGGATGCTAAGAGGAAGCTAAAGTGGGTCCAAGTGGGGACTGTCTGCTTTACTGTACTAGATGTGTTGCCATCTTAGCCCCAGTCATGAAGACGTGTGGACCACAGAAGCAGGTTAGGCATTATCAGCATCGCAGAGACAGAAGACAAGGCAGGGACACTCATACACTGGAAAACCACAGACCCTGACACCTCCAAAGTATCGCAAAGAGGTGTCACAGTTCACCACGGTTCATCATGGACCATACTCCTGACCCTTCCTGTACCCCAGATCTGGAGGAGCTGACCCCTGGCCCCCTGCCAGTGCCACGTCCAAATGCCCACCTAAGATCTGCTTTGGCTCCCCAAATGACAGCCTCAGGCAGCCCATCTGCATTGGCCCAAACAGCCTCGAGCCGAGGACTTTCAGAAAGGCTGCCCAGCCTGGCTCGTGCCACAGAATCCTCCACGTCAGGAACAGGAGCAATCCTAGGTCTAATTGCCATCTCCATCATCTCCACTGCTTTATGATACCTGCCCACTTGGATTTTCAAGCCCTGTGTTCAACCAGGGACTGCTCATGGAAGCAAGGTCCACGTCTAGCAGAGGACAGTGTCCAGGAAAGAGGCAGCAAAGCATAACGATGACAAGCGTGGTGCTCCAATACAAGTGGCTGCGTTTGCATCCTGGCTCTGCCCCTTTCTAGCTCTGTGGCGTGGGCAAGGGACAACCTTCCTGTGCCACGGTTTCCTTACCATTAAAATCTAGTTGATAATAGTACCTGCTTCACAGGATAGTGTAAAATTAAATGAGTTAACACATGTAAATCACTTAGAACCATGCCTGACATAATTAAGGCTCGATAAATATTAGCCATCATTATCATTAGTAGTAATAGTACTATTAGTCTAGAATCTGACAATTAGAAGACCATTAATGACCTCGTCTAAAGCAACTTCAATAAATCACTGGGGTCTACCAGCCAGTGTGATGTGGATAGATGAGTGAATGAGGGACCAGAAAGTGGAAACATGGAATTTGGGCAAGAAGAGAACATATTAGAGGTAACCAAGGAAAGCCACAGGATCAAGAGGAATCAATTCCTTCTTTCACCATAAAATACCTGAACAGAAATATTATTTATTATTCTAAAGCTTTGGCAATTTTAATGAATTGGTATGAATTTAAGTCAATCTAGTAGCAGCTTTGAAAACATTAATCATAACTTATTTAAGGATAGTACTTCAAAGTTTTCTAAGTGGTTTCACATATACCTCACTTTATTCATAAGTCAGAGGATACAGACAAGGCCATCGATTCAACTCAACAAATGAAGAAACCAAGTCTCAGGTTCGATGCCTTGTCCCAAGCCGCACATCCATCTGAAGTAAACTTCTCTCCCATCTCTAAATTCTTAATATCACAAAAATGCTTATATATGTTACCCCTAAACTCATGAACCTCAGAGAATCTCTGCTGTGAATAAGAGCAGGTCTGCTTTGTTAGTTCGGAACTAAAAACTGCCACAATTTGCTGAAAGCCTTCTTGCCCGGGCTCCTCACTCAGGACAGGTCCCATAACACAATCTTCCACATTATTCCTCCTGGTCAACCAGGGGTCCCGGAGCAAAGGTATTTGCCCACACTCTTACCCCATCCACAGTCTTTGCCAGCTTCCTCTTCTCTTTGTCTTATTTATTTTCCAACAGGCCATCCTGACACCTGAGCCGAGGGGGAAGCCCATCTTTTGCACTCAAAACATTGACCATATGGACCCTCATCCAGGACTTAATCACCCCACTCCATCACTACATCAATCATTCTTCTAGATGGGCTTCTTACCTGAGTTTTGTTGTTCTTTTTATTGTTGTTAAAGTCAAGATCTCACTCTGTCACCTAGGCTACAGTGCAGTGGCAACATCATAACTCATAGCATAAGTTGGATTTCAAGTTGGGAAAAGTTCCACCTCCTCAGAGTCCTGTACCTGTTGCTGGATGTTCTGCTTCCTCTCTGGTTCCACAGGTGGTTTGGGATCTAACAGGGTATGTCCTCTTTGACATTTCTCCTCTTTGCTACCCCCTGTGGTCCTGCTGTAAGAGGTTCTGTGCTGAGAGAAGCCACTGGCCAAGATAAGCTTGGCAGTAACTGGTGTTTGCCAGGTCCCTCCGGGAGCTGAACCTGCCAAGCAGGAGGCACGTGGGCAGGGAAAGCGGGCTGCCCAAGAGGCCCTCCCATCTCCAAAGGGGGGGCCGCACACTTGCTCCCCCAGAACAGTGGCTCACTGAGCATCACGCGCCGTGGAGCACGACATGCTCTTTCTCTAGCCACGGCAGAACCACGGTTTAAGACTCTCTTTGGATATTTAAAGCAGTTTAAACATTTGGTTGTAAAGAGATTTGGCCCTTTGTTTTATGTTCCTGTAAGACACAAGGGGCAGTTTTGAAACCGCATTTAGAGTGGGAATAAGGAAGAGGTTGTAAAAATTAGAGATCAGATTAAGTAAATCCTCTAAATGTAATTTTTTTGTTGTTAGGAAGAGAGAGGTCAAGGAAGTAGGAAGGTTAGAGTCTTGTTCCTATCATAACAAATTACACCAAATTTATTATCTTACAGTTCTGGAGGTCAGAAGTCTGAAGCACATCTCACTGGGCTAAAATCAAGGTGCAGGCAAGCTGTGTTTCCTTGTGGAGGCTTCCGGGGGCACCTTTTTGGCTCCTAGAGGATGCCCAGAGTCCTTGGACAGTGGCCTCCTTCCATCTCCATAGCCAGCAATGGAGGGCTGAGTCCTTTTGACATCAAATTATTTGGAGCTTCTCTGCAGGTACATCTCCCTCTGCCTCCCTCTTCTACTTTTAAGGAAACTTCTGATTATATTGGGCCCACATGGATAACCCAGGCTGATCTCCTTATTTTAAGGTTAGCTGATTAGCAGCATTAATTTCATCTGCAACCTTAACTCCCCTTTGCCATGTAATTTAACATAATCCCAGGTTTCCGGGATTAAGATACAGACATCTTCAGAGGGGCTGTTATTTTGCCTAGTAGAGTAGATATAATTGCAGCTATGTTCAGCCCCAAACTTAGTGATCTGCATATCAAACTCTGAAATTGAGAATACATTTTCAAAGTGGTTGCCATCTTTCAACCCTGTCACTTCCTACCTTCTTCTATATCCATGATGGGTCTGCCAAGGTTCTGGCCCCAAAGGCTGTTCAAGACTCAAGGCCCAGAGATGCAAACGAAAACAGTATCCTCTGTGATGTGGGAAGAGCTATGAGGACTGTGACACAAATCTTTGTGGAACTCATTGATGTGAAAGCTCTCTGAACTGCTCTCCCCAGGCCAATGACTTATTTAATGAATACTCTCCACATCTTTGCTAAATCATATTGACTAATGACACAGCGCACTTGAAAGCTCTCTGCTGGTTGGCTAATTTCTGATATATACTAACACGGTCACTTCCACCAATTGAGTTGGATGTTCTGCCGTGTCAGTTGTGATGGTACCCAAACCAGTCGCAATTATGTAATTCAATTAAATGTCACATAAACCAATGAAAGATGAACATGAAAAGAGAGTCGTTTTTATGTACATCAAGTGGAATGCCTGGCAAAGACTTGATAAAGATGAGTCACTTAAAAACAAAAGAAGAGGCATGCAAATTAGAAACAACAGTGAAGGATAGGAATTAAAATAATAAAAATCTCAAAGGTTTTTGCCAAAAAGCCGAAGTGGAGCCGATAGTGGGTAACTAGCAATGGTTAAGAAACTGGAAAGACCAGGGAACAGTGAGAGCAGGTGGGGGAAAGCCTTGACGGTCTATTCCAGTAGCAGGAGTGGCCTGACCTTGCTTTTACTGGCTGAAGAGTGATGTGAATGTCATGTGTGATCCATCCGAGGATGGATTTGAAGTTGCTCTGAGAAGGGCTCTACAGCAACGAGCAGTATTTATACAGGCAAGGAGGGAGCAAGACAGCCAGCCCTTTCTCGGTCACAGTAGTTACCTTTCCCTGAAATCCTTCCCTGTCTCTGCCCGGAACTAACAGGAGTCTGGGAAACTCCATTCTGTCTGAAAAGTCTGCCACCCTGTCTGATCCCAAGCTGACAGATAGGACCGTGGGGATAATGCTTCTCTGAAAAACTACTTCCAGAAAACCCTCTTGGCTTGGTGACCTTTCCCCCTCTAGAGACAGTTACTAATTTGGGGAATATTGAAGAGCATCTGGTGCCAGAGCTTATGATCTGTTCTTCCTTCTTGTTCATTAGTGTGTCCAATGAAGAGGATAACTACTTTCTGTAGTCATAACCTTAAAGCCTCGTGGGCCTTGGGCCCATATGCTATAAGCAGTCAGACCCGGGTCCTAAATGATTCCAAGACAGTGGAAGAAGACAAATCAGAAGCTGGAGCATTTTCTCATTTCTGCCTCTTTTTTTTCCATGTGGATTTTCTATCAGTTGGAACAGAGTCTGCTGTCTGTGAGCCTAAGGTCTATGGCTGCTCTAGAAGCAAGAGTTGGGTCATTGAACAAGCTAGAATCCTGGCATGTATTGCAAATGCTATGCAAAATATAGAGAATCCATTTCCTTAGCCCTTTACCAACCCTAACCCTAAAGAAGCAAGACAGAGAAACAAGAGTTCTAACAGAAACAAGAGGTGTGATTCCATGTAGACAGGTCAATAAATGGATATTTTAATATCATTTAATTATAAAAACAGAAAATAAACAAGTAGACTTAAAAAAAAACATGACAACTGAAGGTTGAAAGGAAAAGGAAGTAGTATATGGGACATAAATTTCTCAAATATTAAGCCAATCAACAAATGATATTTTAAGTTGGTAAATCATATCTAGGTTACTACTAGAAGAATTAAAATTAGAAATAGAGGAAGTTGTGAGACAGGCAAGGAACAACGTAAACTTTTTCTTTCCATTGCATATTCTTTTGTACTATTTGAATTTGTGTATAAGTAGTAAAATATCTAGAAAAATTTATGTTAAACTTTTGAAAATGTATTCATCTAGAGGTGGGAGAATGGAAAGAGAAGAGAGTACTTTTATTCTCTGCTTTTCCTAACCTATGTCTTATTCTCAATAAACATGTGTTCCTGTTGAAATTAAAATTTGAAAAATTAACAATGTGATTATCCATTTATAAAGTGAGATATTATAAAACTATTTAAAAGATTGGTGCTGTGGAAAACTAATGGCATGGAAAATGTAAACAATATGTGACCACACTGCTAAGAAGAGCTGTAAGTCCCACTCATACACAGGCAAGTGGACCTGACCACATTCAAATAAACAGATTCAGGGCTTAACATATTTTTAAATTAATTGCTTCATCAATTATAAAATTTTTTAAAAACTTGCTGGAAATAATTAAGTTAAAATAGAAATGTAAAAATTATAGAAAAATCCTCATATTTCTCATCCCTTAGAGATAACATTCTATTGTATGGTCTTTCAGATTTTTTCCATGAACATGTAAATTTTCACTCTGTACACAGATACGTACAAACACACAATTTTCTTAAACAAAAAATGGCATAATTCCTACTATTCCACAGAAATAATGGGAGTGATTCAAAAATACGTGTATCATTCTTGCACTGGGGCCTCGTTAATTTCTTCAATATTCTTCTAAGTGTATAATATGAACTGCTTTAGTGAGAATAGTGTTTAAAATATTATCAAAATTACAAAGACTTCTGAATTTAAAATGAGTTCAAAGACAATTAGCTTAAAAAGCCCAAAAGGCTTTATTGAGTTAACAGTGAGTTTAAAAAATGAAATTAATTTTAAACCATTGATTTTTTTTCTAAAAGAGTGAGACATTTAAATTGTTTTTTAATTCAGTGTTTCAGCTTAAGAAACTGAAATTAAATCAATTTAGCATTTCTATATTATTTGTAAATAGGTCTTAATATTTGTATGGCCTAAATACCACAACACACTCACATCCTGGACTGCTTGCTCTTCCACAGAAAGCTGGATTCTGCAGCCAGCAGGCCTGCCTTGGACAGCATCGCCTGGGAGATCGGTGATAGACGGGAGCACCATTTAGTTCTAGAGACTCCTGAAGCAGCCCTGAATGTGATGGTTTAATGCTATGCGACCCAAAAGCCATGGGATTGACGTTTTAGGTTAACCCCTGTTCTAAAGGAATCTAATCTTGGAAAAACTTCATTTACCAGCTCTAATTGTTGCCATGCCCTGGAAACCTACCACCCAGGGCCACAATATCTGCTATCGTCCTCTATTGTGCTTCCTCTTGATGGGAAGACTGCTTTCATTGAGAACTGGAGGGAAAAGTCGCTTCCTATGAGTTCAGGAGCCCCGGAAGGACACAGCCACACCATGGTCTTCCATGAGAAGCAGAAGAGCCATACCCCTACATGAGGCCACAGAATGGGCATCTGGCTGGGTAGTGTGATTTATGGAAAAATATTTTAAACCTCTCATTTATAAAGCTCTACTCTGGAAAGCATGTCCATCAGTGAGTCTGGTTTTTGTGTTCTAACTCAAAGGCCCTCTACAAAATAATTGGATGATCTAGAGAAAATAATCTAACTCCATTATGACTTAGTTCCCTAAATGTAAAAATGGGGATACTAAATACCTGTGTAATATATTATAATATTTGTAAAATACTCTCTTGACCTAGTTTTGAGGCCCTGGCTAGAGGCTGGTCAGTTCCCCTTCTCGAGAAGCTGATTAAGTCCATACCCCTAACCACCACCACTCTTACACTCCAAGCCACTATACATGCATCTTAATCATCCCAGGGCCAGGTATGAGACTACCATAGCCCTTATGTCTGCGAGTCTGCTGAAATTATTCAAACTAGCCAATCCTAAACCAGCTTGCCACCCTCCCCCCCTGCCCACCCACTTTGCCCTTTTCTTCCTGCAGAAACCATAATGCAGATGCTAGCTCACAGTCTCCCATCCTCCCTCTGGTCTGAGGTGCCCTATTCAGCAGCAGAGAAAAGCATAGCATCAAGTGACACACACACACCATGGTAGACATCACTACTGTTCATCAGCATTGAGTTCTCTCCTTCCTGGGCACACTGGAGACTACATCTGTTATACCTATGCAGAACCAAGTAATTATTTCTGACAAAAGGCTATGGGGGTAAATAATATGTCTCACTTCCAGGTTGATGCAACAAAAGCCCTGAAAGATATTCTAGCTCTCTTCTCATTTAGCAGTGGACATGGATTACAAAACCACAAGTTCTAACAGGCTGGATAATTGATTCAATAATACTGGCAGCCCCTGAAGGGTAGTCTTACTCTTGCAAATTTTGCCTGAGTGAGAAATTAACTTAGTCCATAAGTCACTGGAATTTGGGGTATTTTCCATTGCATAAGACTAGCCTTGCCTATATAATACACAAACAAGCATGTACAATATTAAAATGCCCTGCAAAGTTTCTGACTTAAAGATATAAACAAATAGGACAGTTAAAATATAATTTTCACATATATAGTAGTTACAATTAATACAACCAGATAGCCAAATATTAAGTTGAAGGGTTTTCCAAAGTAATACTTTCCATATGGAATGGAGAATGACTTTAGAATCCTGGTAGAGGCTTATCTATGTTCAACAGATTAATGCTTCATTGACCAAATGTAAGCAAATATCAAAGTAAATCAATGGAGGATTTTCACCAGTGGCTATAATAAAGTAACTAGTACCACATTTGCCCTCCCTTCACAAACAATTAGAAAACTGTACAAAAATATAAAACAATATATATAACTGCACATAAAAAGCTCAGGATTGTGATTATGCAGAGACAGGAAACAGAAAAAAATGAGCTCTCGGATTGCCCTACTTTCTTCTTATGGGCACTTTATGGACTATATATCAAGGAGGGAGAATCCAAGAAGATAATGGTTCTCCTTTAGTTGAGAAGACAGTGATCTGAATTTCAGGAGGCTAAGGAAGCCAAAATTTTCAGGTCAAAGTGCCATAAAGGAGAAAGATATGAAGAATTATAAAGCTTCCAGAAATTAGCAAAGGGCCTCTTGAGTTTTTAAGCTGTGCAATCATAGAGTGAGAGTACATAAATAAAAGCAAAGAACTACAACTGAGCATCTGTAAACTGAATAAATCTGAAAGTTAATACAGGACTGAGAGATATTTGAGTCCCAAGGAACTACAGTTGAAAGATTTCACTGAACATTGAAGGCACTCATTAGAGACCAAAAAATAAATAAATAAATAAAATTAGAAACAAAGCTAAACTAATCCTAGAGTAAAGATTATTCTATGCTTGCTCTTTAGAAAAGAAAAAAAAAAACTTTACAAGAAATCTAAAGGATCAAGCTAATCTGTAACTTGCTTGCCAAAGCAAAATTTTAACACTCATTAAAAAAAGAAACAAAACCTATACATTCAACAACATAATAAACAATGTCAAGCATCCAATCAAAAATCACTGGACATACAGAGAAGCAAAAATGACCTAAAATCAAAAGAAAAATTAATCAATAGAAACATACCCAGAAACTACAGAGAAAATAGAACTAGTAGAAGGGGATTTAAAGGAAATATACATATAGAGAGTAGGAAAATGGAAGATATAAAAAGAAACAAAAGCAAATTTACTGCTGAAAAATATATTGCAAAATTGACTGGATATACTTTATAGCAGTTTAGACACTGAATAAGAAAAGATTAGTGGACACGAAAACATAAGAATTTTACATATACAAACATAGCCACAGAGAGAATTCCCCAAAATAAATAACTAAACAGAACCACAGAGACCTGTGTATAATGGGAGTCACAAACAAATGATGGCAATGGACAAACACTTGAAGGTTTGTAGTGGCCTCAAATTATCCAAATTTGATGAAAACTACCAACACACGGGGCAAAGAAAAGCTCAGTGAAATCTAAGCAATATAAACACTAAGTAAGCAATATCAAAGTACATCATAATTTAATTGCTATAAACCAAGGATACAGAGAAAATAACTTGAAACAGAGTAAAAAGATACATTACACATAAAAAACAAAGATAAAAATAAACACAGACTTCATTTGAAAAACAATGCAAACAAGAAGAAAATAAAATAGCATCTACTTAAACAAAAAAATCAACCTAGAATTATATATTTAGTGAAAATAGTAATAAAAATCAGAGTGAAATAAAGATATATTTAGGGCTCAGATACTCTGTTGCCAATAGAAAACTTTACTACAAGAGTTAGTATAAAAATATCTGCAAGCTAACCTTGATATAAAATAAAGAACACCAATAGACATAGTAAATATACTGATAAATATAAAAGACTTTATCTCATGTTTCCAATTAACCATTAAAAGGCAATAATAGAATGTATGTGGGATTTATAATAAATGTAGAAAAAGAAATTATGGTACCAATTGCATCAATGACAGGAGGGAGCAAATGAAAGCAAACTGTTTCAAGGCTCCTATAGGCAAAGCGATATAGCGCTATGTAAAGGCAGACTGTGAAATGCTAAATATGCATATTTTAAATGCTAGAGGAGTGGTTTTCAAACTTTGGGATTCATTAGATTCACCAAGAAGGCTTAATAGATCAACCACTGAACCATACCAACAGTTTTTAACGCAGTAGGGCTGGGAGGGAGCCTGTGGAGAGGCTAGAGAAATAAGCCTGATAAAAAAAAACAAAATCTCTGACCAAAACAAAATTAAACTATATATAAATAACAGAAATACCGGAAAAATCTCCAAAGAAAAAAATCAACTAACACTGATAGCCTGGGGACCTCGCTTTGAGAATCACTGCCTTGGAGCAACCTCTAATAATGGAGGTAAAATTAAATATTGCAAAATACTAAATGCAAATAAAGAAAGAAGAGGAGGGAAAAAGAGAGCAAAAAAAACATGGAACAAATAAAAAAACAAACAGAAAAATGATAGACCTAACAAACCATAATGGTAACCACATTAAATATAAACACTTGAATTAAAAGATAGATTTCCAGACCAGATAACAAAGCTAAACTCAGTTATGCTCTCTACCAAAACTTATTTTAAATATAAAGATTCAGATAAGTTAAAAGCTAAAAGGTGGACCAAGATATACTGTGCTAATATTAATTATAAGAAAGCCTTGACCATTCTGAACCATTCACATTATCATAAATGTGTAAGCATTTAATAACATAGCTTTCAAATACAAGAGCTGATAGAACAAAAGCAAACATTCAAAAATCTATTAGTATATTTTAATTTTTATATCAGTAAGGATATAGAAGACTTGAACAATGCACTCAAACTGCTTCACCAAAATGACAGATACAGCATATTATATTCAGTAAAGACAAGGTACACATTATTTTCAAGTATGCATGGAACAGTCACCAAGATAGACTATTCCAGGTGATAAACGAGTCTCAATAAATGTAAGATGGTTGAAATTGCACACAGTATATTCTCTGATCAAAACAAAATTAAACTATATAAATAACAGAAATACCGGAAAAATCTCCAAATATTTGAAAGTTAATATATTTCAAAATATTACATGGGTAAAATTAAAGAAAAATCAGAAAATATTTTGAACTAAATGATAATAGAACAATTTATCCAAATTTGTGAGATGCAATGGTTAGAGTGAAATATACAGCATTAAATGCTATCTTAGAAAAGCAAAAAAGCCTGAAACCAAGAATCTAGATTAAAATAAAAAAGGAAGTACTAGAGATAAGAACAAAAATCAATGAACTAGAAAACAGAACAAAGAATAGAGAAATATTAGTGAAAAACTGAAAATTGATTAGACAGAAGATACAAATTACCAATATCAGAAATGAATGATGGGATATCATTATTATTCTTATAGACATTTTAAAAAATAGAATACTGTGAACAACCACATGGCTATAAATTTGACAACTTAGACAAAATAGGCAATATTTTTGAAAAACACAAGTAATCAAAACAACACAAGAAGAAATGGAAGATCTGAATAATAATAAATCTATTAAAACAATCAAATTTGTAATTAAAAATCTAATAAAGAAAACTCCAGGCACAAATGTTTTTACCGGTGAAAACATTTAAGAAAGCAAAAATTTCTACACCAAGACTCTTTCAAAATAGAATATGTAAGAACATTTTCTAATTCATTTTATGAGATTGGTATTATCCTCATAGCAAAACTAGACAAGGATATGTAAGAAAATTGAAGACTAATATATTTTGTGAATATAGAAGCAAAATTTCTTAACAAAATATTAACACATAAAGTACAGCAATATATAAAAAGACAATCTATACAATGACAATATATAAAGTGACAAAGTGGGGCTATTTCCATCATTTTAAGATTGGTATAACAATTTCAAAATTAATCAATGTAGTTTACCATATTAAGAAAATAAGGGCGAAAAGCCATGCAATCCTATGAATAGATGTAGCAAGATCATTTGACAAAATGTAACACTCATTCCCTTTTTCTGGTCTGATAAAGGGTGTCTATAAGAAACCTACAGATAACATAGTATTTATCGACAAAGACTAAACCCTTTCCCATGAGGAACAAAACAAGGAAAGGATGTATGTTCTCACCAGTACAGTTCAGCACTGGACTAGAGGTTTACACTTGGTCAATTAGGCTAGAAAAAGAAATAAAAGCATAAAGATTGGGAAAGAAAGAGTAAAAGTCTCTTTATTCATACAAGATGTTATGATATACATAGAAAAGCCTAATAAATCTACCTCAAAATTCTTAGAACTAACAGTGAGTTTAATAGAGTTACAAGAAATAATATCAGTATACAAAAATCAATTGTATACTAAAACAAACAATTGGAAATTGAATTTTTAAAAAATACCATTTAGAACAGCATCAAAAATGAAATACTCAGGAATAAAATTAACAAAATATGTGCAAATTCTGTTCACTTAAAACTGTAAAATTTGGCTTTGAAAGATTAAGGAAGACTAAAATAAATGGATAGACATTACATGTTCATGAATTGGAAGACTCAAGATGTTAATTCTCTCCAAATTGATCCATCAATTCAACTCAACTCAATCTAATTCTCAACAGGATTTTTTAAGAAAGTGACTTGATTCCCAAGTGTATATGGAAATGCAAAAATATAGAATATCTAAAACATTTTTGGAAAGAAGAAAAACATAGAAAAATTATGCAACCTAATTTTAAGACTTACTATAAAGTTATAGTAAGACATAGAATAGATAGACAGTATTCGAAGCCTGAAATGCAACCTATGCGTATATGGTCAATTGATTTTCAGGGACCAAGAGAATTCAATTGGGAAATAATTGTCTTTTCAACAAATGATGGTGCAACAACTGAATATCTATATAGAAAAAAAAGCCTGACCATTATGGCACACTGTAGATAAAAATTAATGTGAAATGATCATGGGCTTAAGTATGAAGGCTTAAAACTCTCAAACTTTAGAGGAAAACATAGAAAAAATATTTTCGTGACCTTAGGGTAGGCAAAGATTGCTTAGATAGGACAATAAAAGAAAATATTGCTAATTTGGATTTCATCAAAATTTAAAACATTTGTTCTTCAAAACATACTGATAAAATAATGGTAGTCCAGGTTAATATATTTGCAATACATATATCTGACAAATTATTTGTATCCAGAACATATACCACACTCTTACAACTCAACAGCATGAAGACAAACAATGCAATTTTTAAATTTGGCAGAAGCATGAGAGAGAGAGAGAGAGAGAGAGAGAGAGAAGCAAACCTGAAAAGATGTCTTAAACCATTAGTCACCAGGAAATGCAAATCAAAACTAATGCACACTCTAGAATGGCTATATCAAGTATAGGTCAGGATATAGAGCAATGGGAACTCCCATGCATTGCTGGTGGGAGTACGCCACTTGGGCAAACAATGTATTATTTTCTCATAACGCTAAGCATACTTTTACCATATAAACCAGTATAGCCCCTCCTACATATCTACCCAAGAGAAATGAAAACATATATTTTCATGTGGAAACATGAAACACACTGGAAACGATCCCAATATCCATCAATTGGTGAATAGATGAATACATTATATATCATTTATATAATGACTACTACTCCATTCCCATAAAAAGAATAAACTATTGATATATGCAACAAAATGGATGTGTCTCAAAAACATTATTGTGGGAAAGGAAAAAAAAGCTAATCACAAAGAGTATGTATTGTATGATTCCATTTATTTGAACTTCTACCATATGCAAATCCAACTTAAAGACACAGAACATAGATGAGTAGTTGTCTGGGCCAAAGATGTGGGGATTGACTACAAATAGGAAGGAACATTCTGGAGTGACAGAGATCTCAATCTTCATTATGCTTGTGGTTAATGGGTTTATATATATATATTTACCAAACTCACTGAATTATACACTTAAAATGAGTTCATTTAAGTGTATGTGCATGGAAATATGCCGATAAAGTTTATTTAACTTTTGAAAAGGTAATCAGTGAAAGGTATAGGCTATTTGGCAATATGAAAATATGAAATTTATTTTGAAGCTTTATATCATGGTAGAAATAAAGAAAACAAGGGCTTTAACCCAAGTTCAGGTACCTACATCCATCTCTGGTAAACAGGACTTTAGAAGGAGGTTGGCACATATGCCCAGCTATCCCTTTAAAAGGATCATCTGAAATAGGAACATCAAAGGACGTCTATGAAATAAAAGTTGAACATCTTATTTTGCCTAATTAACCCAAGCTTTTTGGAAGCAACAAAGAATATGAAGAAAAATACATCTTTCATTGATACCATTCAACCCCTTCAATAAAAAACAAACAAATGAAAAGGAAAGGATAGAGGGAAGACCTGAGTTTGAATCCCACCTCCCCTACTTAATAGCCATGTGACTTTGGCAAGGTACTTAATCTTTTTCAGACTTGTTCTTCTCATTTGTGAAGTGAAGACAAAAAGTGAAACTCAACTTCTTTGCAAATATTAATGAAAAACCATAAGGGAAATGCTTAGCAATGTTTGAAACATAATATTCTTGCAGTAAATGGCAGTTAGGGAAAAAAACGTGGCTTTTGCTTTATGAGATTTTATCACATAATTCATTATATCTTATATTAACATGTATTACCCAGAATTCCTAGTATTTCTAAACATTTTACATTATTTTTCAAATATGTCAACAATGTCTTTCAAATGCCATAACTTTGGCTATTAGAATATGAGAATATGCTCCAGTTCTTTAAAAATAAAATAATACACAGAAGTTTTATATATTGTACTGTAATTTTTTCTTTTATTTTTTGTTTGTTTCTTTTGTGGGAAAACTGACAGAAATGCAGAATGGATTTTCGGGTGATTAATTTCAAGGGTCTAGGGAAACCAGAGGGAACAGATCAGGCAGTTTAAGTTTAGCCTGGATTTACTTTTTTCTGCAAAGTTTAGAAGGAAATTATGTCACCACTTTAAGTATGAGAAAGAAGGAAATTCTTATCTAAATGTGGATGATCAGACAGGAGCAGATCCACATCTATAAGTCTTAAATAAAATTAACGGCTAACCATCCTCAATGTTTAAATCCTACCAACCATTCAGGTTTATTCAAAGATTTATTTACAGTTTCTAAATTTATTGAAATCTGTTCAACTGTTGACAGGCAACAAGCAGATGGAGTTTAGGATTAGTGAATTCAAATCATCAAGCTCACAAATTGAAAGAATGGACTCAGTCTAAGAACAGACTGCATTGTTGAAGATAAAATGAAAGGGTAACCTTTACACATCAGCATTTTGCTGCTGGAAAGTTCCAGACACTGATGAAAACAGTTGGTTGTCCATCTGGAAAAAGTATTTAAAATTAACTTAAATGCAGACTGCTATTTTAAGGTAACAATTGCTTTCCATAGATGTCCATTCTATTCATATGTAGTCTTCAAATTCATAGAATATAACACTGGAATCTCAGTGATCTCAGTACTGAGATACCGTCTGTAGCTCTAAGAGTCATCACTGAATCACTTTAAAATTGAGACAGGTTGTGGTAGTCACTAATGTCAGCAATTTATGATGAATTCAGACTATGAAAATGCCAGATGTTAGGCTATAAGATATATATGACTGCATTTAACAAGTTTTTCTTTTCAGACAATAATTCTAGGCTTTTAATAAAGTGTTCTAATCAATAGTAAAATGCCTGACCAAAGCTATTAGCCTTAGCATTAGAAGGCTAAAAGGTAATACTATCCCAATTATATCATAGCTGCTAAGATGGCAGGGAAGCAATTAGCCTGGAAATATGGTTAAATTACTTAAGTGTTACCTTGAATAAACCAGGAAGCAGACACACCGATTTCCAGTATTAAAATCACAACAGACCCACATATCAGGCCTATAGCTCATTAGTAAGTCCTTTGGATATCTTGTTCTGTCCCCAAAATATGCAAGTTCATAATCCTGTCCACAGACTTACAGACCAGAGGGTAATATCAAAGCAATATAATCTCTTCTCTAGCTACCAGGTTTCCTTGTGTATCATTATCCAGATACTAAGAACGGGAAGGCAGACACAGCACTCAACAAAACATCTGTGGGTTCTTCTGTATTTCACAGTCTCCCTTGCGGTTAGGTTGGGGCCATGCAACTGGGTTCTGGATAACAGCATAGGAGTGGAAGTGATAAACCACGTGGACTGACTATTAAAAACATCTCAGAATGGGACTCTCCCTGCCTTGCCCTTCTGTGATAATGCTAGAAATCATGGTAGCTAGTAGACCGAGGTGGCCTGGGGCTCAAAACTCCCTGCTTGGAGGAGAGACACAGGAGAAATGCCCAAGCCATGCTAAAAGCCTCAGAAAGATATGACTATTCTCCTTTTTGTTGCTGTTGTTAAGCCACTGGAATTTCAGGATTTATTTGTTATTGCAGCATAGCCTGCCATATCCTGACTAATACAAAGCTAATAAGAAGGGTCTGCTTTGACTATAACACAGTAGGCAGTATGTTTGGTTCCTTTTTATGCTTCATATATTCCTGAGAGATTTCTGTTATAAACGAGAACCTTGCTTAATATTCAACCAATAAGAGTGCTCATATGTGTAAGAGAGTAATTTTAGCCACTATTAAACATTAAGAATAATATAATTGTTTATATTATTATTTATAATGCTTTCAGGTACGAATCTTTACAACAGCCCTAGAACATTTTCATTGTTTTTAAAGCCTGTAAAATTCCAACTTTATGATTGAATAAAGTGTGTAACAGCAGGATTTTAAGTGAGGCGTCCGGTAACCCAACTAGTCAGCAGCAGGGATGAGACAGGTTGCTGCCTTTAGTCCCTCTGTAATCAAGAAATGTTCCACGCTTGCAGCCTCGTTGCAGGTTTTTACAAGCTTCACTTTTAATAACCTTTCTCCATTGCATTCCTGACTTACTGCCTCCCTGGCTCCCAGCACTCTTATTTATGTGCAGGCTCATTCCAGCTGCACATTCCAATGTTTATGCTGTGTTTACTGCGCTGTCTCCTAACTAGAGTCCATTATCTGCTGAAACAAGAAGGATGTTCCCAAATAAAACACATCTTGCCTGTGGCTGCCAGACTAGTGGAGCCCATCACAGGGGGCAAAGATGTATCTCTGCAGCCAGGAGTAACCTGCTGCTTTCATATGAGCATCTCCTTTGGTGAAGAACTGGCTCCAACAGTAGGAGACGGACTTGAAGGCTTAAAGCGTGTGACTTGCTCTAGGGAACCATGCCAAGTACCTTTTCAAAGCTTCACATCCAGGTGAGCTTTGTCTTCTGGCCAGGAACCAGACCTCAGTTAGACAACTTTGTGCATAGCTGCTGAGTAGACCCTACACCAGGGAGGTTGCATTTGTCGTCTTGGTTTATACAGAAGACAGACTTTATGGAAGTGGCTGGGAAACGACCTAAATTGACTACCTGGAGTATTTAACATAGCTCAAAGCCAGTTTCAAAAGCTGTTCCCCACTCCCTGTCCGGATCATCGATCTGGCCCATTTCGAATAAAAACACCAGCAGGGGCTTACTTAGGCAGTGCAGGAGGGCCTGGGAGGAAGGGCTGAGCAGCATTGGGTGAGTTGCTCTCACCAGGAGTCAAGGGACAGGTTGAGTCTCCCCTTCCTCCCTTCTTCCAGGTATTTCTGGCCATCAAAGAAGGTAGTGAAACGTGGATAGAAATGTAGTGATAATGTAGAGCTTATTGGCTTTGAAGTCAGACAATTATGTTTTAAAAATCTGGCTCAGTACTTAATAGCTGAGTGACCTGGGTCAAGTTATTTAACCTCTCTATAACTTGATTTTCTCATATGTCAAATAGGGAATAAGAAGAATAACTACCTTTGCTGAATTAAGGATTAGATATTCTCTATACGAATGCACACACATATGTATAGAATACTTGGTGTGGCAGAAGCCTGGCCTATGACTGGTGCTCAGGAATAAAATGATTCTGCACTCTTGCTCTGATCCACCTCTCACCGTGCCTATGAAAACCATCCACGTAGTAACAATCTCCAATCTCCTATATGTGAAACAGAAGCTCACCAAGGTGCCCAGTGCTTAGTGAGTACTCAATATATATTTGCTGAATTGAATTGAACTGGATTGTACCCGAATTTTACATCCGTAGGAAACTTCCTTGGTTTACATCACTAGCTTCTATATTCCTCTAAAAATTAAGTTCGGTTTATCCTTGCCTGGAGCTTCTGAGAGTTTTAGCTGCAGTTATGAAGTGTTTACGACGTTTTGTGTATGAAGACTTTTATATTTGGTCATGTATATATTAATATCATGGTGTAGTTTAAAAAAAACACGAACAAAAAGGATGATTACATTTTTATCTGAAGCCATATATTTTGGACTGATCTTCTGAAAAAAGTGGGAGAGACTCACAAACAAAAGGCTTTAGACTTACAGCTATGTGTGGAGGAGGGGTGATAGTTTAATATTGCAGAATATCAGTGTCATGCATCTAAGTCTGTCACAGGGTCTTAAGATTGGAAGGGAACTTAGAGGTCATCTCTTCCCACCCCCACCCAGGCAGCGTCTGCCAGCTCCCACCAGGGAACCTGCGAACAGCCCCAGCTCCATGGGCTCTGGCACCAGCCTCAAGTCATGCCGCCAGGCCCTGGGGCGGCAGATGCCCACAGCTGAGGGGGAGCTCATAGGCCTGTGCAGACAGTGTTGACCACCGCACACCAAGGAGTCCTGCTGGGTCCTCTCCATCTGACAAAATTAAATAGGAATATTTGAGGTTTATTGAATCAGATGTACTTTTAAGGCATAGAGCCCTAGAGTGTTAAGCATATTCATTTGGGCACATGTGCACAGTCAAAGACCTAGTTACAGTTATATCCACAGTGAGGACATGCACTGGGCACAAAGCACAATGTAGTTTGCAGACCTTTTATTCTTGGAGGCCACATATAATCATGGCTGCTTAATAATGGGGATACATTCTGAGAAATGTGTTGTTAGGTGACTTCATCATGCGAACATCGAACATCATAGAGCGCACTTACACAAACATAGGTGGCACAGTCTACTGAACCCCTGGGCTATATGATACAGCCTATTGCGCCTAGTCTACAAACCTGTATAGCATGTGACTATCGAATAATGTAGGTAATGATAACACAATGGTAAGTACTTGTGTATCCAAACATAGAAAAGCGCAGTAAAAATGCAATGTAAAAGATAAAAAGTGGGACACCTGTATAGGGCACTTACCATGAACGGAGCTTGCAGGACTCGGAAGCTGCTCTGGGTGAGTGAGTGAGTGAGTGGTAAGTGAACATCAAGGCCTAGGACACGACACTGCTGTAGACTTGATAACACTGTACCCTTAGGCTACACAAAAGTTATAAAAAATGTTCTTTCTTTAAAAATATTAACCTTAGCTTACTGTGACACTTTAACTCTATAAACTTACTACATTCTCTTTTTAACTTTTTTACTCTTATAGTAATAGCTTAAAACACAAACACATTGCACAGCTGTACGAAAATATTTCTTTTCTTTATATGCTTATTCTATAAGATTTTTTCTACTTATTTTTTTCTTACTTTTTAAATTTTTTTGTTAAAAACTAAGATGCAGACATACACATTAGCCTAGTCCTGCCCAGGGTCAGGATCATCAATATCACTGTCTTCCACCTCCACATCTCTTCCCACTAGAAGGTCTTCAGGGGCATTAACACACATGGAGCTGTCATTGCCTATGAGAATAACTTCTTCTGGAATACCTCCTGAAATAATGATAAAAAGTGTAGTATAGTAAATACATAAACCAGTAACAAAGTCATTTATTATAACTAACAGGTATTATGTCCTGTACATAATTGTTTATGCCCTACTTTTATACAGCTGGCTGTGCGGTAGTTTTGTTTACACCAGCATCAGCGCAAACATGTGAGTGATGCGTTGCGCTGAGACATTACGATGGCTGTGGCATCACCAGGTGATAGGAAGTTTTCAGCTCCATTATAGTGTTAGGGGACCACTATGGTACATGCAATCTATCATTTACCAAAACATTATTATGCAGTCTATGGCTGTGTTACTTTTTAAAGAATGCCTGCTTTGGTTATTAACCTAGACCTCATTTAGTACACCTTTGTGAAAAGGTGTCTTACGGCATGCATTTACAGTGCCTCCTTTAAATCCTGGGAGCCAGGGGTGGAGGTGGAGTGAAATCTGCAAATTTAGGTAGCCTGAGGCTTATTCCAGCCAGTGACCTGGGGAGTACATGAGTCTGTCCCTGGAATAGCTAAGGTTTAGCCTCATCTTCTACAGAACTAGGCTCCGGCAATGGGCTGGTCCCTTATCTGACTGCCTAAAGGTCTCATTTACATTTTAAATCACTGTTATGTCATAGGGTCCCATTTTGATAGCTGCAAAATAAATTGAAAATTTTTCCTCTGAACAGTAAATAGTTTACTTTTCAAACAGCATAATTTTGGAAGCTTTTATTCCACACCATCACTGTGTTAAGAAAGCTGTCAAGTTTTGGAATTTCATGGAGAAATGTGAAGTGGCCTTTGTAAGCTCCAGAGGAACCCTCTGAGGCCTGACATTCTAAACATGATGGCTCTATTTACATATATATTGTCCTTCCAAGAAAATGCTGTAGGTTTGGATTTGGGATTGCTGCATAGAGAAAGCTTTGACTGTCATATGGGGCCTCGTCTTTCTTATATTCATATATGCATTCATTCGTTCACTCATTCATTCATCTAGTCATTCAAAAAAGTTTATCATTTTATCTTTGATGTCTGGGGAGGTCAGGCTCCTGGCCTCTCATTAAGGAAGACAGCAGGAGTCAGGGTCCACAGCTGGCTAGAGTAGAGTGTTCAAATTCCCAAGTAAAGAAGCAACCTGTATTCTTAGCAATTCTGACCTCACTCAAAGACCTTGCAGTCAAATAAAGAAATTGTATCTGCTGTTCATTTGCAGCCCATTTGCCTTAACTATGAGTATCTGGGCTCCTTTTAGAGCCCTCCTCAAGAAAACCACCTTGTATTTGGTTTTGCAAAATCTGTTAGACTAGCTTTGCCCTCTCTGCCTCCTGTCTCCTTGGTTTGAGGTGCTGAGAAGACTAGTAAAACCCCAAGCAGTTTGTTCTTGCCCTTGGCTGAGAAACAGGGCTAAAGAGGGGAGGAGGGAACAGGGTTTCAGTAATCACCACTTCTAGAAAGAAAAAGCTACATCTGCATCCAGCACCTCCCCGGCTGCCAATGACTCCAACAAGAGCTGCTGTAACGATGTTGAGTTGACTACCATGGTCTGAGCTTTAATGATGTCCCAGACTATGGGCTAAGAGCACACAGGCGCCATCCCATGAGATACTCTCACCCACCCTGAGAGGCAGATGACAATGTCCCCTTTTTTTCAGGTGATAAAACAGAGGACACAAAGGTTACATAGTTACCCATGTCCCCCTCAGTAGCAGGTGTCTGAGTAGAGATACAAAGTAACCACTGGCCCACACTGCCTCCCTCAGCCAGTTTCCATATTAGACAGAAGCCAAGAATGGCCCCAGGACATGAATGAAATTTTTACCCTTTTGTCATTTCAATGGGGTTAAGAGTATTCATTATTTGTTTCCCGTTTTACCTCTCCATAGTCATCTTCAGTAAAAGTCCCAGGGTCTGGGGGAGATGGTCCCTACCACTCTGAAGAATCCCAAGAGGTATAATGGGGCTAAGAGCAGCAGGAAGGAAATACAGACTGAGTTGGTGGATCCCACTTCAAGAAAGAAAGCAGCGTGGGCTTGGATTAGGAAGAGTTTCGAGGATATAACTATTATAGGACCTCCATGTTTCTCCCCAGATACCTGAAAGTTTTACAGAGGAACTTACATGAAAAGATTGAGGAGCTTAAGTCAAAATATAATGTATGGATTTGTTCATTGTTTTCCCTCATTTGACCTACTTTAGCTCCCCTTAATCATGAATATATGCATAGCCATGTACCGAGAATGGGCATATACTAACACACCGAAACGAGGAGGAAGAGTCTGGCCAACGGTCCTTCAGGTCGTTCCTTCAGTGCCACTCCTGTGCTAGGTGCAGGGCTCAGCAATGAGGACAGAGGTATAATCAAGGCCCTTGCCCCCGAGGAGCAGATAGGGCATCTGGGATCTGGAGGGACAAAACAGCAAGGAGGATCCATGCAGAGGACCAAAGGCTCTAACACGTGTGCACCTGTGCTGGGGAGAAGAGGCAATGGCTACAATGTCTTAAGGCCATGCTGATCCTTGGGCACTAAAGAATAAGCTCCCTTTGTGAACTCGGCTGCCCAGGTCTCACAGGTGGAAGTGGAGCAAGCCCAAGTGCCACCGCTCTGAGCAGAGGGCGAGGTGGGGAGAGAAGCTCAAAGCCTGCACCTCTCCATGACAGTGAGAGAGCAGTGAGCAGGCCCTTTTCCAACAGGCCACAGGTCCACAGATTGGATCAGGTTTATACTCTCAAAACAATCTGGTTATACATGTACCGGGCAATTGTGCTAACATTTACATTTATGGAATTCTTTAAAATCACATAGAGTGACAGTGGAGAGATGATGTCTGGCAAAGGATTTCTGAGGACAATAATATTTAGTGTGAGTATTGAAAACTAGAAAAATTGTATCAGGGGAAGAGGAAAGGAAGGTTATTCCAAGTGGGAGAAATCGTGTTTGCAAAGGTGATGGGGAGGAAGGCAGTTCTTCCTCTGGACACTCTGGGGCGGGGGGCTTCCTTCCCTCAGGGTCCCCATAGACAAAAGAAGATTCCACTAGCAATTGACACCTCACGGTGTGTCCCCCACAATAAGACTGACAAGAAAATAGATGTTATTTTTCTTTCGCATAGGATTATACCTCAACCATCTATTAATGATTCCCAAAGGTAGGATATAAATCATTTATTTCTGAAGCACCTATTATAATCCTGGCCGAACATGGGTAAGTACCGAAGTGGGAGGGGGAGGATTCCATGTCAGGGCATCAAGCCAATGGTCCCGTCATTTCTGCAAACAAGACAGTGGTTTTAACGCAAAGTGATTCAAAGAAACCCAGTTCTTTAAGAGAGCAGAGGTTGGAAGGGGTGGAGGCACACTTTCTTTGCCAGATGAATTAAATGACTTGGCACAGGACAAAGGAAGAGGGTGGGGGCATTCCAGGAAGAGGATATGTTATGGAGCAATGCAAGAAGCCACAAGTGTGGTGTAAATTTGGGAATGATGAGAATTACAAAGTGTAGAGTAGGGAATGGCAGAAAGGAAAGATTAGAGCCAGATTCCAAAAGGCCTTAAAAGCCAGACTAAGCTTAACTTGTAGTAGACAATGGGGAGCCATTGAATTTTCTTGAGCAAGGCAGTGACAAGATTCATCTGTCAGAGAGCACAGAGTAAGCTGGCCTGTGAGGGGCAGAGAGGCAGAGTGTCCAGGTGAACCCGCCACCATCCATGTGGGATAATGAGAGCTGGACCAGGGACCTGCTTGATGGCATGAAAGGGAGGGACACACATTGAGAGATGGTTATGGTGGTGATTTACACTGTGTGTGACATATCAAATGAGATAAAACGTGTGAAGAAAGGTGTAATATGATGGGAAATGAGGAAATGGACGTTCTTAACAACTGTTTACAGCACTAAGCATGACTCCAACAAGTTAGGGAGAGCGTTATCTTAGGAGCAAGGAAAGCACTCACAAGTGACACACACAATAACCTTGGCACAACAGCTGGTGAAACCACCTCCAAGGGAGGTTTACACTCACCCCTTTTCTCCCTTGGAATCTAACCAGACATCTCCTGTGCTCCATACCTCCCAGGCCACAGGGCCAAAGAAAAGCTAGTCCTTTCTAAGTAAGCTGAGGGATGCCATTCAACATATAGTTACTCAGGGAAACCAGGCAAGGAGGAGATGAAATATCAGCTCATCCCAAACCTGTCCCTGAACATGGAAAAAACATTCCTCAGCTACACAGGGTTCTGCATGAAAGCAGGGAGGGTAAGTTTTCAGACGGGGGGATGGGGAGTTAGTGGACTAGAACCACCTGGAGCACATCTGCTTCCTGGCCCCTCATTGTCCTTGTCAGAGCCGTTGGGCACCCCACTGATGACCTCAGGGGATGGGATATGATGCTCATGCTCCAGGAGGAGTGTTGCGAAAAACCAGAAGGTATTTATGAATGTGTGACGGCTCCATTCTTTCTGTTATAAAGGAAGTGGTTTCCACTCTCCATAATTCTTCATCCACCTCCTTCCAGAAGGCTAACTTCCCAAAACAATAACAAGCAGATGTTAACATGCTCAGTGGAGGACTGTAGAAGGCCTTGCCCCTTTACGTTGAGCCCACACAAAGACTTCTGCGGAATGCCTGGGGTCTCTGAGCTGGCATGGAGTTAAATTCTTGCCCCCGATTTTCAGGGGGAGCAGCCTGCGGCTGCCTGGCAGAGAGCCCGTCCACTGCAGCCCTAGAGCCTCGCAGTAGCTCCCTGACCCTGTGCAAGTCATGGAGCTTTATTGACTTCGGAATGATTCATTAAAAATATTCTGAAATCAATAAACCTAGAGTTCTAAATAGTCAAATAACAGAAAGGGTTTTATAAGTGGTTCTTTGCTCTGTGCTTCGAGGGATAATGAGGTATCAGTCTTCGAATGGTTTCTCAATCCCCTGGCAGGGTGTAGCTGCAGAATCCCTGCCATAAATAAGTGGCCGCCTCTCTGAAGACAAGGCTGGAAAGCAGAGCTGAAAAACATGACATAGGGAGCCACAAATTCTTGGAGGCTGCTGCTTCCTTACCGATTATTGATATTCAAATCCCACTAAGTCTGTGCCTTATTTTAACTGGGCCACCCCAATTAATGACTGCCTTTGTTAACTTGTTTAGGAGTGGGTCTTCTTTAAGCTAAGACAGATTCAATTACCCCTGAGATGCACTATTCCAAAATCGATGGGACCTGTGACGTATATTTATATGCAACTCAGTGGGAGAAAAAGAGATTTTTGAATCCTTGTGGCTGGGGATAGAATATTAGTTACCCTCAACTCATTAATTAATTATTGGTATTAAGTGAGTGCTTACTAACTGCAGTATGCTAATCTAAGTGCCAGGGAATTTAAAAAAATGTACACAACTAATCTTTGTCTTCAAGATGAGTACAGTCCTTGCAGACAAGAATCAT
Organism: Cheirogaleus medius; assembly: GCA_008086735.1. Classification (NCBI taxonomy): domain Eukaryota; kingdom Metazoa; phylum Chordata; class Mammalia; order Primates; family Cheirogaleidae; genus Cheirogaleus; species Cheirogaleus medius. Next base: position 158,078,453 of record VBSM01002608.1, on the reverse strand, counting down.
ACAAGGGAAGTAGAGTTGTGATTCAACAGCAATAGGAGAGAAAAATTTCAAATAATAATAATGTCTATATATCACATAGCATGAGCCAAGCGCTGTTTTAAATATTTTGATATGGTAATTCAATTAATCCTTTCCACAGTCCTGTGAGGTTGGTACAGTATTTATCTTCATTTTAAAGATCAGAAAACTTAAGCTCACAGAAATTAAGTAACCAAGGTCATAAGTAACTAATTAAGTAACTAAGGTCATAAAACTAGTAAGTGGTAGAGCTGAGTTTTGAACTAGATTTATACAGTCTAGCTCTGAAGGTCACGCTCTTAACAACTGTGTATTGGAGTTTGGGGCCAGTCCACTGCAGCATGGTGTAGAATGTTCAGGAACGCACCATGTAAGAACTAAGTTGGTCTTAAAAGATGAGCTAGGATTTAGAAGTATGAAGAGGAAGAGAACAGACATTCTAGATAGGATGGACAGTATGGGCCAAGTTAGGGAGGCAGGAATAACTTTGGAGGAGTGAATGGTACAGTGGCTAAATGAGGTCCCGCAGGCCAGACTTCCTGTCTTTAAATCCTGGCACTACCACTTACTAGCCCTGTGACTTTGAATGAGTTCTCTAACCTCTCTGTTGTTCTAGGTTTCTTACTGTGAGATGGAAATTACAAATAGTGCATAATAATAAATTGATAAATATTTGTAAACCACTTATAACAGCCCCTGACACATAGTAAGTGTCAAATGAGGCTTTTTCACATGAGCAATTATAAATTAAGGGCACTGAGAGACAGGCCTGGCTAAAAGCCTAGACATTTAACTGCTTGTTAGTGTGTGTCTTCCCTTACGGTCTTCCCTTTCAAAGACCATCTCCTCGGCCTCCCGGAGTAATTTTTGCTTGGGGATAGAGTTAGAGGACAGCTCCTGGTCAAATTCCCCAATATAGGACATCAGTGCAATTGACACCAAAATAACCACAAACATTTACGCAGAGCCTGTACGTGCAAAGCACTTTTAGGTTTAGTTAGTAATTTAGCAAAAAAGAAGAAAGCACAGTTAGAATGCCTCCAAGTGGAACCAGTTGCTCTGAAAGCCTGCGGCTATCTCAGGCCTGTGGCTGGCTGCAGTACAGCACACACGTAGCTGGTTCCAATGCTCTGAGTACGCCTGGGAGGGAGGGAATGAGTCAAGGGGTCAGGAGCCCTTACTAGCTCATTAGTGCTATCTGGATTTAAAAGAGAGATTCCCAAATCCCAGGAGGTGGCTCACTGCTTGGAACAAAACCTGATGCATTAACATCCTAGTATTCCAAAATGATCCCCGAAGCCCTGCACTTATACTGATGGAATGTGATTTATACCGAGGCTGGTGCTGCCAAGGCTCAGGCTGGGGAGGCTGCCTAGCAAGGGAATAATTGAGAATGCAATGACTTTCTCTGATTCTGAACCTCTCAATTAAATAGATGTGCACTCAGGAGTCCTGGCCCCCCAGCCCCAGGCCCTGCTGGCCTCTCT
>VBSM01002608.1:157980227-158076848 GCA_008086735.1 Cheirogaleus medius | reverse complement strand
AAGAAAGGGTAGGGGAATGTAGTCTAGCTCTGTGTGTGTGCAGAAAGGGAATTAATGGGGCTTGGTGAACACTGACATTGTCTGCCACAGTCAGGGGGCTTCGTGGAGGGAGCAATATCTGAGCTCTCTCAGGACGTACGTCCATGCAGCCTCCCCATCTCTCAAGTTGGAAGTAACCTCAGAGGTCATTTCAGTCGCTATCTCAGAGTTCAGCAAAGCACAGAGTTGAGTGCACAGTAATTGCTTGGAAAACATTTGGTGGTTGATCTTAAATGGGATCTACAGAGAAACGCAGCAGACAGGAAGGCTGAGGGTGGAAGCTATGCCCAGCAACAGGAGCTAGAGCGTTGATGCTATCTCAGCAGGTGTCAGAGGACACTGGGAGGATCCCTGCACATTAACCCTCCTCGTGGCAGGAGGAAAGGAGGGCAAGAGATTCTGTGCAGCGCTTTGCAACTGTCATGTAGGTTAGAAGTCACCTCCTGCACAGCACAAATATCTAGACAACTTCTGCTGAACATCAGGTGCATTTGAAAGTCCCCTAATTTGGATTCCCTGAATGGTACCTGGAGTATATAACCTGAAATACTTATTTAAAATAGCTCAGTCTTACTATTTTTCTATGGAGTTTAAAGATTTCCAATCTTGCAGTTTAAAAAAAAATTCCAATCAAACATTTTGAATGATAAAGCCCTGCTTTTCCTGTGAGTTGGAGACTTACAATCTGAACTTCAGAGGTCATTTGATCCCTTTTTCATTTTCCTGGGAAGGCTCCAGCTAATGATAGGGAGTGCACGTCTTATTTTTGGAGCTCAGAAAAGGATAAAACAGACTCTCAGGGCCAGAAGAGCCCACGGATGTTATATTCTTCTGAGACTCACCAAGTAGAGACCACTCGCCTGTATCAGAGAAGCAACAAGGACCCGCACCCGGCTCTGTCTCCAGCTGTACTTGCCCAGTCTGAGACTCTGGTCCTCACTGTCAGCCCTTGCATTAATAGTTGGCCTGGGCTGCCATAACAAAATACCACAGATCGCGTGGTTTAAATAACAGAAATTTCTTTTCTTACCTTTCTGGGGGCTGGAAGTCCAAGATCAAGGTGCCCACAGGTTGGTTTCTGGTGAGGCTTCTCGTATCACTTGCTTGCAGCCCCTTGCCGTGCTCTCACCTGGCCTCTTGTCCTTCTGCAGGTGCGAAGAGAGAACTCTGGGATCCCCTCCTATAAGCACACCAGGACTGCGGAATCAGGGCGCTACCATTATGACTTCATTTAACTTTAATGACCTGCTTAAAGGCCCCATCTCCAAATACAAACACATTAGGGCTTCAACACATGAACTTGAGAGACACAGCTCTGTTCATAACAGCCCATTTCTGCTGGGGACCACCCCAAATCCTCCCACTGCTGTGCGCAGGTGTGTGGAGCTGGGCACGCCACGCAGGGGCCCAGTCACTGCCTGAGATCCGCCCGCTGCCCCTCAGGGATCATCCCCTCCACTGGTCCTACATCCTTCCTTCTTCCTCCAGGATTTAATCCTCACCCCTGGGCTGTGGCAGAACAGTCTTCCATGAGGAACTGACAAGTGTCCTGGCCTGGACACACGTGGCGGCCGCATCCTGCCTCCTGCTTCTCCAAGGCCCTGACCCTAGAAAACAGGAACAACCTGCGCCAGGACCTTCTCTGAGAGTGTCGGCCCTGCGTGGCCCAAACATTCCCTTGGTCACATGGAACTAAACCATCTAGACTTCTGTGTTCTGGTCTTATCCACCCCCTGGTGGAGACCATTTAGTCACTGTTCAGATTTCGGCTGATTTTGACTGACTCGGGGGCCTCAGGAGCAGGCGGGTAGCGCGGCTCTTGTTTTCGCTGTGAGCAGAGACAGCAAAAGGAGGAGGAGCCACGGCGCCTGCGCCCCTGAGCACCGGGCCTCCTCCTCACAGGTGCGGCAGGAAGCACAGCTGAGCTCCCTCAGTTCGAGCTCAGTCCCGGACTGTGGGGAGGAGGGAGCACAGAACAGGGGGCCGGGGTTCTGTTCCCTGCTCCACTGTCCATGCTGTGTGACTGTGGGTCAGCCACAGCCCCTGTCTGAGCCCAGCCCCTGATCTACCGACGGGCAGGGTGGACTAAATGATGTCTCCATTCAACCTCAGATCTGGGGTGACAAGTCATGCAGACCTGCTGCCGGATGCCTTCCCCCTTCCTCTCTGGCCTGGAAAACCCAGGAGTGGCCAATCCCAAGGGCTTCCTGGACTCTACACAGATTTCTGGGGAGTCCCGGCGTCACTCTCACTCCCCTCCATTTCCCTGGATGGGACTGTGGCCCACGCACCTTCTCGTCACAGGTCTGTCGCATTTTCCAGGTCCAAGAAGATGAACGCTCAGCATTTGCACTGAGGGGACGGAGTATTTCTTCCAGGAAGTTAATAAGATTGTATATTTTAGCCTGAGGGCACTAGAGAAGGGAAAGAAAAATTCCCTGAAACAACACGTCTCTTGTTTAATAAAGTTTTATTATTATTATATATGAGTGTATAGGAACGAGAAATCTATATCCGTTCTTCGCCGTCACAGCTTTATTGGTTCTGAGCTTAAAAAATCAGTTTGGTGACTAACAGAATAAAGAACTGACTGACCGGTGATTTTTAATATTTGGCTCTTCCAGGAAGCAATCTAATAGAGTAAGAGCTTATTGGAAAGTGTAGAGGATGTGGAAATGAGTTACACCGAGGGGTGGGCTGGCCCTGCTCACACCTGGGGAAGGACAGGGGGGATGACAGAGCCTCTGAGTGCCAGCACCCAGCCGCAGGGTGCAAAATGAAGCTGGAGGTTTTGTTTTTCATCAACTCCTATCTCCCACCCTTTGTTTTAAATTCTCCAGCTGAGAGCATCATGCTGTCTTCCTTCCCCAGTGAAATACTTTCCTTCAGACAGGCCCTGCCTATTCTACCTTCCCACATGTGTGCATGGATGTGCATGTGTGTACGTGTGTGTGCATGTGCATGTTTGTGCATGTGTGTGCACGTGCGTGTGTGCATGTGTGTATGCATGTGCGTGTGTGCATGTGTGTGCACGTGCATGTGTGTGCGTGTGTGTGTGCATTGAGTCATGGTGCCCTGCCCCCTGGGTCTTAGAGTCTCAGCCTAGGTTCTCCCTGGGGGAGAACCCCTTGGAGCTCCCCTTGGAGCTCCCCTTGGAGCTCAGTAAGGGATCTAAACAGCCTTGGTCCATCCCAGGGACTCTCTAGTCCCCTACACCCCAGGTTGGCACCGAGGGCTTTCTCAGGGCTAGGGATGGTGATTAATGCCCCTGCAGGAAACATCAAAATCTATCCCTGGAGACTCCACTCTGGAGTCAGGCTCTCTCCATTTAATTTCCTGAGCTTCTTTGTTACTATTCAAAGCAACTGACTTTGGAAGCCCTGGGCTAAATCAAACTTAAAATCTATACACCTAATGGGTGTGGTGCGCACCGTCTCGGGGATGAACCTACTCGAAGTTCTGACTCGGGTGGGGCAAAGGAAATATATGTAACCTAAACATTTGTACCCCTGTAATATGCTGAAATAAAAAAAATTTTTAAAAATCTTTTGAAATCAGCTCTTAAATTGTATAGTAGCAGATATGATTTTCTTTAGATGTTAAAGTAATAGTTTGTTGAGTAACCAACTCAGCAACCATGTTCCCAGGAGACCACCAGGACAACAGGGGCGGGCTAGTGAGTGTGCAGGGAGAGGTGAGGGGACGAGTGGGGTGATGGTGGGACAGCATCTGTACAGGACAGGCACTAGGAATGTGTCTTTGTGTCTTTAGCAATCCTCTGGTGCTGCACAGCGTCTGCCCAGTTCTCAGATGCCAGGGTCCTTGTTAACACCCTGTCCCCTCCCTCTGCATATCTCCTCTCAGCAGGAGAGGTGCAATGAATGATTGATGCAACACACATAAGGTGACCACACAGGCCACAGGGGAACAAGCCTTTAACAACAGAATTATAAACATCAACTATGGAAAATGGACATTGATGAGGATAAAGGAATCACATACAGTAAGCAGCCACTCGCTCTGCTTCCGGCCAGCACTGGGGAAGACAAGCGTTATTTGGGCCCTGCATAGCTGAGTCAGCTATTTATGGCCTCACTGCCCTTTTTCTCCAGCAGAAAGGAGGGAGTATTTCTGAAAACAGAGATGCCAACAGAGATCTGTTTGGATCCTAATGGCTGTTCTTCTTGCTTCCCAGAAAGAGGGCAAGTATTAGGTTAGCGACATTCTAGGAGGTGCGCTGAGCCTTTTTCAGGGAACCGTTGATCTGAATTACTTTGGGGAACGACTTGCAGGAATGCATCACAGTTCAGCAGATTTAAGTGACCGTCACAACTACTCTACTGGTTAGAAGGTTTGGGTCAAGGTTTCGGATTGACGCTTTAAAGAGGGGCCTCCTTCCCATCAACATCTTTATCCAGCCAGGGAGCTCATCGAAAGTCCAGACTGAGTTTCCTGCAGGACCACCAGTGGACTGAGCAACAATACGGTAGAGGTAGCCTTGCCCAGCTCTCTGCTCCCACTGCCCTCCGTCCTCCGCCTCTGGGCTATGTGTCCCAGGATTAACTATCAAAAGCCACAGGTTTTCTAATTTCTTTTTTTTTAACAGAGTTTTCATTACACTTTAAACATCACCATGGATGGAATTACTGAGCAGAGCTGCTGGATATTCTACCTCTTAACTCTGAGACCTTGGGACCACTTGTCATTTAAATGATCCATAATCTTATCTCTGACTGGTACTGAGCAGTACCCTTTGTTGCTCTGGGGACTCCAGAGCCTTCTGCTCAGCCATGAGCATACTTGGTTCACTCTGCACTGTATCCTGTGGGCAAGATTAGGGTCCAGAGGGTCCGGGCGGTGGGAGTTCATGACTCCAAAAGACATGTGAACCTAAGGAGGCAATCATTTTTACAGAACTATCTTCACACAAAGGAATCCTTTGGGCCCCTAAAACTTCCCCCTAGAATTATATTACTAAAATTCAACTCTCAGTGCCTAGCATTATATTACTAAAACTCAACTCTTTTGGGATTATAAGGTGTTTTAGTCTCTTACATTTCTTTATTAATATTCAAAGATATATAGGAAGGTTGAAAACTTATATTACCAACAAGAATTTGAAGTCATTGAGGGCAGGAAAGATGAGGTAAATGCCTTTTCTTATATATTCAATTCTTAGCTGCCCATGCAGAAGGTTAAGTTATTCTGTATAATCAAGGTGTTCAGCTTGCTGAATGTTTCTCTCTTCTATGTCTAATTTGAGCAAAATGAAATATTTTGAATGGAGATCTCATCTAAAGTGTTTCACTCTACCCCACATTCTTAAATACAGTTCACCAAATGCAATGAAACACTTTCTCTATAGCTCAGGTTCATTATTATGAAATCCCATTACTACTATTGGCATCAGTGCATCGATTCTTTCAAGGTACATCATGGTAGGTGGGGCTGTTTGTACCTGCGATGGCAGTTCTTGCATTTGCTTTAGGCTTTATGTCTTCCTCCTCTCATCCAGACTGTTTGCATTCACTTCCTGTTCATGCCAAGGTATTTTACATTAAGCATCCTTCCTTTCTTCTAACTTATCCTTTTAATCGCCTAGGAGTGAGAAACAAGATGGCCAAGTTTTCGGGGGCTCTGTGAGGGAAACAAAAGCAAATGGTTTTACAAAAGAATTTCTCCCTTGGACAAGGGCAAGAATTTCATTACAGGAAACTCTTATTCTTTCTACATAGGTATTTTTGCTTTTCTCTGATTCTCAACTATTATTTGAATAAGCGAGGTAGCCAGATCTCCTGGTCCATGATGGAGGAGGTCAGTTTTGGGGAAGTTAGAGATAGAAATGTCCTTCCCTGAAGCATAAGGGTGTGGGCAGCAGTTGGCAATCTCACTGCTCAATCCCTGCCCAATCTGTAGTAAGTTTCCTCCAAATAAACTATTGGCTAAAGTGGGACAATTTTGGTCATGGAAAGGCACACTGTCAATAATCACATCAAGATGACATACATGGATCCTGACTGTACCGGGCAAATCAAGACCTGTGGTCTTCCTATTTCTAGGAAAAACTTTGGCAACCTCAGCTGCTATAGAGAATGACAAATGTAGTGGATTACTTCAACTTTTGATGGTAATCGTGGCAACAATTATAGACCCGTGTCGGACAACTTCTCCAATTGCATTTAAATGTATAGGCCATGGACTCTCAGACAATATGTTCCTTTCATATTTTATATGCTTACCCTTCTGCTTTCAAATATCATTAAGTTTTTCAGGTTGGCAAATGAAATGTGTTTCTGCATTATTTTTCTTGGAACATCTGTTATATAATAGTGTATGAGGTGGTAGTTTGCTTGGGCTGAAGTGTTACAATTATTAAATCAGACAATATATGTAAAGCACTTAGTCTAATATCTGAAATATAGTAAGTACTCAAGGTTAGCTAAACAAAACCCATGTGCACTTATGAGAGTATGCACACACACAGAAAAATAGATAATTCCACTTGAAAACCAAAGTACAATCTGGCAGTGTGTGTCAATATTTAAGATATCCTTTGGCCCAGATATCCAACTTCTAAGAATTTGTCCTAAGGATAAGCATTTTTATCACAATGTTGTTTATAATATTGAAAAATTTGAATAACCCAAATCCATCAACATGGGATTAGCTAAAAGAATAGCAAAGCATCTATATATTTGCATATGATACGCAGCTACTGAAAGTAATGAAGTAGAATTTTATTTATTGATATCAAAAAGTCAATGATATCAAATGAAAATGCAACTTACAAAATAGTATATATGGGGTGATTTTTTTGTCAAAACAAAAAATGAACGAAAAGAAGAAAGCATAGGCATCAAAAATATCTTAAAGATACATGCCAAAGTATTTTTAGTTATTATCTTTGAATTATAGGCAAGCGGGTAATCTTTACTTTCTTCTTTTCTGAATGTTCCGAATTATACACACACATGCACACATATATAACTTTCATAATCAGAATAAAGTAACATAGCTATTTAAAAATAACTCTCAGCTCAGATCCCAGCTCCTTTAAGAGGCGCTCCTTGGCTCTTGTGGCAGTGTTCAATGATCCTGCTCTTCTGCGCTCTCCTAAGTCTCTATGTATATAATTTTCCTTGCATTTATCTCTCTGCATTATAGTTTTTCTTGTTTATATCAACCTCATCAACAAAAATATGTGAATTTGAGGGTAGGACCTTTGCCTCATTCATATTTGATTTTCCCTTATACGGTACCTGGCTTATAGTTTATGCTCAATAAAGGTTTGTTGAATGAATAGATGAATAAATGAATGGGCCTCATTGCTCCTAGGTGCTTCATTAAAAGGCTCTTCTCATGTGAACTAAATAAATCTTTATAGTCTAATGAGAAAGCAAGAATAGAGGTGATAGTCAGCTAGCCCTTCTTAATCTAGCTATATCACACGAAACTCATAGACTGGGATCTCCTGAATGGGTACCTCCAGTGCACAGCAAGTGCTCAATATTTGCTTGTCAAAAGAAAGAATAAAGAACTGCATGGATTACAATGAATGGAAGAGATTATAATAAGGCCAGTTCCATCCTAAGGAGAGGATTTAGTAATGACTAGTACCAAGGCTCTAGAATTGCCCTGAAATTAGAAAACAGAGATGCAAGGAAATCTCAGAGATCATATAATCCACTTTCCTCATTTCACAGGTGAAAAGAGAAATGTGATTTCCCAAAGACACAGGGCAAGTTAACAGCAAAATCTAGGCTGGAACCCAGAGCTCCCACCACCCAACCTGAGGATGCTTCCTGCAAAGCTGCCTCTTGCCTGAACCACAGCCCGAGGTTTCTGTTATTTCAGCAAGCTCTGGTTTTCTAGTTGGATAAATAGAGGGTGAGATCAGGATGTTTCCTATTCATCTCTGTTTGCCTTTTTTTCCTTCTTCCATCCACTCCGTATGCTGTTTGAACCAGACCCCTTCCTAGAGCAACTGCCCCTCCGTCAGCAATCTGCATGCATCTAGAGACCTCACTGCCCTGGGTGTTGAATCTCACCTACCAGGGTTTTGTTCTGTTGAATAAAAGCAAATCCTGCATCAAGCAACAAATACTTTCCAATTCTTGAATAATTGAAAAGCTAGGTCCCGAGCCGCAGCAGGCTAGGAATTGATTAGAAATGGAGAAGTGGGGAGGCTAGGAATTGATTAGAAGTGGAGAAGGGGGGAGGCAGCAGCTGGCATCACCCCTGTGGGTTTGGGGCACTCCACAGGGAAACCTCCTCCCTCAGGGCCTGCTCATGGGGCTCAAGGCTATTTCTGGGACAGCAGGGAGAACTATGCAAGGATTAACTTCACCATAGCTCCATAGCAAGCCTTTGTTTCTGCCACCAAATTAATCTCTACGGTGAAAGCAATGAAAATGCAGAGCACACAATGTCCCCATCCCCAAGCCTGGGATAACTGACCAAGGGAAGTGAAAGTATGACTCAAACAAATGTCTTTATATTCTTTTCAGACGAAATATTGGCGAGAATAAGACTGAGAAACCACAGGTCAGTCCTTCATGTTGATGGTCTCCTTTTCCAGGTCAGACGAAGAATACAAAATTCACCCCACACTGACAGCTCTTCACAGCCTGCTGTGCACGTCCCACTTTCCTTACTTCTCATGGCCACTCTGCAAAGCAGACAGGACAAAGGACGCCTCAATCGATGGGAGATCAGGGAGCGGAGCTGGAGTTGGACCCAGGACTCTGGGCTCCAGCCCATGCTTGTGGGACCTTCTGGGGTCAGCTGCTTCCAGTCTTACACATGTCCTGCCCACGCGCAATACCGCAGCCGGCAGCGACAGCCATTTCTGTGAACTTCAAATAGGATTGTCTTATTTCCCTGTTTAAATCTATCCTTTGCCAATTGTTTCCCATCACCCTTGTGATAGAGAACGAATCTTGAAAGGGGGTTTCTGGAGCCTCCACACTCCAGTCGGTCTGCCTCCCAGTCCTCACCCTGCACTGTGTTCCCCGCTTCCCCACGATTGTCACACCCCCAACCACAGCGACTTTGGCCTTCATTCTGTCCTCAGCAGTATCAAGCTTTGTAGTTCTCGTCCAACAGGCCTGGGACATTCCTTCCTAGTAAGCACCTCTTCATCACTCAAGACTTTGGGAGCTGTCACATCCTCTAGGAAGTTCTTTCTCTAATTGCCAAGGCAGTGGTACCTACCTCTGTAGCACATTCGACTCCCCTTTCACTTCCCTCATAAGTACCGTTCCAGTGAGTGTCTTGCCCAGCACACTGTGAGCTCCATTTTAGCAGGGTCAGGACCGTCAAGTTCATGTCTGTGAACCAGCACTCACTACGGTGTCGGGCTCAGAGCAGGGCTTAGTAAAATGAATGGCTGAAAAAAAGCAAAAACAGATACAGAATCAAAATTGGGCCAGTAAAAGTTTTTATTAAGTATCTTTTTGTTCTTGTTATTTTTTTCAATGAATATTTATTTTGTGTCCGCTATGTGCCAGGAACTGCTCTAGGCATGGAAGATACAACAGTGAAAAAGACTGGGAAAAAAAACTTGCATTCATGTTATGGCTTACGTTCTAGTTAAAGGAGGCAGATAATAAAGAAAATCATCAAACAAAATGCATAGTTTGTTAAATGGCGCTTGGCAGGTATAGGGAGGAACTAGGAGATTTTAAACATAGGTGCTGACCACAGGTAGCTAGAACTGATTCTCGTGCTACCCAAGAGGTCCCTACAGTCTATATTTCACTAAATCTCTGTTCTTTTTTATCCAAGTCCCCTAATGATGTACATTTAATTAGCTTTCTATTTTAATGCTATTTTGGCTCATTCAGGGATGATATATGGGTCAGGCATCATTTTGTTCCCATCAAATTATTTCCTTTGCATAAATTCCTAAATGGAGAATTATTTAATCAAAATGTACAACGTTTTTAAGATCTCACAATGTACCCCCATTTTGTTACAAATAATTTTAGAAATTTATAAGGCAATTTTAGCAAAAATGGCTGTACTACTTTTATTATATAATATCATCCGCAGGACTGAAAACGGGTGTTGTTTGCTTGCGGTTGTTATTTTAGTAGATGTGAAAAAGGTACTTCAAGGTTATTTTCCTTTGTACTTCCTTGATTCTCTCATTTTTATTTTTAAAATCTGATTGCCTGAACACAAAACATTGCTTTTTTACCTTTTGGAAAGCATACTGTATTTACTAAACTTTAGCTTTTTGTATTTTCAACCAGAGAGCAGAGACTGCATCAAAGACCAAGGCAGGGAAGTAGATTCTGCAAAACTATCAGGCTTTTCCATTAGGACAACTGAATCCTGAAAGCTGCTAGAGTTAAAGTATGAACAAAGACTGATGGAGTTCCTCAGGCAACCCTGCCAGGTGGGCACCTTATCAAATACTGGAGTATCAAATACTTAAGGCAAATAAGCCATGTTCACATACAATACTAAGGACTAAAGTTGACATGGTTCCCAAGGGCTTATAGAACATCAACACTTTCGGACCAATTGAAGAATGGTTGTAAGTTAATTTTTTTGCCCTTTGCTGAGTAAAGATGTTTGGGTTTACATCCTGAAGGCTTGATTATTCAAGTTATTTCTATATGGCTAAATAAATTAGTAAGTAAAGGCTTTTTCAGTTAATTATTTCATTTTGAAGATGATACTAAACAGCCATTTAGATTTAGACCACTCATGACTCTATTTTATTATGATTATCTTTAATGTATAGCTTTCAAAGTTGCATATGGACTCTGTCCCAATGAGCTGTCTTCTAATTGTTTACTTCCAGAAAAAGTACTGGGAAATTTCCACTGCCAATTTAAGTTTACTGTTAAATATGAAACACTCTGGACAATTTATATTTTTCTTATTGTCCAGCATATTTTTTTCTTTTGATACGAACTAAATATCATGTCTTTTTGTTTCGACTAGATTTCATGTATTCACATCTTTTTTTTAAAAATGAGGCATAATTTCCATATAATAACATCAATCATTTTTGATGTGCAGTTCTATGAGTTTGACAAATAATGTTACAAATAATGTAACAGCTACCAGAATCAAGATGCAGAATTGTTCCATCACCTTCAGAAATGTCCCCACACCCCTTTGCAGTCCACCTCTTCCCCCATCTTCAGCCCCTGGCAACTACTGATCTGTTTTTGCCTTTTCCAAAATATCATAGAAATGAAATCATGCAGTATATAACCTTTTAAGTAAGGCTTCTTTCATTTAGCAGAATGCATTTGATTTTCATCCAGGGTGTTGCATGTATAAGTACTTCATTCCTTTATATTGCTAAGTAGCATTCTTTTGCATGGATATACCACAGTTTGTTTATGCATTTATTACTTAAAGTAAATGGAGCCATTTCAATTTAGACCAATTGTGAATAAAGCTGCTATAAACATTCATGTACAGGTTTTTGTGTGCTCATAGTTTTCATTTCTTTAGGGCAAACATGTGAAACTATCAAACAGTTTTCCAAAATGGCTGCACATGTTAACAGTCCCACCGTGTTGCAATACATAAGAGTTCCAGTTGCTCCACATGCCCATCAGCATTTGGAATTGTCTGATATTTTTATTTTAGCCTACCTATTTGGTATATATCTCATTGTCATTTTAATTTGTGTTTTTTGATGACTAATGAGGCTGGGCAATTTTTCATGGGCATATATGCCATTCATATTTTTTGATAAAATGCCTGTTCAAATATTTTTCCATGTTTAATTGGGTTGGTTGTTTCCTTATCATTGAGTTTGAAGAGCAATTTTTATGTTTTAGATACAAGTCTTTTATATTTTGCCAATGTTTTCTTTCAGTCCATTGGGCTTGTCTTTTCATTTTCTTAATAGTACATTTTGCAAAGCAGAAGGTTTTAATTGTGAAGAAGTCCAATTTATATTCCTTTTTAACAATCTTTTTTCCCTATCTCTTTTTATTTCTAGTGCCACCACATGTGACCCTGCTTAGCAGGAATGGTCTGGTCTGTGTCACTAAGCACATCCAGTGGCCACTCCACCTCTTTAACATTAAGGGAGCAAATATGAGGACATGGAAAGAACATTGGACAGAAAGTCAGGATGTCTAGAATCTTGTTTTGCCATTGACTTTAAGCTAATGATTTAAATTCCTTAGGCTTCCATTTCTTCATCTACACTTTAGAAATAAAACCTGCTTTACCTATCTCAGGAATTGTGGGGATAACATGAGACCAAAGATACAAAAAAAAAGAATTTGCAAAGTGCTGGAAGAATTTATACTTGCACAGAACATCACTAAGGGTACATTTTCCTCTTCTAAGAACCTCCCATCAACTTTTACAGACACACTTGAACCCCACATTACCAAGGTACTTCCACAAGCACAAAAATAAAACTCGTATATACTTTGTGTATTCACTGCCTCCCTCTTGCACTCTAGAATATCCTTCGGCAACTTCAAATTTTCTTTTCAATTTCTTATATCAAATTTCTTTTTTAAAATTCCATATATCTAACACTGGATAGTCTCAGGATTTCATTTCAGAAACTTATAATTTTTAATCTTTCAAAAAGATAATCTTCTAGCCAGCAACATAATTGAGTGAGGTTTCTTCCTTTGGACATTTGGCAGAAACAGCTTCTTTCATGAAATAGTGGTGTTATTCAACAATAAACATGACTTTTTTCTCTCTCTCAAGAGAAAAAGTTGAAGTATTACAGAAGATTAAACATTCTCTAGGATATATATATATATATGTTTCTCCCTTTTCTAGTAAAACTTAATTTTAAAAAAGGATATTTCTGTGAACAGGAATATTTGTGGTTAAGAAGTATATCTGTAAGGTTCTAAATATTGAAACTATCTAGGAAAGGAATAATTTTTTAAAAAAAAGATTTAGTCTATATAAGCATTGAGAATTGATAATTCTCCATCTTTACACATTTTTAAATATATTTGCTTAACATTTTTAAGTAAAGATTTTTTTAATGTTAAAAAGTCTTCTTTATCAGTTGTGTAGCTAATTTTGGCAAAATTGATATTGACCTATTTGGGAAAATAGGTAAATCATACACTGAACTCTTGTGATAACCAGTTAGCACAAACCTAGAGTCATTGTTTCAACATGAAGATCAAATCATGTCACCCCTCTAGCCAGTGGCTTTGCCTTCTCACACGGAGTGAAAGTCACAGTCCTCACACCTCCCTGCTGCCCGTGTCACCTCCCGTCACTGTCCCCTCTTGCCTGCCCCACTCCAGTTGACTGGTCTCCTTCTTCTTCCTTGTTCATCTCAGACCTCATGTTCTTACTGGTGTCTTCTGCCTGGAATTCTCTTCTCCCAGATATTACACTCCTGGTCCAGGATCAGCTACATAATTTTTCATGCCCAGCATAAAATGAAAATGCTCTTTATTAAAAATTCGTAAGGATCTCAAGATGGCTACAACTGAGCACTAAACCAAGTGTGGGGCCCTGTGCAATTATGTGGTCACATGCTCAGGAAGCTGGCTTGCCTGGTTCCTTGCTTCCTTCATATCTCTGCTCCAATGTCACCATCACCTAATCTACTCTACATTAAGTTATCTACTTATTTGTTTATTGCCTCTCTTCCCCAGTGGAAATATAAAGGCCATGTATGCTGTATTACCCAGAGTGTAGAACAAGCCCAGCACATAGTATCAATAGTCACTCTATTATTTGCTGATTGAATGGACAGATGAATAAATGATAAGTAGTGAAAATTTAAGACCATATGAATAAAAAGCAAATTAAAAAAAAACAGCATTCAAGAGACATATCAGAATTTAAAACAGAAAACACAGAAACTGTGTTTGCATGTATGTGGGGACCCAAATTTAAGAATGCAAATTTAGGAATGAGAAGAATGGATTTACTTTCAGTTTTAACACTGGCTGGCTCTATAACTTTGAAGACATCTCTAGACCTATCTGAATCCCATGTTTCCCCAGTGAAGTGAAGGGACTCTTAGCATCTGTGACTTTAGGGAACAGTCTTCCATACTCTTAAGTCCAAGCTCAAAATCCCAAATAAAACAGTTGATGCTATGTTCTGTATGTTTGGGTCGAAAAACAAAACTAGAGGCACTCTTTGGGTCATTGGTTTAGCATGTATCCAGCCTTTCCCTGCAATGTCATGGCCTCAGAAAACCATTTTTCCTGAGGAAAAAATTACTGTGCTTTGAGGAATAGCTTAATTCTTATAAGTGGCTTATTATACATCAGAGTTTGTGAAACTTGACCATTTAAACCCTTAAATAGGTTGTACTAATGTGCTTATTCAGGCCCATGGGCTATTATGTGTTAGTTCTTTAGAAAGAGGGAGAAATCTAAATGTGGAGCCTGCTGAGCCTCAGTTTCCTCACTCTGGGTGGGACTTTCTGGAGTGTCTATTGCTGAACCCATGGTAGGAAACAGAATCCTCATTTACTATGCCAAGCTCCTTTTTTTTGTATTATTAATTCCAAAAATCATGAAGAAATGCTATGATCATAAATTCTCTTGGCATGTATGATATAAAAAACACAGAACATTAAAATGCCTTCTGGCTCTGTATGTGTCTGTGTTGAAAAATATTTATTTTCCAAACCTCAGCCACTCTCCTTTTTGGTCAATAATTGTGCACAGTACTTGCTTTGTAGTTTGTTTTTCATGTCCATTTTGCTTAAGATAATGTCCTGTGTCTTTTTTATTCTTCTGATACATCTTTTTCTCTACTCATTGAGTTATTTTGCAAAGAAGAAAGTGAATTTTTCCCCAGAATTCACACTAATACTTCCCACTGAAATAGTTGTGATGGGCTTTTATCACTATTTTAAAATCATCATCATATGCTATCTGATGGAATGAGAGCATGATGGACCCCAACCACGTCACAATGGACAGAGACAAAATGAACCCGAAGTGAAACCCAATACAGATGCTGAGATCAGGGTGATAGATTTCATCAATTAAACAAGGAAGGGCATGAGAGTTCCATAAATCTCAGTACAGGGTCAGAATAAGACTTAAAACTGGACTCTATTAATACCGATTCCTTGACTCCCCCGATTAGAAACTCTATTTCTGGGGTCAAGGATTATAGGTCCTTACTGGACAACCCCAGCTATAGCAGTTAGGAAAACATGGATGCAGGAGGCTTGCTTGGTCATCATAAAGGCAGGTTTGGCAGAGCTGAGCTTAGTGAGTTATATATAAGTTATTAATATAATTGAGTGTCTTGACCCTGAGTGAGGACGAAATAAGCAGAAAAGTGTCATATGTTGTAGTGTTCCCAGCATACAAGGAGCATCAGAGAAGCGTGACAACCCAGGACAGCTCATAGGATACGCATGTAGATTCAAGGATGCCAAGGATGATTTCCTGCCCGTGAAGGAAACTCTTTCTTTTTTCTTTTTAAAGGTTTGAATAAAAGCATAAGCAATCTTCCTGCAACAGACAGATTTGACCATCTCATGTAAAAAAAGGTCTCTTTGGTAGAAACTAGAAAATTTGTGTCCAATCCCAATCATTCCACTAACCAGCTTGAGTCAGTACTTCTTAGACTTTCCAGACCAGCCCCTCTGTCGGCTAAACATCACGCATAGAGGGACCAGGCTGACGTCACACAGAATAGAAGAAGCACCCAGCTGAGCCTTTCTCAAATTTCTGAAGAACAACACTGTGAAACCTAATAAAATATTTGCCATTTTAAGCTACTAAACTTTGAAGTAATTTTGGTACCTAGAAATGCAGTTGCTGGTGCGACATAACCCTAAAGAAGGTGGCATTGACTTTGAAGGCAAGAAGTGGGTAAAAGGTAAAAGAGCCTTAAATAGACTACTAGTAAAGTCTCAGAGGACACTGAGAAAAATGGTTTTGGGTGCTAGAGAAAAGACATAGTGGGGGAAAGTTTAGTGAAACAGATGCCTATATAAATGTAGAAAATAGAAAATGTGTTTAATTAACTGATAGATCTGGCTAAAGAGATTTCCAGGCAGAATGTCAAAAGTCACAACTGGTTTCTTTTGACTATATGCGATAAAGTATGATAGAGAGAAATGAGATTAAGCAAGAAAATGTGCAGCTTCCAAGCAGAATTTAGAGGAAATATAAAGAAACCAGGACAAAGTCCAACACACCTTTATGATAACAACTCTTAACAAAATAGGCATAGGCGGCTCATACCTTAAAATTATCAAGTCCATTTATGACAAACCCACGGCCAATATCATACTGAATGGGGAAAAATTGAAACCATTCCCACTTCGAACCGGAACTAGACAAGGATACCCATTATCTCCTTTTCTATTCAACATAGTGCTCAAAGCTCTAGCTATAGCAATCAGGCAAGAGAGGGGTATTAAGGGCATCAAAGTGGGGGCAGATGAGATCAAACTCTTGCTCTTCGCCAATGATATGATATTATACCTAGAAAACCCCATGGATTCGTCCAAGAGACTCCTAGATTTGATAAATGAATTTGGTAAAGTCTCAGGTTACAAAATCAAAATACACAAATCAGAGGCATTCATATATGCCAAGAACCTCAAGCCAAAACTCAAATAAAAAAATGCAATACCTTTTACTATAGCCTCAAAGAAAATTAAATATCTCGGAATATATTTAACGAAAGATACGAAAGACTTATATAAGGAGAACTATGAAACGCTAAAAAAAAGAAATTGTAGAAGATGTAAACAGATGGAAAAGGACTTGCTGATTTCAAAAACAAAAATATTTCCAATTCCCCATTTCTCTGGATGGTGAAACTATCTCAGAGTAAGAAAGGTCTCCGGGTGAAGATTTTGAGGATGTAGCCATAAGATCTGTGTTGAAACTCAGAAAGATTTAAGGTTATGCCTAGTAGAGCTTCTAAGAATCTTAAGGATATGCCTAGTAGACCCTCTTTGACAGGCAAGAGGGCCTTTAAGAATCTTCAGGGTAAAACGCTGTAAAAATCTTTCATCTAGACAAAAAAGGCTTTAAGAATCTTGAAGATGTCGTCCCACAGCACCCTGTGTCACAATAAGCCAGAGAGGAGCTTCCATGAAAGATAATTGTGAGTGACTTTTATCTAATGGAATTAACCCAAAAAAGAGTCCCAGGAAGCTCATAAAGCTTTTTAAGAGAATTGTACTATGGAAGACAGTAGCTAGATAGAGAGAATGTAAAATGGAAAGAGACTTTTGTACTCACAAGTTACTCTGGGCAGGAAGCAGACTGAGAAAACCATTCCTCTGCAAACATTGGCTGTTTCTTATGTAAAAGAACAAATGACTCACAGGGTAGAACCAAGAGCCCAAAGAGCAGAGACAGGAGCCTTAGAGATTCACTTCCAGAGAGGAAGACTGGGCCTAACCAAAAAGTGGCAACATGTGCTCGGCTGGATTTCAGAACTGGCTGGATTTCAGAATTGGTCAGGATCCGTGACTGCCATGTGCCTCCTATTTTCACCTTTTAAATGGGACTGTCTCTTATATTTATCCTACCCATGCATCACTGTTATATTTTGGCTGTGTAGGGGGCAGATAACTTGTCTCTTTATTTCATGTATTGTCAGACCAAGAGGAACCATACTTAAAGCATCATACCTGGGGAACCTCATTAGGTTAACAAGATCCTGGACTTTGAGCCTGATCCTTGGCTTGAGCCTGATGCTAGAAATAGGATGAGAATTTTGAGGGTCTTGGGAGGTAGTAAATGTATTTCTAAATGGGAGAAATATAGCTTGTAGCCAAAATGTGGACTGTGATGGGTGGAAGATGGTCATGATTCCTTTGACATTCCTTCCCTGGAAAGGTGGACCCTCATCTACTCCTCCCTTCTAATCTGAGCTGGCCTTGTGGACTTGCTTGGCCAATAAAATGTAGTAGAATCAACATTCCAGGATTTTTGAAGGTAGACAATACAAAGCCTTGAACCGTTCACCTGGGCCTCTTAAAATATTGTGTGGGAGCTGTGAACCACAGGCAGGAGAGGACACGTGGAGACTCTCCAGTTGACAGTTTCAGCTGAGCCCAGCCCTCCAGCTACTGCATAGCATGACGCTCTCTTGGACCCACTGGACCAGCCCATCCTCCACTCAGACATTAATGTGACTTCAGTCAATGCCACGCAGAGTAAAAGAATTGCCCTTCTAGCCCCTGCCTGAATTCCTATCCCACAGCATTGTGAGAATATTAAAGTGACTGTTTATTTAAGCTGCTAAATTTTGGGAAAAATTTGTATGCAGTGGTAAAGACAGTCTCTTTCTCTTTCTGCATCTTCTTTCCTCACCAACAAAATGTGAGATTTGAATTCAGACCTCTGAGCTTCCTTCTAATTTTGACAAAAGTAGCAAAACAACACTTACTTTTATGAAACTCCCACAATCATCTGTAGATAGTATGCATTACAAATTAAGTCCCTTCTGACTAAAACCTCTGAACTAAAACTAAAACACTGGGAAATTATAACCAATACCTACTAACCACTATTCTGGCTGAAGATAGGACAACAAGGATCATGTTTTTATAGAGAGACAAAGTGATTTCTCCTGAATGACTCTCCATAGGAGTTAGCTAATGCATTCAAATTACCTTAAATCTAAAACATCTAAGTTTTTCAAACAAAAATTTCCTTT
This sequence comes from Cheirogaleus medius, assembly GCA_008086735.1. NCBI lineage: Eukaryota > Metazoa > Chordata > Mammalia > Primates > Cheirogaleidae > Cheirogaleus > Cheirogaleus medius. Next base: position 158,058,179 of record VBSM01002608.1, on the reverse strand, counting down.
GAACAAGACATATGAAAATTGGCCTAGAAGATGAATTCCTATCCACAAACAAATTGGTGACTATGTATACACATGGGTCAACAAATGCACTTCTGTCTATTCATTTAGTGTGGGAGTTCTTAACTCCAAGTCTATGTACACTTAAGGGGTCCATGGATAAAATTCAGGGGTCCATGTGCTTTTATAGGAAAAAATTACTTACTTATTTTCTGTAACATGTAATTTAATTTAGCATTAACTTCAATTATAAATGCAGGTAGCAAACAAAAAAAGTATTAGCAGTACCTGTGATTTTTGTCACCAGTAGAAATCAACAATATTTTCATATCACATAATGCTTGTTACAGATATCTCAAATTATTATTTACACTCATCACAACCTCAAATTTCAGGTTTTTAATCCCGCTGATAGGGTTGTTCTATAATGCAGTAATAAAAAACATGTATAGATAGATATAGTTATGTATACACACATATAGAACACATATCTTACTATGTCACAAATTTACTTTTGATATTTTGATAACCATATTTTATCATAATTGGTTTGCTTTTTAATGCTGTGTATTTTAATTTATTTAAATACACATATAAATACACATATACACATATAAATATTTAAAAACATTATTTATTCTGAGAAGGAATTCATAGGCTTCTCTAGACTACCAATGGGGTGCATGGCACCATAAAGGTTAAGAATCTCTGGTTTTTAGCCCATACTATAGCTCTTAGCTCACATGACTGTCCAGCCAACCAGCACAGGCTGAGCACTTGCCACGTGTCCAATGTGGTCTCGGAAGTCAACGAGTGGATACGTTAGTTTTCTCTCATACTTTGCTTCCCTTTCCCATTTCCTGTAGTTGCTCTGAATATCAGCCCATGTATTAAACCCTTATCTCATTTCTGGCCCCTCATTCTTCCCAGCTGCTTCTGCCCCACATTTCACCATAGAGAGCATAGAACTTCCCCATTTCATCCCTGCCCAATGCTTTTATTGCTACATGTATGCTGCTGTCTCCCTAACATATATTAATATTTCCAAACCCATCTCTCCTCTGAGTTTAAAATCCTAAACTTCCAGCTGCCTACCAATCTTGACTATCCTCCACACACTTCAAACTAAACAGGACCACTCATCGAAAGTTCCTGCCGTCACACATGCTGGCTCTCACAGACCCAGGCGCACCCGGTGACGGCAACCCTGCACACTACAGTCTTTGGTGCCATATCTGGACTTGATTCCCTCTCCTTTTCCCCCGGATATTTCTGAAATCCACTTCTCTTACTTGACTCACATCCCATTCAACTCTTGCCATGGCCATTTTACAAGGGCCTTTTAAAAAATCTACCAGTTTTAGTATCTCGTTTTTTTCCAATCCTACTAGAATTATCTTTCTAGAACTCAAATGAAACCATCTCACTTTCCACCTTAAAAGCTGCACTGTCTAAACTGATCAGGCACCGATCAGAGTATCTGATCCAGTGAGTCTGTGGCAGGGTCTGAAAACTTGCATTTCTAACCAGTTCCCAGGTGACACTGTTGCTGTTGGTCAGGAAACCACACCTGACAATTCCTGGCCTGGAACACGAGTCTTTAAATCTGTTTGGTTTGCAGTTCTCCCAGTAAACATTGTTTCGGTACAAACCCCCCACGTATGTCTGCCTATTTGCTTAAAAATTATATATTTGTTCCAATGCACCAATATTGTGGATACGTTATAAAATATGTTACAAATAATCATTTCAAAAGATGAGACGAAAACAAATAGAAAATTCAAGAATATTCCTTCTGCATCCAAACAGATCATGTAGTACACCCACATCAGAGGATTCTGGGAGGGACAGAGATTAAGAATAAGCCCTTGGCTGAGATATTAAGTCCTGTACTCTTTGTCATTCTAGTCAATCATAGTCAGCCTGTTTGCTTTTTAATCCTGGCTCCAGGCCATAAAAAGTTGTAACTTTAGGGAAGTTTCTTAACCTCTCTAAGCCTCTATGTCTTCCTCTGTCAAATGGAGATGATATTAGTAACTACCCCTTAGGATTGTTTGTAGGATTAAATAAATTAATATGTATAAAGGGCTTAACAAATTCCTAGCATATAATAAGTGCTTGATTAATATTGACTATTGTGATTGCTCAGGGTTAGGCACTTTATGCTATATCCATGCTGCTCAGTTCGCTGTTTTCTTTGTAAATGTCCGTAACTCAATGTCTTTGCTTTGCTTATGCTGTATCCTCTGCCTGGAATATCCTTTCTTTTCTCCTCTTAGTAATATCCTCCTTCCTCTTTCACTACCAAGTTGAAAATGTTATGTCCTCTGGGACAACTTACCCGAACCTCCTGGCATAATTAATCACTTTCTTCTCTGTGTTTTCATGGTACCTTTACAAATCTTTAACTATTGAGTTCCACCATGTGTTATGTACAGTCTCTTACATGCCGTTTCCTCCAATATCGTGAGCTCCTTGCTATGGGGTATGGAGTTCATGGCTCCATGACACATCCAACTGCTTGACCTGCGTATCCATCACATCACCCGAGAAAATTCTCGGCACATAAGCATAGGTACTTATTGTGAAAGAGGCTGAGGACACTAGTGGGCTAGGGATAGAGGGAAAAGACAGGAAGGAAAAAAGAAAAAAGGAGTAGAGGAGGAAAAAGGAAGGGGAAGGAAAGGAAACGTTGGTCCTTATCTCCTCTCAAGGTCATGCTGGTATTTGAAAGAGGGTGACAATCCTGCCCCAGCGTTGATAGCCCAGCTTGTGATCTTGTGTTCAGCTGCAGATGGTGTCTTCACCAGGTGACTGTCTTCTTCGGCCCCACATTCTCTGGTCCCTTGGACAAAGAGGCTGTGATATAATAAAAAAGCAAATATTTGTGTCTGTCTCTGATTCCTGGTACACAGATCCTAAAACCCTTGGAATCTTCAGAGTGATGAGTGTCTTTTGTATGCTAATAAGATGTCAGGTGGCTGGGGGGATGGGGCCTGGACTCCAAAAAGACCAAGTCTAGTTCTTGATTAGAAGCTTGGAACTTTCATCTTTATCCCCCAATATTTAACCAATCATGTCTACATGATGAAACTGCCACAAAAATCCATAAATGAAGTTGTTTAGAGAGCTTCCAGGTTGACAAACACATTCAGGTGCTGGGAGTCTGGTGCACCCCAACTCTGCCAGGCAGGAGCTTCTGCACTCAGGACCCTTCCAACCCTCACCCTCTGTACCCCTTCATTTGGCTGTTCATTAGCATCCCCACAACTGAAGTGCTTCCCTGGGTTTTATGAGATGCGGCAAATTATCAAACCTGAGAAGGGTGTCATGAGAACACCTGATTTACAGCCTGTTGGTCACAGTACAGGTGGCAACCTGAGGTTTGCAGTTGGCATGTGAAGTGGGAGGCCTGGTGGGACCCAGGCTTTCCCCTGTAGGTTCCACCTGAACTCTGGGCAATGTCAGAATTGAATTGCATTGCAGGATACTCAGTTGGTGTCTGGAAAGTTGGAGAATTTGTTGATGTAGAAAAAACCACACACACACCTTTGGTCTCAGAAGTGTCAGGAGTGAAAACAGTTCAGAGAGGCCAATTAGGTTCATGTGGGCATCTGCAGGTATCTGACAAAAATATGCCAGTTAACTGAGCAGGCCCCACACCTTGAACCGTGCCCTGACAGCCCCACCTCCTGTTCACCTGAATGAAATGTCCAGGAAATGGTGACAGAGCCAGTTACAGTTGACGCCTCAATTATTCTCCCTGGTTTCTATAATTTCATGGCCTGTTCTCAGTATGAAAACTCTCCCCAACCCCATTGATAAGATTACCCAAGCGCGCAAGACCCTGAAGCTTCCAATTATACTTCCCTTGAGTCCACACTTAAGTCCTGGATTACAGTATGTTTCAGTCCACATCCACATCCATTGAACCATGAGTAAAATGTGTCAGAGTCCACACTCCCTGCTTTACCCACAAGATTACCGTGCTATTCCCAGGGCTCATCGGCCAGTTCTTGCAGGGTTGCTACCTGGTTCCCTGAGTGGCCTTGCTCTTTGTAAATCCTCGTTGTTCACTGACTGTGTGGAAGGAAAAATGGAACCAAATTACACTGACATTTTAATAAACCAATCCAAGCTCTTCTACCACCTGCGAACAAGGTTTGCATTGTCACTCTACCTCTGCCCAGACTTGTCATTCAATGGAGCTCTGTTTACATGTGCTTCTGATTACTAGGCTATATTACTGTGAAGGAAAAGCTGCCTCTGTGTCAAACCAAGTATATTCTTAAACCATGGCACACAGCATAAGGGAGCCAGATACACCCTTGTCAGTCCTAATGAAAGAAGAATATCAGACCCATTAAAAGGTTAAAGTCCAATCACCCTTCAGTGATTTTTCTTCTCATCAGCAAAAATGCTCATTAATTCTAATATCTTTGCTTTCAGGCATGAACTGAACAGAAATTTCATTTGTAATGAATACATTTTGTTAAAAGTAGAATTATGATGATTCCACTGGTGATAATAATAATAATAAGCCATATAAAGAGAACAAGAGAATCCTGTGTTTTCTCAGCTGGCAGGGGGCTGTGAGACTCTCTGTCCATGACATGGTCTTGGGATGCTCCAGAGCATCTGTACAAATAAAGTGACAGTAAAACAGAAGGCTGACCCACTCACCAACAGACCAAATGCACACCGCCACTACTGACCTCATCTGGTGATGAGGACAGACACTCTCTTCTTTTGATAGCCCTGAGAGCCTGTTCATGAGCCTGCATCTACTTAGTTTACAGGGATGCCTTTTCTGGAATGGGTGTTTACTGAAAGGGTACTTGGGCAAGTAGGTGGAAGGCTACATAGTCTCCTTGGAACCCAGAACTTCCAAGGCTGGGCCTTCCGAAAGGAAGAGATAATAACTCTCCATAATTTAAGAATAGACTCTAGTAAACAGGATCCTCTTGTTTGATTTAGCATGTATATTTCCTCTTAGAGAAAATCTTGGAGCTCCGTATATAACACGTCCTTAACAAATGTTTGTTCAATGAGTAAGTGAATAGGTTCAGCTTTGCCACTATGCAACACTATCCAATTGCTTCCCTGCTCCTTAAGGAATAAGGCTGCCTGTAAGTCCAGGGCAGTTCAGTCATTTTTCCTCAACCTAGTCCTAGTTCTACAATCACACTGTAGGCAGGGGAAGGCATCATGGAACTGCCACGTCAATTCCTGGTCCATTCACCTCCAAAACTATTTAGCATGGGAGAATAGACTACTACTTTTCCTAGCTACTGTATTTGGATCTCTGCTACTAATGGCCAAATGCAATTCCTAATTGATACTGGCATATATTACTGCTCCCATCTTACAAATAAGAAAACCAGTTTAGAATGCTTAAGACACTTCTACCAAATCACACATCTAGAAAGCATGAAGTCTGGCTTTTAAACCCTGGTCTCTGATAGCAAAGCCCTGTTCTTCCTAATGTGCCCGCAACTGTAGTGGCCATGAATCAATAGAGCAATTAGAATTGTTACATCTATTGTAATATTGAGTTAGAAACAGGATTTGGTTTCAATAGATCAAAGAGAAAAGAAATTAGAAAGAGAGCCTGTGGGGAAACGTGCATGTGGAGAGTTGCCAGAAGAGAGGCCAGCCAGAAAAGGATTTAACACAATTGCTTATCAAACGGGCAAAGGACAGGACATGCAACTCACAAGTGAGGACACATAATTAGAAGACAAATGGGGAAAACATTTTATTTCTCTAGATATCGAGGAAAGGCAAATTAAAACAACAGTTTTATGCCCTCTGAAACAACACAGAAAAAAATGGCAGCACCCAATGTTACCAATGGTGCCAGGAAACCCTGGACATGAATGTAACCAGGTTAATATATAACTTGGAAAACCCATTTGAAACACATTTACCTGTAATTGCCAAGAGTCTTGTAAATGGTTATGCCCTTCATCTTAAAGAAAATATCTGAAAGAAAGAAATATCGTTATGTATGTAAAGATGCAAACCATGGAAGTATTCAGAACAAAAGTTTAAAGGTAATTTAAAGTCCCTGCAAACATTGGGGAACATTAACGGGGTAGAAAATCCTACAGAGTTAGCTCAGGCCCAATGCCCTCTGGTCTGGACCACTGCAATAGATTTGTTTCTCATCTTCAGCTTTGTTTTTTCCAGTCTAGGCTTATGAGCCACCAGAGGGGGTCTTATGAGTATGATATCTCTCCCACCTGCAAGAGGGAGTTCCAAGTTCTTGGAGGGGTCCTTAAGGCTCTGCAAGCTCTCCCCCACCTGCCTCTCCAAACTCATTTCTTGCACTGGAGGCACCTGGAGGCCTCTGTTCCTACTGCACTGAACAAATTATACACACATCCATTTTCTGAATAAGTTTCCTTAACTCAATGTCTTTGCTTGTCTTGCAGCCTCTACCTGGAATATCATTCCATCATCTCTGCTTGGTGAAGTCCTTCTCATCCTCACAACTCAGCTAAAAATGTTAGCTCAGCTTTGCTCATGCATCTTTGGAATTAGTGGGGTCTTATCTCTGCAACAAGTGCTAGTTTGTCTCCAAAATCAAGCTTTCTTATTGCCTCTTTTTAAAGATTTTCTATACCTTCGCTCCCAGGTGAAATCAACCATGCTTTATTTGGGGCCTCCAATGAAGCCTATGTAGACACTTACCATAGCTCCTTCATTTCTTATTGCATATATGTAGAGATGTACAGGTGGTTACATCTTCCTCTATTAAACTCCTTGTGGTCATGGGTATATCATCATAGCCAACCATTTCAGCATCTTATTCACCAATATTACTTAATGTTTATTATATATGAAGCACTGTCTTATGCATTTTTCATTTTATCTCCATATCTCAATAAAATTTTACAATTCTAATAAGGTATGTTGTTATTATTCTCAGTTTAACAGGTGAGGAAACTGAGGTTCCAAGAAGTTAAGTAACTTGCTCAAGGCACAGAGTAAGTAAATGGGATAGCCAAAAATTGAACCCTGGTCTATTTAATTCTACCTGTCTAGCCACCATCTGTCTCATTCCCTTTTCTAACACAGTAGCTGACACATGATAGGTGCTCAATAATTGTTAGAAATACAAAATTATCTGTCAGTAAGGATATAAGTATTTACAACAGATAGAACATGAAGTTGAAGAAAGCAGAATGCAAATATATATTTACACATTGATTATAATCCAATTGCAATGATGTATGTGTATTTGACAAAGCCTGGATGGGAACCTGGCAACAGCAAAGGTCAATTTGTTAGAGAAACAGAATTCTGGCAATTTTAAAATTGATTTTCCCCTTGTACAGGATTTTTAAATTGCTTACCATGACAGGCTAGCTGAGCACTGTTCCACCATCAGAGTGCCTAAGAACATCAAGGTATTGACTGACTAGAGGAACCCAGAAGCCAGAGGTCCTAACTGGTTAACTGCCTGAGTATTCCTGTTGGAAACTCTATGCACCTCAGCAGGTCAGACAAATGGATAAGTAGAAAGGAGAGGAAATGCCAATTGCTTTTTATGCTGGATTATCACACATAAAGAAGACTTGTACAAAACCTTAATTCCATGTACCTCCCCCCCAAAAAAACTCCTCAATACCATTTCATAGAAATGAAATTCCAGAAATGAATCTGTAAGTGAGCTCTCCACTTTATGAAAAGAACATGTTGAAAGAGTATGAGAGAGAAGTAAGAGAAAGACAACAAGAAATGAAAGGGGAGGGGAAGAAAAAAAAAGAAAAAATATTTGTGATTTAACAAAAACAACAAAAAAAGGCAAATTAAAATACAAATAAATCCACCCATTGGTTTTCTTAAGAATATTTCTCTGGAATTTTGTATTTCAGAAATCACCGTTTCATTTCACCCGTGGAGCAGGAAGAATGACGGTGCCTTTCACAGAAACGGAAAATCAAGAGGAGATTCTTTGGGAAGGAATATAAGCCTGGAAAGGGGGCTCAATAAATGCTTATGGGTAGACCATCAGATGAAAGAGTTTTATTTGTTGAGTTTCAGTTTTCAATAGGACATTTTTCGCAGCCTGCCAAAATCAGAGACACCCCCTCTCAAGTAGCAAGACTACATTTCAGTTAATTCCCTATTTCAATGAGTTAGAAATCGCGAGTCAGTGAGAAACAGGCCACACAATCTCTTGGTTTTTTATTCCCAATTAAATGCAGGGCCAAGCAATACCAGGATGCACCTGTGTTGCTCTTCTTACCCTCTGCCTAAGGGTGGCGGACAATGGGGGGATTCCTCAGTTACCCAAGTAGTCCTGGGCTCTCCAGTTCAAATCACGCTGGGTTCCAATGAGGAGTTTGTTTGCAACAGAGCTGAACTAGTCTGCAAATCCAGGTTACTACCTTATATGAAGGGAGTGTCTGACCAGCCCACTGGTATTGTTTCCCTTGGGGCAGAAAAGGTGAGTGCATTGTGGCACCAATGATTACATGGGACCTCAAGGGTCAGAATTCTTCCTATGCTAAATGAAAAAAATATATATATATACACATATATATTAGGTCATTAAATATGAAATTTCCGATTTCAAATCAAAAGTTTAGTTTACTGTATCTCAAATTTGAAGCAGTATGGTTAATCAAAGTATGCACCTATACTATCAACACAGTTTTGTCATCTTAACAGTAGCTTGCTTATGCCAGCAGCAAAGAAGCCTGGAGAGTGAGTAGTGATGAAATTGTGAAAGGCATTTTCCACGGCTTATTGAGAATTGACTATTTTTTCTTGCAAGAAGTGGTCCAAAACCTGGAAGAAGTGGTAGTCAGTTGGTGCAAGGTCTGGTGAATACAGTGGATGACAGAGAGTTTCCAAGTCCAGCCTCTGTAGTTTGAGGAGGGCTGTTTGTACAAATTGTGGTCAAGCGTTGTCTTGCAAGAGGATTGGTCTGTCTCTGTTGACCAATCTCTGCCGCTTAATCACAAGCATCCTCATCATTTCATACAATTGGTTGCAGTAGACATCCGCTGTAATTGATTGACCAGGTTTCATGAAGCTATAGTGGATAATACCAGCAATGGACCTCTAAACAGACACCATTATCTTTTTTGATGAATATTCTGTTTTGCACTGTGTTTCAGCCCTTCATCTCTCTCCAACCATTGTGCCCAATGCTTGTGATTGTCAAAAAGAATCCATTTTTCATCACACATAACAATGTGGTATAGAAATGGTTCGCCTTTATGTCGTGACAGCAAAGAAAGGGAAGCTTCCAGACTGACACTCATTTAATTCATGCAGAACCCATCTATCCAGCTTCTTTACCTTGCCGATTTGTTTCAAATGGTCCAATATTGTTGGAATAGTAACATCAAACCTTGCTGCTAATTCATGTGTAGGTTGAGATGGAATCGCTTCCACTACAGCTTTCAGCTCATCTTTATCCACCTTGGTCTCAGGTCTCCCATGTGGCTCGTTTTCAAGATTAAAATCACTAGAACTTCTCAAACCATTGGCATACTGTGTATTCATTAGCCATATCCTTCCCAAACACTTCGTTGATATTTCAAACTGTCTGAGCAGCATTTGGTTCCATGACAGAACTCATATTCAAAAATAACACGAATTTTTTATTTATCCATGATTTCACAAAAATTGCTCTGAACAGTTTTTAAAAGATAATCACAAGCCAAACCATGCATTTGAAAGAATGAGAATGTACCTTCACAATAAATATAAAACAAGAAGTGTCAGAGTGACACGTCAGAGATAGCAACTGTCAAACTTAGTACTTACAGGAATCGGACATTTCATACTTAATAACCATAAACACTCAGGAAGCGTGATTTCTAGACTCCCCAAAAAATTTTAAGCAGGAAATTTGAAATAATTTTATGATCTTCCTTGTGGCAGAAGTTCAACTCTGTGGAAGATCTCTCTTTATCTCTGGGGAGGGGCACAAGGAGCTCTCTGCATTATTGTTTAGAAACAATAGATAATATTCATGCACTTTAATCCCATTTGCTTCCATGAATAGGAAAATTTGTTTTATGGGGGTATCAGGGTCTCAGCCCTGTGAGAGAATTTTTCTCAAGGTGAAAGGAAAGGCTGGGATGCTGGAGCCTGAGAGGATAGATCCCATGGGGGTAGACTGAAGATAGTTTGGGGCTACCCTGGTATTGGGGCCCTGCTGAAGGATGACCACATACACCCCTCTGCACGGGCAAGGCAGCACACAACCTTTTCTTCCAATCAGAGGCTGACCACCTCCTCACATGCACCAGCACAACCATCTAATCCCTTCCCTACTTTTATAAGTCAACAAGAAAAATAACATTTCCTAAATAAGAGATTCATTTCTCATCAAAACAGGACCTTCTTTTATGTAGCTACACACAGGCTTCCTTACTAAAGCACCAAATTCAAAAGCAGCTATAAGTAAAAAGAATTTGCTCTTATCATAAATAAAAGATTGTATATGTGAACTTATTTGCAGTAAAATCTTACAATAAAAATATAATTTATGCCCTAGTTTCTCCTGTGTATTTTATGTAATATCCTAGTAAAATATTTCCATTTTACAACATGTACCTATTAAAACCATTCCTTATAAAACTGTCGGCATAAAATAAAATACAAAAATTTGGAAGAAAAAGCAGAGGAAAAGAAAATATATCAAAAAGAGGTGATGAAAGGCAACTGGAAGATGCTTGTGGAAATCCTCCCAGTGAGATATAAATAACAGTAATAAAGAAGCAATGAATGGCGCTGATAATTAATTAGGATATTTTAAGGTGAGAAATACTTACATCCTTCTTGGAATGTCATTCTTTTCTCTATGCTAAAAAGGAATTTCATCACAATAAAATTTGGAGACAGGCCCCTGCTAGAAAGGTAGAATGACTTTACAAAGGAAGTCAATTAAAAAGAAAATGTCCTGGAAATGGCAAATATTGTCTGTGAAAATGCTGCCTGACACTTGATTGACATTTACTCTCCGGTATACAGACATTCCTCCCACCTGTAGATGGAGTTGCAGTCTGTTAGCTGAGGAGCCCTTAAAGCCAGCTCATTAGATCGGCCATTCTTTGTGATGGTTGTAACTGTTTATTTTTAAATGATTTCAAATTTGCAGAAAAGCAATTGCAAGAAGAAAAGAAAGAACTCCAGATACCCTTCCTCCAGATTCTATAATTGTTAACATTTTACCACATTCTCTTCCCTTCTCTCTCTCTCTCTCTCTCTCTCGTATATCCACATACACACACACACACACACACACACACACACACACACATATATGGAGGAAGTTGCAAATTTGTGATGACTATTTACCCTTAAAACTTCAGTGTTTATTTTTCACCACTATCTTACATAACTAGAATAAAATTATCAAGATCAGGAAAATGATATTTAATATTATCTAATCTATAGATCTTATTCAAATTGTACCAGTTGTCCCAATAGCAGCTTTCACAGAAAAAAGAGAAGTGAAGAAAGGAGAAAAAACAAATTCTTGCCCAGGCTCCAACCCTGGGTCACACATTGCACTCAGCTGTCATGCCTCTTTGATCTCCTTTAAACTGAAACATTACCTCAGTCTCTTTGCTTAGTCTACCCTTCACACTTTTTAAAAAGTACAAGTCAGTTATTTTGTGGAGTAACTTGGTTTTACCTGATATTTCCTCATGGTTGTATCTGGATTACACATTTTTGGCAGGAATATCACAGAGATGGTGTGTCTTCCTCAGTGTATCACATCAGGAGGCACAGATTGATTTGTCCCATAAATGGTGACAACTTTGGTCACTTGGTTAAGGGGAGGTGTTGTCCATCATAAAATGAATATTTTTCCTTTTTAATTAATAAGTGAAGATACTTTGAGATTAAGTAAATAGGCTTCCTTAAGAAGATTTAAATTAAGATTAAGTAAATATCCTGTTCCTCATCAAATTTTCACCCAATAGTTTCAACATCTGTTGATGACTCTTGCCTAAATCAATTATTGTATGATAACTACTGAGTGAGAAGTGACAACATGCTCCATGGAAGGGGTGTACCAGAATCTCTAGGGAATGAGATAGTTTAATTTTTTTACTTGGAAAATAAAGCAGTACCTATTTTTACTACAATCTATAGGAAGTAAAGATCAAAAAAATTGTTCTAGTTAATGGGAATATTTAGAACATCAAATCCATTTTCTGTGCACCAATAATTCTCAATGGAAGGGTGAGGTTTTTATTGCTATCAAAAATATCATAGACTTAGCAGAGTTAAAAAACACTCTACCAGATGTTTACCTTTCAAGAAAAATTAACCTCTGGTTTAGAAAATTAAATGGATGGGTTTTTCTAATTGTTCTGTTTTTATGGAAAGATGTTCCGAATTATGTAACAACCAAGTTTTTTTTTCTTTTGATAACACTTCCTAGAAAACTTAGAACCTAAGCTGTGTCCAACTCACTGTGGTAGGTCTCTAAAGTTTGCATTATTGGTTTCATTCCTGGACCATGCTATGTTTCCAGCTACTTTTTCTTTCTTCCTTTAACTTCTTATTTATGTATCATATCGTATTAGGTATTTGTTGTAGCCAGACTGAAGCTCTAAGGAGTAAGTTGGGCATATAAACCAATTAACAAAATAGTCCATCCTTTTTCTTTGTTTCATCAGTGGCTCTCTCTCAGATCTTCAGAAATCTAATTTCTCATCAACCAGGGCTGTCTTCTTTTGTCCCACCTGACTTGAAGTTTTGGAGAAGGGAGAGGTGAAAGAACTCACAAGGAATTTAAGTCAGTGCCATTGGTGGATTCAGTGACTTTCTAGGACTCTAAATTAAAGAATGACATGGGTGGCAGTGTGTCACATGGGATTGGTCTTTCTCAGTACAGATAAAGTAACACCGGACCAGGTATCAAAAGGCCCATCCATGGTGTAATTGTACCTCTGCCATCGACTAGGCGTGTGACCTTGCATAAGTCATTTCAGCTCTCTGAGCTTCAGCATCCTTGTCAAAAACTGAGAATAAAAGCACCTAAACTGCCTATCTCACTCCACTGTTGGGAAGCTCAGCATCGCAGTGCTTTAAGAACTGCAAGATCAGCTTACCTCTGGTAAGAGAATTGATCAGACAACAAACAGGGAACAAAGACACAAATAATTTATTTTCAGATAAAGGTAGATACTACAAAAATGAATAGAATAAAAGACTCAAAAATGTAGGAGGGGAAGATTGTTTTAGATAGGATGGACAAAGGAGGTCTCCGTAAGGAGTAGATGTTTAATCAGAGACCCGAATAATGAGAAGGAGAAAGCTATGCATTGAGATAAGAGCACGGGAAGCCGAGCTACAAGCCCCAAGGCAGGAACCAACTCAGTGAGCTCCAGCACCAGCCAGAGGCAGTGTGGCCCAGGGCACTGGTGCAGGGCGGAGGCAGCCGTTGCAGGCCCATCTCTGCAGCCTCGGCAAGGATAGCACGGGCTCTCGCACATCCACAAATCTCCGTGCACCTCCTGTTCACTTCTCACCCATCTTGGTGCAGATCCTTAACCTCACCGGGTTGCAGTTTTCTCATATATAAAACAGGAATAATCATAGTAGCTACTTCACACAATTATTGGGAGAATTAAGTGGGATAATGTTTAGCACTGTGCCTGACGTGGGCATTAGCTATTATTTTCTGGTCCACTCTGACTTCTCCATCAATTGAACACCCACGGCCCTCACAGAATAAACTGCACAACTCAGAGCTCAAGGATATTTTATAAAATTTTTCTATTAGGATAAGCAGTAAATTCCTCAAAGGCAAAAAACTTATCTGCTTTAGTCCCACAGCACCTAGCGTCGAGCTATGCACAGTAGGTGCTCAACAAGATATCTAACCTGAGTGATTATTTGTGGAAGGTGGTTCCTGCCAATCGTAACAAATCATCCACAAAATGCAGGCAGTCGCCCACGCTCCCTATGTCCAGCCCTATGTAAAATTCACAATGCGCACAATTTGTTTCTAAACTCAAGCTATGTGCAATGTTTTTAGATCACCCTAACATATTCAGATGCATGCTCACCTTAAGTAATGTGTTGTCTCAGGAGTGAGTTTCTGGATCTGCCATAGTAGCTGATTTTTATCAACAATTAGGAAAAGAGGCATTTGTTTGATTACTCGCCCAATTTCGGAACAAACGACTCCTCAGCCAACCATTGCAGATAGCTCCCCCCACCACCCGCGTTTCCAAGTTCAGACTTCTCATTCTGTTCATGCTAGGAATGTAATCAAGGCCCTCTGTGGAGATAAGTTAATTATCTCCTCAGGCTATGAACAAACACATGGGCTTGGTTTCTGACCATGTTGCCTAATGAGAGGACACCCCGGAGGAGCTGGAGAGCTTGTCAGCTGCCACCCCAAGGCCCTTTATGGCATCTGGGAGCCTCAGTTCAAAGTGATTCTGGCCTGGACGCCCCAGGTTCTGCGCTGCATCTGCGGCACCGGACACAGAACTGGGCTTGCTCCGGCCCACTCCGGCCAGCCCACCCACGCCCTGCATTGCTGGGCCCAGCTGCTGGAGCCCACCTGGCACCTCCTGCAGCCCAGCACAGCTCCAGCACAGGGTGCCCCTCTGGAAAGCCGATCTGGCTCCACTGAGCCTCCCAAGATAGATAAGGGAGGAAATCAGCTTTTCTGTCCTCCGTCAGCAGGCTGCCAGGGACAGCAGGACCCAAAGACTCAAACAGAAATCACCTGCCTATCTCCATGTTTTAAACTTCTGCTTTAATCCAGCTCAGAGTGGGATTAGCTGCCCCAGAGCCTGCTAATTGCCAGATGGCTGCTGATAGCCGCCTGCAGATGTGTGTGTGTCACAGCCTGTCACAGAGCCTCAGAAAGTCAGAACTGAAAGGGATCTTAGAGAGCCAGGCCAACTCTTCATATCCTCATTACGACAGAGGAGAAACTGAGGCCCAGAGGGACAAAACGGCTTGCTCTTAGATGCACAGTGAGTTAACAGCAGCTGCCTGGGGTCTTTCTGTGGACTGTGTTTGAATTGAGAAGAGAAAGGAAGAAGAGCATTGAGAGACCTCTTCACATCCCCAGCTGGCTGTGCCCTGCTGCCCCCCGGGGAGAGGCAGAATCAAGAGGGAGGAAAGCTAATTTATTGACTGTGTCCTCTACACCAGACTTGATGTCAGCTGCTTTCGTGTGCAATGCCAGGGTTCTAGTCCTCACTGTGACCCCACATGTGATCTTGGGTAACTCACTTACCTCCCCTCCAGGAGGGTCTTACATACAGATTGAGAGGGGCAGACTAGACAATCTTTAAACAGTGGTTCTCATTCTTTAATGTGCACCGTAATCTTTTGAAGGACTTGTTGAAATACAGATTGCTGGGCCCCAGCCTCAGTTTCTGATTCGGTAGGTGTGGATTGGGACCTGAGAATTTGTATTTCAAACAAGCTTCCAAGTGATGTTGATGCTGCTTGGCCATGGACCACACTGACAGGTGTATTGCTGTCAGATGCAGCCACCAACTCTAAAGTTAAATAGCATGAGTGGGTCCATGCACAAAACACACACACACACATACTTTTTAAAAAAAGAGTAAAAAACTCCAAACTAGTAAATCAATTCCAATGGATCCAAACCTATATGTTTTCTTAAACTCTTAAAAACAACCCAAACATGAACAGGTTGCAAGCCAAGTATGAACTCAAGCTTTGGTCCTGTGGCTCAAGTTCTTTCCTTGGAGAAGAATTAAGAGCTGGCCTACACTCAGGGAGCCTGCAGGCCTGAATGAGAGCAGTTCACTAACACAGCCCCACTCAGAATGAGACCCTAATGACATCCCAGGGAAACATCTGATGAACCTTTGGCACCTGGTTCATCCAGACATGTGCTGTGTCCCTACAGGGACTGTAACCAGCTAGGACACCACTGAGATAAAGGCGCACCTGAGGTGCTCACTGTTGTTCCTATGGCGTGGCCACAGGAGCACACCCCTGACGGCCCCACTCAGAATACTGCCAACCTCTTAGAACAGCTGCAGATTATTACCAGGAAACTTCTCAAATATATATCAATCCAAATAAAGATGGGAGAAAGTACATATATATATTGAAAAGCCTAGAAAAATACCTGGCGTGCTCCTAGGAGAGTGTTTAACTCTTAACAAACTGTACTTGCTATGATTTGAATGTGCCCCCCAAATTTCATGTATTAAAAACTTAATCCCCAAATTCACATGTTGATTGGAGGGGGGGCCTCTGGGAGGTAATTAGGATTAGATGAGATCATCGGGTGAGGACCCCATGGCGGGACTGGTGGCTCTGTAAGAAGAGGGAGACCTGTGCTGACACTCATGCTTTCACCCTCTCGCCATGTGAAGCCCTCCACTGTGTTATCACATGGCTAGAAGACCCTCACCAGATGTGGTCCCTTGACCTTGGACTTCCCAGCCTGCAGAACTATAAGGAATAAATTTATTTTTTTAATGAATTGATCAGTCTGTAATATCCTGTTACAGCAACAGAAAATGAACTGAGATAGTACTTATAGGCCAATGATCCAAGATCAAAGCTACCTTGAAATGGTCTTATGGATCTTGTAGGGGAAAAAAAAGGGTAGGATTGAAACCCAGGGTAAGGAAGTTAGATTCTGCAGGGCTCTGCCCTCAATTAAGTTGGGTGGTGGCTGAAGTCCAGGTTTGGCTGACATTGGTTTCATTTTTAGCCTCTGGTCCTACAGGCAGGTCTACTATCATTGTAGACAGAGTAAGTGACCTGGCCAAGGATACCACATGTGGTCAGAGAAGACAGAAAAAGAGAAGACTCCTTTCCCAAGTCCCACGAAGCCCCCAAGGGGCTTGGTCTGCGGTTGAGGCCAAGGTCTCTTGTCCCAAAGGCCATCTAAGCTTGTCCGTCACTCCAGCCCTTTCCTTCCTATCTTTCCAGGTAAGCACTGAAAGCATTTACATTAACAAGTAGTTGTATATAATTGTGACAAATGGAGTCACATACCAGAACACAAACGTCATAGATAATCCTTCTGGTAGAATATACATAATGTAAAATAATCAATTTAACAACAAGAAACTTAGTAAGAAGTAACAGTTTATCAACATATACCCCAGAGTGGGGCTAGGGGGTCGTACAGGGGGAACAGAGGGTGGAATGAGAAGTATTAATAATAACAGGCATCTCTCATCATCTTAGATAGCAGAGAGTTAATAGATACTTGGCACTGATAATAAGTGATATATAAAGTGTTTTAGTTAATATAACCATTAATGGAATTTAAAAGCATTCTTATACCATAGAAATTTCCAGAAAGGAAATCAGAAAATACAGACCACATAGAAGAAGAAAGAAAACAACAAAACAACCACCAATCCCGGCCCCAAACGAGGCATACATAAGAGAAAACAGAAAAACAACATAGAATTAAGACAAAGCATGCTTTCCTAAAAGACAAACCAAACCACACCAAACACGAAAGCATTACACAGCATTATGAATATATTCAATACCTCTGAACTGTACATTTAAATATTAAGCTGGCATATTTTATGTTGTATGATTTTACCAAAATAAACGAATAAATTTCAAAAATACCAATACATGCTAGAACGCAGATGAATGTCCCAACATTATGTAAAGGAAAGAAGTCAGACACAAAAGGTCACACACTGTATGATACTATTTATATGAAATACCCAGAAGTGATAAACCCATAGAGACAAAATGCAGCTTGGCAGCTGCCAGGGGCTGGCTGGGAAGGGGCCAGGGAGGGGTGGGGGGCACTTTTATCCAGGGTGACAGACACATCTAAATAGAAATGGGGCTGCCTGGCGCTGTGAATGTACTAAATGCCACTGAATTGTTTTCTTTAAGATAGTCAAATTTATGTTCTGTGAATTTCATCTCAATAGATTATTTTTAAAGGGAAAAAAAATGCGCAAAAAAACCCCAAAGTGCTGCTCTTTTGGTGATGGCACGAAGTGGCTTTACACTCACTCCCTTCTCCTCACCTGCATCTGCCTTCTCTGTCTTCCTCTTCCAGGTTCTCATCCAAGCTTTCCTCCCCCCACCAGGAGTCCTTCCATCACTCCGGATGAATCCAGGATCCTGACCCAACACTGCAACCTCTTGGTCCCTTGGTTCCTTCCCTTCAACTTTTTCCTCTTCACTGACCTTCTCTCTACTCCAGCCACCCACGGCCACTGCCAAGGACTGGACCCTGTCACCACGGAAAGTGTTCCACCTGCAAGGGGCACGAAGTCAAATGCTGCGTGCCACAGATCTTGTCATTTTCGCTGTGAAAGGAGAGTGCAGAACCCACACAAGGCTTTTGTTTGTTGGGGGGTTTTAATAAGAGAGAATAAGATTTTGTTAAAAAAAAAAGCCAATGGAAAGGATTACAATCAAAGGAAGAGGATGAACAAACACGAAAGAAAAGGGAAATCAATAGTGGTGAGTTTTGAAGATGGCAGGAAGAGATGGGGTCAGCAGAAAGGGTGGAAGTACTGGCCTTTGGAGTTAATTAAGCCTGCAGGTTATCACTACACATCAGACTTACAGAATGAGACGAAAGTTGTGCTGAGAAAAATTCTGAGGCTCAATTTTATTGCTTCAATGAGGAATTAAATAAATAAACTAAGTGTCTACCTCAAGAAGTAAAAAAATAAATAAAGAGGAATTTTTTTAAAAAAGAAATAAAGATTTTATAAATGAATGGTTTTTAGAATAAAATCTCCAGAAATGTATAATTCCAAGAGTTGACTTTAAGAAAAAATGTATAGGTGATATAATTAAGAAAAAAAGCTAGAAATAAAAATGTGATTTAATCATTTATAGTTAAAGCAAATAAGAAGTTTACTTTCTAAAAATTAAATGAGTATTATTTCAATCCTACAAATAAATTTTAAAATTGCTATGAAAAGAGAGTTTATAGAAAATCTATAAATTAGCAAAATTGACTCAAGACCTAAACAACCCAAGTAGTTCATTAATCATAAACAACCTGAAAGAATTGCAATAGAATATATACATGTACATATATATGTATATTATGTATATAGGCATTAGGGTTCTACAGTGAAACAGAACCAATAATAAAGATATAGATATAGAAAGATTATTATTATGAGGGATTGGCTCATATGATGACATGGGCTGAGAAATTTCATGATCTCTTGTCTCTAAGCTGGAGGCCCAAAAAAGCCAGTGGTGTAATTCCAGTCCCAGCTGGAAGGCTTGAAAACCAGACAAACCCAAGGTATAAGTCCTAGTATGAGTTCAAGGCCCAGAGAACAGGGGAGCTGATGATGTAAGTCTTAGTCCAAAAGGCCCAAGAACCAGGAGCATCAGTGTCTCCGGGCAGGAGAAGGTGGATGGCCAACTCAAGAAGCTCACCTTCCTCTCCCTTTTTGTGCTGCTCAGGCCCTCAGTGGACTGAAAGATGCCACCCACATTGGTGAGGGTGATCTGCTTTCTCAGTCTACCGATTCAGATGCTAATCTCCTCTAGAAATGCCTTCACAGGCACATCCAGAAATAACACTTACCCGCTATCTGGGCGTCCTGAGCCCAATTAAGTGGACACGAACCCAACCATCACAATATATGTTATGATAATTTATATGTATATCTATGTATGTATGTATGTATGTATAATATATATTTATTTTTAAAGCAAGCTGTACCCAGGTAAAATTTTCATGTTCTCAGGGGAAAGAAAATCTCAATGCTACCCAGATCCATAAGCCTTTATTTATAATTCTGAAATCCCAAACACTCTGCAAACACAGTTTTTTTTCACAAAACACTTGAAGGCAAAATCTGACTGGAAATCATTTAATAGCAAAATTTGACCTGAATTTGAGGAGATATATATATAATTTTTTATTCCATTTATTGTTTATGTACTATACTTTGAAATATTAATATGCTTTATTATGCACTCCTGACTCCTGTCCCAGACCCCACTGGGCAAGATATGTAATATATAGCGGGGGTCCCCAACCTATGGTGAGTTGTATAATTATTTCATTATATATTACAATGTAATAATAATAGAAATAAAGTGCACAATAAATGTAAAGCACTTGAATCATCCCAAAACCATCCCCTCATCCCCAATCCGTGGAAAAATTGTCATCCATGAAAATGGTCCCTGGTGCCAAAAAAGTCGTGGATCACTGATATATAGTATATGTACTTTATTACCTTTCTTAAAACCCAAATATCCTGAATTTGGAAACATATCTCAACCCAAAGTTTCCAAGAGAGGCCTTGTGGACCTGCATAAACTGTTAAAGAACATAGAAAAAGGTGAAAAGTTGTCAACTAATTTAAGAAGTTAGTATAAGCCTGATCTAAAATTTTGCCAAAAGTTCCTACAAAAAAAAGAAAACTGCAGTCCAAATCATTTGCCTATACAAGCAAAAAGCTTAGATAAACGTTATTTTTCACTTTTCCAACCTGATGATAAATAATGTGGTCGATGTTACGGGCTGGTTTGTGTTCCCCCAAAATTCATACATTGAAGCCCTAAGCCCCAGTACACGTGACTGTGTTTGGAGACTGGGTCTTTAAAGAGGTGATTCAGTTAAAATGAGGTCATTAGGATGAGCCCTAATCCAATATGTGGTAATCCTGTAACAAAAGGAAATTTGGACACAGAGAGGCACAGAGAAAAGGCCATGTGAGGACACAGTGAGGAGCCAGCCATCTACACGCCAAAGAGAGAAGTCTCAGAAGAAGCCAATCCTGCCAACATCTTGATCTCAGACTTCCAGCTCCAGAGCTGTGAGAAAAGACGTTTCTGTTGTTTAAGCCACTGGGTCTCTGGCACTTTGTTGTGGCCACTCTAACAAACGAATGCAGTCACACCTTAACATTCAAATTTCAGTAACTATTATTACCCATCCCACCACCACAAAAACACCTCGTTTCCTTCCCTCTGGGTCCCACTTTCATGAAAACTCCAAAAATCTCAAGGATACATACTGTGCACAAATAGTCTGTACTGGTTACTAGTTTTATAAAAAGAAGAAAGCTAGAAAATCTGATCAGTCCACCAGAGGGCCAAGTGTACTGCTGCTGTTATTCCAGGAATACACACATACACATGCATGCACGCCCGCGCACGCACACACACGGAGTCACACACACACACGGTATCTCTGCTGAAAACATGTAACCCAGCAGCATGAGGGGTCATCCTTGCCCATGGGTCAAAGCTTACCTTTGGCTCAGACACAAGCACCAGGGGTCTGGTGCTCCGGGGCCTCTGTCACCATGGGCTGCTTGAGGCATGCACCACCCAGGCTAGTCCTACAGAAGTTCTCAGGATCCACCATTCAGCATCTGAGCTCCCAGCTCTGCTCTTTGCTTACACAGACCTCCCTTGACACACTGGGCTGTTTTCTCTAAAACACTTGCACTGTCAAAGTGGCTGCATCCAGGAGGTTTCAGGCTTAGATGCACACACACTCCAACATGACACCTTGCCCCATGATCTGGGTCTCTTGGCTCTCTGAGGTAAAAGTCCTTCCCTCACTTAGTCTAATGCCTACCTATTCCTGTCTAGGGGGGATATGACCTTGTAGTGGCCAAATAAAACCACAGCAAACTGGATCATGCAAAGTAAAAAGAACAGTGCTCCCTAACTAAGCAAGGATTGTTCTAGAAATGCAAAGGAAGGTCAACATTAGGGGAAAACTTAGAACTTCACATCGCTAAGTCAAAGGAGACAGTGTCATAAGGTCAAAAACAATAAGGAAAGAATAAAAGAATCTTTAACCACAAGAAATGAGAAGGCGCAATTATTACCATTTGAGGATGAGATGACTCATCTAGATGAGCGAATCAACTGGTAAGTGATTAGAAATAAGATATTTTTGAAAATGATTATTTAGAAATGAATGACATTTCTATGCCAGCCTTAGCCAGTTCAAAAAATATAATGGAAAAATAAATATCTCTTATGTGTTCACAAAATATATAATATACTTAAGAATAAATTGCACATAAAATGTAAGACACTTCAGTAAGTAAATAGTTTTAAGTGGCTTTAGCTGCTCTGCTGCCCCCAATTTAGAGAAGAATACTGGTCTACACACAGGTTCATCTTCCACCCACGACTGTGCATGTCACTATACTCATCAGACTAACAGGTGCTAGTGGCTGTTGCCGCAACATCCAGCCTGGGTGACCATCTTCTGAAAGTAACGTGTAACCTGTAATGAAAGGACATCAAACTCGCTGTTGCTCGGTGTTGAAAGAAACGCTGTTGATGAGAGGAACAGAACTGTATCTTTCCTCCAGAGTCGGGGAACTTCCGTAGGATCAAACCAGACTGTCGCATAACCAGGAGGCTGCGTTGCATCACTCGTTCCCCTGGGGACTGCTTTCAGGAGCGTCGCTTTGGTGTGCTGCCATAGCCTATGCTGAGTGATGTTATAAGGAATGACTTTATACTTACTGTGGCATTTACCCTTAAATGTTACGGAGCACACGGTGTACTGTGTCTCACTGCCACCTTTCACGTGACTGCATGAAGAGCTTTCGTCTCTGGACTCAAAACCAGAACTGGTTTGCCTCTTCTGAGTAACGATTCTGCTTTTGTTGGTTTGGAGGTGGGGCCACACGTGCAGTTGAGTCTCTGTCCCTCATCACTGGCTGCTGGAAACTGTAGGAGCAGATATGCCGAGCAGTTCTGTCCAATATGGTACAACATACAGCATGCGAGTTGAGCAGAGACCTTACTTCTGGCCCCATCTTATGTTTCCTATCCTTGTATTCCTTTCACTTTGGTCTTTACTTATCTGAGCACTGCGTTATAAAGCATGATGATCCACTATGTTTCACACTGACGTCATGGTCTGTCTTTCCCCAATCCTTTTAACTTTTTCACCTGGGACTGGTTCTTCCTCTTCTCCCAGATGACATTTCTCTGTGACCTTGTATCACTTTTTCAGAGATAAGCACAGTCTCTGTTTCTGCACTTCTGCTTCGTCATCTGAACAGGCAACGCCTCCTTTTCATTAGGTATGTTTGAAAATTCAGCTCTTAGAACTTTAAATTTTGTCAAATAATGCAGATACTGAGGGATATTTTCACCTATGATTCATCAAGGGCAGCTGTGTCTGTGCTGAGATTCAGCAAGGTTGTGAGACTCGTCCTTACTAAGCAGACCTTTGGTAGCTTTATCTGGATGACCAACTGTCATTTAGTACAGGAGGGTGTGTTATGTGGTTTCCCTGAACCCTTAATGGTGCAGTTTCAACAAACTGCACAGGAAAGGCAGGGAGCCACGGCTGCAAGGCGGAAGTCCACCTCCTTCCTCTTGTGTACAAAGCAAGCCTGAGAGAAACTCTCGGAGCTTCCAGTGCCTCTATGACTTGTCTTGTCTGTTATCCTGGCCTGAGACTTAGGACCCCCTTACCCTTCAGACGAGCACAAAGGCCCCACAGAAGGAAGCCCAGAGGGACGATTTACACAGGCCCAGGACATTTCCTATGATGGAAATTTGTGATGTCATGACATGAGATCAGGAATCCCCAAGCACCATTTCTTCTGGGCAAATGCCCCGGAAAATATTCACTGCGGGAAGAGGGGATGACACGGGAATCCCCACTACCCCCCATGGATGAGAGAGACAGGGAACAGAATTGAAAAGCCATCTCCAGGGAACAAGCATGGCAGCGGGAGGCACAGGTGGGTTCCCCACATATTCTGCCGTGGGAAGCCAGATAGGACATGCAGAAGATCAGGAATTTTGGCAATTGCACATATGAACATTAATCATTTCGCTAGTGTTGTTTTTTTGTTTATCTTCACTAGTGTTTCTTGTTAAATAAATTTATTGGTATAACTCTGTTGTGAGAGTCTCTATCATCTATTTTGGAAGCCTTGAGGCTAAGAGAAGGGAACTCAAATAAGCTAGCCTGACAATAATCCTCAAAATGCATTACCTAGGGTATTCTTGAAAGATTCTCTTGACCTTGGATCTGAACATTCAGCAGGCACAGTGAATGGCCAGAGAATATTTTGGTCAATTGATTTCCCCACTTTCCTACCAGAAAGAATGGAGTTGAGATTCTAAAAAGAGGAGAGATTCAAAACTCTTTGCAATTCAATAATCAAAGACCTGCATGAAATATCAAATGCACGTTAGGTGCTAAAAATCAGATCACAGATATCCAATTCATAAACAGGCTCCACAAAAAGATGCCTAACCACCAAACACAGGACGCTTTGGCCTCAGTTGTTCCTCCTGTAACTTAACTAACCTTCCTTCCCAGCATCTCCCCTGTAAGAGCTGGCAGAGACTCGTCAGAGCTGCCCATGCAAGGGGGTTATACTGTTTCATCTCAGTCTTGTCTCCACTAGCAGTACGCTCATGACACAGCCACCTGCCTGGCAGCATGCATCCCGGGCACCAGGGACACTGATTGGGATGTGAAATTGGGTCTGGGGCTATTTCCTCTTGACATCTCAGAATTCATCTCCCCTCCAACACGATAAGGACAAACATGCTCTGTTTATCAGGGACCCAGCTAGCATGGCCACACATATTTTTTCCCAGGAATTCTGAGACTTCAAATATGTTTGGTGGCGGTTGAACCCAGTTTGCTTGAGCAATGGCTTCTGCAAAGCCAGATTCTACGAGGCAGTTGATGGTGAGAAGAGGCTCTTGCCTCAGCACAAGCAAGCAGAGGACATACTGATTTCTGTTTGTCCAAAGAAACAAGCAGGTAGGCAAATACAGCTCTCCCAAAAGGGCAGATTCCCCATCACAAACAAAGGGAACAGAAGCTACAAGGAAAAACATTCAAGCCAGCCATGGTAGAACAGGTGATACATGGAGAATGCACGGATAAACACTTCATTTCAGGCTTTGAAGATGGACCTTTTGGATGTTCTTGCCCCTTTGTTTTGTTTGTTTGTTTTCTGAATTCAGGGGTGTTTGGGGAAGCATGGCACCATTTTGCAAAAAAAGTATGAGATTTTTTAAAAGACAGCCCCGGGTTTAAATGCTGGCTTCTCCATTTATTCACTGCCTCCCTTAAAAAAAAACCACCCTTGTCCTCTTAAATCTGTTTCCTCATCTGCTTAGAAGGGAAATTTTAAAAGGTACTTAATGTCACAGCGTTATTGCAATAGGAGGGTGTCGGGAATCAATGTAGCGCAGAAGCACCCTGGATGTTGCAGAATCGCAGAGCTGAAACCAGCCTCGGTCCATCATACCCACGTTAACACTCTCCATGCCTAGAAACTAAAGTCCGTGGTGGGAAAGGAACTTGGCCACATTCTGTGCCAGAAAGACTCCATCTGCGGTGTCACCTCCTATCCACATCTGCCAGGTTGGGGAGACAGAGTGGAAAAGTAAAAATGCTGCAACTTTCCCATAGCCAAGGAGCTGCACGCGTGGGGCAGAAGGAGAGGCAGGGCCCAGAGCAGGCACAGGACTGGCTGGGGCACGAGCTTCCCTCTGATACCCTCCCAGGAGCCCTGCACCCCACCAGCGATGGCCCTGGTTTGACCTACAGCCACCCCTAGGTCTGTGTGACTGCCAGTTGTCCTCTGATGATGGGCCTTACGATGGCCCAGCGTCCCAGGCTCTCCGACTCCAGCCACATGTTCCACAGGAGAGGGCTGGCAGAGAGCAGGGCTGGCAGCTCCCTGCGGGTGGGCAGGTCTGCGCCTGTGCACTGGCACGGCCCCACCTCTGTGCATCAGGAAGCTGCATGGACATATTTGTTTACTCCGTTCGCCAATATGCAGTTTGCATAATATTGAATCTGGAAAGGACACTGCATCCGCTGACAGGAGTTTTCCCAGCTGGATAAAAAAGAAAGAAAGAATGAAAGAAACTATCTTTACATTGGGGGTAAAAATAAAGACGCCAACACCATGTGCCAGTTTGCTGATGGATGGTTCGCGGGGTGGGGAAGGCCACGTCTGAGGTCAGGCCATGCTCTCACATCCAAAGTATTGTTGGATGGTGTTCTCGTAAACACTGTTGGCAGCTCCGGGGATGGCTCTTTTGGTAAAAAGGATGTGCTGGAATGAAATGTGGGCCTCCAGCCAAGACACATTTCTTCCTATAAAACAGAAAACACACACGTGTCAGGCTGCAAGGAGCCAAGCCTTTCCAAGAGTGGAGGCGGCCTCCCTGTCGGCATCCCCGGAGGACGGGGGACAACAACGAGCTGGGCTTTGACCCGAGATACCCATTAGGGAATGATACCAGCCCCTCCGCCCCGACGTAGTCTCGTCTACCTGTTTGCCAGCTCGCTTGTAGTCTCAGATTTGCTGAACACTAGCTCAAACACAAGGTACAGCGAGACCCCTCCAAATGTGTAAAAGCAAAGGCATAAAGACACAAAGCCAAGGCAAATGAAAGGAAGCCCACCAGGGGTGTCCTTCACAGTCCCCAGGCAGCCACTCTCCCGGACACTCGCGCTTAGACCAAAGGCAGACTGTTCTTGCCACAGAAGACCCCGCAGCCCCTACTGCAGGCTCTGGCGAGCTGCACAGATGTACTCCTTGTCCGAATATCACTACACGTGGCACAATCCTCTGGGCCCTTCCCATGCAGAGTGTGGTCCTTGGATAAGCAGCGTCAGCGTCCCCTGAGCGTTGGTTAGACGTGCAGTCTCAGGCCCCAACCCAGACCTGCTGACTCAGGAGCTGCACGTTTACAAGACACCCAGGTGCTTCCCGTGCTTTCTAATGAGTTAACAAAGCGGCACTGCCCTAGGGGCCTCCTGGGGCATTCTCATAATTGGACACACGTGCCTCCTCAGGGTCCTGCAGATGAGGATCACGGTTAGCCAAGGGAGGCGGGAAGGAATAAAGCCCCTCTCTTGGCAGCACCCCAGGTCCAGAGCTTAGGTACGAGGCACCGTGGACTGTAGACTGCACCGCTCCCAGGACCCCAGCCACCCACCCTCCACAGTCAGGAAGCATCTGCTCACACTTCCAACCCACCCTGAAACCTTCCAGAAAGGGAAAACCATAAAACGCAAAGCCAGGATGATTTATGACTATTCCTCAAAGCTCAAATGAGAGTAAAAAATTCAAATCTGGGATTCTTCACTGTGAATTTCTCAACCTTTAGCCAGAGTTTGGCTTTACCTGCTCTAAGGACAAAAGACTCAGGTCCTGTGCAGTCAGGGTGAGGTTTGAAATTAAAGGTAGCTGTGTCCCTTTGTGGGGGGGGGGTGGCATCTGCTGCTCAGGCCACAGTTCAGAACACCAGCCCAGCAGCCGACCCACCCGGTGCTGTTGCTTGAGTCTTTCAACGCTGTTGCTCATGTCTGTTCGCTGGAATCTGGGGAATTTATGAGCTCATTCCTGGGCAGATCACCAAGCTCTGCAGATGACTCAATGACAAACTCTCAGCAGAGGCAAAGTAGTCCTGCACAGCAACAGGGCCCAGAAACCCGAAGCCTCCTTTAGCACTTAGTGTGATGGCAACAGAAACGCCCATCCGCCAGTGATCAATTGTGCACCCACAGGGCTATTTTGGGAGAAGCAGCGGTACCATTTCCCCCCGATTTTGGGCCCCAGAACCTGGGCAGTAAATATCATAACCATCACCCTGTGTATAATGGGTGTGGCAGCTGGGAATGCCTGTTCTGCCACCTTAGCTGGTCCTCATGTGCTTATACTTTGCAAGAACCACAGGAACAGAATTGGTTTTGTTATAGACATGCTATATATAAGTACTTTAGAATGTTCATTTGGCATCACACACATAGATTGTAGAATTGCAATTTTGGCCCATCACGTGCATTTACCATTCATCATGCTTGGACATTAAAGGCCTGGGTGAGAAAGGGACTTAGATAAATAACCAGAAGTGGGATTACTGGATCATAGGGTATTAATTTTTTGAGAACTTCCATACTGTTTTCTATAATGACTGTAACAATGTACATTTCCCATCAGCAGTGTGCCAGGGTTGCCTTTTCTACACAGCCTTGCCAACACTTATCTTTTGTGGTGTTGTGTTTTTTTAATAATAGCCGTCCTAATAGGCATAAGGCCATATCTCATTGTGCTTTTGATTTACATTTCCCTGATGATTAGTGATGTTGGCCATTGGTATGTCTTCTTTGGAGAAATGTCTGTTCAGATCCTTTGCCTATTTTTAAATAATTTTATTTGCTTTTTTTGCTATTGAGCTGTATGAGTTCTTTTATATAATTTGGATATTAACCCCTTATCGGATATATGGTTTGCAGATATTTTTCCCATTCCATACATTATCTTTTCATTTTGTTGATTGTTTCCTTTTCTGAACAGAAGCTTTTTAGTTTGATGCAATCCCACTTGTTTATTTTTGTTTTTGTTGCCTGTGCTTTTGGTGTCAGATCCAAAAATTTATTGCCAAGACCACTATTAAGGAGCTTTTCCCCTATGTTTTCTTCTAGGAGTTTTATGGTTTCAGGTCTTACAGTTAAGTCTTTAATCCATTTTGACTTGATTTTTGTGAATGGTATGAAGGTCTAATTTCACTCTTTTGCATGTGGATGTCTGGTTTTCCCAACACCATTTATCGAAGAAGAACCTTTCTCATTTTTTATTCTTGGTACCTTTGCTAAAAATTAGTTACCCTGATATATTTGGATTTATTTCTGAGCTCTCTATTCTGATCCATTGGGCTATGTGTCTGTATTTATGCCAGCACTGTACTGTTCTGGTTACTATAGTTTTGCAATATAATTTGAAATCAGGAAATATGAAGCCCCCAGCTTTGTCCTTGGTATTTATCCAAAGGAATTTAAATCAGCACCAGAATCTCAAAGAGATAACTACACTCCCATGCTGACTGCAGCACTATTCACAGTAGCCAAGATATGGAAACAACCTAAATGTCCACTGATGAATAAATGAATAAAGAAAATATGCTGTATGTGTATACAATAAAATATTATTCAGCCTTAAAAAGGAAGAAAACTCTGCCATTTGCAACAACATGGATGGAACCAGAGGACATTATGCTAAGTGAAATAAGCCAGACCCAGCAAGACAAATACTGCATGATCTCACCGATACAGAGAATATAAAACAGTCAGACTCACAGAAGCAGAGAGCAGAAGTTGGTTGCCAGGGGTTCGGGGGAGAGGAAATGGGGAGGTGATAGTCAAAGGCACAATTTCAGTTGTAGAAGATAAATTAGCTCTGGGGATCTACTATGCCATGTAGTGCCTATTGCTCTACTGCATTCTTAAAATTTGCTGAGATGGTAGGTCTTATGTTAAGTGTTCTTACCACAAAAAATATATAATAATAATAAAGGAGCAGGGAAACTTTTGGGGGTGAGGGATGTTTATGGCCGGGAGGGTGGAGATGGTGTGATGGGCGGATACTCCTTCCCGGACTCAACACACTGCATACCTTACACAGACACAGCTTTTTACATACCGCAATGAAGTGCTTTTAAAATCATACCTCAATAAAGTGTTTTTAAAATAAAAGAAGAAGACTAGTCCAGGTTCACTGTCCAAGTTTTGTTTTGTTTTCATGGGTCTCAACAGTCAGAGGGTTACAGCTGTTTCAAATTTTCTTTCAGGCAAAAACGACTCCAGCAAATTTCACTGTATAAAGCTGTGTGGCCGCGATTGCCATTTTCCCCATGTGCGAAGGTGGATCCAAAATGACTTTCTGAGGAGAATCTTGGCCTTACCCACAGGTACAGCCTGGCTTATCTCCAAAAGGAGATATAAGAGCTTTCTATTCAGGCAGGAGTTCTTGTAAGGTGACACAATTTTGACAAGAGTATGTTAATCTTACTCCCACCTTGGGTGACTGTTAAAACATAAGGCTCTGCACCTCCCTGCTTCCCTGCAACAGAGAATATTTGTACTCCCGGTAGTTGTCAGGGAATATAACCTTGAACTTGGTGTCACTCAAACCTTCCAGTTCCTCTTGGTTGAGAAGGATTGTGTTTAAAGAGTATTTCCCAGTGGGGAATTGTATTAGTTAAGATAACGTTAGCTGCTCTGGCAGATAAATCCTGAATTCTTGGTTGCTTGACATGGCAGAAGTTGGTTTCACACGTACGTCACAGTCCAATTAAGGTTCTCTGACTGGGTGTCCTTCCAGCGGGCCTCCGGGAGCCCAGGCTGCTTCCTCCCTGTGGCTCCACCACCCTGCAGGTCCAAAAGCCTTCTCCTGGCAGCAGATGGGGAAGGGGACTGTGGAGAGAACACATTTTCCTCCAGGCCATTTCTGCTCACTTCGGTCTCAAGGCCACGCCCAGCAGCAGGGAAGGCCGGGAAAAGTGCTCATGCTAAGTGCCCTGGAGGGAAGGAGATGGGCTTTGGCAAACTCTCAGTAGTCCTTCCCCTGGAACTGTATTGTTCTAAATCATTTAAACAGACCCCAGATTAAGCTAGTTCACCTGAGTGCTGAGTCTCTGGGGAACATTGTGTTGGCTACAGGATAGCTTCAGAATACTGAGGTGATATGCCCTCAGGCTAAACAGAGGCAAGAAAGGAAATGCCATGCGTGTGGGAGGGTGGGGAGGATTGTACATCAATATTCCCAAATGTGCTACTGAGGATAGCATGGAGACCGGATGATTTTTTATTTTTTCTCAGGAGGAGTCCAGGAGAAAAATCTGCCTCAGGCCTCTGAATCTTAAAATAGTGATGTTCCTCCTCTGCTCCTGCTTTGTTTTTGTTTGGTTACTCTGTGATTAATGTAACTTACTGTGTTTCCCTCCTTGCAGAGGCTGCTGGGAAGCTCAGACTCAAATCAGTACAGCCCATCGTTAGCAAATGTGTGAGACCCTAAGGGATATATTTTTTTGAAACTCATACCTGATTTCATTCATCTTTCCTATTCTTCTCCTCTGCCTCATTTTTTAGTTTTTTTTGTTTGTTTGTTTTAATGTCATCCTGCCATAATCCAGCAATCTTTGTAAAACTACATCTAGGTCATTTAAGGAATAAAATGGAATACAAGCAAATAAATAACAACAGACTAATCAACAAAAGACAAAGGTAGCAATGTTGCAGGAGTGACTAGAGAAAGCTGAAGATGCTTCCTGTTTTCCTTCTCTTCTTGCCGTAGTGTTGGCCTCATAGGTGTGGCTGCTCCACCATGGTGTCTCTTAATGAGCGATGCTCTTCCCTGTACCCTGGGCAACTGTGCACACTCAGGGCTGGGGCGGCCTTCAGGAATACACTTTCCCAGCTCTCAGAATACCCATGAATTGCAGGAAGATCCTTCTTCAATTTCTCAAGGGAATGGTAATCTTCAGGTTGCTCCGTTGTATCTGGAGGTCCTGGTGTCATTGGGATGTCTCCCACTGCATTTCTTCCTGTGTCTGTGCATCAGGGTCACACCTTTGCTATTCAGCGATTGTTCCAGTAGCCCCACCTCCAAGGCTCTTCCGAGTCCCATGGGCAGATTAGCCGAGGGGCAGCAGAGCTTAAGCAAGAGGTAGAGAAGCATTGTCAGTATGGCAGCCACTCGCCACATGTGCTTCCTAAGCCCTGGAGATGAACCTAGTCTGAACTGACCTGTGCTGTAGGTGTAAACTATACACTGAGTTCTGAAGGCTTAGTAGCAAAGAAAGAATATAAAACATCACGATAATTTTCAGTATTGATTATATGTCAAAATAACATGTAGGTATGTTAAGGAAAATAAATTACTAAAATTAATTTTTCTGTTTATTTTTAATTTTTTTTTTTTAGTGTAACAACTAGAAAATTTTAGATCACATACAGGGCTGGCCATTGTGCCTCCCATCTTATTTGTGTTGTGCAGAGTTGTTCTAGACACAGACTGCCTGGGTTTGAATCTTGCCTCTGCTAGGTGACAGCTGTGTGACCATGGCCGAGTTATTCAACCTCTCTGGGTCTTAGTTCCTTCATTTCTCATTTTTTAAAATGGGGATTATGAGAGTTGTGAGGATTAAATGATTCATATTTATAAAACAATTAGAACAATGACTAGTGCATATTAAGTGCTAGGTAAATGTTAGACAAAATACAGATTAGGAAGTGCTTTTCTTTCCGGACCGCCTGTCCAGAGCATCCCAGCCCCGAGATGGCCTCTGAGGGCCTGTGCAAGTGCTGAGCACATTCAGGAGAAAGAGGCTACGTGGGCAGAGACAGGAAGCAGCATTGTGAAGACAAGACCTGTTCCTGTATTGATTACCCGTAGATGTGGAAGTGATCCCCCACAGCAATTCCCATCAGAAGCGTGAAATTAACTAATAAGGAGAGGCTGAGCATGAAGGGTGACCAAGTGCCAAAACAGTGGAGATCATGCATGTGGGAAGTTACCTGCGTTGACCAAGGAAGAAGTTGTCAGCAAGAACCTGCATCTGAATGCTATGGCCCCGCACCCTCACCCTGCCCCTGGCTGGCCTGACCATTGACCTTATTCTAGTTCTTTCTAGCAGTCTCTAAGGCCTGAATTACCAGCCATTTCTCTAGACACACTTTCCCTCAAATACTCAAGTTTTACTCACCTGCCTATTTATCATACGGTTGGTGGAAAGTAATGACTTTCTCACGGGAGGACACCTGCTTATCTGGGGTGCTTTCTTCAAAGTGTTTTGCAGACAGTGGGAGGGTTGCTGCCTCCATCACACCCATTGTTCCACCAGGGACCACTTCTCGGCTTGGGGAGGGGTGCTTTTTTCTGGTAAGACATCCAAAGTGAGAGGTAAATAATGCTGAGAAGTTACACTACAGACATGATCACCTGAGACCTGGGTAGGAATTAAGAATTGAGGGGAGGAACCAGATGTCAACAGGAACCAAAGATAGTTTTGCATTTGTCCTCCTTCTTAGGAGAAGGCCTTCATGGATCTTCCATTCTGCCCTCAGCTCAACCTCATTTCTCTTCCTCAGACATGCAGTGAACACGACAATGCTAGCTACGGCACAGCCCAACCCGTTAGAGGCAGGCTCTCTCCCCACCCCTATGCAACAAGGGCTGACAAGGGCTTGAGAGCTGCAAGACTGGAATCCAGACTCCAGGGCACCCACGCGTGCCTCCCTTCCTGGCTCTCCCTGCCCAAGTACCGCTTGGCAATCGTCAGGCGTGGTACAGAGACGTTCACGTCTCTGGCTTGTGTCCTTCTGTGCTCAAGTGGGAATAATAATTCCTGCTATTTCATAGTTTTATCAGAAAGGGCTAATAAAACAACATGCCTGAAAGTGCTCTGACAAAGTGCTTTGACATCGAAGAGGTTCGAAGGACAAAGGATAAACCCACATGTGTCCCTTAGGTTTAGAGGCTCTGCGTAATTAGCACTTAAGAAAACCCTGCCTGACCCGCTTCTCCTCGTCACCCAGTGCAGCATTGCAATTTTCTCTTCATAATTGGGCATCTTTTGTCGCCAACTGGGCCACAGTTCTCAAGGTCACCGTGGTGGCCTATTTTTGTCACCTTTCATATAACAGTTTCTCAGCCCCCTCCTCTTGCAGTAACCCAGACACTCATCTTACCTCCCACATCACGCCTTGCTTCCTGGTGGCAGGACCTGTGGCTGGTTTACTCCGGCGTTCACCTTCTCTCCTGCCCAACACTACCTAGCACAGCACCATGAATAGAAAATGCCTACAAATATTTCCTGAAGAAAAGGGCAATACAACCCACGAGGAAAAAGCAAGCTCTTCTGCATCTTTGGCTGTGGCCACAAAAAGTCCGGAGTCAGCTCTTGCACACACATGCATGTTACCCCTCCCCATCCCCCATGAGGAAGAACAGGGCTGCGAGCTCTGGTTGACCTCGGATTGTCATCTAATCTCCCACGACCACGCCTGCGATGGACATGGTCACTAGGGCTTGGTCTGGTTTTCTGTAAGATTCTGAGCTGCCTGTCAAAAGGGAGAAATCAAGGATTTCATACCTCTGCCTGCAGATGTTAGCCCAGGTCTGATGCACTCAGCTCTGAGTCTTTGTTAGAGAACAAAGATTTTAGGGAACCGTTCACCTGTATTGTGTGGGTTCTGTTTTCAAGGACAAAAAATCTTAACTTGAGTAGAAAAGTCATTTTGGGATTTTTCTTTAGTAAAATTAAATCTTACCTGGAGCAACTTCTCCTTAAGCAAAGAAGTTCAATCACCCACCCCCAGCCCTCTGCATAGCAACTAAGAAAGGTAGAACTATTTTTTTCTGTTCAGAGATTATTAGTTATCAAGAGCACTAAAGAGGTGGCAAATGAGCAATTGGCTTAGAGATGTTTGTTCATGATGCTGGAATCTGCACTAAGGAGAATCTCAAGGGCTGTTTGGGAAGGATTTGACCAGTGGGTGGAA
The DNA here is from genome assembly GCA_008086735.1 of Cheirogaleus medius. Taxonomy (NCBI): domain Eukaryota; kingdom Metazoa; phylum Chordata; class Mammalia; order Primates; family Cheirogaleidae; genus Cheirogaleus; species Cheirogaleus medius. The sequence goes on along the minus strand of VBSM01002608.1, from coordinate 158,023,900 downwards.
TGTTCTAAGCACACGTGACAACATTGACGCCCGGCTCGTGAAGAACCTATGGAAAAGCAAAAGCTCAAACCAGATGGTCAGGTGTATCTGAGAATCCGTAGACTCACAACACCAGTGATGGTGTCTCATCCTGATGAGCTGGGGAGAGGCCCCGCCCTGCCCCTGCAGCCCAGACGGCCTTGTGTTCAGGTCTGGTGATTTTCCTGTTCAGGCAGCCACCTCTAACTACCTCCCTTTACCTGCCAGCATGTCCTGGCCCCCATGCCTGCACCCTGCCTGGGCCCAAGTCACCTCCTTCTCACACATGACTTGGCTAACTTACCTCCTAAGCAGCCAGCCTGTCCCCTCTGGGAAGCACAGGTCACGAGGTGCCCAGGTGTCCTTCCTCCGCTCCCTTCTTCCCAGCACAGCCCAACAACCTTGTACTTCTCACCTTGCACATAGTACACCGATGCTTCTCACTCCATTCCCACCCCCTTCATCCTCTTCAAATCCCTTAACAACACAACCCTCAATGACCTCAGTGTCCAGAGAGAAGCAAAGACTCCCCCAAAGTAGAGGAAATTATAGGAGAATTCAGTAGAAGCCTCGATGGTTCAGTGATACTCATAAGAAACCCATTTATTCATCAGTGGAGACCCACCCAAAAGTCCCTGGATAGAATTTAGAGGACCAATGAACTTAGAGGAGAAAAAAAGTCTACCCTTACTTTCACAAACTTCTAGCTGAACTGTAGCATTTCCTTCCACGATAACTGTGGGCAATAAGCCACAGTAGTTTTAGCAATACCTATGATTCGCAAACAGTAGAAATCAGATATTTTTAATATATAACGATTGTTACAGATTTCTCAAAATGCTATTTATTTTAAGTATATGATAGCTATTAGTCCTACAAGTAGATCTTGCTTTCTAAGGAGCCAATAAAGAAGCACATGTAAGACTGTACCACATATTCATTTTATTTATATTTTGGTAAGTGTGTATAAGTATAATTAACTTCCTTTGTAATCTTATGTATTTTATTTTGTGCATTTAAAAACATAATTCTGAGAATGAATCCATAGGCATCCCCAGATACCGAAGAAGTCTATGGAAAAAGGAAAAAATCGGTTAGGAACTCACCTTCCCCCACCGCCTGTGACCCCTATGTGTCCCCACCACAAAGACTCCTGGGACACCATCAGCCACAGGGCCTTAAACTGTAGCTCTGAGCACTTTGCAGGCTCAGAGAGGTGCCCCAAGAGGTGATCAGTAGCTGTGCTCGCGTCAAAAGCAGGAAACTCGAAACGTGTGTAGATATCAAAGGAGCGGGAAGGGCTGGGAGGCCAGGAGCCCTGGTCTCTGGAGCCCCTGGGAGCCCCCAGAGCAGCCTCCGCTCTCACGCTGCAGAGACCCACCTGTGCCCTGCCCACAGCCAGGGGGTCACAGGCCCACCCCATCTGCAAACACGTCTCCAGCCACAAGGCGTGCCTGCTGCTTCCAGACTGATGGGGGCAACTTTCTCATCCCTTGCGGGAAAGGAAGAGGAAATTCTTTTGTGAACATAATTCTAAACTGGGTGAGAGATATTGTTAGCTACTCAATTCCCTACCCCTCACACTAATTAAACAAGCACTTTGGGTTAATTAATTTGTAGGAAAGGACTATATTGCTGAGTGTACATTTTTTTTTCTGGGTTTCAACTGCTCTACTTCTCAAGTTGAAATTACTTTGCTGCAACTTTTCTTTCTTTCTTTCACCTTTAACTCGAAGTCTGTTTGCATGTTTTCCTTTTGCAGTTTGGGAAAAAAAATTTTAAGGGAAATAAAAAAAAGAGGTTATTTGATCCTTTGAAGAGAGAAATCTTGCTCATGGATTTTCTGCATTTAATTCATTGGAGAGAAAAGAGCGATTGAGTGAGCAGAGTGGGAAAGGGAGGCATGAAGAAAGGCAAAGGGGGCTTTAATCTTCTCCCAGTGCCCCAGTATACCAGGGCAGCCGGGACCCTAAGCCCTTGGAGACCCTTCCCCAGCCAGGCCACGCTTGCCTGACCAGAGAACACTGGGTCATAGGTTCTTAAAACAGCCCAGAAGACGGGAGCATTGGATTCATCCAGAAATGCTCCTGCCATCCTGGTGCTTCCTGCCTCAGGCACTTTGATCAGAGGAATAAAAGCTGAGAACTAAGAAATTATTTTGAGCTCCAGCTGAGAGGGAGAGAGCTGATAAACCAGGGAAATACTCTTTGTAACATGAGCTTGTACTTTTTCCTTCATCTCTAGGCATAAAAAGGAAAGGCAAAATACGCGGTCATCAGTCCTGGGTGATAAATGCTCCAAACTTTTGGATCAGCTCAAGGGCTCACTGCAAAACTCCTCGCACCTGACACAGGACATGCACTGAGCAGAACATGGGCTCCTGCTGCCATAGCTCACTGCGGAACCCTCTGGAAATAGACTCCTGACTTTTGGGCAGGGCCGGGATGCCAAAGGGCTGTGAGCCTCACAGGTCAGTTACAGGGACTCATCTTAGTTCAGTTTTAACTTAATAAGTGCTGGACATCATGCTATAGAAATTTGGGACAAAAAGATCTATAGCAGATGGGATGTCCACAGACCTATAAACTGACGACAACTAATTGATAAATGGTATAAAACCTGCATCCACAAGGTCAAGAATGGCAAAGAGGAGAGGGAATGACAAATTAACTGGGACAAGTGATGCCCAGGAAGGCTTCACTGTAAAAGTGATAAGCTGGGTTTTGATGAACGAAAAGGACTTTCTCAGGAAAACCTGGTGCGAGGCGCAGGGGAGAATGATCTTCCAGACTGGGAAAGAACATATGCAAAAGACACAGGTGTGACGCAGCAAGGTGTGTTTGGCAAGGTGTGTTCAGCAGTTAGGGTTGGCTGGAGTGTGATGTCTGGGAAGGTGGAGAGTCAAAATAGACGTGTCTGGGGTCAGGTCACTAGAGGCCAATGCCACACCAAGCCTGGTTTTCCGGGGATTTTATCCTGGTGAAGTGCTTTTAAGCAGAAAGCGACATGATTGAAATTGCAAGTGTGAGCGTAGTATGCACGTGCATTCTGGCAACACTGTGATTCAGAAGGCTGTGGGATATAACAATTTCCTCTTTGGATCTGCTCATCTTAAAGCACTTCCAGAGAGACAGGCAGGGGGCAGTGAGATAGGAGGGGAATCTGTGCTGGGGATGTAGACTTGGGGGCTGTAAGGCCGGTTGTGGCGGAGGAAGTCACAGTGAGGAAGAAGCCACCACGGGGTAGCGAGCTTGGGGCTCTGACCCAGCCGGGAGGCTCACTGCTTCAGACATACCTAGGACATCAGGCTTTCAATGCTTTAGGGAGATTAGTTCTCATCGTGTTTTGCAGGCGCAGGAGCTGAGGCTGCTGTCACCTATGGCCCAGCTTTCTGGTCCCCTGACCCCCACCCCGGCCTCAGCCCTGACCTGCCAGCCCACTGTGTCTGAAATGGGCCAGAGTGGGAGGAGAGGAGGGAGACACGAAGGGGCGAGGTGGAAAAGATCAGATTTAGAGGGAATCAATCACAGCCAGAAAGATTAGGTGGAAACTAAGGACATTGACCGAACCTGGACAGACAGGAGGAGGAAGAGCAGGGAGCTGTGGCTCCCACTGTGGTGCCTCGGTGGCCTGTCACACAGCTCAGGTGTGCAAGCTGCCATCCCCTCCACGAAGAGAAGACTTTCCAGCACGCAGGGGCCGAAGCACCTCCCCCTTCCCTCTCCTGCACTGGTATTCCTTGTGTGGTGGTTCCCATACTCAGTCATGAATTGAAATTATCCACGGGCATGTCTCATGTCCCTCTTGACCAGGCGTCCTCAAACTACGGCCCGCAGGCCACATGCGGCCCACCAAGGACATTTATCTGTCCCACCGGGTGTTTTTGCCACCGCTGCCTGTCCTGCTTAGCAGCCGACTCGTCCCGGGCCCACAGTGCACACTCTCCAACGGTCTGAAGGACAGTGAACTGGCCCCCTGCTTAAAAAGTTTGAGGACCCCTGTGTCTTGACCATGCACAGGGATCAATGGGTGTCGTTGTCTGAACCCCGAGGACTGAGTGTGGGTGGCCCTGCTGCAGAGCGGGGCTGGAGACAGGGAGCTGGGAGGGCAAGGTCCGCAGAACCAGATCCATGGGTGGAAAAATGAGGAGCCAGACAAAGAAAAATACGGGGTTGCCATCTCCCTGGAGGCCTGGCGCAGGCCCCCGGGCTGGAGTCACAGGCTGAAGAAAGCCTGAGTGATCTGACACAAACATACCGGCTCTGGCAGAGGCAGGACGGGATGATCTAATAGATATTTTCCAGCCGTCATGTCTATTATCCCCAAACAAAATGACATGTGCTTTTAAGTAGCTCCTCTCTGGCTATGTGCACTATAATTAAGCACAGAGTACACGCCCACCTCCGTCTGCACAGAGAGGGTGGGGAAGCACCTATGGCACAGCAAAGCTGCTGGTGGCATCAGTGCAAAGCTCCTGCCTGACTGCTGGCTCCCAAACCCGCCTGCCCCGCAGGGGCCTCTGAGCTCCCAGTTAGGCTCCACTCAAGACCCCAGGGAGCTGGGGAGGTGTCACTGGGGTAGGAGGAGTGGCACCTGCATGCTGGCCTCTCTTCTGCCACCACATGGGGCTCTTTCTCAACTGTGGGTCTCCACTTGTGCATCTGGTCTACCCACCCGGCCACTCTCCACCACCCATGAGCCTGAGTGCCCATGAGTGCTGCCCCAGCCATGGTGCCCGCGTTGGACCCCTAGGGCCCCAACAGAACCTAGAGTCCCATCACAGCCCAGCCCAGGTCTGTCCAGAGGTCCCTGGTGCCCAGCCTCCCACAGCTGTCCCTGCTGACTTCCAAGGACCTGGACGTGCCCTGGGGCTCCTTGCCTGCAGTGTTACTAGACTCAGAACATCGCAGGCCTTCCAGGACTAGACCATGTGCATCTCCTTAGCCCTGGGCTGACCCCAGTCTCTCCTGCTGACTGTCCCCCAGAGTCCATCTGATTTGATGGGCCAAGCCCAGGCCAGACTCAGGGAAGTAAGGTTGTGGGAGGGCAGACTGGGGGGCGTGCAGCAGTAGCAGTGTGAGGTTCAACGTCTGGAGAATGTCCTCAGGCAGTCAGGTCTCCTGTGCCCATCCTGGAAAGTGGTCACATGTGCAGAGCAGTAAAAGGTGAGGCTGTGGTCCTGCCGTACCCAGGAGACAGCCTCAGACCGGGAGTGGAGCTCAGTGAAAGTCCTGTGACCCTTCCCCTCTCTGGCGCCCTTCCCTCTGTCCCCTGCACATTAACAGGCCTTGATCAGGCAGGCGGATTGCAGGCTCCTGGCTCCAGTGCAACCCTCCTGCAGCCTCAGAGTGACCTTTACAGAGTGGCTGCTCTACAATGTCACCCAAGCTATAAGCCACAGGAGCTCCCTGAGCCTGAAGATAAAGCCCACAGAGCCTGTTCTCTGCAGCCCACCGTGGCCACCGCTGCCCTACACCTCTGCTCGCACCCTTGACTTCTCCCCACCCCATCCTGCTCCCAGCCAGCCCACAAGGCCACTTGCAGACTCCTTTTCCATCCCTAGATTCCCCGGGATGCCACTTCCTCCATGCCCAGCCAAGCCGCGCCTCCCCCGGGAAGCCCACCCTGACCTCACCAGCTCACCCCTCGGCCCAGGACTGTCCTCAGTTCCCCAGGGGACATTTCCTCTTGGCCACTTCTTATGTGGTCTTGTGAACCGCGGACTCCAGCCCTGTCCTCCTCCAACTCTCCCTCCTGCCCCTTCGCAGGGCTGGAGACACTGACAAGAGCGCGGTTGTCAAAAGGGTAGGGTCACTCGTCTCCTCTCATCTCACCAGCGCCTCACTGTTGCTCCAGGGCCCTGCTGGTCTGTGGCCTGAGACCTGCTACAGAGGGGACCCTGCCCTGTCTAGTCTATATTTTTCCCCATTGTCCTAACCAGCTTCTCACACAGTAGTTATTTAATGTGTGTCTATGTCTCCCCCTCCCAAAAAGTAGCTCCACGAAGGGAGAGATGTTTGCCTGTTTTTATTCTCAGCTGCACGAAGGACTGCAGGATCACGTGCTATCAAAAGCATCAGCCCGGCAACAGTCCTGCGTAAGTAGAGTCTTCCCACGTGAAGAAGAAAGAAGCCCCGCTGAGGTAGGATTTCTGGCCTCGGTGCCAGGTGCCCTGAGACCTGGGAGGAGCTACTTTTCCTGTCTGTGACCTCAGTTTCCCCACCTGTAAAAGTAAGTGGCCCAGGGGTGCACAGCTGACGAGACTTCTGCCCACTCGCCAAGATCCCCCAGGCCTCCCCCGGGAACTGCCTGCAGGCCCTCGCTTGGGCCCCTAATCAGTAGCTAGTCTTCTAAGTCTTATAATTCCATTCTCTCTGATCGATACCACATTAATTATGGGCTTTCAGTCATTTTATTTCCTGCACCACAGCACAAACAGAATGCGACACTTCTTAAAGGGAAGAGGCAGCTACCTGGTCTGGGGCTGCCCTGTCACCTGAGGGCTTGGGGGCCACCTACAGTGCCAGGGGGGCACCTGCTCTGAGATGCAGCAGAGGCTCCCTGGTGGCTGGTGGAGGTTTCCTGTCCCCTCCCCTCACCCTTTCCATGCGCACCTCCCGACCCACTGGTCTCCCTTCCTACCTGGACCAGAGGTGCTGTTCTTCTTTCTGTGTCCTGTAGAAGGGACTTCAAACAAGGCCCAGCCCCCAGGGGTGGGTTACCGCTCCCCCCTCAAAGGTGCAGGAAGGCCACTACTAGCTTGTCTGTCCATCTGTGTCTTCTCATGGGACAGAGAAAGCCTACCGGTGGGACTGGATTTTTTATTTTCATCCAGACATGAGGTTTATGTTGCTATTTCTACTGTGGGGATCCAGCTTACTTGCCAGATTAAACTGAAACGTTTTCCCCAAGAGTACTGTTTTAGGGGGCAGCCTAAAATCAGAAGCCTCTCTGAGAGGGTAGGATGGAAGCTGAGGCCTCACAGGGCAGCTGGCAGAATTGGAGTCATCCTCAAGAGGAGGGAGGCTGGAGGAATTTTTGCAGGGTCAGGTGGGAGATTTGAACCAGGTATACAGTAGGAACTCCACTCTGAGTAGGAAAGTTCTTGGCACAGACTGTGGCAGCCTCCAGGAAGAGCTGCCTATGGGGCTGGGCACGGCACACATGGGAGGCAGGAGGAAAGGACATGGCACCAAGGCCGAGAGGCAAGTTAGGGAGAGGGTGAGTATGTGCAGAGGTTGGGGACACGGGCTCTAAACCAGACCACCTGGGCTCACACCTGGCTGTCCCACTGCTGACCGGCCAGGTAACTAGGCAAGTTTCTTAACCTCGCTCCCCATCTGAACATGAGAAGAATAGGGACACCCACCCCCTAGGCTTGCTGGGAATGAAATGTCCAAATATAAGTAAAGGTGTAGGCCAGTGCCTGGGATAGAATGAGCGCCCAGTACATGTTAGCCATCGTCATCATTATCATCATCATCATTATTATTATTATATGTCCCTCCGAATCAGTACTGCCCTCCCCATCACCAAAGACAGCCCAAATTATCACACACAGAGACTCAAAACACATCCTCTGGCCTCCTCTACCAGCCAGTATGCCCCCAAGCCCCTCCTCTACAGACACTCTGCAGCTCCCGCTGAAGGGCCGGTTCCAGTTTCCAGAGAAGCCAGGTCCCCAGGCTCTGTCTGAGGTCCCCACTACCCTGCCTGTGAGCAAGTCCAAGGCAGCCGGTCATCAGAAGGTACCAGTCAGCCCATGGAGGAGGAGACGCCCCCTGGAGGACACCAGGGGGAAATCACTGGTCAGCCGCTCTGGGAGGAAACCCCGGGCACATGCTGCCCATGGATGGTTGCAAAGTCCTTCCTGAGCCCCGCTGCTCTGACGGTCCATTGTCTCCTGGCCTCCCCTTCGCCATCCCTTCCCTCTCCAGAGAAGCTGAGGTTAGAACCTTGCACCCAGGAGCACCTAGTCTGTCCAGACCAATCACAAATCTGCTTCTTACGGGGAACACCCACTACCCATCTCTGGCCTCTAGTTTCAGAAACTGATTTCAACTGCCAGGGAAAAAATATTATGCAAATCAGGGCCAAATTGAAAATCTGTTCATCACTTCTTCTGGTGCCTGGGGTCCCTTGTTGGGGAATTTTTAAATGGCTCAGCTCATCTGAAGCCAAAGAAGAGAGAGGAGACAGATGGAGTCATGCATTTTTACAGAGATTCTTAAGAATTGTCCTTGTGGAAAGCCCCTCTGCCCAACCATGCTGCAGTGGGGAAGTCTCATTCCATGACCTGCTCTTACTAAAGATATTTCTCCCTCAATCTGACAGCTCGGGCATGCTTCTGCAGGGACTTGCCTGCACAGTGGCCTTCAGGAGAGATGTTCCTCATACCAGCGGCTCAGAAAAACCCAAGGCTGGCTTACTGAAAAGGCAATCTTTCTGCTGCCCAGCAGAATGCAGAACATTGGTTTTAAAAATGCCCACCAGTAGAGGGATTTCTTGTCAATTAACACTGACTCCACCCAAAGAGTGTAAAAACTGGGGTGACCCAGGCTCTACACAGCACACAGGTCATGTGTCTGCATGCACGGAGTGTCCAATTTAAAGTGCCCAGGGGATTCCATTTGCATGTGCTCTTCTGGGCAGAGTGTTGTGGGCACTGAATTTGGCTGCAGAATGTGACTCAATGTCTGGCCTTCAAATACTCTGCAAAGGTAGCAGGGCTCTCAGGAACTGCCCTCGGGATCATGATCGCTCAGCAAAGCCCTCCCTTCACTCAGTGTAGTAGTCTGGGTTCTCTAGAGAAACAGAACCAATAGGATATAAATAGGGAGAGAGAGAAAGAGAGATTTATTTTAGGGAGTTGGCTCATGGGATTGTACAAAATCTGTAGGGCAGGCCAGCAGGCTGATAATTCCAGTGAGCGTCATGCTGCAGTCTTGAGTCTGAATTCTGCAGGGCAGCAGGTGGAAATCCAGGAAGGGTTCCCATGTTGCAGTCTTGAGAGGACTCCTCTCTTTTCCTCGAGAAAGCTTGGTCTTTGCTCTTAAAGCCTTCAACTGATTGGATGAGGCCCATCCACACTATGGAGGGTAATCTGCTTTACTTCAAGTCTATGATTTAAATGTCATATCTAAAATGATATGTAGGCCGGGGTTTGACAAAAAAATTAGGCACCAAAGCCTGGCCAGGATGACACATAAATTAACCATCACACTCAGCATGTTCCGTCCACATCCTGGCCAACCAACTCACCTAGCCCATCCGTCCCCCTGCAGCCCTGGTAGTGCCTGGCTCCACCTCCTTGGGCACACGTGCTCGCCAGGAGCTCTGTGCTTTATCAAGCTGTGGCCCTTCGCCACCATGAAGCACCCCTGCCCCATCCTTTGTCTGTTCAAATCCTTCCTTTGCCCTCAAATACCCAATGCCAGCTCCACATCTCTGAAAAATCTTCCCTGGCTTCTCTGGGCCACACAAAGGTGAACTCCGGAGTTCCCCACTGTCCCTAGCATGGAGACTGCCTTTGATGGCACACCTGAACTCCTCCTTTTTCCTCCTTTTGCCTCATTTCTGAATTAAGAGATCCCCACACACACCTCTACCTCCCACCAAGAGGAGGGCTGGGAAGATGGAAATGGATGCAAACACCCAACTGGTGGAGTTTTCTCTGGGAGGAAGGCACAATGATGATAAACATTGGATTAAAAAACAAACAAAATCAAAACAAAAACAGGGAAAGCTCTGAAAATCTGGAGGTTGTTCTGATTGAACTGAGCTAAAAACAAAAGTTGAAGAAGGGCAAGTTGCACAAGGTGACCTCATTGTAGATAAATACATTAAATGGCTCCTGCTCCAGCTAATCTGTGACAATGCAAGTTCTTCTGGCCCTGCCATGAGAGTCACTTCTGAACTGCAGATGGGGTTTCTGGCAGGCATGGGGACAACATTAAGGGAAGACTGAGTGAGTCACTCTGTAGAGACCTCTCCAAACAGATGAGTTCAAAGTTCTGCTTTTAATCGATTCAGTGTGTGATATCACTGGGCAGCATTTCCTCTGAAGATAAGGACAGCATTGATTATCAGACAGGGAGTGCATGCAGCCCCGAGGAGCAAGGGGCCCAGCGCCAGAGCAAAGGGCTGAAACCAGCTTCGAAGCTGCTGCTTCGCCAGGACGAATCCAGCTCCCAGCTCAAGCTCCAACCCTGGCAGGCAGGAGAGCCCAGAGCCTCCCTAGTAAAACTGGTCACCACCTCATGGGAAGGCAGGGAAGAAAAGCGAGATATGCAAAGACCAGGGGCATTTCTCAATGAGAGAACATGGCAAATACTGATGTTTGCTGAATTCCCAATTAATTGCTAATATTGCTGAGCATGAAAAGGTGTTATATACCCTGTGTTCAATACTGCGGAAATAGCAGACAGCCCTGGGCCCTGCCTGTAGGGGATGCCCACTCTAGCAGGGAAGAAAGACCTTGGGCAAGTACAGATTGAGCATCCCTCATCCCAAATACTTGGGACCACAAGTGTTTTGGATTTGAGATTTTTTCAGATTTTGGAATATTTGCATATGGGGAATGGGACCTGAGTATAAACACGAAATTTATTTATGTTTCATATATGTCTTACACACAGAGCCTAAAGGTAGTTTTATACAATATTTTCAATAAGTTTGTGCATGAAAGAAAGTTGATGTGAAGTACTTATGTGTGGAATTTTCCACTTGTGATGTCATGTCACATCAGTGCTCAAAAAGTTTCAAATTTTAGAGCATTTCAGATTTCAAATTAGGGATGCTCAACCCGTATTACACATAATTGCCAAGAGAAATCAGGTTGAACCATATACAATTTGTAAAGAGGAAAGTGACCACATGGGAGTGGAAGCTTGTCCTTGCTGGGGTGGAGGGAATTGCAGGAATATCACTCTTCTGTAAACAGGAGGCTCCCAGCTTTGCTCCCAGCCCTCCTTACTCCTGGTCAGCTTCCAGAGTCTCCGTCCTCCTGGGCAGGGCTGGAGGCAAATCTTAGACTGGATTAGATGTCCCTCCTACATGCTGCTGTTGTGGTCTGTGTAGCCCCACCACACTACCCCTCCATAGAACTTGTAATGCTCTATTTCAGTTGTCTATGTAGTTACCAGTCTGATCCACAGAACGATAAGCTGCTTGCAGGTAGGTACATGCCAAGCCCATACATGATTTTACCTCCAGGGCCTACAGCGAACATAACATATTGCCAGCCACAGCTTTGAGTGCTGCCTGCTTAATGCACATTTAGAGAAACTTCACTAATTACGATAGCTGTCATTATTTGAACAGAAATTATGTATCACATGCTGCTAAGTAAGCACTTGGCAAACATTGGCTCCTTTAGTCCTTGTAATAATCTTTTGAGTTTGGCATTATTATCCCCATAACGCATATAAGGGATGACCTGAAGTTCAGAGAGGTCACACAGCTTGGGACGAGATTCAAACTCAGAACTGTCCCTGGCCCCCACAATTGCTAGCCTAAGGTCTTCCAAAGTGAAAGCATATTCTCTGTAGATGTACAAGGAAAGAAAACTGCTTCTTGCCAGATGCAGAAAAGATCCAAGGAGCTTTGAGTGCTCAACAGACACATCCACGTGGAAGGCAGAAGGATTTGCAGTTGTCAAGATCAAAAGCTCCCAGAGATGGGGCTCATAAGCCCACAGGATCCTCAGCAAGGAAGTAAAGGCAGGTGCCAGACTCCACTAGTCTTCTTCCGGAAGAAGAGAAAACCCTAAGCCAGGAGGTGGGGAGGCTCCAGACAAATACAGTGGAAAGAGGCAGAAGTGTCAACCATCAGTGTCCCTCTAAGTTCCCAGCAACTCTCTCAAGCTCACCAGGGCTTCTCCGCAAACCTCAGGGCCAGCAGCATGCAGCAAGTCCTAGAGCTAGTTCCAGACCCAGCTGGGCCTGAGGCAGGAAGCAGAGAGAGAGAAAGAGAGCATGTCACAGGCGAGGGGCAGGGTACGAGCTGATGCAGACTGGAAGCACAGGCATACAAGTGGCAAGTGATTTACCTGCTGTCACGCTGCCAGCCATAAGTGGGATGTGCTAAAACAATCTAGACTGCTCTGCCTGTGGAGGTGTCTGTCTCCCTAAAGAGCCTCTTGAGCCTACTGCTAGTCCCTGCAGAAAACTGAGAGAGGAGTTTGTCATCACTGAAAGAAAGAAAAGTAGCCTGCTCATTTCATCACAAAAACTCCAGCGAGCCTATGGCAAATGGTCTCAATTCTTCCTTCCACCTGATTTATACCGAAGCCATTGTTCACCCTGATGATGTTCAATATATCACCAGGATGAACACTGAGCATCTTGGTATTTCACCCTCCGAAGCCTCATAGAAAAATGGATGCTAATGAAGAGACCTTCCGTGTTTTCCTAAGAAGGCTATCACCTCTGATAATACAGAGTGCTTTAGCAGATCAATAACGGCAATAAATCAATGCAATTTATTAAATACAACAAGCACTTTCCCAGACAAGTGCTCACAAAGACTCCAGAATAGCACGTCCAGAATAGTACGTCACCAGCACTCAGCATGAGAAAAGGTGCTCCTGGCCACTTACTTGTTATGAACAAAGGTTCAACAGATAGCTGAAGAAGAGATTTATGGCCAGGAGCGGTGATGCTCATAATCACCACCCCCGTCCCTAGCAGGGCTCTCCCCATGGAGATCCTTTTCAGTGCCCTTTGGAAAGACCCCCACTTAGCATCCTTTCCACAGGAGCACTCAGATTGGCCCCTGGGACAGAGCCAGCCAACAATCGAGTGAACCAGGGCAAGTTCTACCAGGCAAAGAAAAGTATGAATGAGGTGACATCCAAAACAGGGAGTCTGGAGAATATGGAGACTAATCCTCGAATCTGCCCATCCTCTGCTCAGAGAAAAAGCAGAGAATGGCTCTTCATCCTGGGGTCTGACAGCCATCCCAAAGGCCAGCCCGCCTCCCAACCCTGCCCCTGACATGTAGACAGAGCCACCTTAACAACTCACTAGAGTAGGCAGACCACTTCTTTTCACTTTGTTGCAAGCAAGAATTCCTAAACAGCTGCTGCACTGAGGAAGATGAAGGCACACTTGTCTCCCCAACAGTGGCAAGCCTAGGGCTGCCATTTTCTTACCTTACTTCCATTCTTATCTTTCTGTCCCATAAGGCCAGGGAGGAGAGAAGAGCCATGGCAGGGCTGCTGTGAGGTCGTGGTGCAGGCTTACAGACACCCAGGGCCTGGCCTGAGAACAGGCTCCTTGGTGAAAACACCTCCTATTTCATCCATCCTTTTCCCCCATCCATCCATCCACCAAGCCTCCTACCCATCCATCTATCCACCCTGCAAACGCTTGCTGAGGCTTCCACCACTTACAAGGCTCTGTGGGGACGTAGAGGGTCTCTCAACGATCCGGAGTGTAAAACAAGTGATAATACAGTCCGCTGATCGGGGATGTGATGGAACAGCCTGATCTTTGCAAGTAGCTACACCGAGGTCCTCATCGCAGCTGTGCCTCCCTGGGTAGGTTATTAATCCTCTCAATGCTTTCGATGCTAAATCTGGAAAACAGAGATAACAATAGTATCTACCCAATAGGCTCTTTGTAAAGATTAAATGAGATAATGGAGTATTTCCCAAAGGGTGATAAAACATGCCATCAGTGGTACAAGGAAAATTTTATTTGGGACAGGACAAACTTTTACTTTAAAATAGATACATATTTTTAAAAATAATAACTAAACATTAAGCTCATTATTTCACAAATATTAGTACTTAAGATAAATCTAAACTTTAAATGTGGTTTACACAGAATGAGAAAGTTATTTGCAATGCATGTCACCAACAAAGGGCTTATATCTACAATATGTAAGAATTTCTACAAATAAACAAAAAGATTTCTTAAAATAAAGAAATAGATAATAGATTTGAACAGGCACTCACAAAAGAAGGTATCCAAATAGTCACTATGAAAAATATGCCTAATTTTATTAGTAATCAGGAAAATGCAAATTAAGACCATAATAACGTGTCACTGCACAATCCCCAGGATGGCTAAATGAAAACAAAGGTAACAGTAAGTGTTGGTAAGGAGAGTGACAAAAACTTACATACTTGGCTGAAATTTGCATATAGTGGAACTGTAAACTAGCACAACTGACAAGCCTATTTGGCGCTACCCACAAAAGTTGAACATACTCATATTTCATAGCCTACAAATAGATCCCTAAATATATACTCAGCATAAATATGCTTCAATATGCACAAAATGTTCATACTACTATTATTCCTATTAGCCCAAAACAGGTAAGAACAAAAATGTCCATAAATAGTGAAATAAATAAATAATATGCTGTATACCTGCAATGGAATACTACACACCAATGAAAATAAATAAACCACAGCTAGAGGTAAATCTCTCAAATATAATACTGAATTATAGGAGCCAGTTCATTCATGCTGCTATAACAAAATACCTGAGAATGGGTAATTTACAAGGACAGAAATTTATTCCTAATGCTTCTGGAAGCTGGGAAGTCCAAAATCAAGATGTCTGCAGATTTGGTGTCTAGTGAGAGCTGCTCTCTGCTTCCAGGATGGCACCTTCTTGCTGCATCTTCATATGCAGAAGGGAAAAACTCTCTGTCCACATATGGAGGAAGGAGGAAGGGCAAAAGGCCTACCTAGTACCCTTGAGCCCTTTTATAAGGGCACAGTCCCAACCAGGAGGGCAGCGCCTTCATGGCCTAATCACCTCCTGAAGGCCTCACCTCTTATTACCGATGCATTGAGGATTAAGTTTCAACATGAATTTTGGAGGGGACACAAACATTCAAACCATAGCAAAGAAACACACAAAAATAAGCACACTGTATGATTCCATATGTACAATGAACAAACCCAGGGAAACCAAAACAGTTTGAAAATTAGAATAGAATTACCTATGGAGAAGTAGGAGGGGGACATCAGATGGTTTCCAAGAGCAGGGTGTTCATTTTGTGATCATTTCTTAATTTCTGCTTTTATGCTTTATGTGCTTTTTAATATGTCTGTTATACTCATATTTTTAGAAAGTTTTACAAAGTCTTTAAATATGAATACATTGCTTAATTATAGCAAAAATGTGAGAGTCATAATGACTAAAGAGATGATAGAACTAATTAACTTTATAAAATACAGATCTTGTCTTATATACTTTATATAAATTGTCTCAATTGTCACAATAATCATATGAGGTACATAATACTATTTGCCCCATTTTACAGATGGGAAAACTAAGGCATGAAGTTAACTTGCTCACCTAACATGCCCACATAGTTAGCAGAAAGCCAAGATTCAAGCCCAGGCAATCAAACCCTACAGTCTGTGCTCTTAACTCCATGCTGCTTTCATGCAAAGTACCAGCACAGCAATTGACACATAGTCATGCTTAGTCTGAATTGACTGTTTTTATTATAAACAATAGTCTTTCCTCACTGCATTCTGCTTAGGAAACCTGCCTGTCATTCATCACTCCTCTCCTAATTTGTTTTACATTTTGGTTTTGATACTACTTCCTTCCCCACCCCCAAATTTTGTGCCTCTGTTTCAAGAAGTCTAATGAAGTGCTGTCTCCTTGGGGCCCAGGGGACATCAAAGGCACAATAGCACAGACCTTTGAAACACAAAATAGCCAGGCTGATATCCATGAGCTACTAACCACAAGCTCACATGTGGGATTTGGTTTCACCTGATGATGGCTGTCTCAGGGAGACCACCAGAAGGTTTCTGGCATAGGGGTGAGCTCTTAACAGGAACTCGGACTTCTCTAGATCTTGCAGTAGCCCAGGCAATGAGGGTGGCAGGATCACAGGGAAAGCTTGCTCTAAACAGTGGCCATCTCCCTCTCCTAGGAGGAAGCTGGAGATGGAGGATGCAAGTGGTGCATTCAGAATGAAGCAGGAAAAAAATGGTTCACAAATGTTAAGACAAGTCAGAAGATGCACCCAGGAGCCCAGATCTTGAAATAAACTCAAATTCCACCTGCTCCGGGGCAGTGTCGCCCTTTGAGACACTGTATGAGCCTGTACGTCATCCTCCAGGGAGACGAACCCCTCCCTGAACTCCTCCAGCAGGGAAGCCGGGATGATCTGTCATCTGAAGACCGCTATTATGGCTCTGAATATCTGCAGAATCCTTCTGGTGCTAAATTTATTTGTAATCATTGCAGTGGCCTCTTTAATTATAACTAATGGGTGTACTCGGCTAAGTGGCACGCCGGTGGAAATCCCCTCCCCCCAGCTGAGGACGTGCAGGAAGACACAGCAGAGACGCTGGCCAGCAAGCAACTGCGCTTGAGGAGACCCGACTCCTACACTTGGCCCTCACCTTGGCTGGAGAAACCCCACCGAAGAAATTTCCCCACAGGACACCTGTGTGGACAGCTCCCGCACCTTCAGGCTGTGGGGACTGGGTGTCCTATTTGTGAGCTGCCATTTCTGAAAGCTTGATGACAGGGGCAGACCCCCCCCCACCTCCCGACCGCAGGCCTCCTAAGGAGGATGCGATTTACCATGCACATTATTAATGAGCTTCAGCCTAAAGTTATTCTGGCTGCATGTGGAGCTCAGAGGACTTGGGAGCACAACTTGGCAGGCGAGATAGGCTTTAAAATGCAGCACTTCTCCGGCTTGTTTAAAAAAAAAAAAGATCATAATATCAAAGAGGAAATCAGCATTGGGGGAGGGGGCAGTAGAAAACAAGGGTTGGGAAGAGTAAAATGAGGTAATGAAAATTGAAAAGAAATATATATATGTATGTATACACACACACACTAGGTGCGTGGTTGTGTATTATATATTTAATACATGCAGCACTGTTTCTGTCCTACTTGGTTCCTCCCAGCCTTGGGGCCACTCTCTTGCCAGGAAGGCTCCCCCATTCTTCTGTCTGGTCAACCATTGCAGGTCCTTCGGGGCTACCCGAGTTATCTCCAAAATTCTCCCTGGCATTTCCCAGATCTCAGAGCACTTTCCCTCCTAGACTTCTCTTCCTAGTAGCCATTTGGCACTTCCTTCATTTAATTATTCATCAAAAAAGATATGGACGTCTTGCTGTGCAAGTAATTGTGGCAGACGCTAATCCCGGGTCTTAGATAAGTCAGCTTTCCCTGTGGGTATCTTGTCTCTTTCAAGCGGCTGAGTCCCCAAGAGTAGGACGCACGGCAGGCTCCTGGCCAAGCTGCTCAAGGTCGGGCACGATGCTGGGCTTGCGTCTGCCCCTCAGTGATGCCTGCCGGCGACTGAAGGGCCCTCGCTTGCTCTTCCCTATGACCCCTGGCAGGACCACATCAACAGCACCATTGCCCATCTTCCCAGAGGGCAGCTGGGAGCAGAGGACGGGTCCCTGAAGAGGAAGGTTCTCTGATGCTAATCCAACTTTTGCTAGTATAAGGATCGAACCCCTGAAGAGCTGAAGGAAGCCCCAAACATCATCCTGTCCCCCCACGCCTTCTGTCTGGGGATTCTGCCTCCAAAGAATCAGGCCAGACACAGGGATGGCGATGCAGGTTGGGGAGGAGCCACAAACGGCTACAGACGAGCTGGCTGCTTCCAGAGACAGACAGACAGTTATTCAGTGAACCAGCAAGGACCACAAAAGAGCTCCATGAATGTGGAGCTTTGCGAGAAGATAAGACAGGGCAGAGATTAAGACCTGGGCCCTGCCCTGTGGGAAAAAAAGGACACCAAAGGTAGAACATTAGAAGAATAGCCTGACCTATATAGACATAACAGAGCTGTCTCAACCCAAATCCGGGGAAGAGCTCTGGGCAGAGGCACCACCCAGTCCACATGAAGGAGTCTGGTCATGTATTTCCCTGTGTCGGTCCAGCCCCCTTCGTCTGTAGAAGCTCTTTTTGACCTAAGCCCCTTCCCAATGTGAGTCACTGTTCGCACTCTGCATCGGATGCCTACTGTCCTTCTCTGAGCCTAGGTACAACTGGTCCTCAAGAGGCAAGCAGAATGTAAGGGAAACCCCGAGGTGGGACTTCCCTGGTCATAGACACAGAGCGGATGCAAGCTGAGTATCCCTTTCCAAAATGCTTGGGGCCAGAAGTGTCTTGGATTTTGGATTTTTTTTTTCAGATTTTGGAATATTTGCATTATATATACTTACTAGTTGAGGATCTCAAATTTGAAAATCTAAAATCCAAAACACTCCAGTAAGCATTTCCTTTGAATTTCATGTGGGTGCTCAAAAAGTTTTGGATTTTGGAGTATTCTGGATTTTTAATTTTTGGATTAAGGATGCTCAACCTATATCCTAGTGATTGTGATACTTTATCTACTTAAAAAAGAATAAAAATTACATTAGTATGTATGAAATCAATTTTCCCTGATCCAAACATTTTTTCAGAAGTTTTTGTGATGAATTAATTACTCTTTAAGCTGCAACGAGAGACAGAATGAGTCAGCCAGATTTGGCCTGGCATTTAGAGATGTTGACCCAGGCTCACCAGGTGCTCAAATACCAGAAGCTGCTCTCAAGCCAAGGCAATATACTATTGGCAACTTCTCCGCAAAGAAGTGAAGCACGACGTCCAGATACAGCCTGAATTTCTCCCCATCCCAAGGGCCAGGCCAGGTTGTGAGATTCGAAATGGTAAAAATTACTCTGCTGCAAGCTCCCTGCTATATCCTGAGTTCTATATACTCACTTCTCCACTGCAGGAGGAAGGGAGGCAGCCAGACATGTTGTTCCTATCGCAACATGTGACAAAACAATTTCCTGGCCAAGAGAGCGATCGCTGGGAGACCTTTGACCTTGGCCTTCATTCCTTCCTAGATCACTTCAAAGAGCTGTGAGGGAAGTTTTTTCCACTGGCAGACGCCCTACTCCAAACCCCAAGAGGAGTTACTTTCTCCAAGAGGGAACTTTGGCAAACACATCACTGTATCAGTCAGTGAGTCAAAATGAGAGGTGACCCAGGGTACATCTGTTTTGAGAGAATCTCCTAGTTACATTTGACAAACATCAACAACTCTTTTCCCTGCATGAGGCTAAAGTCTAGATTTCTGAATCCAGCAATAACCACTAATCTCCCTTTTCTTTTATGAAAATCTTGATGTGTGCCCAGGACCGTGCTGGGACATAGAAAGGGTGACCGCTCACTTCCCACTGCAGCCCTGAATGAAGAGATAGCACAGTGCCTCATCTTAGAGCATGCATGGATCTGTCAACTTGTCCTCTTCTTTTCTAGAAAGGTTGTAGTCAGGGTTAAATAACAAGTGATTACAAAGTGCCTTTCTCTTTGAAATGAGAATTAATATTAATGAAATTATATGCTGAAGGCTTCAGTGCTCTGCAGAAATGGATTAACATTTAAACTCTATCATTTAACAAAAATAAAACTATCCTGCAATAACTACAACAGTGTGTCAGAAGGCAGAAATGAACAAAGGACTCTACTGGGTACCATTTTTGCAAGACTGTTCTAAGCATTAGAGTAGAGACGGGGAAAAAATACAACTCTCCCAGTTGAAAATGTTTATTCCCATAAAAGGTAAAAGTTGGTTTATTTTTATGAAATACTACAGATATGTTCTTAAATTCACTAAATTCCTCAGCTACCTCACCCAAAATCATTGCTTTATGGAGCTTTTAGGGCCTTGAAAGCATAGCACTGTAGCTAAAATAGGGCCATTCCCCAAGCAACAGGACTGTAAACAGGATGGTGGAGAAAGAAAGGACCCTTCAGAACAGTGGAAAGCTGCTGTCCATTTCTTGAGACCCAAATGGTGTGATCTGGGGACAGCTGGGCAGCACAAGATGCCCCCCACTCAGAAACACCTGTGCCCCCACTATCTAAGCCCCATATTCAGAACATCCTTTTGAATCTCTGTCAACTTATCGTCAAAACAAATGGGCTCTTCGAACTATAGAACTCTAGGGCTAGGAGGGACCTTGGTGGCCATCCAAGTCAACCCGGCCATGCCACAGCTGCAAAAATGCAGGTCTGGAGACTCAGCCTATGCCATGCACCCAGTCATTAATGGAACTGGAACCCCATCTAAGGCCTCTGGATGCCGAGCCTGGTGCCTTGTCTATTACCCAATGTGATGAGTTGAATTGTGTCCCCTCTAAAAAAAAAATAAAAGATATGTTGGAGTCCTAACCCCTAGAACATGACCTTATTTGGAGACGGGGTTCTTTACACGGGTCACTGGGTTAAAATGAGGTCATTAGGGTGGGCTCTAATCCAGGATGACTGCTGTCCTTACGAAAAGGGGAATTTTGGAAACAGAAACAGATACACATAAAGAGAAGATGATGTGAAAAGACAGCAAGAAAACAGCCATCTACAGCCATAGAGAAAGGCCTTGAACCAATCCTCTCACAGCCCTCAGGAGGAGCCAACCTGGCCGAGACCATAAGTTCCTGTTGTTTAAGCCTCCCAGCTGTGGTACTTTGTAATGGCAGCCCTAGCAAACTCACACAGAGCATCAACTGTCTGGAGTGGAATAGTGTCTGTGTAAAGACATGTTGGCTTTATTTTACAGTTCAGATATCTATAAACTTTGACTTCTTTAAAAATGAAAGAACCAAATTCCCCTAAAAGTATCTTTTGCAAATACTCGCCTTTAAAAGACACAACTTTGGTCGAAACCCAAGGCTAGGCCAACAACCTAGTAGAAGCAGATACTATTATTAACTCTGTTTTAGAGATGAAAACACTTAGAGAGGTTGCAAAAACTGCCAAGGGACAGCCAATTAATAAGTGCCAGAGTTGATTTCAAACCTAACTCTGTTTGGTGGTAGAGTACAAGTTCCTAAGTAGTACACTATGCAAGAAGTCATGAGCTGCCCATCACTAGCAACGTGCAAGCAGAAGTTGGAGGACCACAGTGAGAGATACTTTCTACAGAATTCCTTCCCTTGAAAAATGAGAGAAAGTGGCGTGACTTCTAAGGACCTGAGTTTGCAATCCTATAATTACTGCTGGTTTGAATAGTCAAGGTAAATACCAAAGAGGAAATAAGATGGGAATGAGAGTCAGTGTAGACAGAAAGGAGATTAATCACGGGGGTGGAAGATTTCAGTAGACAGTAGGAATAGCAAGGAAGGTGTTAATAATTCTGAGCTCAGGCTTTCCTAGTTACAAGATGCCCAAAGCCCCAGTTCCTCCCATCTTTATGCTGAGTCTGGCATCATCTAAGCAGTTGAGCCGCCATCCTTTGTGTGGCCTCATTAGATTGCAGTGAACCCTTTCAACTTCCAAAAAATCACATGCTATTAAGGACGGATGTAGGGCCAATGCTCTGAGCTCTTAATTTAGTATTTTTCCCAGCCCTAAGTTAAAAACAGACACACACATAATGCTTCCACTATGCTGTGAGTTAAATTCTGCTGGTGTTTGAGTGCCCACGTATCTTATATTATCCTTAATGCGAGCCACTAGCACATGCAGTGGAAAGAGGGTAGGTGTGGAGCCCTCAGTTCCCAAAGCAGCTCCCAAATTTATGCAGAGTCAGAATCGCAGTGATGTGAAGGGCGGTTTTCTGTCTCCGCCACAGTTCAGGCAGCAGACGTGTGTTTCTGATGAGGCAGCTGCAGAACAGGAAACTTGTTCATTTTCAAGCTAAGTTTTTATTTTCCCTGGATTCAACAAGTTGCTTTGCAGAAAATCTACTCCGTGCACGATGTTTTCTCAGCAGGCTTCCGAATAGGAAAGGCAGGCTCCCTAAACACCGCGCAAGGGTGTCTCTAGGTAGGAAGGAGAAAGAAGTTACTCAGAAACCTGGCACTGGATCCTCGAGAGGCTCTGTGAGGTGGTTGCTTAGGGGACAGGACAGGGGTGCATCTGGGCCCTTGGCATCAGCGGGGGCAGCAGGGGATAGAGGAGAGGCTCACATTCCGCATGTGGGAGGGATACAGGTGCTCACCAGGGCCCACGTGAAGAGCACGGGAAGGGAGGCTCAGGCTTCATAGCCATTCCCCAAGAGCACCCTCCCCCTTTCTAAAATATGCTCTAAGCAAACCTTAATTTCGTCACCCTTCATCAGTTTCCGAGACACATCTGTTCATTTCTGCCAAAGAAAATGTGAACCTCTAGAAGAAAAAACAAACAAAAGCCACATTAGAAATGCTGGTGATTGGTGCGTTCTCGTCCTCCCTGCACCTCTTGCGTAGGTGCCAGCAAGTGCCCGGCTGTCCCCTGGCACGGGTCCCCCTCTGAGCAGGGAACAGGAGTCTTCCCTCTCTCTGGCAGCTGGGCAGCTCAGAGCTCCCTTTTAGTGCTTACTTGAGAAAGTCATTTTCATCCGACATTTGGTATAGTTTTCACCACCCACACCACCCATTAAATGACATTTGATCATTAATTGCCTTTTTAGTGATTTCATTGGGACCACATCTCTTAGTGTAACCTGACTCCAATTCTCCTTGGAAATAAGCTGGTTACAAATAATAAACCAAAAATTGCTTAAGATAAAATAGAAGGAGGGACCCAGACTTGGGGGAAGAACTCCCCCCGCCCCCCAGCGACACATACAGGACCTTGAAGCCAGAAGAGAACATCGAGTTTGATGTCTCATTTTTCAGACGGGATCACAAAGATCCAGAAAGATGAGACTCACCCAAGGGCACATCACAAGTCACTGGACAAATGGACTGACACGCAGGGTACCTGACCTCAATACCACATCCTTCCGTCACCACCACTGCATCAGGATGCCATCTGACACGCGTGGCTCCGGCCACCTCTGCGATTCTGTTACAGCCCCACGTCCAGTATCCAGAAAAATGAGAAAAAGCAGTCATTTTCCCCCTTTTCTCCTGTCTACTGTTCCTGAAGCCCTCACTCACATCACAATGGAGTTCACTTCACTTCTGAAGATTAATATTTAGGGAAAGGGAACGACATCACCAGGCATCGCCGGAGGTGTACCTGTCACAAACAAACTGACCTCAGCACTTTCCACAGAACCATGCAGGGTGTAATTAAGCATCCACAGGACATCCCAATGCCCTGCAGCAATGTGCACATTACGCCGTTTATCCCCAAAGTCCCAAATATCTTATGTCAAGTGTCTTTCCTCCCACTCTGCCAGCAACACTTTGGGAAAAGCACAGATTCCTCTTGAGAGTTTGTTGTTCTCCTTGTTCTCGACTTGAAGTGACAATTCTTTGAGTGAAGAGCCTGAGGCTGCTGTGAAAATGAGACAGAGAGAATACGCACCTGATGACAGGACAGGGTCTAGTGAACTCCCGATGAACCGATGAACCAGGGCATGTCCCTGCCTGGCACCCTTCAAGGCCCCCTGCCCACACACACTCACAAGATCAAGTTCAAGTATCTTACCTGGTCCACAAGGCCTTTCCTGGCCTGCCCCTGCCTACGTTTGCAGCCGTAGCTGGTTGCTGCCTGCCCTTCACTGGGCATTCCAGAAACAACAAACTGCTTACAGCTTCCGGAACACGCTGAGCCTGTTCTGCCCCTGGACCTCTGCCACGACAGCCTCTTCTGCCTGTCTGTCACCCTTCAGACTTCTCCCTTCTATCCACACTGGGGCTTGGTAGGACCACGTCCTATTCTTCATGTGGCTTGACTTTTTTTCTTCTTGCTATATATTATTGCAACTATTAGAAATATCCACTTCATTCTAGGACTTTTTATTTTCCCTTCAAAGTCCAGGGGTCCCAGAAAGTAGTCAAAGTGTTGACTCTTCTCCATAGGTCACAAACTCCAGGGAAGCCTCCTGGCCTCGGTGCCCTGCCCTCTGTCGTCCGAGGGGGTGCTCCCAGGTGGGAAGGGATTTAGAGTCCTACTTCAGCATCAAGGCTTCAGACTCTAGTCCTATTTTCTTAAACAACAGAGGCCAAAAAAGCACCTTTATTTCTCTGTTTCTGGGAAAGTATTTCACTGCCATAATTGTGTACTTCTCTCTTCTCCACCCTAGGAAGTTTGGAGCTTCCTCAGGTCCCAAGGGTCAGCTGGTCATGGAAACCGAGGTGTGGATTAAGGGCAGAACTCAAGAGAGCTGACAGCTTCTCCAAGGGCTGCCGATGAGTAAACGTGAGTGGGTAGGATATGACCCAGATGTTTCCATGGACCAAGTCCAAATCTAAGAGTTGTGCTTTGTTGATAAGATCTTAAACTGAATCATCTGAAAAGTATTTAAACATTCTTTGGTGTAACTATTTGTACAGTTATAGAATTCTAAGCTGCTGGGACTTGTGCAAGATCTTTAACCCATCCGCCTTTTTCAGACTGAGTGACCAAGGCCAAGAGAGGCAAATTGACTAAGTCAAGTTTCCTCACGAGGGCCAGACTCTGTTCCTCAGCCCCACCCGCTGCCTCCTGATCCAGGGACCTGGCCTCTGTTCACACGCCTCTGAATTACACACCAGGAAGGAATCTCTGCACTTGCCACGAGGTCTGAGAACAGCTGCACGTCTCCCCAGCGGGGGTGCCACAACGAGCTCAGCGAGAAAGGCTGCGTGACAACAGCAATAGCAAAATCTTCTCCCCACTCTCCCCAAGCCACTAAGTGATTACACATGGGTGTCACGTTGTCTGAAGGCTCTTGTCCCCATTTTCTCTTTATTCTCTGACCCAGCACCTTGAGCAAGACAAAAACAAGAGGGATCTAGGGACACACCTTCTAGGCAGATTTTTCCACCTAGCAGAACATTTCTTGTAACCAGAATCTACTGCAGGATTAAAAGTCCACCATGGACAGCAATCAGAGGCTTTCATAGTTTCGGCACAAGTTCCAGATTACGTAGCTTATTTGTAGCTAACCCCAAGCCTTAAGTTATTGAGCCTCAATATCTCTCCCCAGAGACCCAGAGTTTCTGATTCTGTAATTCAGAAACAACAGGAACATGCAAGACCTCTGAGATAGACCAGACCTTCCAAGCTCAGATTCATAGTCTCCAAAAAGAGAGGTCTTAACTAAGGAGAACCCTAGAGGAGACTCTTTCATGAGGAGTTTGATAAGTGAATTTGCCCTTATTGAGAAAAAGGCAGTTCATTCTTAGGAGGCACCATCACTGAGCCTTTAGGAGTCCCCAGACACCTTCAGTGCAATCTACATGTTCAAAGTACCAGAGAAGACAAAGGTGATTTACTAAATCTAACAGCATTTGGCCAGCAGTGGCTGTGGGTCCAGCAGCAGTAACATCTAACATTTTGAATATCGGCGGTCTGTGTGGGGTATCTCATTTTATCCCCAAAATAATTTTATGAAGTCATACAATTGTGGTAGGCAGAGTAATACCCTTACCCAAAAAAAGATGTCTACAGTCTAATCCCTGGAACCTGTGAACATATTACCTTATATGGCAAAAGGGACTTTGCTGATGTGATTTATGTTAAATATCTTAAGATGGGTGCTTATCATGGATTAAAGGCGTGGGCCCAACGTCTTGATAAGGGTCTTTATTGTGGGGAGGCAGGAATGGTGTGTTGGAGCCAGAGGAGGAGATGGGGTGACAGAAGCAAAGGTCAGAGTGACACAGCTGCTGGCTTGAAGATGGAAGGTACCATGAACCACGAAACACAGGCAGCCTCTGGAAGCTGGAGAAGGCGAGGAAACAACTTCTGCCCTAGAGCCCCCAGAAGCTCAACCCTGCCATCCTACATTTTAGCCCAGTGAGACCTGTTTTGGATTTCTGACCTCCAGAACTGTTAAGTAAGAAATTCGTGTTCTTTTAAGCCACCAAGTTTGTGATACTTTGTTATAGCAGCAGTAAGGAAACGTAACAGAACTATCCTTACCCCCCTTTTACAAACGAAGAAACTAAGGCACAAAGAAGTGAAATATAATAACTTATCCCAAGTGATATACCTGGCGATGGCAGTTCAGTATTGAACCCACGTAGCTCCACTCCAGAGCCAGCTTCTTACTGACTAAACTACACTGCTAACTGCTAATTGAATCCATGAATTAGTAAATGAACAAATAATGAAGATGATGCTGTCTTAGAGGTTGTGGAACTCAGAGCTGAGCTAAAAGATGACTTATAAACAATGATGAAAATCCCACAAGGTTTATAACATGGGCAGAAAATACAGTCGTTTCCTCTACGGAAGCATCACGGTGAAATAAAATGATGCAGGTTTTCTGCTGGGAATGCAAAGTTGTACAGCCGCTGTGGAAAACATTTTGGTTGTTTCTAAAATGCTAAACATAAAGTTACCAAGTGATCTAGCAATTCTATTCCTAGGTATAAACCCACCAGAATTGGGAAAAAAAAAAAAGGCATGGAAACAAATACTTGTACACGAATGTTCTTGGCAGCACTAGTCACAATTGCCAAAAGGCAGAAAAGGTGCAAATATCTCTCAACAGATGAATGGATAAACATTCATTGTATGGTATGTCCATACAATGGATTATTATTCACCATATGAAGGAATGAAGTGCAGTACTAATGCATGCAACAACACGGATGAACCTTGAGAACATTTCCCTAAGTGCAAGAAGCCAAGCACAAAAACACACATATTGTATGACTCTACTTACATGAAATATTTGTGTAGGTAAATCTACAGAGACAGACACCGATTTTTTGTTGCCAGGGGCTAGGAGGTTGTGGAGTAAAGAGTGGGGAGCAACTGCTTTATAAGTTTTTATCTGGGGGGTTGATAAAAATATTTTTTAATTACCCTGTTTCCCTGAAAATAAGACATGGTCTTATATTTATTTTTCCTCAAGAAGACACCCTAGGCCTTCCTTATTTTCAGGGGATGTGTTATTTTTTTAAGTACGATACAACAATCTACATTTATTCAAATATAATTAAGTCGTCTTCTTCTGGAACATCATCATAACTCTCCAAACCCCGAATTCCATCCTGAATTTCTTGCAACTCTATTTCCTTTAGAACCATTGGCCCCAATCTCTCATGTCGAGCAATAGAGCTCTCATGGGGCAGATGAGAAGGGCTGTTCATCTTCTTTACCGCTCCGCGACAAATGCATGGGTTGTGCAGATACACTGCGTAGCCACGCCCATCACTAGGTCTTATTTTCGGGGTAGGGCTTATATTGCGCAAATGCTTAGAAATCCTGCTAGGACTTATTTTATGGGTAGGTCTTATTTTCGGGGAAACAAGGTAGATGAAGGTGGTGGTTACCCAACACTGTGACTGTACTAAATATCACTACATTTTTAACTTTAAAATAGTTAAATTTACATTATGTGAATTTTGTTTCAATCTAAAAAATAAAATCAAAAAATAGTTCCCCCAAAAATTATCAAGGAGGGCTTTTTAGAAGATGTACAACTTTATCTGGGCCTTGGAAGATGGCTGGGATTAGGCAGGCTAGAAGGAGATGGGATGGTGAGCAAAAAGTAGAAAATAATTTTCCTTTAATTTTCCTTCTATTTCCCATAAATAGATATTCTTGCGTACCTGCAAGTTCCTGCACATCCTGCCCCAAGCTCACCTCCTCCAAAATCTCAACCCAGCGCTCAGTGACTTTGCAGGAATTAGCAGGGGCACACCACACATTTGTACTTGGGTTTATATAAATTGCGTGAAAAAGGATACTTACTGGAGAGCAAAGTACTCATATCAGAAAAACTGGGGCAAGTTCCAAATGACTCAGAAAGCCCCACAGCACCCCAAATTAGTCGAGAGCTCGCAGGGGATCTGGGCACCTGTGCATCAGGCACCAACCCAGTTCTGGAGGCCCCCACAGCTCTGTCCAGCAGCCCACCAGGACCTGCCTGGCCCTTTCCCATGCCCCCCAGCAAGGTCACAGGTGAGGGGTCCCAGCACAGCTCCAGGGGCCTGGGGAAGGCTACCCCTGATGAGAACACAGAGTTGCTAAACTTTTCTCTGGGTCACCATGCACATAGCCTCGGGGGCAAAGGAAATGTGAGTGGCCTCTCCAAAGGCAAACGGTTCCTATCTGGTACTGGGCCAAATTCACCTTTCTTCAGTGGGCAGCAGCAGGGGGAGGCCCCGGGGTACTCGAGCCTCACTTTCACTGCCGTCTCCAGGGAAGGATCTGAGATGATGCTCTGAGGAACCCTGAGAACGATTCATGTCCTGACCCAGTTTTCTGACTCTGAGCTCCTAGTCACTTCTGAGGGCGCTTCCCCAGGCTGCCTGCGGTCACACCAGGGTCCTCTGGCTCCTTCCCACAAGCCGGAGCCAACAGTCACAGAGGGATGGAAAGCTGGGTGGGGGTGGGGGTGGAGTGTCACGAGATAGGC
Source organism: Cheirogaleus medius (assembly GCA_008086735.1). Taxonomy (NCBI): domain Eukaryota; kingdom Metazoa; phylum Chordata; class Mammalia; order Primates; family Cheirogaleidae; genus Cheirogaleus; species Cheirogaleus medius. The sequence goes on along the minus strand of VBSM01002608.1, from coordinate 157,995,655 downwards.
TCTGTTCTGTTCACAAATTGCTTTTAGTCCTGTGGAGGGAAGTACCTCTAAATGTGAAGTGTTATTGCCAGGAGGAGGAATGGATGTGACTGATAGCTTTGCCTGAAACCTACCAAGGTTGGGGACAAAGCCACTGCCCCTGCCTGAGTCCCTCGTGTCTTAGGCAGAAACAGGGATACTGACAATGCAGTTCATCTCTTCTCCAAGGAAATGCATCACCCATCCAAGCCCAGAAGTCTCTCCCCTGAACTCCTGCCACCTTACCTGCCTGTGCACAAGGGCTGGTCTGTCCCAAAAAGCCTTATTACCTTTCCCCAGGTGTGCCTTTCATCTAGCACCAGCCCACCAGTTCATCCAGGGGGTGGGGCTTTGTCTGATTCATCGTAGAATCTCTCATTGAGCCTGTCACGGTGCCTGCACACCTATATGCTGGCCGGACTGTGCATTTATATTCTAGCTCCTTTGTCACCAACGCTGCAGGCTTTTATGACCTCAGATTTATGTTGACATGTATTAAAAATTGTTAACATTTATTGCATGTCTATTGTGTGCTATGCACAGTGCTGGGTGTTTTATGTGTACTTTCTCCAAACCTTATAACTACCCTGCAAAGTAAGTCTTCTACTCTTAGGGGACAGTTAAAGGCTATGCCATCCCCACACCCTCGGCTCATTTTCTCTCCAAGCCACACCAACTTGTTCCCACCCTCCTACCACTCCATGAAAATTGCTTTTCCTGCTGTTCCTGTAACCTGCATGACATATCTGACCCTGCCGAGGGCCCCTCCACCCTGAGAGATTCTTCTCTTCGTTTCCTTTACCCCACACTCCTGGTTTTCCTCCTACTTCCTGATTCATCTGGCCACTCTGTTCCAGGCCCCACAGGGATTAGGGGAAAAAGCTCTAGAGCCAGATCGTTGGGTTCATACCCTGAGCTCCTCCTTCCACTTACTAACTGTGACCTGAGCAAAATATTTAGTCTCTCATGACTCAGTTTACTCCATGTGGTTGTTGAAAAAATAAAGGAATAAATAGCTGCAGCACAATTAGAACAACGCCCAGCACATAGTGATCCCTCTGTAAAGGCTCGCTCCTTGTATTGTCATCATTACTACAATAATCCATTATTACACCACCTCTAAATGGTGAAGTTCCACAGAGCCATTCCGGTTCTTTTCTCATCTCACTCTCGCCTAAGGCAACCTCATCCATCTCCATGGCGTTCAATGTCGTCTACATGTTGGCATCTCCAAATTCATATCTCCGACCCAGATCTCATTTAAGCTCCAGACTCATTTATCCAATCCCCTGCTTGACACATCCATTTGGACGTCTCACTGGCATCTCAACTGACGTGTCTAAAACAGAACACTCCCTTCCCCTCGCCCTCCTTAGCCTTCTTTATCACACACAATGGCGCCATCATCTGCTGGTGACATAAATAAGAAGCCATGGGATCATCCTTGACACGTCTCTTTCTCTCACCGCCCATATCGAATCCATTACCGAGTTTCCCATTTCTCCTCCAAGATCGCACCTAAGTCTGTCGCCTTTTCTGCATTTCAATTTCCATCACCCTCGTCCAGATTGCAGGTGTCCCTGTTTCATCTCTATCAACGCTACATTCCTTTCCTAACATACGACAATGAAGAGGTGGTTGTTCTGATGCTATAACATAAGTCAAATCATGAAATTAACCTCTGTAATTGCTTCCCAGTGTTCATAAGAGGGAATCAAATTCCTCACTGGCCCTCAAGGCTCTTCAATGTCGGGCTCCTGGACTACTCCAGCCTTATCTTGCCACTTTCTTCCCGGCTGGCTCTGCTCCTACCTGCCCTTCCCTCCTGCCTCAGCTTCCACAGCCTGCTCTTTTAACCCTTTCTGTGCCCTGGACCACTTTGGTAGCCTAGTGAAGACTATGGAACCCTGCATGAATGTTTTTTAATGTATAAAATAAAATGCATAGGATTACAAAGTAAACCAATTATACCAAAATGCATCTGCATTTGTGATGTACCACTCTGGTATAAGGTTTCGATAGTAGGGGAAGCTGTGCCTATATGGGGACAGGAGGTGGGTGGCAAATCTCTGTATCAGCTGCTCAGTTTTGTTGTGGACCTAAAACTGCTCTAAAAAATAAAGTCTATTAAAAAATACATGTAGGAATAATATATGTGCTTCTTTACCAACATATTTACTAATTAGATGCAGCAATGGGTCTAGTAGTAACTACCATGGTTTCAATGAATGTCATATGAAAACACTTGTGATTTCTATTGGTGACAAGGTCACAGCCACTGTTAACACTACTGTGAAATAAAGTTCAATGCCCCTGCAGTTAAAAGCCTTGTTTGTACAAAGAAAACTCTCTCCCCCATTCTTTCCCTCAGTAGCTCCTGCTCATCCTCCAGCCCTGAATGGCCTTCCTCGACCCCCCAAACTAAGACAAGACTCTCTTCTTCTGTTATCCTCTCTCACCACACCTAATTTTTACATCTCAAAATGTGTCTCCAATTTCTATTACACATGCATTTGTCTGCAGGATTCGGATCTTTCTCTGTCACTAGATTGAAAGGTCAGCAAAAGCTGGAATGATGCCTACTCTGTTCAGTACCTGAGACACAGAAGGAAATGATTCAGTGAATAAGTGAATGAATGAATTTGCCCATAATTAGTAAGCAGTGGAGCATGGCTATAAGAAACTCATCTGGGCTGGGCACAGTGGCTCATGCCTATAATCCTAGCACTTTGAGAAGCCAAGGTGGGAGAATCACTTAAGGTCAGGATTTCAGGACCAACCTGAGCAAGAGTGAGAGCCCATCTCTACAAAAAATAGAAAAATTAGCTGGGCATGGTGGTACACACCTGTAGTCCCAGCTACTCGGTAGGCTGAGGCAGGAGGATTGCTTCAGCCCACGTATTTTAGGTTGCAATGAAATATGATCATGCCACAGCCCTCATGCCCAGGCAACAAAATGGGACCCAGTCTCAAAAATAAAAGTTTCTAACTCCAAAGGTTTAGTTCTTTCTCTGTGGCACGTTGAATGAAACATGTTAAGAGATTAGTTTTGCTTCGTACACATGTACCTTCTTATATCATCTTCCACTCATCTCTCTACTTAACAGAAAAGTTATATATGTAATTTTATTTAAGTTGGCCTTCAGAAAAACCGTTTATGTTTCTAATGGTGGCCTTTGCTGAAAATTGATGGTGAAAAATTGCGTTCACATTTTCAAGGTACTTTATTTTTGGGAAATTTTAAGTGATTTTAGATTTATTCAGGGTCTAAGAAATAGAAAAACAATGATGATGATGATGATGACAAGCATTTATTGAGTGTTCTAAGCATTTTTCATATATTAGCTCATTTAATCTTGACTGTGGAGTATCCCTACTCCACAGTTTAGGAAAGCGAGGCACAGAGAGATGATGATCCCAAGCAGAAAGCTACATCCAGTTCCAATCCACCACCACCACCTACATTTATGTTAAAATTTTCTTCACCTACCCCAAGAGCCTGGGATTTAATACCAATTTGATAACTAATAATTCTTTATACAAATAGATTCTTCAATTGGTAACATTTTAATTCATTTCTGTCAATTAATACACTACCCAGGATCTGTTGATCATTAAAACAGCCAGTCTTCCATCTTAGAAATCAAAAAGCAGTGATATGAGTTCAAAGTTCAAGACACAAAACCCTTCCTAGGAGACAAGGGTCATCACATTAAGTTGCCCAGAGCAACAGACCTGGGCGTGAAGGGGCAAAGAGGGAAAGGATGATAGATGCCTTGGAAAACATTTCTGGGTTGGGTTAGTTTTAAGGCTAGGTCAAAATTAGAATTTGAATCTGCATTGGCAAAACTTAGTTATACTTAATGTCAGGGTCAAGGTAAGTGTTAGGATTATGCTAAAGATTAGGATAAGGATCTGATTTAGAATGAAGCTTGGTGTCTAAGTTCCAATTGGGGGCTGGGCTTCTAGATAGATCTTAAGCTTAGATTATGTATTAGAAGCTGTTGAGATCTGATTTGGGGTCAGTATTTAGAGTTTATTTAGAGCTATTGTCAGGGTCCAGGTCAGCATTAGGAAAATAGTTTGGAGATTCAATCAAAAGTACCATTTAGGTCTGAATTAAGATCTTAGTGAATGGTACACTCTAAGGTGACTGACAGAGCCCAGGATAAGGATCTATGGTTGGCCTGTGGCTTGTGGTTTGGTAGAGATAGAAGACAGGTTTGTGTGTATTGGCGACATGCAGGTCGGAGTCTGGGGGTGCATCTGGTACAGATGATTCCATCCACCTACAAGTTATCTGTGGACACACCTACTGCCCAGAGCAGCTCTGCCCCTAGGTCCCTGGTATTGCCATGGCTGTGAACAAGGAGCACGCCAGGGTCTCGGATGCTGTCTCACTTTGGGAGTCCTGTGGACCCAGCCCCTCCACCGAGCATAGGAGCCCACTTCCTAAGCTCAAGTCAGCAGCCCTGAATCCCTCAGAGAAAGTGAGAGAATTCCCTGTCCCCCGGTGAAACTAGCCCATCAGAACGTTAGTAAATAGAGAAAAGTTTGCTTGTTCCATTGGTCAAAATGAGAAATTGCTCTGCTGCCTTCAAACTCAATGCAGGGAACAGGTCCAGGCCTGGGTGGACTCTGTCGTGAGTTCTCTCCCTGCACCCCCAGACACCACCTCCCCTGCACCTCAGCCCCAGCCCCACATAGCCCCGAGTGACCTCAATCTGGCCAATGGGAAATGCTCTGGACAGTGCTGGCCTCTACCCACATGCCACGTCTCTCTCTTCTCCAGGGTGGTAGGTGGGAACTGTCTAGAGCAGAGAGTAAGCGGAGCTGGTGAGGACAGTTCCCAGCAAAGCTGAGATTGCAGGGATCCTAGGCCTCTCTTCAGAGACCTCGGTGTGCAGAGGGCCTTTTCCACCTCCTTCCTGGCAGGATCTGGTTTGCACAGGTACCCACTTTTTTTCGTGAAACTCTCCTGAGAACCAAAAACAAATCAGAAAAGGAATCACCCTTTTCCACTGGAAAAACATTATAACTGGAGCTATTTTCCTCACCAAAGCCAGCCCCAAATAAGAGAAACAGTACAGGGGACCTGGGCTCTAACCTAGAAAATACCACTAACTGTGCCACATTGAAAGATCTGTCCACTCCTTCAGGACTTGTGTCAGCACCTAAAAAATGGCCATAGGTGAGCTGGCTCCACCTCATAGGGGTACCGTGGTAACAATGTAAGGGAACAACCACAGCAAAAGCCAATAAGCCCAAACAAACACACCTGTTACCCTCCGAGATCTCACCTGTGAGATTCGTAAAGCACCTGGGGAAACCACCACATGCAAACAAAGGTTTGGTGCACCCTGGCCCTGCAGGAGCAGCTTTGGAGGCGTGGTCCTCCCCCGGGGGGGGGAGCTTCCTCTGTCTAATTGGCTCACAGTCACAAAGTGCCCTCCCCACGTGGCCCGCATTTGTCCTTTCCTAATTTGGGGCCATTTCTCCTTGTTGTTCCTACACTGATGACTAAAATTAATCCCTGGCATTTCCCAACAGCTAAATCATCATAATCAAACTCTGCAGCTGCCAGATCTGCTGACTCAAACCCCCTATGTATTCATATGATATTTGCCGGGTAATTACAGAATAGAGGTAATTATATTCATGACTCCACTACTTTCATAATTCCAGAGACCCAGAAATCACACACACAAAAAATTTTCACAGAACCCAGAGAAGAAATTCCTTCATTAACTACCATAATCCACCCCTTAATGCTATTTGCCTTTTCACATAATTCTTTCCTCAAAACCTTCCCATTAAACAGTAGCAGTTCCTGAGCTCCTCAGTGAAGGAGCAAAAGGAGAGAGATGAGACACAGACTAGAATGGAGTGGCCTATGCTTGGTTAGGACCAAAAAGGCTTTGGATTATCTAAACCAGGCGTCCTCAAACTACGGCCCGCGGGCCACATGCAGGTGTCTTTGCCCGTTTGTTTTTTTACTTCAAAATAAGATATGTGCAGTGTGCATAGGAATTTGTTCATAGTCTTTTTTAAACTATAGTCCAGTCCTCCAACGGTCTGAGGGACAGTGAACTGGCCCCCTGTTTCAAAAGTTTGAGGACCCCTGATATAAACCAATGGGCATGAGCTACAGCAATACTAGTTGCTGTAAGAGGTAAGCCCTAAGTTCCCATGGACTCTTGGGGGCTTAACCAGTGAAGATTTCTTTTCTATTTATGTCACAGTCCAATTCACGTGCTTCTCATCCTATATCTGTCACATGCCTGATCACTCAGGGACCCAGGCTCCTTCTGTATTGTGGCTCTGCCCACTCTAAGTTTTCAATGGTTTCTCCAATCAGCTGACAGATAAGGAAAGACTTTTTTCACTCTCCTTGAGCAGACACGATGCTCACCGATTTCACTCACATTCCTATTAGCAACAAGTCATCCCAGGGCCCCACCTACACGCAAAGGCATGGGTGAATGGAGCCCTCGCTGGACAGCCACTTCCTGGCAGCAGTTCTAAATGATGGTAAGGAACACACATCTTTGGTGGCCAGCTGGCCACTTCTACCAACATTGTGATGATACTAACAGGGCTTGAGTGAGCATCCCAGGGTATGTGTGAAATGATGGATGCTGCATGCTGTGTGCATGCAGATCAATGTGGGAAAATTAATGCAGTCATCCCTTGGTATCCGCAGAGGATCAGCTCCAGGACTCCTTCAGACACCAAAATCTGTGGATGCTTAAGTCCTGCAGTTGGCCCTGTGAAACACAAAGATTTGGAGGACCAACTGTATCCTAAAGAGATGACTAAGAAAGTCCACATCTCTGTTAAATTGTCTTCTGTTAATTTAGCATCCAAAAAGGATCCCATCACAATGGCATTCAAATCTGATCCTCACGTCATGCCTGGGTAGGGCGTTCAGTCTCCCTTCACATTTCTCATTCTCTGTCCAGCCTTTCCTGTGTGTTGCCAGATGGCGTGACGGTACTGCCTTCAAACTTCTCCTGTTATAGTCCTCCCTAGAGAGCTGTCAGCTCCCCACTGCCCATATTTTGTGCTGTGGCTGTCCCTCTCTGCAGCTCAGTCTGCCGGGACACACACAGCGGGGACATCTGGTACATCCAGCAATGGTACGTGAGACATGCCAGTAAGGACTCTGGCCACTGATCAGAGAGGCAGGCAAGGCAACCGCTGAACCTGATTAAAGAGGAGAAGGAGGCCAATGTGAAGACAAAACTCAGGTGTCAACATACAGTCAAGTTTTGCACCCAGAAGGCTGCCCCTGAGGATACTTGTCCCAAAATTGGTGGCAGCAAAAGAGATCCAGTAGCAGAGACACGGGAGAGTATAGTGGGATGACTGGGCCCAGGACTGGGACTGTAGCTGCTCATAGACTGAGAGGGTCAACCTGGGACTGAGCCTGTGGTTGGGTGACATCAGAAAATGTGTCCCTGAGGAGTTTGGAGCTGTAGGAGGGAAGGTGGGAAGATGAAGTGACAACTAGCAATGAGGCCAAATGAAAGAAAAGCTCACCTAGGGGTCCACATAAAGCATCTGACCCAGGTGGGAAGGGCCTGTAAGACCAGAGTGTGTTGACTATTACCCAACAGATGGGTGCCCCCACCCCATGCAAACGTGTGGAGTACCCAGGTGTTCTTCCTGGTTTTTAAAACTAACCTAATGGTTATCCTATAGTTTCCATTCTGAATTTTCCACTTCAGCAATTCTCTTTTTGTTTGTTTGAGAAAAAGAACAGCATTAAGTTTTACTGTGAATTTTACACTTGAAAACTTCTACAACAAAATATAGCTTTTCCCCAGAACTGCTTTTGTGGCTGATCGGGGCAGCCCATGGGTACAGGAGCAAGGGCAGACTTCCAGCCCTGCGATCGCAAGCCCATGGCGAGCAGCTCTCCCAAGGCCAAGTCCCCTCCATGGGAAAGTGGGGAAGAAAGATCACAATTTTTAAGGTAAGAATAAGAATTTTCCAATTAGTCAACCATCTTCGAAAGCATGATTTGACCTTGTCAACGTACTTAGCTGGGAAACTCTTGGGATTTCCAAACACTGGTAGAAAAACATTTTTGTGTAGTATCATAATGTTTTTTCAAAATGCAACATTTAGAAGCTTTATAATAACAAAGGACAGGTATAGTTTCTTTTTTTTTTTTTTTCATTCAACGTCAAGTAGAAAAGAATGAACCTTCTGCCATACCCACCCCTTTCTGGAGCCTCCTGCTTGTGTCCTGCCTGTTTCTGCACAGTCGCAATATGCCCCATCTATCCAGAACCCGAGCACTCTGCAACCTCAGTCATCCAGAGCACAGCCGAGAAAAGAAAGACCCACACAGGTGGCTGAGCGTGCAGGTTAGAGGTCTCCCCGCTCACTTGAGACATTAGAGCCCTCTTGTTTTACCTGCATTTTAATCACTGGTGAGTTCAATTCTTAGCCCATGGCATACTAAGGAAAGTGCACTGAAATGGGGACAGAGACCACCACAGGTGGCAAAAGCTCTGAAAGCCCAGTAGACAGGGCCATCAATACCTGAGCAAAGAGCCCAGGCCTTGCAGGAGGCTGGGAGGGTCTCAGAGGAGGGGTCCCATTGAATGGACTCAGGAGAGCAATCCGGTCTGGCAAAAGTACAGACCGAGCTGGTATTTATGCTTAGAGAAAAGGCAGAGGAGAGCAGAGACAGAAGGCAATGTGTAGAAGGCAGGCCATGCTGGTACTGGGTGGTTTGAACCAGGGACTATCTGACAAAATGTGACAAGGTGTGTGTGTGGAACAGGAATGTAGAAGTCCGTGCAGGGTAAACGGGGTAGCATTGGAGGCTGCAGGTGATGGAGGAGCTTCTGGGAGAGAAGAGGCATCAGCCTGCCACAGGGACCGAGGAGCACCCCAGCTTCTGAGTGGGGCTGGCACCAAGGCAAGACGCCACCTGGGGACTGAAGGCTGTCAGGACTGATCATCACATCAACTCAGAACGGAAGAACTAGAAGGGACCTGAGACATTAAAGTCCACTTCCTGATCTTTAGGTGCTGACTCTGAAACCCAGGTGGGACCAGTGGCCGCGGCAGTGACAGGCCCATGCTCTGACAACAGCCAGCGGGACAGGCAGGACTGGCTCCGGGACCTCCCTGCACTGGGCTGCCTCCCACTCCCTCCCGGCTCCACCCTGGGAGGTGTCCAGCCCTGTCCGGGTCAGCGGGGTCTCCCATCCCTGTGCTCACCCGGGGAGCTGGCCTCAGCCATTTAGCCTCGACTGAAGCGGGCGGTGGGGCGCCTGCCTGGCTGGGGAGCTGGGACGCTTCGTTAATCATGCTTTCAGAGCACTTTGCGATGCAGAGATGAAAGGCGTCTGAGGAGAGCAAAGTACAGCCATTACAATCTCCATCTTCCTAATTGAGGAAAATGAGGTTATTTCCAAATCCTCTGTGATGCGATGGGAAATGTGCTCGATAGGCCCACACTCGCGGCCTCTCCACGCTGCGGCGGCTCAGCGCTGGGGCAGCGGAGCCTGTGTGGGAGCAGAGCACCCAGGTTGGAGCCGCGCCACCCGGACATGGCCCAGCTGCCGGCAGCGGCTCCCGGTGCACCAGGCCGGAGAAGGGCAGCCTCGACAGAACATCAAAGTCGGGCGTCTTCACGCGGCATGCAAGTCCTCCTCCTCTGCACTGAGTAATTGGAACAAAACGACCCAGGTAGTCTTGCTGTAACATCAAAGCTGCATATAATAACCTCACAGATGAATTTAAGAGTGAATACATTCACAGCCACTGCTCAAGTTTCAAGTATGCTGCAATTTTTTCCAGCTTCAGAACCAAGCAAGAAGAAAAAGCAAAATCACCGGCCACAGCTTCCTCTGCTGCCGGGCTGCATCCCCTCTCGTCGGAAGGTGTGGCTTCCTTCAAGGGCGCAGTCAGTCTCATGACGATGACGAGGATGGCAACAACCAAGAATAGGAGTCACGGTCAGGGGAGAAGTCCCAAAGGTAGCACGTGTGTGCACACATGCTCGCCCCGGCCCTCCTGCAGGCTCTGTGAGGCGGAGTGGCGCTGACGGCACCGTCTGCCAGAGTTCCACCATCAGGTCAGGGCGGGGGCTCGTCGTCCCCTGGTGCCTCCCAAGAATGAGTCCCTTTGTGTAGGCTGCAAGCCTAAAGGTGGGTGTATATTTAAGAACAATAGAGCTACTGAAGAGAGGAATCCAGAACTGGCTCACAGAGATAACATAGAAGGCCCCCTACTGCCAGGCGGCTGAAGTCCTGGAAACTTCCAGAAGTAAGTCATAGGCTCCCAGCTCTAGGAGGAACCTCAGAGGTCACAGTCAAGGTGACCCAAGAACAGGATTGTGACATGCATCATGCTAGTGTCTGCGAAATAGCCTCCTTTGGAGCACAAGTGAAGGCAAAGAATGGGAACTTCTCACTTCTCAGTGCTGCCCGTGTGCTATCAGCAGCCTCACGCCTGCCCAGACACGTCCAGTCAGTTCCGCCTCCCCTTCCCCCATAGCCTAACAAATTCCCAGGGTCTCCTATCCCCTGTTGATCTTAACTCCCTGGTCCCCAGCCCAGACATGCCTGCTGCCAGCAGGCATGCTGCTGCCCTTCCCTGTTAGTGCCACCTTGGAGGGATGCACGGCCAGCCAACACACTGCTTACTCAGCCCACTTCACAGTTGAGAAAACAAAGGGACTAAGAATATAACAGCTCTTTTCAGTGAGGTGGCATGTGGGTGGCATGTTATCACCATAACAACTGATAAGCGCATCCTCTCCAAAATCCAAGGGGTCTTTAAATACATCATCAGTGTCACTCACACCAGCTCTGTGAAGCAGCACGCACCCTGAAACCCTGAAAGCACATTGCAGGCTGCACCCCAGTCTCTTCCTAAAACGCATATTCTTCCCCATACACCCTTGTGCCCTAGGGTGGGTGGAACTGTGTCCCCAAAAAAGATGTTGAAGTTCTAACCCCTAGAACCTGTGGATGTGACCTAATTTGGAATAGGGTCTTTTCAGATGATCAAGTTAAGAGGAGGTCCTGAGGGGAAGCCCCTAATCCAATAGGATGGACACCCTTATAAAAGGGGACACAGAGGCAGACGCTTGCACAGGGAGAATGCCATGAAGATGAAGCTGGAGGTGGTGGGCAGGGTGCGTCTATAAGCCAAGGAATGCTCAACTGCCAACAGACCTCCAACGCCAGGGGAGAGGCGGGGAACAGAGTCTCGCTCACAGCCTCAGAAGGAGCCAGCCCTGCTGCCAACACCTTGATCTTGGACTTCTGACCTCCAGAACAGAGACGATAAATTTCTGTTGTTTTGTTCTTCAGCCACTGAGTTTGTGGTATTTCCTTAGGGCAGCCCTAGCAGAGTAATACACCCCTTATACCACATCAACCTTTTTGTCCTCTTTTCTAATACCAAGGCCTCGGCACTAGACCTCCAGCCTGGGGCGGCAGCAGAGGAAAGAGACAGCAGCCCCAGCTCGCCTCTCTCATGCTGCAAGGGGTGAGGCTGGGCTGGTTTCTGGGGAACTCGTAGGTGCCCTTTTATTCTGGGTGCTGCTCACCCTCCACACACACACCCTCTCCCAGCACGGAGCCAGGGACCACTGCAACCAACAGGCCCGGGCCAGTGTTGGCAGGTGGGGTAGCAGGTGGAAAGTCAGGGGAGCCTCCCCCTGCCACTGTCAGCACCTCCCTCCTGTCTCTGGGGCTCCTGGGCAGGCTCCCACTCCTCCATCCCATACCCCACATGTCACCCCAGGACGCCCCTCCTTGTCCTATACCTACCCCATCTAGGTGCTGAATTGCTCCAGGCTGCCAAGGCCAGCCCCCACCCTCCAGCAAGGAGCCTTTGCTATGAGTGCTTGCTGTTAGGTGACCCTAGAAGGCACAGACCTTCTCGTCCTCTTTGGGGCCCCACAGAGCATTTCCTGATGCTCACTCCTCCCCTGGAAACTTTTACCACTGCATATCTGTTATCACAGAAATCCACTGTTGCTTCTCATCACAGGTGTGCCTGGTCCTTACACCCAAACCCGGAGGCTGTACGGGATGCCTGCCTGACCCCTGTGGCCATCTGTCTGTCCAGCTCCGGCATCTTCATCCAGCAAACCAGACACCCAGTGGCATCCTGACAGCTCCAGACGAAGCCACGGCTACCAGTTCTTTAGATAAAGAAGCAGCCAGGACAGGAACGGGGCAGTCTACACAGGCAGGAGCTCCAGTCCCTGTCTGCTAATGTGACCCTGGGCTGTGGGCTCTTCTGTTTCCCACCCAGGGTTCCTCTGACACCCTCTGCAGGTCCTTGGAGTCCTCAGGCCCTCAGAGACTGGGGGGAGGCAGGCAAGTTCAAACAATGAGGGAAAAACTGTCCCCTTGTATGAAAAGTCATCACTGGGGAACAATGAGGCTAAAGAACTTTTACAAAAGCCCCTACCATGTCATGATTTTGACCTAGACATTCAACTTTAGCACTTTTCTTCTTATTTAAATGTGCTTTATTGCAATATCATAGCCTTATTGATGTAAACTTTGTGTCACTGTTATTTTTTCTATAAAAGGGGGAGTTTTTAAAAGCTTGTCAGTTAAATATGATTACATTCTATATAAAACAGAGAGGTTTTTTTTCCTACTAACACATATCTGATTTTATAATGTGCTGAATAGAAATTCCTGTATCGCCCCACTCCTCTTCCATGCAGTGAAGGCTGGAGTTTGATTCACTGTGTGTTCAGTCAGCACCTGGCCCTGCACGTGGGACACCACCACTCACACACACAGGAATTCAATGAAGTACATGCAGGGGTGGATGATGAAAAAGCTCCTCCAATAAGTGAAGTATCTGGAGATTTATCACCATCTCTAGGGCACTCTGAGCCTCTCCAGGTTACCTCTGAAATGCACAGGATTTAGGAGGGATTAAGAGAAAACCTGAAAATCTCTAAGATGCAAGAAAACAATTAATGACTTGGAAAATAGGACTCCTTAAGTTAGGTTAGGAATGTGGCCATATAAGAGACAGCTGAAGAGATAGGAATACTTTAAGGAGCCATTGAGTCTAGAATGAAATCATCCACATCTAATCTACCTTTTCACTCTTGCATTAGTAAGCAAAGCAACTGCTTCTTCCCCATCAGCCTCTGTCCCCCTGATTTCTACTCAGTGGCCCCTGTCCCCACCTCTGTGTACTTGGTGTTCATCAACTCAGAGATGCATGTCTTTGTCAGCTTCTCAGTGGTTCCATTGTATCCCCGCAGAGACAGTGGGGTAGGGAATTCAATGGAGCATGACCAGGGACCACCCACCCACCCTCCCACCACTCACCCGCATTTCTGTCTAATGCCTCCAATGCACCTTGCTCTATTTCGGGTGTCCCTCACCCCTTCCCCAGTGCAAATGGGCTTCCTGTACCACTACTTTATCTCCTTCCCCATAATACACACTATGTCTGTCTCTCCCGTGATTACCTCTACTAAGAAGACCTGTTCTTTCCCCAGCCATATAACATCTTCATCCTGTAAGTTCTAGCTCAAGCTTCTAACTCTCCATAGATCCAGCCTCTTTTCAGTCCCCAGAGAGCAACCCTCCCTCTAAGCATCTGCATCTGGTATGTAACAGACTGTTCCCAAAGCACCTGGACTTGTGTAAAAATTTGTATTTTCATGTGGACATACTTTATCCTCACAGCCCACACACAGGTTTCCTGGAAGCCAATGTGCTAAGCACATTGGTTGATATTCAATAAATATTTGCTTATGTGAAAGATTGTGGCCAATCAGTCTCTACTAAGTTTGCAAGCAGAGTAGGGGGGAATTGAAACAGGATTCCTGTGGATGAAACATCAGAAAGGACAATTCTAATGCATCACTAACTACTATTTGTACTACTTCTGCTTGATCATACTTTCCCAGCATTTTGGCAGATATTCCAACAATCCTGAGATGTACATAACACAAATACACAGATGAGTACTGCAGAAACTCTGCCTACATACTAAGCCCTTTGCCAGGTGGTAGGGGTACAGCACAAGTCCAGATCTCACTCCCACCAGCACGTCGTGGTTGGCCTTCCCCTGGTCTACCTGTGAAGCATAAGGCAGGCTCATCTCACATGCCCTTTCTCAGTCACGCTTCTCTCAGAGTTGCCCTGGGTCTTGGTCCTTCCATACCTGGAGCGACAGGACCACCATTCATCTCTCTATCCTAGGTTGTCAGTCCTGGGTGCTTGGGCCCCTACCCCCAGAGACAGACGCAACAAGTCCAAGATGGGCCCAGACTTTAGTATTTCTGAAAAGCCCCCATTTGCTTCTGTCTTGCATCCAGAGAGAAGAACCACTGCACTACACACCTCCACACTGCCACAGCCAGGGCACGGGAGGGCAGGAGGGAAGGGCCACACACCCTCCCCCACCAGCGCTCCCCTTTGTTCTACAAAGGCTGAGAGTATAGACAGACTCTATGAGAGGTTTGTGCGCAACTCCAAACACTGATAGTGTAGGGGTGGTGAAATTGAAATGAGACACAATATGATTGCACAAAAATCCAGGAGAACTAAATAAGCTCTTCACAGGAGATGCTCTCACAAGCATAGCCTGGTTCCTAGCGTGGCTTCCCAGTGGTGAGGTCCGCTATCACTTTCTTCTGAAAGAGCCGCTTCCATTTTTGTGTCCTCACACACTTGACCCCTGACAGTTGGACTCAGCATCTCACCCAACCCTCCTGCTCAGCAGGGCAGGCCGTGAGACTCTACCCCTTCCGTAAGCTGACTAGAATAACCTCCTGGTGCTTGAGCAGATCAGTCCAGGGCTCCCCATGATCACGTCACTTTACGTCCTTCACTGGGACCTAGGAGAGGCTTGGGTCGAATCTACAAATACTATTCCTGACCACCAGGAAAACCCCCTGCATATTATTACACAAACCTGCCACAAATCTTGTCTCCTGCTTCCAGGGTACGCATCAGAAATGACTTGCCGAACAAACTCACCTGCCCTTCGGGCCACCTTTTTGCACCCAGAGACCCTTAGAACCTTCCCTCCCATTCTCCATAAACAGAACGGGGGAATAGATGAGGTTTAGTTTTGGCCCTCAGGTATTGAGCAAGTCTCTGGAGGCAGTGGAAGAAGTAGATGCATTTGTACTCCCAGTGATATAGAGGATTAAGAAGCACCCCTGACATGGGCTGAATTTTGTCTCCCCCAGATTCATATGTTGAAGTTCCAGCTCCTGGTACCTCAGAATGTGACTGAATTTGGAGATAAGGTCTTTAACCATTCGGTAACAGCGTCGACTATAGTCGTCAGCCACAGATGAATGTGAGCATCGACTTTAGCCGACAGCGAAAAGCTTTTACTTTTATCTCTGCAGTTGCAGTGTGTACATTCAGCTAATAAGT
>VBSM01002608.1:157922383-157980127 GCA_008086735.1 Cheirogaleus medius | reverse complement strand
AAAAAAAAAAAAGAACAACAACTACGTTTCTAAGAGCCCCAGGTCACTTACCTCCCTAGGGGCCTAAGAACGCTAACTCTGTCCCCAGAGGGCCTTCCAGCTGGCTCAGAGGCCCTGGCTGTCCCTGGACCTTGATGTGCTGGAGGACTGCGTCTCCCGCCCGCCGGAGCCACCCTCTCGCTCCCCAAGCCGGCTCGCCATTCAGGCCGCATTCAGAAGCTCCCTGTGTGGGGTGTGACACGCATGAATGCTCTCAATGGAGCGGCTTTATCCCGGAGCCCGAAACTGTGACAAAGAGGACATCTTCACCTGTGAATTAGCTTGATTTTTCCAGCTGCCGCCGCTGACTTCTCCATCAGAAAGCTCGGCCTCTATACAAGCCGCGTCTCTGGGAGCTGGAGCTACACTCTCCAGCTAATAGCAGGGCTGCTTTTTTATTTTTTTTCCCCCTATGAAATGTCCTCTTTTAGCAGGCAACTTGAAAAATGCCCTTCCAAAGAACTGAGTTGTCAGTATAAACGTCTAAATGGACCTTTATTAGAACTATAAAAAAAGGCTACTTAACATGTAATTGGACCATTCTTCATGCTTAAATACACTGTTAAAATCATATCGATAGCTAAGTTAGAAACCCATGGTAAAAGGCAAACGTTTTATCTGCAGGCTCCATTTTATAGCCTGGTAAGATGAGATCACATCAATCTCTATGTCTTTCAAAAGATGATAGATAGAAATTTGCCCAGGTACCTCTAACACCATTCAATTTTTCCTCTCAGATTTACTGAAATTAGCTAACGGAAAAGTCACTTTAACACGATCATCCCACAAATGCTTGCTCCAAGCAGGATGGAGAGATGAATTCGAGTCCCTCTTTCCTCAGTGTGGTTCTGCTTCCATTTCCTCCCCTAATCCTAATGTTCATAGTACTGTTTATTATCAACCAGTTTATAGATCTCTAGTTAATATTTGCTCAGGGCTTATGTTGATTTCTCAATACATGCAATTTTCTGGTTTCATCTTTATCTTCAAGGATTAGATTGGATCGAGCTGCCTTGTAGTAATTTAGTTTTTATCTTATGCCTTACAGTTTTATGTTCTTGTAATAGCACTTGCTTTTCCCTTTTTATTTAATTAAATATATCTTATTTCACAACTACAGCATTTTTCCCCAAGTTTATTTATTTAACAGCTGGCAGGGTGCTGGTGTTTTTTAGAGGGAACCATGCTGGGTGTTTTTAGACATTCAGAAGTTGGGGAATGCTCCAGCTGAGAAGAGGGAAGAAAACTCTGAACTTGGGAGATGAATGCCTAGAGATTAAACTTGGATTGCTTGGGTTGCATGATGGAGCGCCATAGATTAAGTCCTTAAAACAAAATAAAACTAAACTAAAACCAAACAGAAATGAAAACAAACCACAACCAAAAAAAAGTGCACGTAAAAGTATGTTCCAGAAAGAAGCTGCAAGACTTGAACTTTGGTCTTCTCCAGAACTGCTGGCTCCTTCCATTGGCTCAACCAGTACTGAAATACCAGGAGTTCCTAATGCCTTAGGAAAGTGCATCCACATTATCCACAAAAGGCTCTGTAGATTTGTAAGGCTTTCCAGCCATCTCTCTGCCCCGCCCCATGCAGCAGTCCTGTGGACACAAAATTTGGGTCAATACAAGTTGTGTACAAGAGTATGGTGCCTCTGGCAAAACGATGATCACATATGACTTTGTTCTAGTAAGGACTGACACACCAGTGATGGTATTCAATATCTAGCTGGGCTCCGCAGTCCTCCTTTCCCCATGCTGACCTCGCTAGGCTCCTCCCAGGTTCAAAGCAACAGCAAGAGCATCATAAAACTTTGGAACTGGGGTGACTCGAGTGAGACATCTAGGACACAAAATTTAACAAAATGCACATGCTCAGGTTCAGGCAAAGTTTGCACAACCCTGAAAGTGAGTGCCTCCCTAAATGTTACACCCTAGACCTGCCCACTTTGCTCACCCTCGTGCTAGTCCTGTGGTACCTCCTGCAAATGTTCCTTCTGCAGGCCATGGCCATGCTGGCAGGGCCCAGCTAGAATGCAGTTGTCCACCCCGGGTTTCTTATTGCACCAGCACCTGGGATCATTTGGAACTGGCAGCCAAACAGCTTTCCTCCACCCTGACCAAGAAGCCTCTGCTCCACGCTCTTCCCTATGAGAAGTGAAGCATCCTCATTCTTTCAGATTCCCAGTGAGGAAAACCTTGGAAGAGTCTCCAATGTTCCCCACTCATATGGTTGGACCATCATCCATCAAATCTTGCTGATGCTGCTTCTGTGCGATCTTCCCTTCTTTCTAGAATCACAGCTTCTGTTTTAAATGGAGCTGGCATCATCTCACAGCTGGATCATTGTGCCAAGTTCCTAAACAGCCCCATGTCTCCAGGACCCCCTCTGCAGAAGTGGTTTTCAAAGTGTAGTTCCTGAACCAGAGGTATTAACATTACTTGGACACATGAGAGCAATGCAAATCCTCAGGCCCATCTTAGAACTACCAAATCAGAAACTCTAGAGGTAGGTTCAGCAATCCTGTTTCAGCCTGCCTTCCAGGTCATCCTGCTGCTCAATCAAATTTAAGAACCACTGCTCTATAGTACACAAATTAAGCTAAAAATTCATGCCACTTTCTAGCTTAAAAATTCCTCATAGTCCCCCTTTAAGATGAAGGTCAAACTTGCTAGCCCGACTCTCCATGAACTTTGTAATATATCCTCATTCTACGTCTCTGGTCACATCACTTGCTGCCCCCTGACCCACACCTCAAGCCCAGCCAAGCTGCTTTCTAGGCTGACCCCAGAATGGGGCAGCTTCCTCCTTAGTTACCTCCTGTTCTCCGGGAATAACATCCACGGGTGCAATACCCATACCGTCCTGTTGAAAGCATGCCCACAGCAGCAAATTTAGAATCCTGGGGACAGATCAACCATACAGGGGCAGTAGACAAGGCTGAGAGTGAAAGGGGAATTACCACGTGCTGATTGCCTGCCACTGGCCAGCCCTGCTGTGGATTAATTTCCCTACAGTGTCTCATTGAAAACCAAAAAAAAAAAAAAAAACCCTATGAAGGGCTGCTGGAAGTAAGGAGGCCAGTGTATCCAAGTCTAAAAGCAAATGTGAAAGAAAGAAACTTCCTGGTATAGAAAATAGAATAGAAACAGGTATGAAAGGACAGAAAGTAGAGGGGAAAATTTACACTCACCCATGCTAAGCCCAGCCCAGAGCCCAGGGGCCTTCTGTCAGTGCCCCTCTAGGATCCTAGAGCCCAGCAACGGCTCAGGGTCCATCCTATGAATACCCTGATGCAGTTCCTCTATTTGCCGACTATTGTGGAAGCAAGAAAGTCAAAGGGGCATCCTCGTGAGTCCTTGAGCCAAAGACCCAGCTGTACTACTTTTGCTGAGTCAGGATAGACAGAACCAGTCGCAGAAGGAACATGAGGGGTGGCTATCCTGTCCATGAGTCACCTGGGGACCCAGGTCTGCCACTCACTTGACTCGAAACTACACCCAGCACCAATGCACCATGGGATCCCAGGGTCTGACTTCACTTTGCTGACTTTACACACAATGAGGTCCCTGAATCAACTTCTCTCTAAGGGCCCATCTGCCATAAGTGTCTGAGCACAGCACAATGGTCAAGCAAATCCCCTCTGTCCCCAGGCATGATGAAGTGGTGGCCTGAAGTTGCAGTATCTGCAGAGAAGTTGCCATTAAACAAATCTTCATGTCCCAACCCTGCCAGGTGCCACCATCCTTCTCTGCTGGAGCCTGGCGTCAGCTCTTCATCTAGGGGCAGTGTGGGGAGGGGGCTGCTTTTGAACTTTTTCTCTTATAGTCTGAGGTTTTCAAGGGTGTTCTGCCTTTCAGATTTATTTCAGCAAGTTGCCGTTAATTATGTTTTCAATTAGTTATGTTTAAAACATCTTGAGATTTGGGCAACTGAAATTGCAGTGCATTAATAATTATTAAACAGAGGTTCTAATCCATTATTTATTGAATAAATTTTTAATACTAATGCAGAATCCATTGTCACTGCCACCATGAGTTTGGCCATTAAGGAAAAAGCTGATGAAAGGAAACTGAAGCTCCAGGGTTCTTAAATGAAGGCCTGTGGAGCAGAGCTTCCTGGAGGAAGGATTGGCAGCTGTTCCTCTTTTATGTCTGTTTAATCAAGGCTTTGTTGCCAAGAGAGAGGGGGGCAGTTCCCACATAGTAGGTACTCAGCAAATGTTTGTACAGGGAGAGAATAGATGCATGAGTAAATAAATGAACTTAAGAAGAATTAAACCAGGAGAGATTCTTTTAAGATCTAAGCTTTTCTCTGTTTTAACCATTAACAAACACTCACAGAGCATTCAGCTAGGTACTGACTGGTCTGCAATGGATAAGACGGTAATCCCTCCCTCTCAGTCTGACAGATCATCGTAATACACATTCAAATATAATTATGATACAACGTGGTAATCCAAAGTGTCACGGAAGCCCCGGTGAGGGGTGACCCTGGCTGGAGCAGTCAGAGGCGGCCTCAGTAAAGAGATATGTTAGGTCCCAGAGGCTGATTTTTCCTGATGGAGGAATGAGGAAAGGGTAAGATAGTGAGCACATGTGGGGCACGTGCAAAGACAGCCTGACACATATGTGACACGTTCACCATCACCCAGAGTTTGCTCAGGGAATGAGGAGCTGAGGCTGGAAAGGCGGGCGGGAGCACTAGGGGGAGCACAGTGTGCACCGTGGTAAGAAGTTTGGTTTTCATTCTGTGGACAAATCCACAGGTGGGTGTTAGTAAGGGGCTGACAGTCAGATTTTTAGCTCAGGACCAGCATACCAGCTCACATTCTACTGAATAATCCAAGCAAGATGCAGAGGAATCTTGGCAAAAGTTACAGCAATGGGGGAGGGGAAGAGGTGCGATTAGAGATTGAATAGCCAGAAGCATGAAACAGACACCAACTCCCAGTAGAGGATGAGGAAGGAGAGGACCAGACATGCCCTGGTGTTCTGGCTGTCGTTGTTTTGATAAGTAGGGTTAGGTTGAGTGTGTATGGGGGTGACAGATATGAAGAAAAGTTTTAGAAATGATAATTTTGAAGTGTCTATGGGCTATCCAGGTAAAATATCCAACAACAATTAGATATCCGGTCTGGAGCTCAGCAAAAGATAAGGGCTGAGTTATAGATGGAGAATCATTCATACGTAATCGTGTCAAGCATTTGTGTAGAATATACTGTACCCAACACAGGGCTAGATGACCCTTTTGCTATGGAGAGTCATTAAAAACGATTTCCAAAAGAATTTTAAAAAATAAAATCTAATTAAACACAGAGAGAGTCTAATGTCTCTATTTAGGGCAGGAAACAGATACAGTGAGAAAGTAAAACAGTGGAATGTACAAAAGAGACCTTCAGTATACTTGCCAGTCTTGGACTCAACCCAGAACTAATGCATCGATCAATCAACATTACAAAGCACCATCTCTAACCCTTTAAGAATCCAGAGATGCGAAAGTGACATCATGCAATCCCCTCTCAACTTCATCAAAATCCCTCAGAAGCTTTGAGCCTCAGCTTCACCGCTCTGCCCCACCCTTTTTTCGAACCTTCTCTGACCACTGCAGACTAGAGAGCCTCTACTCCTGGAGCACTTTAGCCCTGCCAGCCCCTGACCCACATATGGCCTGGGGATTCTTCATATGTCCTGCTGAGGCATCACCTCCACACACTAAACCTGTGTAGCATGGGCTCCTAGGCCACAGCCCATCCCTACCCCAACTCACAGACTCGAGCAAAGCCCAGCACAAGGTTGAGCACATAGCATTTTCCTCTGGTAATTTCTGGTTCCCCAGGAATAGTGTACTAGGGTCCTCCACTCTCCCACCCCACCCTACTCCAGTGTGGCTCAGGTTGGTGCACAGAGATGAACACACATTAGGTGCTCAGTGAAGACCTGGGTATAATGGCCCATTGGATCCATGTCCTCACGTTTCTCTGTCAAGTTCAAGACAGTCCTAGGATTCAGAAAGTTCTCAATGATCCCTCCAGTACCAGCAGGACCCTGAGCCCTTGGCTCATGCATGCAGCCTTACCAGCTGGAACGGGGTGGGAGAGGAGAGAAGGTGAAACTGCTCAGATCCAGTAACTCTCTGCCTCCCCTCCCAGAGACATTCTTGGAAACACTTTGGAATCCCTCAGAAGAGACACTCAAAGGACATATGGCACAATCCCTGTGCTGGGGAAAGTGTCAATGAGGGATATGACATTGGTTCCCATGCAGGATGCGGAGCGGTGGGAAGTGAACCACCTCAGGGTGCCCCCTCCATCCTTCCAGGCAAAATCCACCACGCCCTTTGTCTTCTCACACATTTTTATCCCTCTGCTTGTTTTCTTATCTACTTCCTAGATACAAGCTCTTTGAGGTTAGGAACCTGAGTTTTTCACCTTTGTATTCTCCATGGTGCAAGGGCAGGGCACATAGTAGACACTCAGCTCATTGTGGTCAAATAAACAAATAAATGAATGCTATATTTTAAGGAACTATCTGCTACAAAATAGCTGAGGACTGTATAAGTGAGTTTCAGTTTTCTCTAATCCATCATCAAGTTGACAAGAAAATATAAAACAACAGTGTCAAATGCTACTAATGCTATTATGTAACTTTCTGAATACATCCAGCTTATCCAAGGATGGCAGAAAGAGCTGGGGGTACAAACCTGAAGGCCATCACAAGACTGCACGGTTCTTAAATTGTGTCTGCTATTTGGGTCAGTGTCTTCCAGGAGAGACTGAGAAAGAAGCCATTAATAACACTTGGATTTTAGGAAAAAAATCTTTTTAAAAGAAAATATTGTACCTTGTGAACATTCTGTGTCCTCAGGGAAAAGAAAGTCAAGAGGAAAAAAAAAAAAACTGCAGTGGCCCACTCAGGAAGAATTAGGCTGGGGCCAGAAAATCAAAATGAGAATGAACTTAGCATTGGTTTGTTATAACCCATTATCAGGAAGATTCTTATTTCAGTTTTTTATAGGAAAGAGGGAGGAAGGAGTGGTAGTCTTCATTAAAATGACACCAGCCAATGAATAGCAGGATTGGAATATTCTATTTTTAGCTCTTGGACATGGTAACATTATACTACACAGAGAGGAAGGCTACTGTCATATTTATGTATAAATCTAATGACATTTTAAATAAAAATGACAACGTAAACAATAAAATCTGTAGTAATCTTAAAGACAATATGATCTAATTTGTTTACACACAATCTTGTGAGTACCACTACTACAGGTCAGAAGTTGAGGGTCCAAAAGTCAACCAGGGTTAGGTCTGAGACTCAAACACATGCCTCTGACTTCCATCCTGTGCTCACTTCTCTGCGTGGTCTGGAGAACTTTCTGATGAAAACTTCCCTGTAGGTCTGGGAAATGGCTGTGGTTCTTATTCCTGGGTGAAAGCTTGGAGGACTGAAGTCCCAGCTCACACAGAAAACCAGAACTACACTTGGGCCCTGTCTATCCAGTTGAGACTCTAATCTCATAATTAGCATCCCGACACCACTTTCTCCAGGCACCTGTTCGGTTCGTTATGGAGCTGGCCCTGCTTGGAAGCCACAATCGGTTTCTTCGGGAGCAGGTTGCCTGAGGGTCCCATCAGAGGGCGCTTCACAGTTGGAACTCAAGAATCAGAGCGGCAACCTCACTGCTGAAAATAAACCTACAAGGTTTACAACCTTCTACCTGTAAACCTCTAAGCAATGTCAATGGCTTGTCCCTAGATCACATCTCCAACCCTGTGACCCTCTGCCCCCTTGGCCTGCTGCTGCACCAGCATACTCACTGTAGAGTGGTGGGTAACAACAGTCAAGGCGCAGGCTTGTTGGGAGCACATGCCGAAAGAAAGGAGCATGAACAAGCACTTCTTAGTACAGCCCACCCCATCCTGGGACGACAAGCCTGCAGATTGTCACACTCCTGCTTCTTTCCTCCTTACAGCTGACCTTCAACCCAAGGACAGAGTGAGAGAGAAGGCAGAGGTCCAGGACTCAGGATGCTCCCCAGCCTCAGAACAAAGGTCCAACCTCACTGTGCCCCACCTGTGCTTGGTTCCTGAGGCAGGCAGGCACATGGGCCTGCTTGTGCTGATTGCATTTGTGTTGTTTCACTTCTAATTAGGCCCATCCCGCCCTGTTGCAGACAATGAAAGTATGTTTTAAATGAAAGCCCATCTCTTTTCCCCTGACTATACTAAACCTCCTCATTTCTCTTTTTCTCCTCTGCAGTAGTAACTTAAGTCTGCTTGGAGCTAAATGACCCAGTTAATACAGCCTGGATGGCTGACTGTCCTGTGCTCACTCAGGAGTGGCCCTCACAACACAGGGGCCATTACACACTGCATCATTCTCCATTCCGTTCATGGCTTACATTTCTAAACCAAGAACCCAAGAGGCTGGTGGGTCTGGGTCCCCCAGGGCAGCCAAGATCACCTTCAGTATAACCTTGTATGTCAAACGGTCCTTCTCCCCACAGGCTTGGATGGATGAGCAAAAGGTTTATCTTGTTTGTTAAAGGAGCAATGCTTTATCTTTTAGAGAAACACACTGAAATATTTATAGATGAAATTATGTGATTTATGAGATTTGCTTCAAAATAATATGGGAGGAAAAAAGTGTACATGGGATATGGATGGGACGGGCATGTCGGGTAAGCCACCACCGGGACTGGGCAGTGAGAACAAGGATGTTCACTAAAAGATTGTATTCACCTTTGCGTATGCTTAGAATTTTCCATAATAAAATGTCATATTTTAATAGCAAAGCTTAAACCTGAAAGCCTACAGTAAATAATCCTTAAAGGGCACATTTTCAATTAAATAACATTTTAAGATGTGCTGGGTACCTCTCTCACTAATTTGGACTGTTTTGTGTTTATGGTTAAACCTGGTTTTTACTTCCAGTCTTAATCAGAAGACTTCCTTCTAATTTACCCTAAATCTTTATTTTGAAAACAATCCCTCCAGAACCCCTCCCAAAACGCAAGCCACATTGACATCCAAAGCCTTTTTGGCAGCTGGTCCACAGCCTTTGTCTACCCAAGCCACAGGCAGATTGTTTTTCTTCCAAGCCCAATTTAGATCACCAGTAACCCCACGATTTTTTCTAATTCATTTTTACCGGGTTGCTCTGCGCTTCTGTGCTCAGGCAAAAGCAGAAAAAGGGAAGGGCAGTGATCACAGTCACGCTTGTGACTTTACTCTCCTCTGGAAAATGTTCTAATTGGAAAACCACAAGAATCTTCTCTGTTGACCCACGCCCATAGATAAACTGCTGTTTGGACCCTGGGGCCGTACCTCCCCGACTTCTGTTTACCAGCCCACAATATCCAAATTACAGGCCTCCATCTTAGAGGCCATCGCCTCCTCACAACAGTAGTACAGCAAGCCTGATTCTGCTACATCACAGAAAAGGCCTCGCCACCTCTCCCAGCGTTCCTCCTTTTAAAGCTAGGTAGCGACTCAATCCCATCAGATTTCTACCCATGGCTACTGCCTTGATATTTTCCTGTTCTTGCTCTAGCCCTTTCCAGCCATGAGAGTGTCACCTTTTATATAGGCCATGCCTTCCCAACAAGAATAACCTTTCTAAATTCAACTGATATACCAATGTATCGGAATTTGAGCCAGAGGAATGCATGCGTGTGTGTGCATGCGAGCTGCACGGCCTCGGAAGATCCTGCCTAGTTTCTACCCACTTACACTCAGATGGGCACCAGTGACCCTTCAGCCCAGCCACTTACTACCCCATGCCTGATGCCACCCTGAGCACCATGAGCTGGGCACAACTCAGGAGCAGCTACAGTGCAAACAGGCTTCCCTTCTTTGCCCTCTGTCTCCTTGCCTCACTGAAGATGAGGCATGACTCTCACACGTGTTCAACAGGGGAAAAGCCAGCCTAGGGCCCCATGTGTTCCAAACCCAGAGCAGAACAAGGGTGGTGAAGGAGTATTTTTTGGAACAGAGAAAGCAAGACATGGGGGGCTGCACTCCTGCAGGGATAAAGTAGCTCCCCCTGGTGGATCTCTTGTCCTTCTTCCCCTTGCGAGATGCCCACTTCCTGGTTAATTGATCAAAGTATCAAATGGAGAAGCCAGAACAGAAGCTGGATCTGGAATCAGGTAGGAAATAATTGTGGGAAACATGGGGCACTCCTGGCCTTTATTACATCTCATCTAGGAAAGACAAACTTCCTGTCCGCAGCGGCACCGGAGTAGATCACGTTCAGTAACACCACGTGGGAAGACATTCACGCACCCTGATTTTCTGAACAGAAAACAGCTTCCCGATATTCCTTCCAAACATATCTTGTATGCTACATTCTAAATCTGCCTGGCACAATGACAGGCTCAGGTAAACAAGGAGAAACATGGCTGATCACTGCTTCCCTGTGTCTCTCCCTCAAGCACCTAAGATTCAGCTCACTCTAACTTAGGAAGTGTCTTCTTTGTCTTAGATTCCCACTAGCCAAATCTTTAGGACACAGGCCTGGACGTCAGCAAACAGGGGATAATTAGACTTCTAGTAACTCTAGATTTCCACCCAAGAAGGGAGTGTGTGCTACTGATAATCCTGTGATATGCTCCGGAAAACTCCAAACCCTTCATCCTCACAAAGGAGTGAGGTCACTTTCCCCAAGCTAAGCGGCAGCGGGCAAGGTGAGCATTCCCATAGCTCCTTCCCTCTGTGCTAAACCAACCTCGACTGCAGACTCACTCTCCTCCAAACAATCAGAGCCACTTCAGTCTGCTAGCCTGTGGGGACAAAGACCTGTAAGCAACGTAGCAGGCGAGCCTTTTTAGAGAAGATGAAAGCAACATAACCACAAGACAGAGCCAACTCGTGAATCTGAGATGTAATTTAAGAGACCAACCACCTCCTCCTAAGAGAGCTTGACCTGGCGAAGGAGGTTGGACTTTTTTTCTCTAATGTTTTAAGAACGTGACAACTGAAATTCAAAAAAGTAAATCATTTTAAAGTTTTTTTAAACTTTTTAATTTCAGCATATTATGGGCAGAGGGCTTGCAAGATAGTAGGCATTTAATAACTATTTATTTAATTAATATACAAATGAAAATAAAACAACCAGAAAGATTTGGAGACCTCACCGTCTTCTTTGCATCTCTTCTCAAAGGGTCCCAACTTCTAAATGTCAGGACACCGTCACTGTGAAATTCTTTTATTATGATGACTATATCTGATCCCCAGAGAGATCCTACTTGTTTCTGAAAACTGTCTGAAGTGTGTCTGGATTACATCTCCAAAAAAGGCTTCCCCATCCTCAGCCCTGCTGGCTAGAGCCTGCTGTTCTCCAGAGCCTGGCAGGGGACCTCCTACGATCCTGGTGGGCCTGGATCTTCTGATGTTCACTTTCCTCCAGCAAAGCACCCGGTCAGCTGCAAAGGCAAACTTGCTGTGTTTTTCCCCCACCCACTGGAAGTGGGCTTAACCAAGAACAGATTGCCAGCACCCCTCTCTGCCGTGCTCAGAGAGTCAGGGCAGTACCTCATAGGTGCACTCCTAAATTGGAGATTAACTACAGGTCCCCACGTTACTGAAATCATTGTTAAATATGCCACGTTTTTATGATCTTTAAGGAATACTCCCATTATGTTACTGGACCCTCATGCCCACCCAGTGAGGAGGGCAGGGCGGGGATGAGCACCCTCACTGTGTATGTGGCGATCCTGCATCATTCAGCATCATTCAGCAAGTCACCTGCCTTCAAACACTAGTCCCCGACAGAGGTGGTTCCAAGTCTGGTTGTTATCTCCATCTCTCCCTGCTGACATCGCTCTGCTCTGTCACTCACTGCCACTGATTCACTCCTCTGGGCCCCCTATACACTGAGAATCTGCCTCTGCTTCTTTCCCCACTTTTCACTTTTCACTGTCCTCCCAGACGTGATGTAGAGCTCCCAGCAAGGAGGCCAGCTCTGCAGGTGCCACACTTCCCTGCCGCCTGCCACAAGCTGGCTGGGGAGAGTGCCACTTAGTGCATTCACAGGCTAATTTGGGAAGAATTATGTACATAATGAGCGCCTCACTTATATATACAGTATGTTTTCCTCCTTAAGTCTCCTTATGTGTCCTTCAATAGAATTTTTTTTCCATTTGTGTTTTATGCATTCTTCATCAGATTAACTCTCCTATATCTTATGGTTTTTGTTGATATTGCAAATGGCATTTTATATTCTATTACATCTTGAAGTTCATTACTGCTGATATAGAAGGACATTATATGTTTTATGTCTATCTTGTTTCTGGAAATATATAACTGGACTCTCTTATTGGTTCTCAGTTTGTTGATTCTGATAGTTTTTCTCACAAAATGGTATTAGTGTTGTATCTTCCCTTTTAAGCAATGTGTGTGTGTGTGTGTGTGTGTGAGAGAGAGAGAGAGAGAGAGAGTGAGTGAGTGAGTTACTTCATCAGCCAGGACCTCCCTAACTATGTAAACTGCAATGTTGATAGTGGGCATCCTTGTCTTATTTCCAATCTTAAAGGGAGTGAGTATAAAGGGAGACAAATATTGGATGTTTGCTGTAGGTTTTTAGTATAAGACTTTTATCAAATTGAAGAAATTTCTTTCTATTCCTAGTTTTCCAAAAGAGTTAGTAACATAAAGTGTTGAATTTTATCAAATGCTTTTCCCTTCACTTATTAAAATAATAATGTCTTTTTCCTTTTGTTTAATAATGTGCTAATTGACATTACAGATTTTCTGATATAATGTCCACTTTTAAATTTACAAGTTAAATATCAGGGTCCTAAGACTCCTGCTTCCAGCTAGGATGCTAAGATGGAGTGGTTTGTGAGCACACCAATACTCCTGCTGAACAGCTAGAAAAGTCAGAACCCCCCCCAAAAAAAAAATCAATTTAGGACTTGAAGGGCCAAAATCCCTAAGCAAAGGGAAGAAGATAGAGGTGAGCTGGCCGTATTTCCTCTAGGAGAAATAGTCAGTTCTTGACACACATACCTGGCAGAGAACCACTGATAAGGAGCAGAGGAAATAGCAGGGGTTTTGACAATCTCATGGGGCTGAGTGGTTGAAAATTGAAGAAAGAGTGAAAGTAAATGGATTGAAAAAGATAAACCAGGAAAATACCAACTAAGGGAAGGCTGAAGGCGGATATCCCCTATATCAGATATCAACATCTATTATAAAGCTGCAGTAATTAAGACAGTGTAGTATAGGCATGAGAATAGACACACAGACCAATGGAACAAAATAGAAAATCCAGAAGCAGACCCATCATACACACTCACTTGGCTTAGGACAAAAATGCCGCTGCAATGCAGGAGAGAAATGTTGTTGTTTTTTTTCAATTAGTTATACGGGATCAATTATATATTCATATGGGAGAAAAAGTGAATCTTAAACCCTACTTCATACTATGTGCAAAATAAAAGAATTCCAGATAGAGTGTAGCTCTAGACTTGAATGATAAAATAATAGTGCTCCTGGAAGAAAGCAGGAGAATATTTTCATGACTTTAGAATAGATAAATGTTATCTAAAAAGGAAATTTATTTAGATCTTCTTTAATTTCTTTAAAAAATATTTTATAATTTTCAGAGTATAGGTTTTGCATTTCTTTTGTTACATGTATACCTAAGTATTCTATTCTTTTTGATGCTCTTGTAAATAAATTGTTTTCTTAATTTCATTTCTGGATGTTCACCGCTGGTGTATGGAGATACAATTGATTTTTGTATATTTTATCTTATAGTATGCAAATTTGCTGAACTCATTTATTGGTGCTAGGAGCATCTTAGTGGATTCCTTAGGATTTTATATAGACAAGATTATGTCATCTGCAAATAGAGATAGTTTTATTTCTTCCTTTCTAATCTGGAAGCCTTTTCATTTTCTTACCTAATTGCCCTGTCTAGAATTCAACAATGTTGAATAGAAGTGATGGATGTAGACATCCTTGTCTTGTTCATGATTTTAGGGGGAAAGTATTTAGTTTTTCACTATTAATAATGACATTACCTGTGGATTTTTCAAAAATGACTTCTATCAGGTCAAGGAAGTTCCTTCTATTCCTAGATCATTGAGTATTTTTTACCATGAAATGGTGTTTTGTCAAATTCTCTTCCTGAACTCATTAACTATGTAGTTTGTCCTTATGCTATTTATATAGTCTATTATATTAATTGATTTTCATATATTGAGCCAACCTTGCATTCTTTGGATAAATCCCTATTGGTCATGGTATATAATCCTTTCTACTGGATTTGGATATAACAAGAGGCCTGAGTTTCTGCACATAGGCAAATGTTGCCCAGCTCCCACACAGTAGGCCCCAGTGATGGGAATCTGGAGGCCATAAAGATAAGAAGAACATTCCCAAGGTCTGGCCCCGTAAGATGGTTGGTAGTCAAAGATGGGTAAGATGCCTCACGGGGGGGACGACCTAAGACAGGCACAACCGTGGGGGCCTGCCGCTGACTGGGAGAGAGCACAAGAAGTTCTTCTGATGGCTGCATTGTTTATTGTTGCTTATTTCGGCCTTGATTTTTGAGTTATGTCTGGCACTGTTGCCTCAAGTAACCGTTCCGAGGTCTGAGACCATGGGAAATTACTCTCTTGTGATACAATTCCGGAATTGATGGTTATCGCTGCTATGCTCAGATGCTCACGTACAAGGAACTAACCCCTGGGTCTGGGGAGTATAAAAATAAAGTGGCCAGTGCATTGGGCACTTGAGTCATGTGACGTCTTTATGTGTGTCTGTGTCGTTCTTTATGTTCTGTGTTCATCCCCCATCCTGTAATCAGGCCACGTTCATATATCCTTCTACATTGTTTTACTTTCAGCCTATTTGTATCTTTGAATTTAAAATGTTTCCCCTGTAGACAGAATATAATTATATCATGGGTCCTTTTTCTTAAGCTAGTCTAACAATCTCTACCTTTCGACTGGATGGTTTCATCTGTTTACATTTAATGCTGTTATCATTATAGTTGAAATTACAATTGCCATTTTACCTTTTGTTTTCTACATGTCTCATGTCTTTTTTGTTCCTCTGTTGCTCTTTTACTTTCTTTTGCATTAAGTAAATATTTTCCAGTATAACATTTTAATTCTTTTAATGATTTTTTCCACCATGTTTTTGGAGTTGTTTTCCTGGTGGTTGCTGTAGAGCTTACCATATACATGTTAATTTATCAGAATCTACTTCAGATTTATACGAATTTAATTCCAGTGAGACATAGTAATGTTACTCCTATATAGCCCTATCCTCTTTCCCCTTTTGAGCTACCATTGGTGTAACTATTATATCTAGATATGCTACAACCCCAAAATATGCAGTTAAAGTTATTACCTTATATAATTTTTGTCTTTTAAAGAAGCTAAGAGAACAAAGGAGAACAAGTATTTATTTATAGAATTTGTATATTAACCTTCTTATTTGCCATTTCTGGTTCTTTTAGTTCTTGTGGATTCAAGTTACCATCTAGTGTCATTTCCTTATTCCAATACAGCCTTGCTCCTACGTATCTCTTTTGTACTTGTATTATCAAATATACTACATCTTTATATGTAATAGGTCCAACAATACAATTATATATGTATTATTTAATATAATTGCTTTCTAAATTAGTTAAGAGAAGGAGAAGAAATATGCTTTTATAATTATATAATTATTGTTACTCTTTTTGTTTGTTTCCTGTGAATTCAAATCACTGCCCAGGGTCACTTGCTTTCAGTCTAAAAAATTCCTTTTAGTATTTCTTATAAGCCAGGGCTTCTAGCAACAGTTTCCCTCAGATTTTATATGGGAATGTTTTATTTTAATTTTCATTTTCAAAAGATTGTTGTGTTGGTTATAAGATTATTGGTTGACAGGTTTGTTTTTCTAGTACTTTAAATGTATTATCCCATTTATTGCTTCTGATGAAAAGTGAATTGATAATCATATTGAGGTCCCCTTGTGTGTGATGAGTATAAGTGCTTTTCTTCTGCCGCTTTCAGGGTTTTCTCCTTGTGTTTGTCTTTTAGTGTTTTTACTATGACCTATCTATGTGTGGATTTCTTTGTATTTACTATATTTGCAATTTGTTGAGGTTCTTAGGTATATAGATTAATGGCTTTCATCAAATTTTGGAAGTTTTCAGCCACGATTTTTTTCAAATATATTTTCTACTCTTTTTTCTCTTTCCTTCTGTGATTCTCCAAATATTCAAATGTGTCCCATATTTCTCTGAGACTCTGTTTTATTTTTCTTCATTTTTTCTGTCAGTTCTTTGGACTGCAAATCTCTATTGATCTATTTTCAAGTTCACTGATTCTTCTGTCAGCTCAATTCTATCATTAAACACCCCCAATAAAATTTTAATTTCAGTTATTGTACTTTTCATCTTTATAGCTTCCATTTGTTTTTATCATTTCTATCTCTTTATCATTATTCTCTATTTCATGAAACATCATCCTTATGCCTTCCTCCCTTTACTTCTTTAAGCATGGTTTCCTATAGTTCTTAGAAAATATCAATAAGACTGCTTTGAAGTCTTTGCTAAGTCTGACACCTGGGTCCATCACAGTTTCTAGGGCCTGATACAGTTTCACATGTATCAGTCAAACTCTTCTATCTCTTTGCATGTCTTGTAATTTTTTATTAAAAACTGGACATTTTAAGTAACATTGCAGCAATTCTGTATACTGATCCCCTGCTCTAGGGCTTGTTGATGATGTTGCTGTTTGCCTGTTCATTTGTTTAGTGACTTGACTGGATTATTTTAGTGGTCTATTTCACCCTAAGAATGTAGCCTCTGATGTCACTGTTCAGAGGGTACATCTCTGGGCATGCATGCTGTACAAACAGCACTAATAAAACACATCTCTCTTTGCCTGTGCTCTCTTTGACTGTCTCTCTCCCTGACATCTCTGTTAAGTTGTCTGCCTTCATTGATATTATGCCCAGCTATTAGCCCCCACTAATTGCTGGCTAATTGTTCTATTATATTTGACAGTGCCCTGAGGCTTAAATTGCTCCAGAGTCTGATGCAATTAAATTTGGGTCCCTTTTCAGGGGTAATCTTTGAGGCCAGTCATTGAGGTCTGTGTCAACCCCCAGAGAGTTTCTCTTAGCTGTCTCTTCTTATAATTCCCTCTGGTAAACTGCTAGATGGTCTAAGGTTAAGCTTATTACTTCCACAGAGCAACCAGTCTCCTCTAAACTGCATGTCGCCAAAATCTCCATTGTTTCTAAGAGCATTCTTAGGCTTGTACTTCCTCACACTATGGTAAAACTGAAGTTCCTTAGCCTGAGAGAGCTTCAGACTCTGTTCTTGAGGTCTGCCTCTCCCCTCTAGCACCAAATCTACAGCTCTGCTCCAGAGCTAGGGGTCAGGACAGAGACTGTTTCTCCCAGTCACACACCTGCTTCATGAGGTTCATGAGTGTCACTCTGGGCTGGCGTGGCAGCCTCCAGTTTTTGTGGTTTGCTTTTCCTGGCACAGAAGTTGTTCCCCTACAGCTAAGCTAGGGTGAGGTAATACAGCCCTCTGTTCCTGGCCTGCCATGCCTGGGGTGGGTCTTCTGCCCTATTAGTGGGCCTGGGCAGATAAAGAAAACCTTATACTTCTCAATCACTCTGAGTGAAGAGGGAGCCCTTTATCTTGGCTGTACCTGCCCAAGAGGGGAATGTGGAAGTTCCCTTGCTGTGAGCTGGGAGAGGAGGAAGGGAGGGTGTGAATTGTGGCTCAAATGCTACAGATACCTGTTCTTACCAAGATCCAGGAAACTATTGAATCAGTATGTCTTGATCTGCTGTAAGCCCTAAAGAAGACTTTTGGTGACTTAAAATGTTTTTTAACTTACATAATTTCCACCAGTTATATTTGTTTCACTGGGGAGAGGGCCCGTGGAGCTCCTCACATGCCCCTTTTGGAAATCATCTCTCCAAGAGTCATCCTGAGGTTCCAAGAAATGCACAGCTGCCAGGCGCTGTGGGCTCCTGCTTGCAACTTGGCTCCTGAGCCATGGAGAATATGGATGAGACAAGAAGAGGGGGAGGGAAACAACAGAGTGTGTGGAGGAGGAAGAGGAGAGAGAAAGAAGAGAGCGACGAGCTCTAGCTGACCATAACTTTGGCGATAGTGCGAGAACAAATAAAAATTAATCTGGTGTCATCTGGGAATGACACTGCACACAAGTCTGAGGTCGCAGACAGTCTCTGGCAGCTCTGCCTCCATCTGTGAATGTCTCATCCTCAGTCTCCCCCAGGTGAAGGCACCCTCACTCTGAACTTTTATCTCTCTCCTCCGTACCTTTCTCAGCTCTTTCATTTCCAGAAGAAGTTGCCAGGCTTTAATTCACACTAAAGAAGGTGTCATCGGCTGGGAACTGCTTAATATGCATTCCTGCTAGAGCAATTTGCCTTTTAACAGGGAAAACCCTATTCATTGTAAAGGCATGATCCTCTAACTGAGGAACTTACAGCTTCATCACTAGGTCAGCCCAGGATATATTAAGCAAGAGAGAAGAAGGAGCTTCTAGAACATTAACTGAGGCTGCTTCTCATGTTCATAAGGCCTCTCGAGCCAGACATTCTGGCTAAAAAAATTTCTGCCATGTCCACAGATCCGAGGAGGCACGCTGTCTCAGTAAGCACAGCTGCTCTCCATTTGGTTAATGATAGCCCATCTCAAATTCAGTGTATGCAAACAAAAGAGCCAGCAGGCCCAGCTCCACAGAGCTCTCCCTCAGAGGCCTCTGAGCTGCAGGCTGCCACATGATCTCTGGTAGAAACAGAATTATCTGTGTTGCATCTGGTGTGACAGGTCTGGACCGTGTCAGGTGAGTGCCAGGTATGGATTTTGGTTCATACAGTCATGCATCACATGATGATGTTTCAGTCAATGACTGACTGCATATAAGATAGCGGTCCCATAAGATTATGATACTGCATTTTTACTGCACCTTTTCTATGTCTAGTTATGTGTACATACATAAACACTTACCACTGTGTTACAGTTGCCTACGGTATGCAGTATGCAACACGCAGTATGAAGTATAGTCGCATGCTGTACAGGTTTGTAGACTAGGAGCCACGGCCATTCTCTATAGCTAGGTGCCATGCATGTTTGTGCAATCACACTCTATGATGTTTACACAATGATGAAATCACCTAACAATGCATTCTCAGAATGTATCCCCATCATCAAGCAACACATGACTAGTGTGATCTGGCAGCATTTGGTACCAGACAGGCCAGTGAAGGGGTCACAGAAAGGGCTATACCAGGAGCAGTGCCAAAGCAGGAGCAGAAAGGAAGAAATAAGAATAGGGAAAGGTACAGGATAACGACCCTTGGGGCAAATTTGCCTAATCTTTGTCATTCTACATGGGTTTGTTTACGTTTTTGTTTTTTGCATCTCTGTGCTATCTCAAAGGTCACCCCATTTCCAATACACCCAAGGCTGACCTACTCTATGATCTCATTCTTGGAAGAAAACTTATCCTCTACAAGTCTATCAAGTCACTGCCCCTGAGAAGCCTTCCTTGACTCTTTTTGACATTTGGTCTCTTCTGTCTTCTCAACTCCCATTGCCCTTCATTTACACAGCAAATGGGCAAGAAACAACTGAAGAGGCCATTCCCCCAGAGATCCGCCCCATAGTAGAGGCCTCCTTCCTCATCCTCTGCTGGAATCTGGCCAGCTGACTGTGATCTGGCACTTTGACTCCCTCACAGGAACGGGGGCCGACCCATCTCCCATCTCTGGGCCAAAGCATTTCACTGAAATCTACTGAGAATGACAAGCAGGGAGCTTATCTGGAGATCATCCCACCGAGATGATTCCTCAAAGTGACCCCCATGAGCACAGACGAGCACAGGATTTTTGTCTGTCTTGTTTGCTACTTCTCCTTAAGGCCCAGTGCAGTCCTGGTACATGGTAGGTACTCAAATAGTGACTGGTTGAATAAACAAGCCTGTTCTTTCACAAAGAGAGATGATTTCTGGGCTTGCACATTTCACACAAAGTCAGCTGTATAGAGGTACCTGGAAATGGCTCAATTCCCTGCCAAAGCCCCTCCCCATGTTCAACCGTTCTCTGTTGGTGCTTTATACCTGTGCATCCTAATTATTTCTATATATTCCCCAAATATGCCCAGGTCAATGAGACAACTGAGCTATCATGATCCTGTTAAGGTTTGCCTCATAATCACTAGCACCATCCAACTAAACCAACATGAAAACTACGTTTTACTTGTTTGAAAGGATATGAGAAGCTATTGTGTCAATTGTAGAGGCTGAAGACTATGCCTAACACCCAACTGCAGGTTAAAGGTGACTTTCATTGCTTCTCTTCAGCAGGCTGAGTCTCCACATTGTATGCATGTATATATAGCATTTGCATGTATACGTATTGTGTGCATGTATCCTGTGCACATGTGTGTGTGTTGAGAGAAAGCGAGATGAGAGAAAGAGAGGAGATTGGAGAAAAAACAGGATATGTAACAAAATTCTCATTTCCCGCATCTCTCTTCTTACATCATCGCCCCTCAGCCTATTCATCTGTTTCGAGTCCTGTTTCATCAACATCAGAAGGTGAAGATTGAAACTAGACAGAGACAGGCTCAATTTCTTTGTGTATTCAGTTATAATAGCACCCAGATTAGAGAACAAAACAGAAGTGAAATATTAATTCTCCCACAAGAGCAAGAGTCTCTTGGCATAAATTCAGCACAGACACCACCACCAGCTGTGCCCCTATTGCTAAGGACCTGAGGCCTTTGGTCCAGGTTTTGTCGCTGGGTCCTAAGAAGATAAGGCTGAAGCTGTAAACAGAAAATCACAAACCTAGAGATTATGATCCCAGATTGGGCCATGTGGGCTCATTTTGTATATCTGGAATTCTCACAGAATAATTTCATTAAATAGAATAGGAACTATTATGATATTGTTGACTGTTGTCAATTATATTTTTAAAATTCCCATAAAAACAGATCAACACCTGGTCATTCACCTGGAGGAAAAAAACAAAATAAAACTTTGAATAGTGCCCCATCACTCCCACCACAAGGCCCAAAATCCACGGCCTGGCACTCAAAGCCACCAAGATAAGTCTCCAACCTACCTTCCCAGTCTTGTATCTCAATACTTGTGAATAATGTTCCTGCTACTTCAGAGTACTTCTGTTTCTTCATAAGCAATCTCCTATGATTCCCTACCACTTTTTGATTCACATGATACCATTCAACTGGATACCTACTTCTTTTCCATCTGTCCATGACCAAGATATACCCATGCCTCAAGGTCCATCTCAAATGCTCCCTCTTTCTGAATATATCTCCTTTCAACTCCCCAAAAGAGCAATCTCCCACTCCTTCTATAAACCCCATATATGGATAGCTACTCACCAAACTCTATAGTATGATTAATAATAATAATAGCTTACAGTAAAATCAACTAATGAATATTAAATCCCAATTGTTTGCCAGATATGATATTAGGTACTTAATATTCATTGATTCATTTAACTAATAATTTTATATATGGTTTGTCTCCCCTAATCTCTGATGACAGCCTTTAGTCTAAATCAACTTTCTCTGCTATAATCCTTAGCTTATCATTATGCCTAGATACAGTAAATGATCTACAAATGGTTATTGAAAATAAATGAATTAATATGTCCATGGATAAACACGTGCATAAATGAATCAATGAATCACTCGAAATGACCCCTGTTTATAGGCATAATTTCTATAGATCATTTGGCTGAGCTTCTGGATTTCTATTCATATTATTTGAGTTCTTTTCCATTCTGCATGAGGTTCCAGAGCCTCACACAGCAAATCACAACATATTAATACTTGCTTGAATGGTGAGCCTTTTGCATAGGAGCATGAAGAGAACACCTATCATTTAGTTCTCTAAGTTACACTCACCTCTTCAACAAACCAGAAAACAGTACAACAAGGTTTAACCCTTCTTTTCCTGCCCAACCCTCCCAAACTCTAGTACCCAGAATTTTTATGTTTTCCTGTTCTATGGTAAGTGATGAACTAAGTCAAACATACACAGGTGTGTATGAGTGTGTATCCACTTTCGAGGATGCTAAGAAGGCAATGCTTACTGAAAAGGAACTGAAGGAGTGATTTCAAACATCAATGAGGAAAGAAGAAAGTATAACCAGAATTACTGAATGCCTGGTCTCTGTCTCAATATTTTATATATATAAATATATTTATATATTTATTTATAATAACATATACAAATATATTTATATATTATCTCATGTAATTTTTATAATAATCTCATTATAAAAAATAATTATAGTAATAATAATGTAGAATTTACTATATTCCAGGTATACTTCTAAGAATCTTAAATGTATATCTTACTTAATGCTCCCATCAACACTATGAAAAAAATATCTTTTTTTCCCCATTTAAGAGATGAGGAAACTTAGCCAAAGAAAATTTAAGTAACTTGTCTAAGATCCCAAAGTAAGAAATAGAGTCAGAACTCAAATCTGGTCCTTAGAAGTATACATCTTCTAAGAGTAGTGGTTTCCCAAATCTACCTGTACAGAAGCTGGTTCTCAGAAAGGGTACCAGGCCCAAAGTCATGCCCCTAGCAAATATAAAGACTGGAATTCAAGTCTTAATATTTTTATTTCAAAGTGCATGCTTTTTATTGAAACTTACTTCAGTTCAGGTGATCATTTAGGGCAGAAAAGGGGTCCTTTCTAGGGTTTTTCAATTCATAAGACCATCCCTAAGAATGGAAATGATCTTTGGGTGTGCTACTACACTTCCCCAGGCAGGGTTTCACACCAAGCAGTCCTTTCTCCCGCCTCCTCTGTCCATGGTGCTGAAATCAAAGACCGGCATCGCTGGCATAAAGAAAAAACTGACAAACTGATCTGAACCTTGATGGTAAAGGATCTTACACACTACTCTGAGCCTGTCCGTTGAGAATAAGTGAAATCTTTTCCAAACCTCATATTTTATGTCGAGAATCTCTCCTCTCTTCCAAAATCTTGAAGTTGAACAGGATAAAATAAGTGAGACTTACAATTAACATGGACTGTTCAAACCAATATCTTTTCAATTTCATAATGCCAAAAATTCTGTTATCTGGAAGTAAATCAATGAAAAGGGAGCATAAGAAAGTCTATTATGTAAACACGAACTCATATCTAAACAAAGTTCAAATAAAAAGGAATCAGAGACTTGAAACCCTCAAGCATGTCTGAAGCCTCAGCCCTGGGCCAGTGGAGGATGCTGAGGCTAGTGCTGAGAACAAAGGCTGGAGACAGAATATGTCTTTATATCTGGTGCAGAATTGATTTTCAAGCCATAAAAATGTTAGTTAAGGAAACACTGACATGAACTAGGGCAGGGTAAGGGGAAAGAAGTTGGAAAATAGCAAGTGCAATTTCAGGCTTATGAGAAATGGAATTAAAGTTAAGAGAAGGAAGGCAATCTATTGTCCAGAAACTGGCAAACAGCACAGCTACTGCATCATTATAGTGGCAACGACCTGCTGTGTTCATTTGTCTCTGCGCTGTCTGACCTAGGAGCTGGATGATTTATCTACTTTCCACAGCTTCAGCTGGGCCAGGCCAAGAGGATAACTTGGAGAAAGGCATGGGGGGTGGGGGGTGGTGACATTCAAGCACCAAGCTGATGAACTCCATATGTCTTGTATTAGAGGGCATGCTCATAAGTCAACCAATATCACACATTTATTTCACACCTACTGTAAACAAATATCTTTGGTAGAAAGCCTCTGGTCCTACAAAGATTGAAAAGGGCAGAACCATTGGCCCTGAAGAGCTTATGATCTAGTGGCAAAGATTAAGCATGATAATAACCAATTAACAATATTTGCTAGACCATGGCTTGAGAAAACAAGAGAATACAGAGGACTGTGGATTTTCATCGTCACGGAAGGCTTCTGAGAGCAGATAGCACCTTACTTGACCTTAAATAACAGGAAGGTTTTACACAACCAGAAAAAAAAATGAGGGCGAGCATTTCAGGATGACAATACAATTAGCAAAGCCTCAGATGCAGAAGTGGGTGGATTATGTTTTGGGGAGGGCAACGTTGCCTATCCCGAGCAAAATTCCTGACCCAGAACCCAGATATGAGAAAGACAGTTCCCAAGCTCTCCACACACAGGGAGAGAGTTGAGGCAACAGGGAATGCTTGAGGCTTTCTGAACCACTTTGTCAAAAAATTGAATGACTTCCAGTATCAAAAGTAAACGTTTATATCTCTATCCACACTAGGATATGCTGCTGCTAAGTGAAAAGAAACATCGAGACCATGACTCTCCCAAAAAGATATCTGTAAAGTTAACCAAGGTGGCACTTCTTCCCCAAATGAGCCTATTCTCATCCTGGTAAATAAGAAAATCTCATAAAAAAAAGAAAAAGGTCAATTCTGGTATGAAAAATGGAGAGTCCACAAGGAATCTTAGAAGTTAAACAAATAACATGTTGTTTGTCTGTCCTGGATTCAATGACCTCATTGCAGACCTGCCATTCCAACTATGCACAGCACATCCTCATTACAAGTTAGACCACCTTCTAGAGCAGTTGCTGCAACACAACAATCTACAAAGGCAGAAAACAGATTAGAGAGAGGAAAGGCAGCTGAGGAACCCTCAAAGTACAAGGGAGAAAACACTATTTCTAATTCTAGACAGATTTCTAAAACACATCTAATTTTTAATTCTAGCTCATAGAAAGACTGCAGGGAAGAAAATCAAGATGAAAATTAAGATGACACATCTCAGAGCTAGTGGTTTTAAAATCACTTGTTTGCATTACAACAAAAGGACCTTGGATGTATGGAGGGAGAAGCAGGAGTAAACAAATACTTTGGTGTTGCAAACACGCCTGCTACAGAGGACCCATTCTGAGGAAAGACCAAAGAATAGTATGTCTTCAGGCAGATAGAACTAAAACAAACAAAAGCAAATAGAAAGGTATCTAGCAACTTGATGTTATTCAACAAATGGAAATTCTAGAGAAAAAAAAATGCAAACTTCACTTGGAAAAGAGCACATCTGTACATAGACTAAGATCTGCCCAAACCATACCACTGAGAACTTGTTCTGGAACATGTTCAGTGGTCTCCCAACTGCCAACTGCTGATGCATTCACATGTATGAAGCATTCACATAAGTCATCACACTTGATGACTTCAGCTCTGAGATTCCCTGATCCTTCAACTGCTACCACGAGCATCTTCCTGGTTCTTCCTTAACCTTTCTGATCAGTCCATTTGAGTCTTTTTGCAGGCCACTCTTCCTCCTCTTCCTTCCTGATTGCAGGTGCTCCCTTGAAACGCAGCTCTCTTTACTCCCTTCCATATTAAACTCAATCACAGGGAAAGAAAGGCAGAACACTTAGACTCTAATTTCAGGGACCCCTGGTTACTAGCCTGCAATGTTAGGCAGTGTACATCACTCTGCTTAGACTGTTACCTTACCAATAAAATACAGGTAATGACCCTTTCTCAACTTATGTCAGCTGACTACTTTGAAGATCACAGGTGATTACATAGGAAGAGAACTTTGGTGACTGTGAAGACTTCTGAGCCAATCAGCTCTAAGATAAAATGGGTGGACAGGACTCCTCTCTCACGTACAATGTATCCCCTACCAGCTCC
Source organism: Cheirogaleus medius (assembly GCA_008086735.1). Lineage (NCBI taxonomy): Eukaryota > Metazoa > Chordata > Mammalia > Primates > Cheirogaleidae > Cheirogaleus > Cheirogaleus medius. The sequence goes on along the minus strand of VBSM01002608.1, from coordinate 157,954,408 downwards.
CACACTCTTTCCCTCCCCCATGACCCAGCTCCGAGCATAGCCTCTGTGCTGTGTCTCTCACCTCCCCTGGCTTCACCTCTATTTTTCCAGTCCAAGACAACCACAAGAAATTCTCTGGTTTAGGACATGGATTAGGTGGAGTCTTGTGCTGAGCTCAGATAAGCCAGCAGCTGGGGTAACTGTAAATCACAATCACCCTGCCAAGAAATGTCTCAGCATTGTATTTAAGTACAAATGTTCTAAAAGTCATACTTTCTGAGTTCAAATCCAGTGTTCCGTGCTCTTTGTCCTTAGGTAAATTACTCAACCTTTCTGTGCCTCAAATTCCTCACCTATAAAGCAAGGGTGTTAACTCTAGTATCTATCTCATGAGGCTTTTGTGATTTTTACATGAAATAAGACATATCAATTATCTCAGACATCATAAATATAGAATAAATATTTGGTTTTATATCACATGTAATAGTTACAGGTGGTAACAAGAACTCAATCATTCTTTACCTATTTGCTGATTAAAAAAAATAAGAACTCAATCATTCAACAAATATTAAAGAATTAATTGAGATTCTATTTGCTCTGGGAATGGGGGATTCAGAGAGAACAAAGCAGAGATCTACTCAGCTTTACTCTAATAAATAAAGTGTGGGATATATTAATAAATAAGTAAATAGGAAATTATAGCAGTGGTAAGTGCCACGGTAGGGGAACATAAATGAAGCAGTGAAAACACACAGAAAGGGCATCTTAGAAGTATATGAAATGAGGAAACAAGTAATGAAGTGTTATAGGCTGAATATTGTCACTCCAAAATCCCAAAATTCATATGTTGATGTTTTAACTCCCAGTATCTCAGAATGTAACCAACCATTGGACATAGCATCTTTAAAAACGTAATTAAGTTAAAATGAGATAATTAGGATGTACCACAATCTAATATGACTGGAGTCCTCATAAGAAGAGGAGATTAGGACACAGACACGCACACAGGAAAGACCGTGTGAAGACACGGGGGAAAAGATGGCCATCTAGAAGCCGAGAAGAGAGAGGCCTCAGAAAAATCCAAGCTGCCAACACCTTGATCTCAGACTTCTAGCCTCCAAATTGTAAGGACGTAAATACTCATTGCTTAAGTCACCTAGTCTATGGTGCTTTGCTGTGGCATCCCTAGCCCATTAGCACATGGAGCGTGGCGAGGAGAAGCTTCAGAGAGACACCATGACCTCACACGAAGTATGAGTGGGAGAGACTGTTTGGGCAAGGGCACAAGGCAGGGGCCAAAGGAGGATCAATGCCACAGCTCATGTCAAGACCTGACATTTGTGTATATCCCAGGTTCTTTGGGAGCACATTCCTGTATATTAACTTCTTTTGTGCTCACAACAGACTTGAGGTGGTTGGACACATCTGCTTCATAATTGTCCCTGGTTTATAGAGATCAAAACTAAGGCCCAGAGATATATGTGAAAAGGGCTTGCATGGCACTGAACTTGCTTTCATCAAACTATCTTAGTGCAAGGGTGGAGATGTTAGTGAAGGAACAACAAAGCTATCTCTTTGTATTTGGTACTGAGTAGAGTTTCGCTTTATTGATGTCATGAAGACAGAGTAAATGAATTCCCACTATAGCCTTATAACATGCAGAAACAGCTAAACCATATGAGAAAGCCAGTTGTATGGCAGATAACAAGAGTGCAACTTGAAAAACACAGAAGGAATGGTTGACTATGAGCCTACAGATGAGTTATGCCAGCAGATGAAAATGGAAACCAAATAAGATAAATGTTTTGAAGGGTTTGCGGATGGTGGGTGAATTTTTTGGAATCTGTGTATTCTTCGAGGAAGTAGAGAGAGGTGAATAGTGAATCAAAACTTCTCCCTTACTCCTCAGACATCTTCAGAGGTGATTTAAGGAGTCTGCGTCCCACACCCCGCACAACCTCAGCCCAAGCTGAGCTCTTTGAAATGAGTCTGCGCCAAATGAGGGTTTCCAAAAAGTAACAAAGAGAGGTCGACATCTCATGTGGAGAGTGAGAATAGGTGTTTTTACCATTCTGACAAATTCTAGGAATGGGACATTGGGTAAGGTAGCCCATTTTCAGCTTTGCCTCAGTTTTCTCATCTATAAGATGGTGCCTCATTTAATGTGAGAGTTAAATGCTAAGAGTTAGAGGTAAAGCATTGTGCCCAGCACAGAGCAGGCATGGGATAGATAGCAGATCCTCATCCAGCATGCTGCAGGGGAAAGGAGTTGCTTCTGACGTGGAGGCTGCAGAGTAATTTAGATATCATCGAGCTCTATTACCACTTGGAACTTTGCACTACGCAAATGCATCCTAACAGATTAACATTTCCAGGACTATGAGCTCTCCAGAGCATGTTTGTCTCCAGACAAACAAAGGCAGCTGGAAGCTCCCAGCATCACCCTTCTTCTTTCTGAGATGAGCAAACTAAAGTCAGAAGAACCGAGTAATGTCAAGTAAATATATCTGAGCCTGTCACTGGAAAGTTCCTAATAAGGTTTCCAGGTGATTCCTTTGGTGACAGGATGTATCTGACTCACCCATCCTGACTTTGCACACATCCCCAGATGATGGACAACTGGCCTTAGATCATGCTATTTCAGAACAATCTAAAGTATTCTTTATAAGGCTTCAAAAACACAATTACTCCACTGAGAAATGATGAGAACCAAAAATAACAATTATATTATCTTCTTCAAGACAAGAACACTAGAAAGATGAAAACCAATAAAGAGAAGACATGCCAAGAAGAGAGACATGCTGTTTTTCAAGCCTATTAGGGTAAACACCAGGACCACCAGATTCCCCCTGGAGTTGCTGTCAGTGGTTTGTACATGACTGTGAAGACGTGTAGTGTCAGATTATGTCACCAAGCCAAAGGACCTCAGACAGGGCATCTGGTCCTGAGCAAATTCCAAGCAAAGCTAGTGGCCACATCTGGCTAGACTCCAAAAGCAGAGTGCTTAAGAACATGACCTTGGTACATGGAGTATCCAGATAGGAATTCAGGACAGCCTGCCAATCTGAATTGAAAAGTCACCCATGAGACCCCTGTGCACAGTGTGAAATCTTGCCCCCACATCCCCGATGCTTCTGTCTACTCCCACTCAGATTCCTACACTGTTCAAAGTTCTCCCAGCTATTGATACATTATTTGTTTTTTTGCTGCCATAATGCTTATAAGACTGTTCAAATGTTCTACATCCTTTCCGAAATTTTAAGTCTTCAAGGGCAACAGGAAGCCATTCTCCAATCCCTCTCCTTCTCCAAATCCCTGCTACAGGTCTAGCTTCAGCCCCAACCCCAGCACAGGGCGTGACACCCAAGGGTCCCACACTAATGCTGGTGATGTGACTGCATGAACAGGATCCTGTTTGCTTCGACCTCAAGCACGCAGAACCCCCAGGAGAAAGTCTTCATCCACAGCACTGGTCAAGGCAGCTGTCACGTACCTGTGTTGTCACAGTGTTCAGTCCTGCGTATCAAGCTCCTGCTTATTGGACTGATTCGCTACGTTCATTAACACGGCATGCAATTTGCTTACTAAAGTGTGTGATGTCTGTGAGGGCTCGCAACAAATTGGAAACATGGCAAATGGGAAGACAGAATTGGTTTTAATCAGGGCCAGGTATGTATGGTGAAAATGAGTGTGAGAAGGTGTTAGTGCTCTCTGCCCATTTATTTCCCTTCTCACTTCACGCTGAGTGAAGGAGACTAAGAGGTTCTGAGTAGGGAGGCTGAACTTCCCCATCCACAATTAAACTTTAGAAAATTACACAGGTTTGTGCCCCAAACTGCAGCCCTAGGTTTTAAAGACCTGCTGCAATTTAAGATGCAACTGCTACTACTAATTAGCTTCCAGTATAGTGATGATCCTATGGCCTAAGAACACCCCTTGGCACATCCATAAACAGTCCTGGAAGACCAAGAGAGAGACAAGGAGAGGAACAGTCCTTTCTTCTCTCCTGTTTTCTATCTTTTCTAGGTATTGTCTCCTTTCCAAACTCCACATACCCATTCACACTCAATGCATACTCAAAAAGAGCAGGTCAAATCTCACCAACCCTGATCTCACTCTTGAAATACTTGCCCAAAAGGAATAGAGGGTAATAGAATCAGAAATTTACATGTTAACTATGAAATTATTATCTATTAGTTAACCAGGAACTAGTTAACTGTGAAATTAGTAAATATTCATTATTTTTAAAATGTAAAACAACACAAAGGAGAAAGTAAAAGTTCCCACATACATATGGTGTGTATAAAGATTTCACAGATGGAAGAGTCAACATTCTCCCTAACTTCTTTAGCCACAACCTCTGATTTATCCTCTGAAAGACTGTATGATTAGAATATTTCTTGAAAAACAGATGAGACATTGGTAACTGTAGTTGTGTCTTGGAATGGAGCAAAACTTTTCATCTCCTTTCATACTATATGACTTTTTCACTCTAAGTAATGCATTGCATTTCAAAAGCAAAGATAAACAAATTAGACAATTGACTAATTTTTTAAAGTTGTTCTTATCATCAAAACTCAGTCCCTCAAATTAAAGTTTTTTTCTGGTTTAAGGATCTGAAAACAGAGGGTTTAGTCCCAGCCCTCTCCTTAATTTGACTTGTGTTTTCAATCCATAAACACAGAATATCTTCCCATTTATTGATTTCCTTTTATTTTTTGATCAATGTTGTAGTTTTCCACATATAGATCTTATACATATTCTGTTAGATTTACACCTAAGCACTTAACTTTGGGGGTGTTATTGTAAATGGGGTTTTTCGATTTCCAATTTCATTTTTTCATTGCTGGTATATAGGAAACCATTTGACTTTTGTATATTAGCCTTGTGTCCTACAACCTTGCTCTGCGCACTTATTAGTTCCAGGCCATCTTCTGTTTTGTTTTGTTTTAGGAATTTCTATATAAACAATCATGTCATCTGTGAGCGAAGGCAGTTTTATTTCTTCCTGCCCCATCTACATAACTTTATCTTCTTTTCTGCTCTTATTACATCAGCGAGAACTCCAGTACACAGTGGAATAGGAGTGACGAGAGAGGACACCGGCATCCAGTTTGTCACCATCAAGTATAAAATCAGCTGTCTGCTTTTTGTAGATGCTCTTTATCCAATTAAAGAGCTTTATGAAATCCTAGCTTGCTGAGTTTGTGTCATAACTGGTTGTCAGATTTTGTTAAATGTTGTTTCTGTACCAATTTATATTATCACATGATTTTTCTTCTTTATTTGTTAATGTGGTTGCTTACATTGATTGATTTTCTAATGTTCAACCAGCCTTGCATACTTGGAATAAATTCTATTTGGTTGTGGTATATAATTCCTTTTTATACAATGTTGATTCAATTTACTAATATTTTGTTGAGGATTTTTACTTCTATGTTGATATGAGATATTGGTCTGTAGTTTTCCTTTGTTATAATGTCTTGTTTTTTGTTGTTGTTGTTTTTGTTTTTGTTTTTGTTTTGAGATGGAGTCTCTCTCTGTCACCCTGGCTTGAGTACAGTGGCGTGATCGTAGCTCACTGCAACCTCCAACTCCTGGGCTCGAGGGATCCTCCTGCTTCAGCCTCCCAGAATGCTAGGACTACAGGCATGAGCCACCACATCAGCTCCTTATTATGTCTTTTTTTTAAATTTCAGAGTATTACAGGGGTACAAACACTTTGGTTACATAAATTGCCTTTGTACCACCCGACAAGCATGCCCATCTCCCAGACAGCATGAATTGCATCCATTAGGTGTGAATTTACCCATCGCCTTCTTTCCCCTCCCACCTGTCCAACACCCTATGAATGTTACTTCCCATATGTGCACATTAATGTTGATCAATTAGTACTAATTTAACAATGAGTACATGTGGTGTTTGTTTTTCCATTCTTGTGATACTTCACTTAGAAGAATGGGCTTCAGCTCCAACCAGGATAATATAATAGGTAGTTTGTCATTTTTATGGCTGAGTAGTACTCCATAGTATACATATACCACATTTTGTTAATCCACTCAGGTATTGATGGGCAAACTCTATGGAAAGTAGTATGGAGATACCTCAAAGAACTAAAAGTAGACCTACCATTTGATCCAGCAATCCCACTACTGGGTATCTACCCAAAGGAAAAAAAAGACATTCTATAAAAAAGACATCTGCACCTGAATGTTTATAGGAGCACAATTCACAATTGAAAAGATGTAGAAACAACTCTTATAATGTCTTTACCTGGTTTGGGTATTAGGGTAATGCTAGCCTAATAGAATGAGTCAGGAAGTGTTTCCTCTGCTTCTTTTTTTCTGGATGAGATTGTGGAAAATTATTATCATTTTTTTCTTTAAATGCTTGGTAGAATCTACCAGTGAAACCATCTGGGCCTGGTGCTTTTTTGTTTTAAGATGATTATTTAATTTGTTTAATATCTATAGGGAGATTTAATAAAACACTTGTAATCCAGAATATATAAATAAAAAAATATATATATCTATAGGGTTATTCATACTATCTATTTAACCTTGCAAAACTTTGCTACTTTGTGTTTTTATGATAATTGATCCATTTAATCTAAGTTATAAAATTTGTGGGTATTGAATTGTACATATTTATTTATTATCTTGTTAATGTTTGTAGAATCATTAGTGATGACCCCTTTTTTATTTCTAACTAAATTTGGTAATTTCTGTCTTTTTTTTTCTTGATTAGCCTGACTAGATGTTTATCAATTTAAAAAAGATTATTGTTTTTCTAAAAAAGATTTTGGTTTTATTAATTTTCTCTATTGTTTTTCTGTCCTTAATTGATTTCTACTCTAATTATTACTATTTCTATTTTCTGCTTGCCTTAAATTGCTCTTCTTTCTCTAGTTTTCTAAGACAGAAGCTTAGATTATTGATTTAAGATATTTTTTATAAATATTTGCATCTAATGCTAGAAATCTCCATCTAGGCACTGTTTTCACTGCATCCCACAAATTTTCACAAGTTATTTTCATTTTCATTTATTCCAAGACAATATTTAATTTCACTTGAGACTTCTTCTTTCACCCACATGTTATTTAGAAGTGTTTTGTTTAATTTCCAAATATTTGAATGTTTTCTAGCTATCTTTCTGTTATTGATTCCTGATTTAGTTTTATTGTGGTCTGAGGACATACTTTGTATGATTTCTATTATTTTAAATTTTTTAATGTCTGTTTTATGCCCCAGGATATAGTATGTTTGATGACTGCTCTATGTGAACTTGAAAAAAATGTGTAGTCTGTTGTTCTTAGATAGAATATTCTATAAATGTCAATTTGATCAACTTGATTGATAGTGCTGTTCAGGTCAACTACATCCTTACTGATTTTCAGCCTGCTTGATCGATCAGTTACTGAAAGCAGGGTATTAAAGTCTCCAACCGTAGTAATGGACTTGTCCATTCCTCCTTGCAGTTCTACCAGTCTCATGTGTATTGGCGCTCTTTTGTTAATTATATACACATTAAGAATTGTTATGTCTTCTTGGAGAACTGACCTCTTTGTCATTATATAATGTCCCTCTTTATTTCTAATAATTTTCCTTGTTATGAAGTCTGCTTTTTCTATAATTAATATCATTACTCCAGCTTTTTTAAATTAATGTTAACTTGGTATATGTTTTCTCCATTTCTTTACTTTTAACACAGCTGAGTCATTTCATTTAAAGTGATTTTCTTTTAGCCAAAATATAGTTGAGTCTTGTTTTTTAGCCACTCAACAATGTCTTTTAATTGGTGTATTTAATTGGTATATTAATTGGTGTATTGACATTTAAATACTGATACAGATGTATTAATATCTATAATACTTGTAACCATGTGTATTCATTACAACTTGTTCTTTGTTTCTTTTTGGTGCTTTTTGTGCTTTTATCTGGTTTTGTTTTATTTATTTATTTATTTATTTGCAATAGGGTCTGTCTCTGTTGCCCCAGCTGGGGTATAGTAGCCTGATCCCAGCTCACTGTAACCTCAAATTTCTCGGCTCAAGAAATCTTCCTGCCTCAGTCTCTTAAGTAGCTAGAACTACAGGTGAGTACCACCATGCCTGGCTAATTTTTTTCCATTATTTTTTATAGAGATGGGATCTGACTATGTTGTGTAGGCTGGTCTCAAACTCCAGGCCTCAAGCCATCTTCCCAACTCAACCTCCCAAATTTTTCCAGTTTTAATTGAGTATTTTACATAATTCAGTTTTCTCTCATCTCTTAGCATATCAATTATTCTTCTTTCTAAAATATTTTTAGTGGTTGCCCTAGAGTTGAAATGTACATTTTTAATTAATCTAAGCCCACCTTCAAATAACAGTGCACGGCTTCATATTTAGTAAAGGTACTTTATAACAGAATATTCCCAGTTCCTTGTTCCTGTTCCTTATGACATTGCTGTTATTCATTTCACTTACCCATAAGCTATAATTAGCCAAAAAAAATTATTATTTCAATGTAGTTATCTTTTATATCAATTAAAAATAAGAAATATAAAGAATTTCATTTTACTTTCCATTATTCCTCCTCTGATACTCTTCATTTCTTTAAGTTGATCTGAGTTTCTGACCTATATAATTTTTCTTATTCCTGACAAACTTCTTTTTAACATATTTTGCAGGGCAGATCTGTTGCCACCGAACTCCCTCAGTTTTTCCTCATGTAAGAAATTCTTTATTTCTCCTTCAGTTTTGAAAGATGAGTTCTCTGAATATAGAATTCTAGGTTGGTGGGTTGTTTTTTCTTTCAACACTTGAACTCCACTCTCTCCTTGCTTACATCGTTTCTCACAAGAAGTCTGTCATAATTCTTACCCATGTCCTCTTATAGGTAATGTAGTTTATTTTCTCTTATTTCTTTCAAGATTTGGTCTCTGTATTTCATTTTCTACAGTTTGAATAAATGCCTAGGTGTAGATCTTTTGGTATTTATCCTGCTTTATATTCTCTAAGCTTCCTAGATGTATGGTTTGGTATCTATCATTAATTTTTTAAAATTCTCAGCCATTATTACTTCAAATATTTCTTCTGCTCCATTCTCTCTTTCTTCTTCATGGTATTCCAATTATGTCCCTGTAACACCATTTAAAATTCACCCCCGGTTCTTGGATGCCTATTATCCATTCTTTTTCTTCTCTTTGCATTTCAATTTGGGAAATTTCTACTGGCATGTTTTCAAACTCAATGATTCTTACCACAGCTGTATCCAATTTATTTATGAGCCTACCAAAGACATTCTTCATCTTTGTTACAGTATTTTTGATTTATAGTATCTCTTTTTGATTCTTTCTTAGAGTTTCCATCTCTGTTTACATTACCAATCTGTTCTTGCATGTTGTCTACCTTTTACATTAGGACCCTTAAAATATTAATCGCAGTTATTTTAAATTCTCTGTCTGATAATTACAACATCTGTTTCATATCCGAGTCTGGCTGTAATGCTTGCTTTGTTTCTTCAGACTATTCTTCTCTGGCTTTTTAGCATGCCTTGTAATGTTTAGCTGAAAGCCATACATGATGGATGGGGCAACAGAAACTGAGGTAAGTGGGTAAAGGTGACATTGTATGTGAATCTGGCTAGGAGTTGGGCTGTGTTTAATATTTTCTGTAGCTGTACATACCAAAGATTTCAAATTCCTCCAGTATCCTTGTTTTTATTTCCCCTGTTGCCTTTGGGTTTCCCTAACAACTCCATCTTAGATGGAGTTTGCATTCTGTAGGTCTTTCAGCTGTAATCCACTGTTATTATACCAGAGCCCTGTTGGTATAATAACAACATGTGAGAAAAGGAAAGCATTCCATAATCTTATGATTAAATCCTAGTCTTTAAGTAGTTCGTATCCCTGGGTTAAGACATTCACAAGTGTGAATGTTGTTTTTCCCCACCCCTTCTAGACAGGAAGTCTAGAAGGGGCTGAAGTCAGGTAGATGCCCACCCACCCCCCCACACCCCACTCAAAGTGGGATACGGCACTGCTAAAGCTTTTTTCCCAGGACAGTAGGCTGGGAGAATGCTTTAGACTTTTAGACTCATTTTATAATGGTGACTTTTCACCTCCACCTGCCAGAGCTATGAAAAGATCTTCCTTGGCTCTTTACTGTGAGAACCTGGTAGGATTCACAAAGGAAAAACCCAGAAAAGCATAGGACCCTCTCTAAGACTGTGAACCCAGGAGTTTTTCCCTTTGATACTAGTCTTATTAAATTTACTAAATTACCAATTAGGTCATTTCTGCTCCAGGTAAGCATAGTTCAGCTGTGATTTTTTGTTATTCACCTGTCTCTCTAAATTTCAAAGTGGTGGTTTGCTCTGTACCTTCATTCTCTGGTGGGTCCAAAAAAAGTCATTGATCTTCAATTTGTTCGGCTTTTTTCTTCCTGTGAGAATGTGAGTGATCACTCCCAAGCTCTTTACATGTCAGAACTGAAAGCAGAAGTCCCTTGACTTGTGCTCCAATATTTTCATCTGAAAAATGGAAAAACTCTGTCCCTGGAGCTTCAAAGGCAATGACATCACACAGGAAGAGCATTTTCAGGAGGATCATGAGCCAGGTATCCACAGTGATCACTTTTTCATTCTACCCATTCAGAATCCTACAGACTTATGTGGCTTTGTCCATGAGGATTTCTGAATCAAGCCACAAAAATGCTAGATTATGTATTCCTTTTGGTCTTTACACACTTAACATTTTACCTACTCTGCACTCTCACAGGGAAAACTCTACCTAAAATGGTATCAAGCAAAAATTAAGAATAACAATGGGGTATACAGGAACCAGATGGGTTATAGGTTATGAGATTAAAAGCACAGGCTTCAAGATGGGAAGGGCATATTTAGTCTTAGAAGTGAAGCATAGCATGAGATAAAGAAAGAAGAACAACCAAGAGCCTGAGATCCTCAGTACCCTGGGGTAACTCCTCTTTCTTTGGGATTCCAACTTGAGCTCTAGATAGTCTGCCTCCCTTTAACTATTCAAAGATTATGACAACCACTATTCCTAGAATTATAAAATCTCATATATGGAAGGATCATGAGAACTCATGAAGTCCAGTCATCTAGCCAAGGGAAGAATATTTTCAAGCTCAGTGACATCACTAAGATGGCATCTAGTTTTACCCTTAGCCAAATTATACCTTAAAATTTCTCATTGTGCAGGACTTCACATTCTCAGAATCTTTCAGAATTCCCCATTTGAGAATCACCTGAAGGTTTCATTAACCTGGATGATTTATTCCCCACCCAACCATGAGCTGAATATACTGCCACCTGCCTCTCATTTGATATGGTTTTCTAGCCACTCTGGATCCATGGGGCAAGAACCCATACAGCCAAGCTGTCCCAGCTTTGAAATAAATGATGTGAACATTAGTGCCAAATGTGTGAGTAAAGTTCAAAGATTTATGCTATCTTTTAAAATTCAGCCAATTCCTGTGCACAAGAAAAAATCAATTGTTGGACCTCTTTTGTTCTTGGAAAAAAATCAATCATGGTTCTTGCCAATGATCCCATTACCCTGTAGATGCTGGGGTCCCTCCTTCAGGTCCCCCATTGCACGTTGACATCAGCTGTATTGCACCGCATTTCCATAAGGCTTCTGTCTTGGTTCAAGATTGAAACCACCTTTTATCTTCTCTTCTCTTCTTAACATCCTTAGATCCCTATTACTTTTCCCCAAAATAACTGTAAATGTGTGAACTAATTAGCTTAGAGAGCACAAGCTCCCTTAATGCCTTCAGAATCCTGCCATCCAACACTGATTTCTCTATGTTCTGAGCTGCAAAATAGCCCCTCACTTGGTTTTGGTTTAATTATTCTTCAAGGTCATCCCTGTGCCACTTCCATCCATGATTCTTTTCTTCTCTGCTTCTGTTTTTAAGAGGATTTTTAAATAGGTTCGGCAGCTCAGCCGTTTTTGAGTCATTACTAGCTTCAATCCCCTTTCGCACTTATTACTTGGCCTATTTTTCCTCCAGCCTTGCCTCTTTCTCTGCTATATTTGCAAGAGTGCTTCTGATTCTCTCTAACCCCTTTGACAGGTTGGAATTGTTCCGTGCTTTGGAGGCAGGTATCTTTTCCCTGCAGTTTGAACTGATCCTGTGTGGCCTTGATTTGGGAATTGACCCTTCCCCTCTCCTGTTTACAACACAGATGGGTCTTTTCCTTCCGCTTCTGGTTCCTCCTTCAGGAACTGGACTGAATGTTCCCGTGATCTGCAGGGTGCTCACTGGAGAGGCAGGAGAAGACAGCTTCCCTGCCCATGGGGTGCTCACCAGCACCCTAGCCTTCAGAATTCCAATCCATCTACTGATTTATGTCTCTGTTCAACTTTGGCAGAAACCAGAATCCTGAGGTGAGAATAATAAAACAAATGTAACAATTATCATAATAATGCCACCTCCCACTGGAGAGCATTGTAGGCTTTTCAAACACTTTCCTATAAATTACCCAATTCAGAAGACGTTGCATAACAGATTCTTTTTTTTTTACTTTCTTCTAATTATTATTCTAATTATTTTCTATTTTTTTCCAAACCCCTGTTGTAATTTCTCTTTTTCCCACTCATTTTGCATTATCAAGCATTATCTTAAAGAACTATAGAAGACACTTCAGAGATGGATCTAGATCAGGGGCTTTTGATCTTTTCGAAGTAACAGAACACAAAGCCCGGGCTCACATGCTACAAGGGATGTGGAGGGATGATCAGAAAACTTCACAAGTGAGCACATGCAACAGAAACCAGGGTAATGCTACAATTCGGAGGCACACAGAAGACTCAAATATTCTGTGGTAATTTCAACGTGAAGCTCTGGCCAGGGCCTCACCGCAGACATCCCAACTGACGGAAATGGGCTCTTGAGTAAGGATCAGGCATCTCCAGGGTTTCAGCTGGGGCTGAGCCTGCAGAGATGGACCTCTGTGGGCAGGCGGTCCAGGTGAGCAGTCAGAATAAAGGCCACACAGAGAGGGAGACACTAAGCACAAAGCAAGGCAGAAAGCCCAGAGGCCAGGAAACATGAGGTCTTCAGAAGTTCACGCATAGGATAAACTTAGCAGAAGACTCTCCAGTCAGACTTCCTGGGTTCAAATCTCACCTCCACCACTTACTAGCTCTGTGGCCTTAGGCAAATTATGTAACCAATCTGTGCCTCAATTTCTTCATCTGTGTGATGGGGAGAACAATGGCACCTACCTCACAGAGTTGTCATAAAGATTAAATAGAACATCCTGAGAAGAGTATCTGGCAAATAATTATGTGCTATGTAGGTGTTAACTGCTGCTATTATTGTTGTCATCTAAAGTACCAGGATTTTTCATGGGTTTCTGGAGAGGTAGAAGAAAATCAATGAGACCAGGGCAGACATGTAAATAGAAACGGATTTTTGAGACAGAAAGCTTGTGACCTGAAGCTTCTACCAGGCAAATATCGATAGCTAATTCTAGGAAATAAAGACAGCCCCAGAAGATGGAGTATTTCTCTTCCCTTTCATTTGCACACACTGTCTGAAGTATGGGCTTCCAGGAATTCAAAAACATTCCAGCAATAAACATCAAGCACCAGCATCTTCAATAACATGCATAAAAAGAACAATAAAGATAAATGTCATCAGTGCTTAAGAGCTGTGGAGCAGACTTTAGGCTACCATAGTCTATAACAAGGAGAAAGAAAGATTCTGGAGTCATATCACTTTTCTGATTTTGAATTTTTGATGTCAAATATCTGCATGCTCTTCTCTTTCCTCATTGCATTTGAGAAATTTGGATGTTCCCTTCCCTTGAAGACAAGGCCCCCCAGGGCAGAGATGAAGTATGCGGGAGTCAGAGTTCAAGTTGTTGGATAGTTGTGAGCCTTGTTTTTTAAGCTACACTATCCCTTTTAAATATAAAAAATTTTTTGTCTAAATAAAACAGATGTAAAGATTATTTGTCTAAAAAAATCAAAAGCAAGTACAGCCTCTGTGATGTGATGATAACATGGAGGACAAAGTATTTGGCCCTTCCTATTCCCCAGTCCTCGTTTCAGCCTGGCAAGGAAAGGAGATTGAAGCCGCATTCCCAGAAATGTCATATTTATCGGCAGTGATAAATTTGGCAGAGTCTGAAGGACTCATCTGCACTTACTTTAGCAGCAAAGACTCAGAAAATGGGCAATTGCTTCCCCAACATGAAAAAAGCATCCTAGAGCTGAGCAATTGATTGAAAAAGATGAGACCAGCCTACCAAAGATGAGAACTCTGGGAGATCATTCACGTTCAGAGAAAGAAGCCAAGCGTGGCTAAGAAAGGCAAGCTGACTAGCACAATGAAAAGGGCTGAGTAGAGTCTGTTGCTCACTACAGACACAGGGAGTACGGCTCGTGGTGAAATTTTTTTTTTTCCCATTACTTAGAAGACTGGGATCAAACTGCTTATCTCAGAATTCTACTGGTCTCCAAATCCATCTCAGAATCCCTGGTTTTAGTTCTATTTTTCTAAGGTTCAAGAAAGACCACCGTTGGTTTAAAAAAGAATTCTGTCAAACTATTTTATTGCAATCCACTGGGCAATCAGATTTCTGAAAATATTTCCATTAGATTTGTATCTCTGTGACCCTTCAGCCCTAACAACAAGGTTTAGGAGCTATGAGGTATGTGTCTGCCAAACAAGTTAAGGAAAGCTTTTAATAAGAGGATGAAGTAAAGCCAATCTGCAAAACCGTATAGCTTTTACAATTACATGTCGTAAATATTGTGTAAATATTTGGCAAGGTACGTAAGGAAGGAATGCATGTGCCATTCGGTGGTTTAAAGAGTTTTTGAGGATGTTTTCCTCCTACAGATATAAACCACCCTGTGAGTGGCTGCACTCCACATCCTGTTTGATAGACCAGTTGATCCATCATCTACTTCGACTCTACACAAACTTGGCTAGGCCACATAGCTAACCCAAGCTCTGCAAACACGAAGGCCTGTTGGCAATACTTTTTTCCTCTTGTTTATTATTATGTGTTGACATCCAGACAGATTCTCAGGCAGGTCCTGAAGACTTCAGATTTTCACAATATTACAATTTCAGCAGGCTGAATGTTAAAAAATGGAAATTGGACAGACTGTTATCAACTTTAATCGACCATTAGCGCATCGGAGCCTGAAGGCACAGTGTTTAACGGTTGGAATGGGGTGGTCAAGTAAAATGCTGTCTCTTTCATTTGGAATCTGGGAATAAAGCCAACCCAGATAAAAAGGAAAAAAAGCCATTACCCTGACAGCTGTGGCAGAGCACAAGGATCAGTGTTACAAAGGAGGCCAAGATGCAAATGCTGCCGTATACTTGGGTAAGGTTTGCCTACTGAGTTCTGGTTTGCAGATTTTGTACATAAAGGAGGTAAATAAGCCAAGGAATGAGATCCTGACCTAGCAGAATGAAGGCTATTATCTAATATCACAAATGGATCCTGTGACATCATATTGCATTGCTAGACTTGGCCTGAATATGTCATCACCTTTCTGTGCAGCAATTGCTGTCTTCTTGCAGAGGCAAATAATTTGCTGCTGTGGTGAGGCTTCTTTGCTTCAGCCCCTGGGCATGGTACGCTGTGAATGCTTCAGAGAATGATTCTGGAATTAAGGGTTTTAATTACACCTGACATTAGTGTGCTTTCACCTGTTGGCAGCCATCTTGTTAAAACAACCCGTGGGAGCAGAGTGGTGTTACTAGAAGGTACCGCGGCACCTTTCTCCTCTACGCCTGTGTTGGTCAGGCCACGACTCCTTCCCGACACCATTTACTCTGCTAATGTGATTTTGCACATTATGAACTTTCAGGATGTTAAACTGAGCACAGCCTTTTTTTTCTTTTAAACAAAATATATTGTTTATGTAAAGAGTCTAATGGCCCATAGCAATCCAATTTACATGTAAAGTACAAGATTTCATATTGAATCAGTTTTATTACTTCACATATGAAAGATATTGAGCAGTGGTAGGTATATTGTATTTGTATCAGAAAAATACAAGGGTAGATTTATTGGGCCTGTGCTTAATAACATTAGAATTGATTATCCCAATGAGAGGTGAGACATCTGTTCTCTGCGGAGAGAAACATTTCCACCACACCCTTGATGGAATTGATGTCCAATGAACACTTTCTTCTCTTCACTCAATGAAATTACCAGTTAAAGGGTTAATAATGTTTCCCAAAGTAGTAGCATTAACTCTCTATCAGCAGCAAGGGAATATTGTGGATACCATTTAAGATTTATTAAGCACATTTGGTTTGCTGGGCATTATATCCAACCCATAACACATAACATATTTCATCACTGGTTGCTGTGTATGCAAATTATGTTGGTTCACTGGACCTCTCAAAAACTGGATTTAATCTTTCCCATAGTTTCTACGTTATGGAAAACCCAAACCCATTTTTCTTTTTATATTTTAGTTTTCCTTCCTGTAAACTCCAATCACTAGGTGATCTCTTTGTGAAGTAATCTATAATCTCATAAACTATAAACTGTTTAAAATATTTTAGGAGAGAGACAATCTTTTTTTTATTAATCTGGGAGGTTATTCAGTAAGCACTGCTGCTGGGAAAGAGGCACTAACCCTCCTGAATGCTCCTAACAAACAGATTCTCCTGATGGCCCCTGCCCTTTTACCACAGTAAATTTTCATTTAATATGATTGGAAACCCCAATGTATATCACTTAAATGAAATGACAGTAAAGCATAGTCTTGACTTAACAAAAACTAAAAGTAGGAGGCCACATGGTAAAGGATACACAATAACTTGAAATGGAGCTTATGCAAAAGTCAATTTGCTTATAATATTCTGCTGGAATTTCTGTGACATTTTTGGATACCAGATTTTTACCTTATGAGTTTTTACTTCTAAACATTTTTTTTCATCTTTTCAAGAGTTGAAAGAGATTTCTTTTCTACCCTAACTTGCTTGTTGGAGTAAAAGGTAATCCCTAGCTGTCTGTGTCTTAGTTGATGTGATTTTCCTTTTGGATTTAGTCTGAATGTTCACATTTTCCAAGGCCTTCCAACCTCTAGCCACATAGGCAAAGTTCAAACCCAACATTTCAAGTAAACAAAACTAAATTGAATCGCTAAAATCTTCTTTCAAAAAAAAGGCAAACAGATTAGTAAAGGCCAGACCAGTATGATTCTTGCCTATGCCCTACTCATTCTAGAACGAGTACATACATGTGTTGTGGAAAGGCACACGTGTGTGCATGAGCCCACATGTAGTTTGCCCTGCACAATATGACTATGGAATTGATTATTTATAAAATCATTACACTTGTGGATGTTGGTTATCCTAGTCCTGTCTCCCTTCAGCAGAAAAAGAATGCTTAGTCAAAATACTGAGTTGACATGAAACAAATGTTTCCTACACAAGAATTCTTCCCCCCTCCCAATCCTTTCCCTCCTGCAGATTCCTAACTCTAGACTTAACTGCCAAATCCAACCTTCCCCAGCATGGATGCTCCCCAAGCAGTGAGGGAGGTGAAGCAGTTAAACCTCCATCTAAACAGCACATGAACCATCTGAGTGGATCATAACTGCAGTCTCCAAAAATTGCCAATATGCATCCATCAAATAAAGGAGCACTCACATGGGAGGAAAGCACATATTTAATCAGCTAATAACCTTACTTTAAGAGGCTCTCTTTATGCCTTGACAAGGAATTTATATGTTTAATATGTTGCAGTTTCTATTCTTAATACTCTGTCATTGATCACCAACCCTTATGAGGAAGCATTCGCAGTACCTCACTCATCAGAAAACTAAAACAGCCTAAGAATTGGTGTTCCTTGGTCATTCTAGTCTAATTCACAGTTCTTTATGGGTCACTGCTAATGTCCAAAACAACAGGCTAGGCTTTGTAGGGCAGGTCAATAGGTAGGAAATAAATTCAGCTACCCAAGAAATTCATATGCTCATTCGGGAAGAAAGTTCCATATATGATGCAATTAGTAAATAGCACAAGGACCCATGTGATTAAAACATCAAAACATAAGGCCATTTAGGTTCTTGGAAACAAATAGTCCATAATATCCACTGTACTCCATTACCAAGGCAAAAAAAGTAAATTAACATTTTCTTGAAATATTTTCTGTGATAATCAAAATAGTAAGAGTTCTCCTTTTCTAGCCTATAAGCAGAAAGGTTAAATAATTATATCATGTTGGCACCTTAATATTCCATTTACTTGATGGAGCAAAAGAAAACTATCAACAAAGACACCATTTCATATGAATCCAAATGCCTTTGATTTCCACTCTGCTTTCTTTCTTAGCACAGAATATATTTTCTCAAAGAAAGAATGCTATACATGTGGCAATTAGTACCTGTTTTATTTCAGCCCCTTGAAGGCATCTAACAAGCCCATGTTAGCTGTTAGGAGAAATCATAAAAAAGCAACCTTTCCAGAGTATCTCCAGACTCCTTTTAGCCTTTTAGCTCCCATTGTACCATTCACAGTCTCCTAGATCTCAACCTCTTCCCTTCTCTCTGATGCCAGCCCTGGCTGCCCTGCTCTATCAAAGTCCTTAGATTGGCTTTATCACTCCTTCAGAACACAACTTCCTGTATCCACCTAAATGCTCCACATAAGGAAAATGCTCCACCCTCCTCCTTGTCAGAAAGCACAGCCCAACAAGACCCAAGGGTGATGATGGATGGTTAAGGTCCAAGCCAAGCATCATCGTAAGAGCCAAAGGTGTGAATGTAAAAGACAAAAAGTAAAGAGCTGCGTTTTCTCTTGATGAGAGAACTTTTTTGATGCCAGGGCAGGACATATTGTAAAACATCTATTTACCTGCCTATAGTCCCCCTGGTGGGTGAGCTCTTCAAAGTATGGGGCAAGGACTTTCTTACCTCACCATTCTAGCACAATGTTAGAAAAAAATAACACTCAAGTGGTTGCTTAATTAATTAATTAATTAATCCATGCTCCAAGGTTAATTAACTCCCCCAAACAAAACTTCCATTTATTCCATAGTCTTGACTAGAATAGAGAAGGAAAGCAATCTAATTGAATTAATTCACTCTAAGGCATAAATTATTAAAAAATACATCAATCTGAAGTAGGATTTGGCAAAGGTATTTAAAAAAAAAAAAATCTCCCCAGGAGGTTTTCATGAGCTGCCTGGCTGGAGAACTACTTGCATAAAAAAGCCCTCTGCACCCTGGCCCCTGCTTCTCTCCTCCGTTGCCTCTGCCATCGTCCACTCCACACCTGCCAGTCTCTGGCTGCACCACGACAGGTGCACACCCTGCTCTCCCACACCCCAGCGTCTCCCACCATGCTTGGAGAAACCAGAAGTGAAGGCCGATGTTACTGTCTCCCCAAGATCTTCCCACCACTGTTCCTATTTGCCTCCTCAATCAGATCATTGTTTTCCTGGGAAATAGATGTCAGAAATTATGTTTCCTTTTGAAAAAGAGCTCAAAATCATTGGAGTAAAAAATACCAGCTCTCCATAAGGAAACTAATTCAAAAGATACTCTGGAAACCTCAGGAAATTTGACAAGTCTAAATGAGAAGAAAATACAGAGGTTCCGTTCTTTAAGATTCACCTGCAGCAACTCGTCTCAGTGGTGGATAGATTTTGTTGGTGTTGGTTTTCTTCTTTTTCAGAGTGAAACCCATCATTGGACTACAGAAAACAATTTATCATAGTTGCTAGAGCTACGAAAGGGGTCATAATTCCCAACACATGCCCCCATCGTCTCCTCACCCTCTGGCATGACATAGCCAAACAATCTGGTAATGTCGTAGTGGTGCTGACGGTAGAGCATCAGGTTTCATTCTGATGGGTTCAAGCCTGACTCATCCTGCTGGGTTTCTGTTATAACAGAGAAGGTCTAGGCGACCAAACAGAGTGAGTTCGGGGCAGACTTCAAGCATAAAAACAGACGTTAATCATGAAATCATCAGCATCACATTCTCTGTGATGGATCTGCTACACTCATGACTCCATCTGAAATATTTAGGACTTGTTCATTTATGATGATCCTGAAACAGCCCCTCAGCTTGTCTTCCACATATATGCCTTTTTGGAGCAATATTGATGTGGCAGGGGAAAAAGAGTTAGGGGGATTTATTAGGATTAATTAATACACAAGAGGAAAGAGATATATGTGATTAAACTAACTTCCCAGGTTCATCATACATATTTTATTCACTTATGTGACTCTGCATTGCTGTCTTTGTCACTTAGGAGATAGCCCTAGATGTGAGACTTGAAACTTCATATGAAAGTGAAAACTGGGTGCAAGGATCCTTATAGCCAGGTCTGCAGGTGCAGAGATGCAAAGAGGGGGCTACAGGACTTTAGGCGGAAGGGACAACACTTCCAAAGCAGATAAGAAGGGCACACCACTGCTGCATGCCCTGGGCTGACTCTGATTTTCTGTAGACAACACACGGTAAGAAAAAGGCACCGACAGGTCTCCAAATACATAGTTTACAGTCATATATATCGAAACCCTCTTTTGTCAATTTCCTTCCCATCCTGAAGACATTCCAGTAGCAAGCTCTTCAGCTCTTCCCTAGAAAACTCCTCTTCCTCACCTGGCCTGTGAGGCTTGCTTTCTTCCTTTACTGCAGAGAGGAGATTGGGGTAGTGACCACATAATCCTCTTCTGAGTTCTGGAAAAAGGGCAATGTCTGTAAACATACAGATCTCATGAATTTATATTCCATCATACACTTATAATATGCCCTTGTATTTTAGATATTTTTCCTGCATGTGGATCCTGTTTTCCCAAATAAATTATGGATTCTTTAAGGCAAGAACTATGTTTTATTAACCTTTGTGTTTTAGTACAAGGTAGGTTTTCAATAATAGCTTGTGAAATGAATGAAAGAATCAAAATACATATAAAGAAAGGTCAAAGATTAAATTTTGTATTTCATTAATTCCTTCTATGAATACCACAATGCTACACACTTAATTACTATTTGCCGAAGATGATAAAACAGGAAAGGAAACCCACATGAGAGAAGGGCTGGAGGAGGCAATAGTCACTGGAATGTTCTTCCCCTGCCACCCTCAGTCTTTCTCTGTGTTCCCTTCAGTCCAAGCCAGTGGTGCAGACACAAGGTCATGGAATTTAGGACAAGGCACCTGGCTTCCTAAAGCATTTTCACCTGAGACCAAGGTCCCAAAAGATGTCTCAGCTGATTAATTTCTAGACACTAAAAATATCGTCAACTCTCAAAAACCCACAACAGCAGGGGCCTCAGGGGTTGTTTATTCTACCCTAAGACACAGTCAAAAATTCCCTTCGAAAACATCTCCAGCAAGTACCGATGAGTGCTCACTACTCACAAAACATCTCAAAATTCTGCTGCACTACTCCACATATTAGAAAGTATTCCCTTGAGTTCAACCAAATCATCCACCGTGAAATTTCTATCTGCTGGTCCTAGTGCTATTCTCTAAAGTCATATAGACGTCTAAGCACTCCTTCACACGATCCATTCAGGTATTTGAGAACAACTCTTGGCTGCCCAGTGATTCTTTTCTTTCATTGTCTAAACTTCTTTTCCATCATGCAATATTCTCAATCTTCTCATTAGCAAGAATTGTGAAAATTCTGAGATATTTTCCCTGCTTTCAAGCTAACAAGCTAGCCTGCCATAGTTTCACAGATGCTGGCCAAAGACAGAAGATTTCTGGGGTCAGAAACAAAGGACCTTATTACTGATGGCACAGAAGGAAGCATGAGCTTCATGTTTGCCTCAGTTCCCCTTGCTCTCTCTCCAAATCCCAAAGCTCAGAGGTGATCCAAGGTGAATTCTGTGCACATAGTGAGTTTATGTGTAGCTGAGAAAACCTGAGCTCAGGAAAAGCCCAATACTATACAGGAGCTGCTAAAAAGCTTACCCAACGTCTGCCCTGGAGGTGACACAGGCCCTACAGCCCACAAAGCCGTATTATTTTTTATCTGCTACTTTAGGAAAGACTTCGCTGAGCCCCGAGCTGCAGGAAGAGGGAAGGGAGGTGATTCACACAGAGGTATAGGGGTGGGCCTGGGGCAGAAGGAACTCGGAAAATGTGAGCCCCTCCCGCATGAACTCCCCAACTTCCCAAATTAGTGTCTAAAAATGTACCTGTATATACAGCCAGCTTCCTCTTCCTCCTCTGGTCTCAGAGGAAGGCAGGCCCTGCCCTCGCTCGAGCTTCCTTCTCCTAGAAGATGCTCCCTCCCCGTTACTTTCTCTCCTGCAGCTTCCATCTCTACCAGGCCCTGTTCCTCGCTGCCCCTCTCAAGGACAGCCAGCATCACCCTCCCCATCCACCCAGGACAGAAACCCAGGGGTCATTCTTGACAACTTCTCCTTCACCAATCCTGTGGATTCCTTCTCAAAGCATCAATCCTACTGCCCCGTCCTCTCCACTTCATTCCCACTGCCCTCTTCAGGCCCTCAGCAGCTCGCACCAGATCTGTCTCCCTCCGTCCCCTCTCCCCAACAACTGGCCCTCCTGCCTCCAGCCCCAGGCCTTCCCATCCAGCCTCCCTACTCTGCCTTCAGGGTCATTGTTCCAAAGTGCAAACCTGACCATGGCATTCTCCTGCCTAAAACCCATCAGTGGCTCCCAGTTGTTTATGGGTAAGAATATGAACTTTTAAACAAGGTGTGCAAAGCTCTGCATAATCTTCCCCCACCACATCTCTAGCTTTATCCCCTGCAAATTAGGACCATCTATCCTATTGTAGCAATGATTTCTCTTTCTTTTTGACGACCTAACACCTTTGGATGCCCTTCCACGTTTCACAAATTCCTCACCTTATAAGTCTTTTGGGAAGAGAATATAAGCCAGATGGTCACTCTCCCAGACTCCCTTGCAGCTAGGGTGCAGGTTACCTAAGGGCATGTGACCTCAGCTTTCCTGGTCATAGAAACCCAAGTCAGATTCTGAATCTGGGGCTAGCAGCAGGAAGAAAGATGCACAGCCCAGAATAGATTCTGGTGTGTGTGGAAGCAGCAATGTTAGGCTCTACTGGCAGTTTCCACTGCCCAGCACTGTAGTGTCAGTAGTAAAAGCCATGGTTACTGTGTCCAGCAAAGGGGCAAAGCTATCTCCTCTAGACTACACAGCTATGTTGTGCCATTTTGAACATGCTTCCTGGGTCCATAGCATCAAACCCTGTCCTTCTGCACTCCTAGAAATTCTGTGAGCTCCCTGTCCTTTTAATAAATGAATTTTGCTTAATCTAGCAAAATTAAGTTCTTTGTTTGAAACTAAGAATCCTGCCTGATATACTTGTGAAGTCTTTTCTCACAGCCCATTCCTACCCAGAAGGAAAACCAACTTTTCCCTGTTTCGTGTCCTCTCTGTGTCTTAGTACATGTACACACACAAACACACACACACACACAAGAACTGCAAGACATGTATGACATTTACATTCATGTCTGCCTCCCTCTCTACTCATTCATTCATTCATTCATCGAACATCATTGTTCTACTCAATGCCAGACACCGCCCTAGGTCCTGCGAATATGGCAAAGAACAAGACAGGAAAGGTCTCTGTCTTTACCAGTTTTATATTTTAGAGGGCAGAAGTTTCATCTTATGTGTGTTTATCTCCAAGAGCCCATGGGAACGCTGGACACAGAGCATGCACTCCATACACATTTACTGAGTGAGTGAATGAATGGTGACGTCTGTGGTCCATGCTGTCCGCTACCTCTCTTCAATTCAGACTCATGGCTAAGACCTCACGTAACTGTGACCTTCCCCCCAAGCATTGCTGCACCAGAATCCCAGCTATGGAAGAAGGCAGACTCCATGGCACGCCCTGATGTTGTTTGCCTTTCTGTAAATCCCTGTCATAACCATCTTACTCCTTTTAAGCAGCGTGAAGCTGAAAGCTGGCTTATTGTGTGTTCTGGTTACTGGAGTTATCAATGACCAGGGGGTTTGATTTACTTCTGTGTGTTCCCTTTAGCCTAGCTCATCCCAGGACCTGAAACATAGTAGGTGTTGAATAAATTGAGATCGAACTCAGCTTAGTTGTTGAATATATGTGCATATATACTCACAAACAGAGCATATGAAAGGAGCCACAGGGTCTAATTTTTGCAGAAAAATTCAGAACAGCCTCTGATTAGTGAGTTTGTTCCATTTCCCAGGAAATCATTTTAACCTTTAAACACAGAAGGTCAGCGTCTCCTCTCTCTGCTCATGCATAATTCCCCCTGCCCTCTGCTCTTCGGCGCAGCGGCTACCCGCCTGAGAGCGAGTCAGAGTCGGCGGGAGGAAGAACACGGGCGCTCAGAGGCCCAGCCCGGCTCCCTGGGATTGACTAAGCCCTCAGAATATGTTGTCTCATTTGCTACATTATTAATAAAATTGCAAGAAGTTTGGGAGAAAATTTTTCCCACCTAGAAAAATTAGCATTTATGCCACACACTGTGCAAACTTAGGAAGATGAACATCAATAAAACAGGAAAAGTTCCCTTTGAATCTTCCATGGCAGCCGTAGAGGACTTGGGAACAAAGAAGGGAGTGGGAGAGGTCAGGCTGGCGAGGTGGGGTTGCCCGTCGGCACTGAGTGGGGGGCCTCACATTGGGGCCAGAGGAAATCCAGCCAGCCCTAGGCATCTGGAGAGTTCTCCCGGATGGCAGGCGGTGGCAGAGTTGGCAGTGGTCAGTGACAGGGGGTCCCACAAGGAGCAAAGGCTCACAAGAGACAGAAAAGTACAGATTTACTGAAAGGAAGAAGAGGTTGGACAGGCCGGCCTGGTACTTTCCTGAAAGACCTGCCCCATCCTGCACGGCCGAGCCTGCCGCTGGAGGAGGGCAGGTAGGGGGAGGCATCCACGCAGGTCACTCTAATTAGGGGGACTAGTTAGTCGTAGAACCCAGGACTTCCATGCTTTTTAGCAGCCGTGTCAAACAACGAATGGAACAAACACCTCCTTCTACAAGTGTCCCCCGAGTCCCTCATCTAACACGGCCCCATGTCCTCCCGTTTCCTGTGGTCTTGCTTTATCTGTTCTCTCCCCACGCACTGCCAGCTCAGATCATATAACCTACTTATTTGGATTGCACATTGTGGACTATGGACTGCATCGCATTACGATACTAGAATACAAGCAGTATGAGGGTGATGTCATATTATTCACTGCTACGCCCCTCACTTCTGGATCAGTGCCTGAGACTTCATAAATATTTATTGTGCTCATAAGTAAATATATCCCGAACTGAAACTCCTACACCTTTTCACTTAAACTGCTCAGAGGCCAGGTTTACCTGCTCCGTATTTGTGCATGAGAATTTTCAACTAAAAATGCAGCATTTTATCTTTTGAGTGTCGGTCCATTTTCCGACTTTTTCAAGGTTAGTAAGTCTTGATTCCAACATAAATGCAGTTCCTCTCAACCTTGTGTTAATTCCCCCCAAAACCAGGGCAGCACGCCATTGCCCTCCCAGCCAAGGCGTTGATAAATATTGAATATACAGAAAGAGCCTCCTGACAGGCCGGCAGACACAGCCCCTCAGGCCCAGATTAACTGCTCTAAATCATTTGAGTCAGGAGTCATCAAGACAGAGGCTCTCAGCCCTGGAAAGGAGCTTAAAGATCAAGTGACCAGATGCCTCCATTTCACAGATGGGGGTTCTGGGGCCACCATGGGATAATGAGTAACAAAGTGATGACCTCCCTTTGACATCATACAAAATGCAATGATGAGTTCCAGAAGCCTCGCCCATACAAAATAAGTGATTTTCTAATCCTGAAAACAGCCTGTCTGCACTGAGTGGGAGCTTCCATAGAAACAAGCTCCCAGGGTGGCCTTGGACTTTGATGGGCCAATCCAAAACCTGAATTCATCATCACCCATGCCAGACAGGTGAGATCCCTCCACAAAGCTTCTCTCTTCTCTGTCTTTTCCCCATCCTGAATGTGGTCCAGGCACCGCAGCTGGAAGCTTCGGGAAGCCGGCCCAGGGCTCTTGGCCTCTCATGTTCTCGCCGTCCCTTTCTTCTCCCTCTCCCAGGGGCGGCCAGAGCTCTCCTGCTCTCTCCAGCTTCCACCCCATTGCGACTTGTAAACTTATTTGGATGGGGTGCAAATGCCAAAAATGCACTGATGAGCTGGGGCCAGCAGATACTCAAAGACAAAAGAGAGTTTTCTTGGCACTTCTGAAAGCATAAAAACCTTTGGCTCTCAGTGACTAGTTCAGAATTTACAGAAAATGTGTCCTGGAGTAGCCAGAAATGCAAAGGCAACAGGAAGAGCCAATCACAGCCTATATTGTTGAATGAATGAATGAATAACTTCACTCAATGGAAAAAAAGTTAAGTGCACATAGTTATGGAAACTACTGATTCTCTCTTGGGACACTTACTTTGGTCTAAGCAGGGGATCTGAGGGGAAATTCCAACCAGTGCCTCCTCTAAGAAAAGCCAAGTGAGGAGAGTCCAATGGTGGGATGCAATTCACACTGCAGGGCTCCCTGTGGGACCAGGGGACTCTGGTGGGCAGGTGAGACTTCGCTCACTTCCTGAGAGCACTCCCTCCACAAGTCACTTTCTCAAGAATCTCCTCCTCATGCTCTGCTTCTAAGGAACCTGCCCTAAGACAACATACTTCTACACGTGCAGTCTAGTGTTTTCTATGGAATCTGGCCCCTTTTACCATGCTTTTGAATTCCTCCCACCCCACCCTTCATTCGTGTCTTGCCCAGATTTAATGCCACCAACCTTCCCCTTCTGCGGACTGTTCCGATTTCACAGCCAAGACGGTAAGGACTGCCACGAGGACTCACCTGTCCTAGTCAGAGACGCTCAGAAGCAAGCTGTCTGGAGCCACAGTTTTAGACACCAGGGGAGTCACTTAGCTTGTGAAGCCAAGAAAGACAGGAGTTTCCAAGCTGCCAAAAGGTGTCTTCGGTTATATGAACAGAAGCCGCTGTTGCCGTCATTAATTATTTATGGAACAGATTTGGGGAGGAGGAAGAGGCAGGTGGTAAGACAAGCAACACTGAGATGGGGACAGAAAGAAAGATTTGCACGCACATGCTTATTTTACAAGCTCATGAGGTGGTCTCCTTCCCTCTCTCAGGCTGCTCTGGGCCACCGCCACCTGCTGCCCCTTCCGGGAGGACTTGAAAGAAGATGTTCTGGAGGTAAATGTTCCCTCCTTCTCAGCCTGCTCGGTTCTAGATTTGGAAGATCTGTGTCTGGAATTATTCATGCAGCCCTGTGGCCTGCATGCAGACACCCCACAGTGCTGCCGGAGAGCCTCCTACCCCACATCTCTTCCTTCTCCACCGGGGCGACTTCGAGCATTCTCCGCTCACCCACCTCCTTTCCCACCACCCAGGAGATGGCCTGACCCCCAACCTCACGTAAAATGTAGAAAGCAGCAAGTGCGAACTCCTGAGCCCCTCACTTCACACAAACACACACATAACACAGGCACAGCACACATACACAACACACAGCATACACAACACACAACATACACAACACATGCACAACACACAACATATACAACACATGCACAACACACAATACAAACAACACACACAACACATACACAACATACACAGCACATGGACAATACACACAATACATACAACACACATACAGAACTCACAAACACACACAACACATGCATAACACACAAACACACAACACATACACAGCACATGGACAACACAGCACACATGTACAACTCACACAATATGCATACACAACACACATGTACAACACACATACACACACAGGACACACACACACCTCCTGCTTCTCTGCCCACCCGGAACCTCCTGCTCTCAGAGTCCTCAGCCCTTCCCACCCCCGCCGTCAACCCCTAAGGCACCGCAGACTCCTTCCTGGGAGTTTTTATTTGGCTAGAGTCTCACTACTGAGAGAGAAAATGGGAAGATTTGAAACCACCAGGTCACCTCAGCTCCCACCTAAGCGGAAAGCAGAGTGGTCAGACGGGCATCCCTCATCTTCCTCCTCACCTGCCGACAAACCTCCCTGAGCCACTCCGGGCAAGCCGCATCCGTTCCCCTGAGCAGCCTGCCCTGTGCGCCAGGCCCACTCCCCACTGCGCCCCTCCTACACCCTCTCCTGAGGGTTGACGTTTCCTCTGCCAGCTCCTCTCTCCCCTCATCTGTGAATTCGATTCTTCAGCGGTGGGTCCTCAGCTCCCCGATTTGCTCGTTCCCTCTCCTGGCTTCCACTGTCCCTGCGCTAATGGCCACCACACCCGCGTCTCCAGCCCGGATCTTGTCCTAAGCACGTCAGACGTAGGAGAAACTTCCAGCGGGCAAGACCCCCTCAGCCAACCTACCTAAGCGAACATTCTCGCAGTGGCCCCACCCCTGTGCGCTGCATCCTTCAATGTCTCCTAGTGGATTCGCCGCTGCAGCCAGCCAGCTGCCCACACCAGAGAGACCTGGAAACGCCCTAGACCTTTGGCCTTTAGCCTCCTCCCTGAACCAGTAAACCTCCATGTCTATGTCTCCTGTGTCCCTCAAATCCAGCTCTTTCTCCCTATTTCTTAACTGAGGCCTCCATCCCTCGCTTTCTAACACGGGAGTAGCCTCCGTCCTCACATGCAGCCCACCCGCCCCCACTGCGGCCACACGGCCCTAAAACGCAAACTGGAGCGCCCTCCCCTCCCCTCAGTCCCCTTCCCCGAACACCTGCCCACCCTCACGGTCCTCCTCCCAGGAGAAACAGACTCAGAGAAGAGAAATTGAGCAGAATACAGGAAATTCAGGGGCAGGAAAATTATCGATTTATATATTTGTTTGTTCATTAAATCGTACCCTCAAAACTTTGAGTTAGTCCTTCGGGGAGTCTCCAGGCCCAAGCACTTAGTTTCCTTGTTTACTTCCTTCATGCCATTTGCTTCCACTTGTTATGGTTTTCTTTGGTTCATTGTTTCTGTACTTTCCTTAAAACCTGTCTCCCCTTTAAGAATATAAGTTTCTCAAAGAAAAGGTACATTAATTGTCTGTTGGACATGGTGTCTTAGTTGCTGGGGCTGCTTACACAAGATGCCACAGACGGGGTAGTTTAAATGACAGAAATTTGTTTTTCGTAGCTCTAGACCTGCGAAGTCCCAGATCCCGGTGCCAGCAAATCTGGTGTCTGGCGAGGGCCAGCTTCCCGCTTTTCACATGGCTGCCATCTCATTGTGTCCTCACGTGGCAGAGAGCAGAGAGAGAGGAAGCAAGCTCTCTCTCGTCTCTTCTTATAAGGGCACGAATCCCATTGATGAGGGCTCCACCCTCATGACCTACGTCACCTCCCAAAGGCCCCACCTCCTAATACTGTCCCATTAGAGAGTAGGGCTTCAACATATGAATATGGGGCTGGGGACACAAACATTCAGTCCGTAGCATAGGGTATCCACAGCCCCTAGTACAAGGTGGGGCACATAATAGACACCTAAGAAACACTATGGAATAAGTGAAGGGATGAACGAAGACCCTATGAGGAGGGTCCCACAGGGCATACGCCCCAGGAGGTGGAAAATTGGGGAGCTGTCTTAGAATTCTGCTTACCACACTCAGCTGGAGCACAACTTTCCTGTCTTGTCATTGCTGCCTCTTACGGCCTAGAACAGTGTCTCCTGCCACACACAGCACAGGAGGGAAACGGCACACTTGCACAGCACAGGGTAGTAAGCCAAGGAGCTTGCTCACGATTAGAGACGACCAGGGTCCAGGAGCCCTGGCCAGATCAGGTGGGTCCTGCCCATCCAGCCCAGGGACTGAGAGAATCAAAATCCTGCACACCTGAAGCCAGCCGGGGCCCACACTGCACCGTGGCACACTACTGGAAGCTTCTGGACTGGAATACTTCCAGCACATAGAAGATGCTCATTAGGTACTTTTTTTTTTCATTTATTAATGGAATGAAAAGGAAGAGAGCGATCTCTTCTGAAAACTAGAGACGGAGAGAATTGGAGAAATCAGGATGTGAGGGGAGCTGGACAGGAGCCGTGAGCCAATCAGGCGCCTCCACACAGGGCCCACCCAGCACCTACCTACCAGCACAGGGCCCAGCTCACATCTGACCACCTCCTCCAGGAAGCCTCCTCTGATGCCCCGGGCCCGGTCCTCTGCACCGAATGCCTCTCATTTGGCCCTTTTTGGAAGGTTGCCTTTTGACATCTGTTTTCTATTATGAAATAGGAGGTCAAATCTATTTGCTGGTTAGAATCTGCCAAGCCTATGGCTTCAGTCTCTGTCTCCATGACACTCTCCTTGCGTGGCTGTCTCACTCATCTTTGTCCCCACCTAGAGCAGAGTGAGCACATTCTGGCGTGCAGATCTCCCAGGACTTGAGATCTGCCGCAAGCAGGAAATGAGAGTGAGCCTGGGGTGGGGTAGGCATGGGGCAAAGCGTGCTGGCTGGAGGGCAGAGGGACTCACCAGTGCTGTGCAGGCAGCAGAGGCACAGTATGGGGCCTGGCACCTGCATGGGGGGGCAGGAAGCCCAGGAGGGCAGAGAGGGCATAGAAGAGGAAAGGAGGAAAAAGCAACCAGACCAAGAGGGTGACTCTACATAGAGCTGGTCCCTGGGAGAGTGGCGTGAGCACCCACATCCAACCCAGCTGGCCATCTCTGCTAATGCAGGTCACTCGCCAAAAGAGCCACCGGCACTCAGAATTGTCTTCGATCTCCCTTCTCCTTGTTTCTGATGCTGGGAGTGATCAGTGTTGGTAAAGATAAAAGGATATGGTGATATTGGGGGGCAGGGGCAGTGATACAATTTGCCCTAAACATCTAAGGGGAGTAAAGAAAAATTATCTGGTATGCTGGTGGGGTAAGAGGTGGCCACGGCCCGGGAGCAGGACCGTCACTAACATACAAGCCCCACTCGGGTACGTAAGCACAAAGGCACCAACCACACCTTGGGCTCCAGAAAGACTCTCCCTGTACCTAAGAAGGGCCAGAAGCTTACCAGGCTCCTGTGTCTGGCCTGGGCTCCCCACTGGGAGCCTGGCACTTAGAGGGAATCCGAGGGCCAGCTCAAAGGTGACGGGCAGGCTGGGATGCAGGGCGTGTGAGGGAAAGAAGCTGGGATTATTTGTCAGGGGAAGACAGGCAGGCAGGATTTCATGCAATCTCCAGGTATCAGAAGAGTTCTTAGGCAGTGCAGGCTAAGTCTTGGCAGTGGCTACTGAGGATAGAATAAGAAAAAGAGCTTAATCCCCAGCATAAGGGATTTAGGATAGCTATGGGGGAGAATTTCCTGATGGTGAAAGTTGTTAAAAGTTGCAATGAATGGTCTCGAGAGAGAGATTCAGGTCTGCTCTGGAAGCTTTTACAAGTAGAAGAGATTATCCTCTGGCAGAGGCAGCTTATCTCTAATCCTGCCTGAAGGCAGGGGAATGGACACAATGACCTCGGGGTCTCCTTCAGACTTGTAAAGCAGGCCTTCCCATCCGCAGGCCAGCCAGCACTGCTGAGCAGGTGACCGGCTTTAAGGAAGGCCCAGAGTGTTCCCAGAAACACAAAGAAGCAGAACCATGGGAGATTGCCTTTCCTTGTTCTATTTCTTAGCCACGGCTGCCTTGCAGCAATGGCCAAGGTCCTCTATAATCTCAGGTCTAGACAAGGGCACCGTAGACGAGGGAGCCAAGGGCAGCTACGGACCACAGCAGAGGCAGATTACTCCCCACGCTGCAAAGCACCTTGGACAACAGGGCCGTGGCTGTGAGCCTGTCCCAGAGAGCTCTGCATGTAACAAGCCACATGAAAAACCGGCGGACACACCCTGGCAGCAGCAACAGGAAAACCAAGTGCATCCCCACCCCGCTGCTGCCTGCCAGGATGGCAGAAAGTGCCGTGCTGGCTCCAGCTTTCCCAGTAGTATCTCCCACTCCCTGTCAGTCAAGTGACAGGCCTTCTGGGACACCACCCTGTGCCCAGCTGTTCACCCTTGGGGGCCTAAGAAGAAAAATGTGTATATGGACATAATGGATGAGGTGTGCACCACCTGAGGGTTGGACACGCTT
>VBSM01002608.1:157897436-157922283 GCA_008086735.1 Cheirogaleus medius | reverse complement strand
AAAAAAAAAAGAAAAATGCATGATCCTATGTACGACGCGAGGAGACAGCATGGGAGCCGTGGTGCAGACGGACAGTGTGGACGGGTGCGTGGAGGGCTGGCTGCCATGTCCTCCCAAGGCTCCGGGGGCTTGGGCAGGGCTCAGAGGAAGGGGAGGACTGGGCAGAGACAAGACCAGAGAGCTTCTGCAGTGGTTTTCCAAAGTGCTGCCCAAATCTGTGAAATATCCTAAAGGCCCCCGTGGATTCAAGGTTCTCTGTGGACCAGAAAGCCAAAGAAGGGGTGACTGTTGGCTTTCTGGAAACTGAGGTTGGCTCTGTGCATTACTCAAAGCCACAGATAAACTTGGAAATGAGCACATCCTTTATATTCAAGTCTACTTCCCCTGTGAAGAAGAACTACTTGAGCCCTGACACTGTACCATCACAGAGCGTGATCTGGAGAGTTCTTCACCCCTGCTGTCGCTTTCTTCAAACTCAGCTGACTTGCTTTCCTCTAGGTAGATACCCAGTAGTGGGATTGCTGGATCAAATGTAAGTTCTACTTTTAGTTCTTTGACATTTGCACTAGAATGTTTATAGCAGCATAATTCAGAATTGCAAAGATGTAGAAACAACCCAAGTGCCCATCAATCCATGAGTGGATTAAGAAAATGTTGTATATGTATACCGTGGAGTATTACTCAGCCGTAAAAAACAATGATGCTCTAGCACCTCTTGTATTATCCTGGATGGAGCTGGAACCCATTCTACTAAGTGAAGTATCCCAAGAATGGAAAAACAAGCACCACATGTACTCGCCATCAAATTGGTACTAATTGATCAACACTTATGTGCACGTATGGAAGTAACATTCATCAGGTGTCGAGCAGGAGTGGGGGGAGGAAAGAATAGGTAAATACACACCTAATGGGTGCGGTGTGCACTGTCTGGGGATGGGTAGCTCTGACTTGGGCAGTGCAAAGGCAATATATGTAACCTCAACATTTGTACCTCCGTAATGTTTTGAAATAATAAAAACACCCTATCACTGCCTCTCGCCACTCAGCACTTGATAAGTTCCCAACACTGTGCCCACCCCCACAAAGAGGGTGTCAGGGCCAGGGCCCTCCCTTCAAGGTTAGCTTTTCTTTTGGAGGCTAAAAACATCGCCCCCGGGACATTCCTACCTAGACTGCACCACCCTCGGTTAGCATGGGTTTGGAGCTGGAGAAAATGACCATGAATGTGTAGGAAAAAGAAGCATGGAAATGTATTATTCTGCCCATTGCATATACTAGAAACAGACAGGAACTTGTTGCAAAGCATATTAAGCATGCAATCAGCTGCATTCTCGTGCCCAAATAAAGCTATTTTCATTTCATAAAGCAAGAGAGCAAGCCAGGTCATTAGGGAAATAGAAATGGGGAACTTAAATGCCTAATTGGAAGCTCTATTGCACTTGCAAAGTACCTTTGGTTTGTCTAAAAATTCAAGGGAAACACATTGAGCTTATAATTGCAGATAGATCGATGCCATGTTCCTTCCTGCATTAGCACCAAAGGAAAGTCCCTTCCTGTGGGCTCAGCCCCGTCCCACCTGCACTGTATAAACAGCAGGGACAACTAGAGGAAAGTGGGAGCAAGTGGTCTCCTGGAAGCAGAGAAAATTGAAAGGAGAGCAAAGGCAAAAACCACTGAAGGCAAAAACATACTTTCATGGCACATTTCTAGCTCTTTTGGCATAACTCTTCTACCTCATAGTTAAAAAATTGATCTGTTTGATTTATTTGTTGGGCATTTCCTACGTGCATGAGGCAATGCAAGGCTAATACAGCTCTTTGAGCCAGTGACTTCATCTGTAAAATGCAAGGTTTAAGCACAATCAGTGGTTTTAGGCCTAGGATTCCACAGAATTACGTTGGGCACTGCTGAGGGGAGGGGTTCATGTTGGGGATGGACAGACAAGGGGGCCAGGGGATGAGGGATGAGATTCCAGTTCTCCACTCCCTCCACTTCAGTGACATTGCCCAACTTGTACCTGCTTAATATATTGGGATTTCATGTAAAATACTATTTGGGTGAGGAAAGGTTTCTGTTGCTTAGATGGCACACACACACACACACACGGAATCCAAAGAGCTGGATAACCTCTGAGGTCTAGTCCCCCAACCCTACAGTGGCAATGAGAGAAGCCCTCATTCAAGAGCCTGAAAGCTTGGTTAGAGTGCCTAGTTGCTCTTGGATTCTCCTGGAGTGTATCCCAGGAGTTCGGAGCATAGAGCATCAAGATTGTGTTTCCTGAGAGAGTCAGGCTTGGCCTGTTGGGTGACCCGACACATTATTGTTTTGAGGCTGAGCGAGAGCAATTCCTGCACCACAAATTTTTTCATCTAGAACTCGTCTGAACTCATCTTTTCCCAACTCATCCAAATCGTGAATTTTATGGGCTGGAGAAATGTGAAAATTCAGATTTGCCTGGATTTTCATTTGGGTGACAGAGTCCTCTTACAAAAAAAGGTCTATTTATGCAGGAAGTCGCCATCTCGAGAGGGCCGGAGGAGCATGTGTTGTTGCAGGATCCCCAGTGAGAGGAGCAGACAGGGCCTGCGCAGCACACAAGGCACAGGAGGAATGTCGTTCCCAAAGTGGACATGACAGTGTTTCTGAAGGTTCGCAGAGAGCACCAAAGCCAAAGGAGTGAAAATCTAATGGTTGAATATTGGGTTTTGGAGCACAGATAAGAGAGATATCTAAAGTCTCTGTGCACCACGGGCTGCCATGACCCCTTGAGCAGCCAGCCCGGCAAACACACAGAGCTTAGCCTTGACTTTGTCTTCTGATCTCCAGCATGGGTTCACACGTGCTCTGGGGAGTGTTTTCCCCATGACATGGAGTGTCTGTGGTCCACTTTATCTTCATAGCAGAAGAGACAAGAAGATGAAGTTAGAAAGCATGTTTTACCCTGTTCTCCAAGAATGATGCACAGGCCTCAGGCCTGTGGTTCCTAATATTATGAGGATAATCATAAATCATATGATTTATGATTATAAATCAACTCGTCATGTCCTGGTGGACATCCCTAAGTGTGCTTAGGTCCCTAATTGCATTGGAAATGAAATCACAGGCCTAGAGTGGAGGGCCTGGGTCCAGTCCCACATGTTCATTTGTGTGACACCCCCGAGCTAGGCACTCACTTCTCTGTCCCTAAGTGCTGTCTGTTGGAGACACTAGAGGATATGAAACTCACCTGCTCCCCCAGCGTAAGAGATGGTTGGATTTGCATGGGCAGCAGGGACTGGTCTGTACCTACTAGAACTCTACGTTTCCCCAAAGACTCTAACCACAAATGGAGAGAACGTGGCCCTGGAGAAATGGAGGGACATGAAGAGAGGAAGAGGAGAAAGCAGAAGTAGCAGAGAGAGTGATAAATGGCTAGTCTTGTTGGCTGAACTACTTATTACTGAGCCGTTTGCCATTTGACCTCATGTATTTTTAAAGCATACAGTTAAGGAGCATTTATTAAAATGTTTTCAAGTTGTCCTTCTAAAGAAGAGACCCTGACAGGCCACTCAGTACACTGCAAAGGTGGGTTAAATACTATTATCCCTGCTGCAAAGATAGGGAGACAACAGTATAATGGATTACCTTAATTTCCCAGAGACATGCAGGGAATTCATTACTGGAGAGAAATAAAAAAAAAAAAAAAAAAGGAAAAGAAGAAAATCAGATTAAAGAGTCCTAAAGCCTGGGCTGCCTTGCCAAGAAAGCCAACCAGTTTGAGGGAAGAAGAGACGAACACCAACCCTCCGCGGGTGCCGCTCCAGAAACGCGGTCCTGACACCTTCGGCAGCTCCGCATTGAAATGTGCAGCAGAAACAAATTCACCGCACACAAGCCCGTGATGGCTCACCAGCCTGCCTCGCGCTGCAGACGGGGGAGAGGAGGGAGAAATAATCCAGATCCTAATTTAGTTCAGGAGCTTGTTTTCTTACACTGACAAATCTTTCTAAAAATGATTTCTTGATTAGAGTCAAACGGTGGAGGCCAAAACTCTCAGAGATTGTTGTGCTGTCAGCATGTTAATGGTGTTCCTAAGCAACTCCCTCCCCTCCACTCTTAGGAAGAAACAACACCTCTGCCAGGAACGCGAAGCTGGAGAAGCCATAGCACCTCTGATGATTCATGGCTCGGGAGGGCGGCGCAGACATCCCAGGCTGACATGAGGCTGCGACGCTGGCCAGCGGCGGCAAACGCAAAGGCAGGTCATGGCCTGTGCGGGGAGACTGGGCTCAGGGAAAGGAGAGCAGGCTGCCACCATGTCTCTGTGTCTCTTCCCCCCATGCAACTATCATCTGCAATTGCATAAATTGAAACTTACAAGGCACATTAGCAATCGCCTAGGATTAACTCAAAGTTTCAGTACACAAGGCTCTTCTCCTTATGACAGAGTGGCCCGAGTACTGTCACAGACCCGTCTTCTTCTCACCAGACTGAAAGATGCAAGAAATGGTAACAAGAGGTCAAGTCAGTGAAGAATAAGAAAAAGGGTTTTCTGAACTGATCTTATTTTCTTTACTATGAACTTGGAGCATCACTTTGGAATTTTCGGAATTAGTTGGAAAGAAATGAAAATCATGACTTTCTTCATCCATGGATATATTGATTTATTACACATTGAGAGAAGGCCAGCTCTTTCCCTCTGGATTCCAGATCACTTCTTTTAGTAGTGAGCACTATTAATAAACCCTAAAGCTGGAAGGAACCATCAAATTCAACAATTTCATTTTCCAGATGAGAAAACTGAGGCCTCAGGAATTTGACTTCCCTGAGGTCAATGAGTGATTGACAAATCTAGAGAATGAATCCAAGTATCTCCACCATGACTGCTAATTCTCTAGCCAGATGCTTCAAAACTGGACTTGGATAGTCTGAGTTTGAGAAGGGGAGAAGTGAGATTCGATTTGCCAATATTCACATTTTTGCAGGAAGTGATATTCATCCTAAGCCAAAACATATTGGTAAATTCTCTAATTTAGTCAGATGATGTCTCACTTTACATGATAAATGTTTCTAAAAAGTTGCATGCAAATCAAATTTTTGTAAATCGAATTACTTTTTTTAAAAGCACAAGACAGATTGCTTTGTAAAGGAACCCTGGGCTGAAAATGAGAAATATTTCTGCAATTTAAATAATAACTACCTCCATAATTTATCTCTTCTGTAAATTCATAATTTAATATTCCTTGGTTTTGTTTAGCATCTCTTGTTTAAAACAAGAAAGATCTATATTTATGCAGCTAGTGTCACCAAAGAGTTTGAAGTACATTAATAATAACTAATACTTCATTCTGCATGTCCTTAAGAACTAATGAGGAACTAGTATTCCCATTTGGCAGATGGGAAAAGTGAAGGCATAGAGTAAGGATAGATCCAGGATCATGGAGAAAGTCAATGATGTAGATAGGATGCCAACATGCACTTGCTTATAAATCCTGCATTTTTGTCTACTGCATTATATAACCTCCTGCTTAGGACACTGTGAGCAGCTATCACCTCCCAGGGAGACATTCCCCATGTCACAGATGCAGGGACTCCAAGGAAATTCATGAGCCATCTCAGGGCATATTCTTCAGGAATCCAGGAAGGGGCTCACAGCCTCCTCTCTGTCCAGTCACTTGACTCACCCAAGAAACACAGAGAACAAAACAGTCTGCTTGGCAATGTGTGCACAAATCAATCCATGACAATGTGTATTTACTGAGTCCCCATCATATATTTAACCCTTCCCACTGTAGGGAAGAAAAGGGTAAGATGTGTAAGCTCTGCCCCCAAGGACTCACAGTCCAGTGAAAGAGGGAAGACTCACATGTAAACCAAGTTAGAGTTCACATGGGTCTTCCCCACTCAATGGCAGATCGTTAAGAAGAGGGATCTTCTTCATCTTTGAAAAGTTATTGCCTCACCTTGAAAAAAAATATCACTAACTGTTGAATTTTTTCTCATTGTAAATTATGAAAACTCAGAGGGATTGGGAAGAATGTCATCTGCAAACATCTGAAGAGATAATATAGAACAGATGGAATAAAAAGATTATTTGCATCTCCAGAATGAAATGATCTCATCTGCAAAGTGGGAATGACAATAATAACAGCCTCAGAGAGTTGCTGTGGCATTTGAGTGGATAACAGAGCTAAAGCAATTAGCACACGTCTGCTCACAGTGGGCACTCAATACGTAGTGCCTCCACCAAAGAAACAGTCATTAGAGCAAATAGCCTACAGAATGGAGAAAATATTTGCATGCTATACATCTGATAAAGGGCTGATAACTAGAATCTATAAAGAACTCAAGCAAATCAGCAAGCAAAAAGAAAATCAAATAATCCCATTAAGAAGTGGGCAAAAGACATGAACAGAAACTTTTCAAAAGAAGATAAAGGCCAACAAACATATGAAAAAATGTTCAACATCTCTAATCATCAGGGAAATGCAAATCAAAACCACAATGAGATATCACTTAACTCCAGTGAGAATGGCCTTTATCAAAAAGTCCCAAAACAACAAATGCTGGCTTGGATGTGGAACGAAAGAGACGCTCATGTACTGCTGGTGGGACTGCAAACTAGTACAACCTCTGTGGAAAGTAATATGAAGATTCCTCAAAGAACTAAAAGTAGACCTACCATTTGATCCAGCAATCCCACTACTGTGTATTTATCCAAAGGAAAAAAAGACATTCTATAAAAGACACCTGCACTTGAATGTCTATAGCAGCACGATTCATAATTGCAAAGATGTGAAAACAACCCAAGTGCCCATCAGTACTTGAGTGGATTAATAAAATGTGGTATATGTATAACATGGAATACTATTCAGCCATAAAAAGGCAAACTAATA
Organism: Cheirogaleus medius; assembly: GCA_008086735.1. Classification (NCBI taxonomy): domain Eukaryota; kingdom Metazoa; phylum Chordata; class Mammalia; order Primates; family Cheirogaleidae; genus Cheirogaleus; species Cheirogaleus medius. Next base: position 157,915,408 of record VBSM01002608.1, on the reverse strand, counting down.
CCTCTTGTGTTAACCTGGATGGAACTGCAGACCATTCTTCTAAATGAAGTATCATAAAAATGGAAAAACAAACACCACCTGTAATCACCATTAAATTAGAACTAATTGATTAACACTTATGCACACATATGGAAATAATGTTCATCAAAAATCAAGTAGGTGGGAGTGGGGAGGAGGGAATGGGTAAATTCACACCTAATGGGTACAATGCACACTACCTGGGGGATGGGCACACATAACTTTGACTCAAACAGTACAAAAGCAATTTATGTAACCAAAACATTTATACTCCCATAATATTCTGAAATAAAAAAATAAGTAGTTTCTAATATAGACATTATAATCATTGCAGAGTGAGGTTACAGGGCAACTGATGACAGATCAATGTGAGAAAGAATTTTCCAAAATTATTGAGGGCTGCCCACTAACAGAAGCTACTACACGGGCACTGCTCCCTACCACACAGGCTGGATGCTCATGTCTCCATGAAGATGTCTAAAAAAGTCCTGCTCTGGGTAATAGTTGGCTTATAGGACCACTTCATTAACCCGGCTAAGAATCCTAATAACATAGGCACTCTTTTAAAAATACAACGTTCTGGGTCAATCCAGACTTAACAATTGTGAGAAGGCTCAGGAATATATAATATAGTTCAGTGAGCATTCCATGTGATTTTTATGAAGCTGATCAAACATGCATATAATTACCTAAGTTTGAGGACCACCTGTGTTGAGAAAGTTTATGGTTCCTTCCAAATTCTGAGGCTCTAGAAGTTTCTTCAGTCATCCTTGGTCACCTTCAGAATAATATCATGGAAAACAATGCAGCTTGATAAAATCAGAAAGACTGACTCAAATCCCTGCTCTGTCATTTCCCATCACTATGACTTAAAACATACTGACTACCTTCCCAGAACTCAGCTTCCTTTTGTATAAAATAGAGATAAAAATGACTACCTTGTACAAAGCTTCTTGGGGGTTTTCTGGCACATAAATTCTCAGTAAATCTTTTATGAACTTAATAGAAAAGTGTCTCTCATAGTGTGAGACAAACAATAAGGACTTAACCAATAAAAGTACCTTTTCTCACCAGCATCCCAAACGTATGCATTATGTAGAGCAATGTGAGTTCATCTGACCCAAGGAGATGACAGAAGATGAAAAGGTGAGAAGAGAACCACGCATAGGAGGATAAAAGTACTGCAGCAAAATAGCTCGGGGGGTTCCAAAAAAGAGAATAGGATCCCCCACATCTAAAGTAGAACAAATAGAGAAAAAACACAATGTATTACATTTCAGTGTAAAAGTAAAGGAGTATGAAAGTGTCATAGATCTTTCTGGATTTTGTTGGGTGCTCTCAATCATTAAATATGCATTTAGAAATATTTATATTTGCTGAAAATCAAGAGCCTTGGCACACAGGGAGAATGAAAAGAGCAAGGGACAGGGTCTAATTCATCATCAAGGGGCTGTCACCTTGACAACTAGAAGAATTGGAAAGTTACAAAGCACCAGCACCAAACAGCATCAATCACCCAGCCATGGTAAATAAATTAATCAAAAATCATTGGGTACCAAAAGGTCTGGGGGGAAAATAAAAGGCAGGAGAGAAAAATGATCGGGAGCAGCAGGCAAGCAAAATAGCAGAGCCTAACCCTGTTAAAGCCGAAGCCACGTGTCCTGGCGCACTGCCAGCCGCTCTGCCTTCAGCGCCTCACCTGGCCCGTGCAGGATGCGGAGCAGAGTTAGGTGCAAAAGTAACCGTGGACACTGTTGGTCTTTGCACCTGTTACTCTTTCTGTATTGAATAGGAAATCCACCTGGCATCCCACCTCTTACCCCGAGGAAAAGGGGAAAGTATCATCCTGGACATCCTAAATAGCACTTCGCTCAAAACCATTCCCTGACTCATTCCTAAGCTGCCGTGTTTGTGTATTTAAGTTAAACTCCCCAAATCCCCACCTGAACTGTCGAGGACCATTTATCACCAGCCCCGAGCATTGGTAGAATAGGTGACTCTCTCCTCTGTGACATAGAGGGCCCTTGCTGACACAGAATTATGAACACCTGGGCCTACCCTCCCCAACCTGGCCTCTATTTCCCCAATTAGTTAGTTTTTTCTTTTCTTCACAAGTAAAAAAGTGGTTGTAGATGACTCTAACCAAGTCATCTCACTCTTTTCGCAATCAGGATGCACGTATCTGTCCCTCTAGGTTCACACTGGACTATGATTCATGGGCCTTGGCAATGAATTTAAAGGATTGCACACCTGGATTTTCTGTGGATTTGTACAAGTCATGAAATACTCCAGTAGAGTTTGATATGTACTAGGGCTCAAGCCCTACTTTTTCATAGATATATTTTTTCTGATGTGCTAGATCACACATCCTTTATCATTCACTCACAAGTATACATTTGCAATTTAATTCCATTTAACAAATATTCAGTGAGTACCCACAGGGACGACAGGAATGACTGAATTCTGAAAGTTCATAGACTAGTAAGAGAGACAGAAACAACCACAAATGACATGGTCCAGGCAGGCTCTGACCATGGCAACCACAGAGACATAAACAATACTCCATGGGACCAAGGACAGAATGAACTCTCATGTGAGGCATCGGGAAGGGCTTCTGGGTTGGGGAAGGACAGGAATCTGATATGACTTGGACAGTGGACACAAAAAAGGGCATTTAAGGCACAAATATCAGCTTGAGAGAAGCCTCGGCAGCGGGTAATCTTGGGGGATTCATGGGGAGGCTGGCCTTGCTGCCCATGAGTGGGGACAGTGACCGCAAGCACAACAGACAGTCCTATAAGCACAACAGTGTCCCTCTTCCCTGAGCAATCCTGACTGTCTGGGTGCACAGTACTGTCCCTTCTCTAGACATCCAGGGAGGTCACCCAGGGTGGGCTTCCAGAGCACAGGAAGCCTCCCCAGGCGCGTCCTGCATCTGCTGGTGGGCTGCACTCTCCAAACACGGGCAGCGGCGGTGAGCACCAGCAGCTCCGTGGAGCTAGTCCCAGGTGGCAGCGACCGTATCTGAGGCCCAGCAAGGTATACAACACAAAAATGATCTTTGGTCCAAATAGATTATGTGTAGATCATGTGTGTCCAACCAGGTGACAGGTAGGTATCAAATAGATAATAGTAATTTTGAATAAAATTTGAAAAGTGAGGCATGGAGCTGATTAATTGAGCAAACCGACTACATAGAGTGTGAGCAAAAAGAGCAGAATTCTTTGTCAAAGAAGCCCCTTTCAGACTATTCTAGGGAATTATTCCTCCCTACTTACTTATCAAAGGATATCCAAGTCTCATAATAGTTTTTGTTAACTCTCAGATAAAGAGCAAATAACCTCTTTGGAGGCGGGCATTAAGAAGTCCAGTTGTGTGTAATATTAAAATTCTAAACTCTGGTCCAGTGTCCTGAGGGGAGACGTCAGGATGGGCACTGTGTCCATCCCCTCCACCTCGCTCCCCAGCTCTGCAGCTCTGACTCACGGGGCTTGTGAGTGAGCACAGGGGGCAGAAGGGGGACAAAGGAGCAGGCCAGGGCATCCTGAAGTGACACAGACATGATCCAGCACCAACACTCGCTTTTAGAATACAGGGCACATCCAATGCTAACTCTCTGCTCCGTGGGTGTTTTATAGGGGCCCCACCCCTGCACCCCTTGCAAGAGCAATGCTTCCCATACTGCACTGCGCTCCCCCATGCACTGTCATCCTGCAGTCCAGCCCTCTCTTCCGGTCCCCTCCTCCCCTCACCTCTCCAGCAGGTCCTCATGGGCGGCTGGACCCCATGCAGATCTCTTCCTCAGAACTTCCTCTGCTCTGCAAGAGACGCACGTGCCGGGTCTGGTTACACCCGGAAGGCACAGGCCATTCCCACTGCCTGATTCTTTCCTCTCTGCTGCCTCCACCCACGCTGACCAACAAAGTCCAGGCCCTGTGTCCACCAAAGGCCGAGAACACATGTAAAGCCTTCTGAGTAGCCCCTTTGATTGGAGCGGAAGCCTCTCTCTCTCTTCCCACGTGGGGGATGGGGAAAACAACTCACCAGCCCTTGACAACTTTCCTCAAAGGGATCTTTAATAGTGACCTCGTCTTCTCCACCTCTTTCTCTACATACTCTGGAGGTGGGTGATGAGCTAATGCTGGCAGAGTCATTTGTAGTCACCTCCTTCCAAGGTGCTTTGTAGATGGGCTAGCATCTCACTTTAAAATGTGGAGATACTTGGCATATATTTTTCTCACGGTCTTATTTAAACATCCCAGCACACGCTTACAAACCACAGACATATAGAAGATAAGGCCCAAGAGCCCTTAGAGATCAGACAATGCTACCCCCTCATTTTAAATGTTAGAAAACGAATATGCCCCCCACACACCTCACCTTATCCTTCTCTCGTATTCCCTGTGGCATCTGCTAAAGGCTAGAAAAACATGAAGAATGCTTGGCAGAAAATGGTCCCTCCCTAGCTGCTCAGGCAACATCTCTCTTTGTAAGACCTAAATAGCCCTCCCTCTCCCAAGAGAAAGGGCCTTTGAACAGAAAGGACCACAAGGCAGCTGGGAGATTCAAGCCTATGCATTAATCAGGAGAGGGTTTTCTATGCCATGGCAACAAATAAACTCCAAAACATCAGTGGATTAAGACAATACAAGTTTATTTCTCATTTATTCTTAGTCTGCTTAGGCTACCATAACAAAATACCATAGACTGGATGGCTGAAACAACAGAAATTTAATTTTTGACAATTTTGGATGCTATAAGTCCCAGATCAAGATCCATCAGGGTCAGTTTCTGGCTAGGGCTCTCTTCCTGGCTTGCAGGTGACCACTTTATCACTGTGTCTTCACATGGCCTTTCTTCAGCGTGTGCAGTTGGGGAGAGCGAGAGAGAGAAAGCTCTCTGGTGCCTCTTCTTACAAGGACACTAATCCTATCAGATCAGGGTCCTGCCCTTATGACTCCATTTAAGCTTAATTACCTCCATATAGACTCCATGTCCAAATACAGTCATGTTGGGGGTTAGGACTTCAACACAGAATTTGGAGGAAGTTAATAGCATGCTCCGAGTTCCACGTGGATGGGTAGGTCTCCTGGGCAGCTCTCCTCCAGGCAGTGATTCAGGGATCCAGGCTGCTTTTCTCTTACGATTCCACCTTATTATGACTTTGAGGATACCTTTCAAGTAATCAAGGTTGTCAATGATTCAGCAGATGGGGCTTAAAAGGGAACATGGGAAATCACATGATTATTTACCCACCCTGGCCATGTTATTTCTGCTTACATTTTATTGGCCAGAACTAGTCGCATGGTGGACCTAATTAAAGTGAGGCTGGGAAAAGTAATGAAGCCCACAGAAATCCCAGTAGGACCAAGTCTGTACATTTACTAAGCACCCATTTCATTCTGTGGACAAAGGTATCTCTTCTCTTTACTACAGTAAATTTACCTTTTCCTTGCCTAAAGCCTCACTCTTCCCCATGTGGTAGTTTTATAAAGAAGAGGAATTTTTTCTTCTTAGTCATGAGCAGTACGACATTAAGGTTGAGAGCACAGACTCTGGAGTCAGAATGCCAGGATTAGAACTCTAGTTCCACCACCTGTCCTCTAAGTGACCTGGAGTAAGTCGCTTTCCCTCTCTCATCTGTAACATAAGGATTATAACAGTACCTACCTCGAAGAGCTGCTGTGAGGCTTCAAGAAGATAATATGCCTATAGGATTTAGGAATGGTTCATGGCGATCCCTATACAAGTGTTACTGTTAATATCATTATTTTTATTATCCTCCATACCAAACCCTTTGTTAATTACAGTCGCTCTTAGCTACATAGAATTCCCATTAGCAGACAACACCTCACTGAGAGATACAAGAGCACTGTAGCTCTTTGCTTTGGGGAAGAGGACAGATCCTACTAAGTCTACTAAGCTTCCAAGTCATTTTTAGAAATCCATTTTCCAAGACAATGCACGGACATCATAAAGCCTTTCCATCCCATAGCTCACTGGCTTCACACCAGCTTTCGGTGGCCTGCAACTCTCTGAAGAAGGAACTATGTCCTCAGGGTGAAAAGCTATTTCATTTTCCTGCCCGACATTCTAGCTCCTGGCCTTCTAGAAACAGAGAAGCTGTTGTCACGGTGCCAAGACGTGACAAATGATGTGGAGGGAGTGTTATGATACAGCCATCCATCCACCGTCAGAGGCCAAGACCACAAGGCAATGGAAAATGAACAGGGAAACTGTTAATTGTGTAGCTCTAAAGCCTACCCAGGGAAACTTCAGAGGGAAGTATGTTTGCTCTCACCTAGAGAGGCAAAACACACTGAGAGCCTTTAGGAGACATGCTACCAGCTAGTGAGGGCACAAGCAGAGCCGAAAGGGAGGGAAACTACCCCAGAGATAGTACAGGGAGCAAGAAGAATCATGCTGCCGGCAGCCATTGCAAAGGCAGTTGTCTGATATACTCCGAGAGAGAACTAAGGTTCTGCTTCCACCCCACATTTTTTATGGGACCCTATATAAGCCCTTTGACACTCAGTATTGCCAGAATATGTAAAATGGAGATGATAGTATCTCACCTTCCTAAGGGCAGAGGGGCATTCTTGAGGACCCTGCAGAATCTAAGACTATGTGATTCTTTAAGCATTTTGTGCCCTTTCTTTTCTCCAATTCTCTTCGTCTTTGATGTAGAGTTGTTTATTTGATAAATGTGAAATGTGGGATTTCATGGTCCTAGATTTAGTTTCATTCACAAAGAGATATAAGTGGAATGGAGGCCAAATACATATATAACAAAATTCCCTTTGTGCAAATCACCTCCTCTTCCTGGAGAGTGGGCTCTACCCTCACACGCAGACATCTGCCTGGCCATGAGGTTCCAGGACATGGGATGGATCTTTCTAGAAGAAATACCTGACACATGCCATACAGCCTTGATGCTTTCATTCTCTCTGGACCACAGCAGAGACTCTCTTGAAAGGATTAGTTAGCACTTTGACTCTGACATGAAGTCTACAGAATCCACATCAAAACAACGGTGTAGGATTTCTTCTTCTACCCAAGATGGGACAAGAGAAACCTTTATCCTCCTGCCTAAAACAAAACAAAATAAACAAAGAAAACAAGCAGCACAGGGGAAGCAAAAGTTTTCGAGACGTGGTACATCAGGCAATAAAGGATGGTGATTTCTGAAAGAGGAGGAGCAAATGATAAGAGCCTTACAATTGCCCTGGTGCACTGCCTTGAAGGAGGCTCTAGGCCATGACACAAGGACAGGGAACCCAGGCAGAGCACAGCAGACACCCGAGGTAAAGCAGGTGACGTTGAAAGTCCAGGGAGACCTGATTTTACTATTATAAGGATTTTTACCATACTTGATGTGGTATAATACCACTTGAAGGTGGACTGTGATTACTTAAAGATGTGTCCTATAAACTTTAAAGAAATGACTAAAATGATGAAACAAAGTATTATTGTTATAAGCCACAAAGGAGATAAAATAGAATAATGTTAAAATACTCAATTAATTCAAAATAAGTTTTAAAAAAGAGGAAAAGAAGACCTAAAAATAATGGAACAAATAGAAAACAAATAGCAAGATGACAGATTTAAACTTAACCGTATCAATAATCACAATCGATCAGTAATGTAAATGACCTGAAACTCCAATTAAAAGGCATAGATTACCAAAACCAGACAAAGCCAGTACAAAAAAAAGAAAAAAACTACAAATATCTCACATGAACTTAGACACTAAGATCCTCAACAAACATTAGTAAATCAAATCCAACCATGTATAAAAATAATTATGTACCGTGGCCAAGTGGGATTTATTCCAGGTATGCAAGGCTGACTTAACATTCAAAACTCAAGCAATGTAACCCATAATATCAACATGCTAAAGAAGAAAAATCATATGATAATATCAAATGATGCAGAAAAAGCATTTGACAAAATCCAATACCCATTCATGACGACAACTCTCAGCAAGTTAGGAATTGAGGAAAATTCAGCTTGATGAAGAACAAGTACAAAAACCCACAGCTAATATCATACTTGATGGTGAAAAGTCTGAATGTCAGTAAAGGAGAATAGACTGTGGTTTGCCAGGTGTTAAAAGCAAGGGCAGAGTGCAGCAGGGAGAGGGGGACGACAGAGAGGGTCTTTGTCTTGATGGAGCTATTCTACATCTTGCCTGCAGTGGTGAATATGTGAAACCATGCATGGGACAAAATTGCATTGACCAAATACACACTCACAAGTAATTACAAGTAAAACTTGGAAATGTGATGGATTGTATCAATGTCAATATCCTGGTTGTAATAGTGTACTGTAGCTTTGCAAGATGTTACTGAGGGAAATTGGACCAAGGGAACATAGGATCTCTCTACTGTTTCTTACAACTACATGTGATGCTCTAATTTTCTCAGAATAAAAACGCTTTTTTTTTTTAAGGAAGAGATTTTCAAATTGGATAGAAATATATTTAAGACCAAACTTACACTGCCTATAAGAAACATATTTAAAATATAAATACATGAATAGGTTAAATGTAGAAGAATAGAAATACACACAAACACACACACACAGAGATTGAGTATTCCTAATCTGAAAATTCAAACTCTGAAATGCTCCAAAATCTGAAACTTTTTGACCTCAGACATGATGCTCAAAGGAAATAAGGAAATGCTCACTGAAGCATTTTCGGATTTGGGGTATATGGATTAGGGATGTTCAATGTGCACGTGTGTGTGTGAAACATACACAAACACACACACACTAAACATATATATATATATATATCCCCGAGGTTATGGATGAGATATATTCCTGAGAACATCTTTGGTTGGATTTGTATGTAACTCGGATTCCTGATGAACAGTGCATATACAGTAGTAATAATAATACTATAATGGCTCATATGTGGTAATAATAATATACTATCATACTTTAATAATAATAACACTATAATAATAAGTTACAGAAACTATTGTCCTCTTTTTTTAAATTCAAACAAACAGAACATAAAAACAAACTCATACAAAAAGTTTAGATAGGAGATAGGAGAAATTTCAGGAAAGAATATTAAAGATTAACACTCACCAAGTGTTACATCACTATCCTGCTTACTGGCAGCGGCATTTTTGAGGCAAGAAGGCAGCTGATGTTAATCGGGAGGTGACGATGGAGATGACGCGGGAGAGGAGGAAGTGAATGCTGGAGAGGATGGAGCCTGTGCTGGAGAGTCAGGATTTGACTCTGTTGCTGGGGGAGGAGAGCTCACCACTGAGGTCGGTTTCTTGAAAAACCTATCTAAGGTTGTTTTCACAGCGTATTTTTCTTTTTGTCCTCATAAATGGCCTTGTAGCAGCTGATGTTCTCATTAACAACACAGTAAACCTGTATAAACTGCTCAGTGTTAGGCTCTTGCTCCTCAAGCTTAGCAAATCCTGCTTCAATGAGACAAAAGGCTTCAGCTAATTCATTTGTCATAAACTTGGCTCTGAATCTTCTGATTCGTCATGTCTCTATCTCTATCTACGGGACTAGCCGCTGGCATAAAGATGCTGCCCCAATGAGCCTCCTATGCCATGCAGGTTTGTTTACATGCGCAGAAAAAAACTAGTTCCCGAATTATTAATTTAATTATTTAACCATAATTTATCCTGCTGGAGAGCCTTGGGAGCCCGTTCATAAGTACGGAATGCCATAATATTAATCAAACAAACTCGAATGGCTTTATTAATATCAGACAAAGTGGATTTCAGAGCAAAGAATCTGATCAAGGATAAAGGAGATCATGTCATGATGATAAAGGGGTCAATGCACCGGAGTCACACAACAACCTTAAATGTTTATGCGATTTATGACAGAGCTTCAAATATATGAAGCAATAACTGATCAAGCTTCAAAAAGAAATAGATGGGTCCACAATTATAGTCAGAGATGTCAACAGACATCTCCCAATAACTGATAGAACAAGTACAAAGACAATCAGGAATAGAACGCTAGAACAGCACTCTCATAAGCACATGTAAAGACTTGTTCACAAATATTCATAACAGCTTTATTTGTATGAGCAAAGAGTGGAAATATCCCAAATGCCCCTCAGCTTGTGAATAGATAAACAAATGTTGGTATATCCATACAATGGAGTAGTACTCAACAATAAAGGAGGATGCACTATTTATACACACAAAACATAGATGACGATCAAAATAGCTACACTTGTGAAAAAGGCCAGTCAAAAGAGTACCCTCTGCTAGATTCCATTCATGTAAAATGCTCAAAGATGCAAACGAATCTACTAAAGTGACAGCAGATTTCTGGGTTACCTGGGAATGTGAGAAGCAGGGAGTGGTGGGAGGCGGAATCACAAATGGGCCCCAAGTATCCTCTGCGGGTGATGGATAGTTCATTCTCTTGATTATGGTGATAATGTAATGGGTGCATACGGTAAGTTCAGCCTTATCACACTGTACACTGTAAGTATGTAAGGTTTATTGTATGTCAGTTATACCCTAATAAAGCTGTTAAACACACACACACACACACACACACACACGCATGCATGCACAGTGTGACCAGCACCCATCTAGGGGCATCAACTATCATCCCCAGGTGATGTCCTCTGCCCTCCCAAGACCTGTATTTTCAGATGCATCTGGAATATACTCCTCTCTCCCTCTGTTTCTTAAAATTCTATCTGTCCTTCAAAGATCAGAGCAAGTCATAACTTCTGCAGCAAACCTTTCATGACCTCTCACCCCTCCCTCTCTCTGCACATGCAGTCAACATCAGCTCTGTGTGAGTGTCTCCATCATCCAGATAGAAGCTGAGCTCCCTGAGACCAGGGTCCCTGGAGTCAGGATCCTTCCTCTACGTGCATAGGTCTGGGCCCAGAAAGCCTCAATTACTACCCGCTGATTATTTGGTTGCTGAGTCTCCCACTGAGAGATGTCCCTCGTGGGGCCACTCTTTCCCCTGTGATGACACAGAGTTCATTTTCAGAAGAGAAGAGGATCTTATGCACCTTGCCCTTTGCCTCTGCCATGACCTCTGTATTTCCAACTGGACCATTTCCACAGGGCCTCAGGAAAGGCCCTGTGTGTTTGCTCATGCAAGAACTCCCTGAGCTGGCTGCAGAGTGGAGCTCACTGCAGGAACCAGACAGCAAGGGCTGCTCCAGTCTACTCTGTGCTTCCCTTACCCCAGGGGTCCGCAGCCTTTGCAGAGGAACCGCACACCCTGTTGTCCCCACAACCTCAGAACATAAGATGACATCTGGTGTCCCCTAACTCCTTGCCCAGATGAGTAAACCAAGGCCAGGGAGGTCATGTGGCCAATTCTGGGTCATTCGCTGAATCTTGCTTTCTTCATTCTTAACTTCCTTGTGTTTGGGCTTTATCAAGAGGAGATCATAAGACAAACAGAAAGGACAGCCCCCTGCCCCTTCACTAGACAGGGAAGAGCCATCACAAGTTTTCCATGCTCTTCTGCAGATGTTTCATGATCAAATTTTCTATCATTTGGTTAAAAGTCATTTCTTCTGCACCTCACACTCCAATCAACTGGTTAAAAAAAAAAAGTCAATAGGCTGACAGCCTCAGAAGTGGATAAAGATATTAGGAGGAGGCCTGCTGTTTCCAACAAGCATCAGACAAATAATGATCAATAGTTTTTATCTCCTAATGACTGGCTGGTGATTGGGTAGCCTCCAGCTACGAACTTCATTGACAACCCCAGTGTTGCTTCTAGCAAGGAGGGAAAGACAGTTTTTGAGAGGCCTGAAAAGAATTGTGCCCTTCAGAAACACCTAGATTCTAGCCACTGCGATGCTAGCAGCTGAATTGAGCTGAATCCTTCTCTCTGCACCTAGTAATCACCAAGGAGTTCTCCCCAGTGGGCCCCACCCTCCAGCCCCACAGCCTCCACTCTGGCCAGGAATCCCCTGAAATATATCTGACAGTGTACAAAGGGCCTTGGTCCAATTTGCATCTTATTTGCTTCTTATTGTGTCTTCCCTGGAGATTTTTAAGAAGGTACCTAACACCCTTCATGACTATTTCACACTCTGCAGTGAGGACTGAGGGTCCTTACTCAGCTGTCTTCCTAATCTCTCCATCCACAGCAGTCTTCTTTCTTCCTTATCAATACACTTTCCCAGTGCATCAAGCAATGCACAGAACATACTTTCTCCTCACCACCTTTCATTCATTCATTGTTTCCTCCTGCCCATGCTGATTGGCTGCCTCCAGCTCACATGCTATTTCCCTAGAAAATCACATCAGTTATTTTCATAAGCTTTCATAATTTCCACTTAAAAGGTCCACCAAACAGCCTTATGATGAACCCCACTTCATTTTGGGTATGTTTTTTTTGTATTTATTTTTTCTTACTTCAAAATATTAAGGGCGTACAAATGTTTTTGTTACATGGAGACACTGTACAATGCTGAAGCCAGGGCCTTCAATGTGCCCATCACCTGCATAGTGTTCATCGTACCCAATAGGTGAGTGTTTATCCCTCACTCCCCCCTTCCTCCCCTTGTTAGTTTCCAGTATGCTTTATGTCTCTTTGCGCCTATGTGTGCCCATCATTTAGCACCCACTTGTGGGTGAGAACAGGTGGTGTTTATTTTTCCATTCCTGAGATACTTCACTGAGGATAGTGGGCTTCAGTTCCATCCAAAAGACATTATTTCATTCCTTTTTATGGCTGAGTAGTACTCCATATTATACATTTACCACATTTTCTTTATCCATTCATGAATTGATGGGCACTTAGCTTGATTTCCTATCTTTCTAATGTTGATAACACCTTTCCCCTCTGTGCTTTCTTATTTCCTGACACAAACTGCTTGCTGCCATCTTTATCAGGGGCCACACTGCTATGGTCTTGGTGATATCCCCTGTAAGATGAATTCTCAGATTGATTCCCCCACATGAGGAAAGCACATGTCTCCTAGACTTCAGAAGCACACAATAGGCATTCAGCATCATTTTGAGTGAATGCATGGAGCACAGATATTCATAGACATGCCACACTGCTCAGCAAACCACTTCCCAGGCTGTGTCAAATGGAATACTAACTTTCCAGGATGTTAATGGTTATTGTAGTCTTCTTTCTATAGCTTCAGTTTAGCAAACCACATCACAGTTTTCCTTTGCCTAATCCTCATGCAGCCCCATATCAATCTATGCTTAAAAAAAAAAAAGAAAAGAAAATGAAAAAAAAAACCCACAATAAAAGTCAAAACTATTGGCAAGCATTGAAATCAAAATTATCCCACAATGAAATTACAACATAAAACACCTTTCTGCAACAAGCCAAAAGGCAAAAAACAGAATATCTAAAAATCAAGCTGTACCCCTACCACCTGTTCAGCAATCAATACACCATTACTCTGTCTATAGAAGTGGTTTGCAAGTAACCCTTCCCAAGCTGCAAAAGGGGGAAAGGAAGGCTTGGAGAATTGCAGTGAATTGTTTACCAGCCAAAACTAGAAACTTAGGATTCTAAACACCTGCCCTAGGAAGCATGGGCTGCATGTCCTATTCTGTAAGCAAATGTTAATGCTGCGTCCAATTAGACCACGAGGCCAGTCATGGAGCCAACTGAATGCTTTTCACAACTGAGGAGAGCTGGGAGCAAAACACCAAACTGGGTTCTCCTCTCTTTCCTTTCAAATTTATAGAATTGCCCATTCCTCTGCATAAGCACTCTATACCAAACAAATGGCTAAGAAAACACAGAACATCTGAGTTATAGGGAATAGTGCTAAAGGACACAGGAGGATTTAGCACAAAAAAGAGAAAACCCCAAAGTAAAACTGAACATCTTCCCATGTCTGAGCAGCTCTCATGTCAGAGTATCATTCGTGTCATATGGCTACAGTTACAAGGAAGTAAATTTGGACCTAATAGGAAAAAAATTTTAAAAACCTTTCTAACTCTGAGCAGGTATCAGCAAGGGTCACATTGCCCTTTAGGACCTTAAAAGATTGCCTCGGGCAACCGATCCACAGGTTTTGAAAAATCCATTGCCTTCCCAAGAATCACTAATGTGCTCTTATGGTAAGGGATGATACATTTATATATCTCTGAGTTTCCTTCTAAAATTCAAAATACATATGCTGATTGTATCCTTCATGCTCCACCAAGAGAGAAAAATATACTGGAGAAGGTTTATACACATGTGAGCCAAGCTGAAAGGCTTCCTGGGGATCAACTTGCCATGAAAAACTTCCTGGGCTGAGAGGTAAGCAAGGTCTAACTTGGTGGATGCTTGGGAATTCTGTTCTTCAGTAAGGGACGGAGATAAATTCTTCCAAGGCTCTAACCTGAGAATATGTGCCAGCAGCTTCTAGAAGTTAAAAAGTATGTTCTTCCCTACTGGAATATTAACCTCTGCTTAATGGAAATAATAAACTTTCAATCAAAATAGCTCTGTAAGTTTACATTTGACATTAACACTCTGGCTCCAAACATGTAGCAATAATGTATTCAAAACAAAACAAAATGAAAATACAGCCAGACTAAAAAAAAAAGTAAATATCTTAATGGATCAGAAACAGAAAAGCAGTTCTGAAACATAAACTGCTCTGAAATCATAGACTATCAGGCTCCAGACCCAGACCAAGGCATTCAAGTCCTCTGCAATAATAGGGGACTAAAAGCAGGCACACTGCTTAAAGCTAAAGAATATATTTCCTGACACCCTGCCCCCATACACACATTTCTTGAGAAAGGAGGCAGAAAAGAACTTCCCCCCAGTGCTCCAGGGATCATGACCTATAATAGGTTACAGGCCTATAAAGGCACAGAAATAAAAATCCAGCCCCAAGATCAGGAACCAATTAAGGCACCCACTAGCTCAGGGACAGGAGCAATGATTTCTCTGATTATACAATTGGGCGGGAAACCAAAACTACCATTATAGGATCTGTTCAGAATTAGAGATTAGGATTATTTGATGGCAACCATATAACCACTCAGATAGGAATAAGCATTCTCAAGAGAGAAAAAAAGATAAAATAAAATCTCCCATGAAAATGAAGCCATAATCAAAATTCAAACCCATGTAAAGAAATATAAACAGTAAGAATGAAAGCAAACAAAATGAGCAATTAAAACACAAAGTCAACCCATATACCCTTATAGAAATGTGGAAGTAAAGGTGGATTAATGAAAGAATAACATCCTTTAAATGAGCAAAAATCTATGTTGAAGAGACAAAAAGAAACAAGAAAATGATATGAAAATGAACCAGGGAGAAGTCTTAGAAATGGAAATTATAGTAATGGATATAAATGATTTTTTAAATCAATAATGGGATAAACTCTAGCCTGAAAGCAGAGATAGAAGCAAATTAGTAAAGCAGAAGATAATACAGAGAAGTTCACCCAGAGGTTGTACAGAGAGAAAAAGGCAAGAAATATGAAAGATCTACTAAGAAAGATGGAGGATAAACTGAGAGGCACATCATAGGTTGAATAAGAGCTCCAGAAGACAAGAATGGGGGGAATGGCACAAAAACAATATCTGGAAAAGAATTTCCCAGAATTAGAGAAAAAGAAATCTTGAGAGCAATGTGCCCTTCACTTATCAGGCATGGAAAGTAAAAATTAAGTCTATACCTAAACATATCATTGTGAAACTACATAACAGTAAAAGTAATAAGAAGCCAGGCATGGTGGCTCATTCCTGTAATCCCAGCACATTAGGAGGCCAAAGTGAGAGGATTGCTTGAGGAAAGGAATTCAACAAAATTCTCTACAAAAAATAGAAAAATTAGCCAGGCATGGTAGCACACACCTGTAGTCCCAGCTACTTGGGAGGCTGAGGCAGGAGAATTACTTGAGCCCAGGAATTTGAGGCTGCAGTGTACTATCATGACACTACTGCACTCTAGCCCAGGTGGCAGAATGAGACCCTGTCTCAAAAAAGTAATAAGAAAAATCTTAAAATCTATCTTTAGAAAGAAGGCTATCAAATTTAGATTCAAAGCATACTTCCCATAGCCAACATTAAATACCAGAAGAGAAAGGAGTAACATACTCAAAATGCTGAAGGAAAAACCACTTTGTAGTATTTATATCCAGCAACACTATCATTCATTATGCATATAGATTCAGAAATCCTCAATAAAATACTAGCAAACTGAATTCAACAGCACATCAAAAAAATAATCCACCATGACCAAATGGGCTTCCTTCCCGGGATGCAAAGATGGCTCAACATGTGTAAATCAATAAATGTGATTCACCACATAAACAGAAGCAAAAGCAATGACCATATGATCATCTCAATAGATGCAGAAAAAGCATTCAACAAAATCCAGTACCCTTTCATGAAATAAGCATGACCTTACCTTTCATGATAAAAACCCTCAACAAACTAGGCATAGAAGGAATATATCTCAAAATTATAAAAGCCATATATGACAAACAAACAGTAAACATCATGCTGAATGGGGAAAAGTTGAAAACATTCCCCCTTAGAACTGGACCAAGACAAGGGTGCTCACTGTCACCACTTCTGTACAATATGGTGCTGGAAGTCCTAACTAGAACAATCAGGCAAGAGAAAGAAATAGAGTATCCAAATTGGAAAAGAGGAGGTCAAACTATCACTTTTTGCTTATGATATAATCTTGCATCTAGAAAACCCCAAAGACTCCACCAAGAGACTCTTGGAATTTATAAACAAATTCAGCATTTTTATGTATGTCTGTTATACTTCATTATAGAAGTAAAAACAGTAACAGCAACAATATAACTTTAAAAATTATGAAATTAACTCTTCTCACCTCAGTTATTTTTCATGAATTTTTTGGGGAGGATTTTTAAAATTTCCTTAGGACTAATTTTTAGGGTACATGTTACAATTATGTTTATAGTTCCCTACATATTTTTTGTTTTGCTTGTTTGATTGTTTATTTTTTAAGTTTCTTCTAGTTTAAACTTCCACCAGTAATGCCTAAGTACCAGTTTTATATATTATTGCCAACACTGGGCACAAATATTAAATGGTTTTCTTCTAATCTAAAGGTCAAAAAATAAATAAATAAATAAATTCAGCAAAATCTCAGGTTACAAAATCAATGTACATAAATCATTATCATTTCTATATACCAATAGCAGTCAAGCTGAGAGTCAAATTAAAGACTCAATATCATTCACAATAGCTACAAAAAAAATAAAATACTTAGGGATATACTTAACCAAGGAGGTGAAAGATCTCTGCAAAAGGAACTATGAAACACTGAGGAAAGAAATCACAGATGACACGAACAAATAGAAAAACATATCTGCTCATGGATCATTAGAATTAACATTGTTATTATAAAATGGCCACAGTGATTTACAGATACAAATCTGTAATTTGAATTACAGATACAAATCTGTAATTTGAACTACAGATTAATTACCCCTCAAAATACAAACATCGTACTTCACAGATCTAGAAAAAATAATGCTACACTTCATTTGGAACCAGAAAAGAGCCTGAATAGCCAAAGCAAGCTTAAGCAAAAAGAACAAATCTGGAGTTATCACATTACCAGACTTCAAACTATACTTCAAGGCTACAGTAACCAAAACAACATGTTAATGGCACAAAAATAGATACCTAGACCAATGGAACAGAATAGAGAACCCAAATATAAAACTGTCTACCCACAGCCAACTGATCTTTGACAAAGCAGACAACAATTCACATTGGGGATTAGAAGCCCTATTCAATAAATGGTACTGGGAAAATTGGATAGCCACATGCAGAAGAATGAAACAAGGACCCTTATCTCTCACCACTCACACAAATTAATTCAAGATGAATAAAAGACTTAAATACAAGGCATGAAACCATAAGAATTCTAGAAGAAAATTTAGGAAAAACTCTTCCAGATATTGGTCTAGGCAAAGAATTTATGACTAAGACCCCAATGGCAATTACAGC
>VBSM01002608.1:157869638-157897336 GCA_008086735.1 Cheirogaleus medius | reverse complement strand
AACACCACATGTACTCGCTATTAAATTGGAACTAATCGATGAGCACCCATGTGAACAGAAGGAAGTAAAACTCAGTGGAAATCAAGCAAGGGGGAGGGGGAAGAATGTGAGGGGTAAAAGAAACCACCTAATGGGCACAATGAACACTATTTGGGTGATGAGTACACTTATAGCCATGACTCAAACATTACAAAAGTAATCCGTGTAACCAAAAACATTTGTACCCCCTTAATATTTTGAAATTAAAATAAAAACTATTATTCTAGAGAAAAGGCAAATTAAAGTCACTTTTCAGGCATATAAAATTGAAACCAGATGGAAAATATGATATATCAGAAACAGTCATCAGGTAGACCCAGGAAAAAGTTAAGATATATCATTAAAAATACATTATTTAAAAAATATATATATGTACCATTATAAAAAATATTGGCCCCATCATCCAGTAATGAAGTTTATAGATAATATAATATTTCCTTTGCTTTTTTATTATAATTTCAAAAATATCAGTGCAGAGCAAGCTCCCAGGGCTAGAGGAGGGAGGAATTTCTCATCAGGAGCAGAGCAGCATGAGTTGACAATGCTCAGCCAAGGAGAGGGCTCCTATAGTCAAGAGATTAGTTACATAGAAGGTGATTGAGAAAATAAGTAAACTGAGCATATAAGAGGCAGATTCCTCACCTCTAAGGATGGAGGTACAAATACAGAAGGGGGAAGGCTAAGATGAACCACACAATGTTAGATTGTATTTAGGGCTCTTGATGTGCACTTGTGATTTCTAATAATCAGATAAACATGTATATACATAGATGTAGATATAGATATGTAGAGATCTATGGATGGAGATATTCTAGCTCTGTTTGCAGAGTGGGCCTACAAGCAAGAAAAACCAGTAGTGATGAATACGTCCAGAACCAGATCTTGGCTTCTAAAAGGAGTGAGAAATTCCAGGAGAAAAGGCTGATGGCAGGTCTTGGGCAGAGAACACACAAGCCCAGACCATCTTGTTCCGGAATGACAAGAACATGTCGAAAAGACACAGGATCCAGCTTGACAAGGGTCTCAGTAACCAAATCGGAGGCAAGCTGAGCATAATAAATGACAATGGTAAGGGATTATAGCACATTGAATAAGACAGGAACACAGGAGTCCACATTGAAATACGTACATACACACACAGGAGCTCTGCTTTGCAGTACAATGCCAGCTCCCAAGTGTAGAAGGAAAGATGGAATCAGAAAATTGCCATTTGACAACTGTCATTGTAATAACTGACTCAGTCAAGAATCATTAACCCATGCTAATGCTATAGCGTAAAGGTTTGATAAGAAGAGTTTATGTACTTAGTCTCAAAGTATCTCCTCTTAAAAATACTTACTAATTAACTTTACAGTGGGAAAACCTGGCACTCACTATCTCAACTAAGTGCTTAAAGTTAACCTTTTTATCTTTACCAGTAATGGGAAAATCAATGACGTGTGTCTTCTGAAATGATGCACTAAGGAGAACACAGCATCACTTCTGTGACATTCCTGCCAATAATGCACAACTTGAACCAATTGATGAGGAAACATCATAAAATCCCAGACTATGGGACAGTCTTCCAAGTAACAGGCCTGTTCTCAAAAATCATCAAGTTCATAAAAAACAAGCAAAACTGAGGAACTGCTACAAGTTGAAGGAGACTAAAGAAACATGACAACTAAATGTAATGAGTGACTCTCAATTGGCTTTTGCACCTGTAAAGAGCATTTCTAGGACAAGCAAGCTCCGAGAATGGGATCTGCGGTAGTATGTATGTGATGGTAGTGTGACAGTCAATGTTAATATCCTGATTGCATGAGGGGTACTGTGGCTTTATAGGAGAGTGTCCTAGTTTTTAGGAAATACACACTAACTTACTTAGGCACAGTGGGCTATCATTGTACACTTAATCTCAACTGTATTAGATAAAAAGGAAATTGTGTGTGTGTGTGTGTGTGTGTGTGCATTTATATGCAGAACAAGAGAGAGAAAGAGACAGAGAATGGTAAGGCAACTGTAGCAGTATGTTTGGGGAAACAAATGCAAAAAGGATATGGGACACCTGAATGGCAAAGACAACACTCAAAAGGAAGTTGCATCTTTAATCAACTGGTCAATTGACAAATTGCCAACTTACATTTGGCAAATTGACCTTGAGCCAAGTCATGTGGCTGTCTAGGGAAAGAACCTGATATGGAAGGCTAGATGACCATGTCAACCCACAAAGGGTGTGAGGCAGGTGGCCTTGTGCCTTCTTCATGCCAGGCACTGCCTGCGTGGAGCTTGCCCTCAGTGCTCCTCATCACAGCCCTGTTAGAGCCAATGTTCCCCTTTGCTAACAAGCTTTCAGTAATGTCCCTTCCCTAACCTCACACGAAAATCAAGGGTAATATATCCTACCCACGTAATTTTTAAAAATAGAAATATAACATCCTAACCATACGTTAAAGGAGAGATGAAAGGAAATAATTTACAATAAAATATGTATCTCAATATGAAATGAGCATAACTACACTATAAGACAATAAAATCATCAGATGTTCATACCTGTATTTGAAAGAATCACCATGAATGAGACACCCAAAAATGCAGGCTGATTCAAGTGCCTTGTATTTGTGACTCAAATTATCATGAGCACTGTTTTTATCAGGGAGCTGATTCTTTTAAATGGCGAGCAACTCTTGGTACAGTTCTGAGCAAAATAAAGCCCAATCTTACCTCATTTAACAATATAATTGCATTCTTAAACAAAAGGAACACCAAAAATGTGCAAAACCAAACACCAGTATAATGCTCTAAATATAATGTAGTAAAGAAATACAGGATAAAAAATAAAAGAACACTTTTGTCAATTTGCAAATGCTTAAGAGGATGTCTACCCTAGAAGACATAACGAAGTGGCCAGATGCTTTGTGTCTTTACAGAGACTTCCAGGAACGTGACCGCTACGCGTGCAGATTGCTACGAGTATGGTGTACGGCAACTCTGATACCACGAGAGGCGTTGCCATTGGTGATAATGATTTTTCATGATTCGAATGATGTGAACAATTCTTGGTAAATTCCTGAACACAATGAAACACAATGTTCTCTCAATTTATACAGTAGATACTTTCCCCGGGAAAGTCAGCACAGTCTCGAGTTGTGCACAAAACACTTGTAGAACAGTTAAGATCTAGACTCAGCTAATTACCAAAAGGCTTTTCACCTCCATCAATGTCCACTGAAGCATGTAATATTCATGCAAGATGAGGGACAATTCTTCACCTACAGGACCCATCCCTACCCTTCCTGCCCACATTACTGTGTCAACCAAAAGCCCCTCACACATTTCCAAATGCTCCCTCAGAGATGGAACTTCTCCAGACATCCAGGGGCCCCCATAAATAACCAGTTAGATGGAAAACAGAGTTATGTGGACAGCATTCCATCCCTGTCCCAGCAGACATCAACCCTAAGGAAGGCTGGACAGTTCAGCTCAGAGCACTTGCTTTAAGCCCTTCTACAATGATACGCCCCCCACAGGCAACTGATAAATCTCTATGAATGAATGAACGGATCACTTTTTTGATTTGCTATAACAAACAATACAGATGCTGTCTGGAAAGAGGTCAGCAAGTTCAAGTAATACGAAGTATAAATAAAAAAGAAAGCATGCCCTAGACACACGGTTAGAAATGGGCAGGTATCGCAGCTGGGGAACAGAGCCAACTTGCAAAGGCCTCCTTGCTGCAGCTGCTGCAGTCATTTCTCTGCTCTTTGGCAGCTCCAACTTTCTCAGGTTTCAGGGCCAGTGACAGTTCTGCTGGCTGGCTGAATAAGAGGTCCCCAAAACCACTCTGTTTCGGCTTCCTCCTCCAGTGTGGCCATGAATGATAGCTAAAACACCCAACAGAATTCTCCTCAAAACAAGACAGGAGGAGGAATCTTTCTGGAACTTGCCCTGATGGACACCACAGAGCACAGACTCCTAAAACTCACGGAGCGCCCTGGAGCAGAATCACAGATTTTTCCATCTTTGTTCAGTCTGATATAAAATTCTGAGTGCTTACTTAACATATTATAGGTGTTCAAAAATTCAAACATATTATTATTTCTATTACTCTCTGTCTATGGATGAATGAAAAAATCAACAGCCTCTCAGCTACTTCCTGAGCCTCCAAATTCAGTATTTACAAGATGAAACTGGGTCTGTAAGTCTGTGAAGATTACTTTCACCTGATGAACATTTTACTGTCAATCTTACCACATCTTTCACTGGATTTTTTAAAAAGTAGCAAACTCACAGCAATTTCAGCAATTAAGTACACTAAATAGAAGTAATTTCCCAAAGACATAGCCAAACAGATTATATGCATGAATAAAAGATCACAAACTGGATACTCCTTAGAGACCCACTTCCCAGTGGGAGAGACTCTCCTCTTTCTTTTCCAGAACACTTGGATCCATCAAAAACACAGCCCGGGAAACTGGCCGCTTCCTTCCTATTTCCCCGGTGAGTTTCTGCCCTCTGGGGGGAGCACAAGGGCCAGTGGATAAGGCCGCCGACCAAAGTCTCTTTTGCCCGATGCCCAAGTGCGGCTCAGTCTCAGCTGTGGTTCACTTGAGACCTCTGCCCCTCACACCAAGCAGGAATGTTTTGATGATTCGATAACTGATCTAAACCTCAATGCAATAAGTGAATCTCTCTTTCCTCTCATCTCCCTCCCATTAGCATCCCTGGTAGGCACAATTTGGGATGGAGTTGATGCCTCTTCCAGACCCCTTAAAGGGCTGGAGTCGTATGGCACTGGGTAAATGAATCTGTTGCCTTTATTTCAGAAAAGAGTGCTTACTTGCAGCAAATGCATCTTTTTCTGGGCCAGAGCCCCAGAAACTGTAGAATACATTCAAAAGGCATTCAATAAAGATATGCCTGAGTCTTACAACACTGATGCAAAACAGATGGACCCCTGTTTTCTCCATTCCTGGATCCTGGTATTCAACACAAACACGAATATTCCTTTTCCTTCTTTGTGCTGATTTCTGCTCACAGCCAGATCAGTTAGGCTCAGCCTGTGAATGAATACAGAGCTGAGGACTCAATCATGCCAACATCCAGGGGGTCAGCTCTCCAGGCTGACGGTCCCTCTCACCCAGCCTAACGAGCTTGAGCATCTGCTGCTGCTTTCTTCTCACTTGTGTGTGCGTGTGTGTGTGTGTGTGTGATATTTCCCCAGACTTGAGGAAGAGATGTCTTATATAAAACTATCTTTCCTAT
The DNA here is from genome assembly GCA_008086735.1 of Cheirogaleus medius. NCBI lineage: Eukaryota > Metazoa > Chordata > Mammalia > Primates > Cheirogaleidae > Cheirogaleus > Cheirogaleus medius. The sequence continues at coordinate 157,892,053 of VBSM01002608.1, read as the reverse complement.
CCCCCACAGCTCTCAAAACAAGGAAAGACACCCATTAGCAACCTAACTCATGTTGAACAAAGAAATGAATGAAATAAAGTATTTCTGGCTCCGTTCCCAACTCTGGAAAAATAACTCCAAGCATATGTCTTCCCAGCACTCTTGCTGAAATGTCTCCATGAGATTCTGATGCTCGCTGCTGAGCCCACAGACCCTCTGTGCTGAACAGGAAGAAGCCAGGTGTCCTTGTCAATCTCCAGTGCCAGGAAACAAGGGGTGCAGTCTCTGCAGATGTGCCAACTGACCCTGACAGAGGGAGGAGAAATTATTGAAATAAATGCTAATTTTGAAAAGCCTTCCATAAATGCAAAAATGCTCTCATGTGACCCAGGGTGCTTCTGGAATGGATCAGGTAGCCTATACTGCGATCACTGCAGACCATACACATGAACACACACATGTGTAATGCCAGGGCAAATGAAGAGTACTGATGCAAGTGCCACGCCAGCCCAAAGCCTTTGAGTCACAGAGAGACTGGGAGACCATAGCTGGGATATGTTCACTAAACCAAGAGGTACATTTGTGTGGTCCACCCAGCCAGGCTACAAGCACACATCATATGTTTAAATTCCATTGATGAACGCAGATCAGACTCAACTCTGACCACACTCCCTACCACAGTGCCATACGCACTACTGGACATCAATCTCAAGTCCTCAACAATCAAGCATTCAGTAGATGTAGAGCAATCCAGGAATAAGGGCAAAGTGAGACATTAGTCATAGGCACTATTGACATTATAAGCTGCCTTAGTCACTGTTAACAAGGAGCTTGTGAAGCCACACCTACTATTGAGTTTATGCCAAATGACTAATTAGGAGTGAGATTTAAAGAGTGATAGTTAAGGGTGGATATAAAGTTAATGGGCAGTCTGAGGTTTTTGTACCTATGAGAAGATATTAAATGTTCAGCAATAGCAGAACAATACAATCAAGTTCGTGTTTTTTCATAAAGCAGAACAAGGCTTCTCAGGCAACAGAAACCAAGGACAAGATGTGTCCTGAAGCACAGTCACCAAGTACAGCCCGTGGAGACCAGATGTGCCCCAGAGAGAAGCTAAGTACAACAGATATTCAGGAAGACTCAGGGAAGCTGAAGACCTGGTACACAGTACTTGGAATCTGTACAAAAGACCAGCAGAAATGAAATGGCAGCATTCCATTCATTTAAAACTGCAAACACTCTGGAGCTGTCCAGAGTCGGTAGGGCTAGAAGAATTATCATAACTAGAGCAACCCCCACGCAGGAAGGAGCCTACATGCGTGGGCGTACAGTCACTTATGTGCATGTGTGAATGGTGTCAGAAATAAACATAATTGTGAATGTATCTGTTGAAGACAAGAATTTCATTCTTGAGCTCTAAGTATTACTAACTCCCTTCCACAATCAGAACCATCCAATCCCCCAAAGGCTTTGAGAAACCCTCACATAGCTTCCTGGTGGCAGAGAGAACAGTGAGGGAAGGTCGGTGAGCACTATTTGATGAAGTGTGAACTACAGTGTCATAGCTGAAAGACACTCGTCTCAGGCACCCAGGCCCTAAACTCGCGTATCCACCAAGGAACTTTTGTTCATGAAAATGTCTCATTATTGTCTCCTAACGTTGGTTCTGGATATTTGATTCTAAATGTCTACTTCCGTTGCTTCCTGACTTCCATGTCTGAAAAAGTGAATCCTCTCCCAAGAAAAAGGCTGACAGAGCCCTCATACAAAGAGATTTCTTGTTGATGCCACTGACCGATCCAGCAGTGACACCTGATACGTTTGAATTCTGTTAGTGAGCACAGATGGGACTCAGTGCTGCACTCCACTGAGCAGTGTTGAGTGAGGCTTGCTGGGTTCAGACTTGGGGGGGCTCGCGGAGGGGGAGATGAATGTGCCTTGAAGCAAATTCAGTAAGAACAACCCATAGACACCAGAGGAGACGTGTCCTAGGGAAACAAAAAGCACAACAGAAAGAAGAATAAAGAGCTGAGACAGGGCTTCTGTCCTTTGGAAAGTTCGCAGAATGATTAGGGGGGTGGGGAAGATGGACTCATGAAACCAAAACAGTTTAGTGCTGAGTGTAAAGTATCAACCAGGAGCTTTTTGCCCCGGCTGTGCACCAGAGTCACTGGAGAGCTTTGAGAAAACACAGCCACCCAGGCCCACCCCCAAGAGATTTCAGTTCAATTGAAATGGGATGAGGTGCAGGCAACACTATTATTTAAAAGCTCTCTGGATATTTCTAATGTTGTAGCCACAGTTGAGAACTATTTATTCCAACTCCAGGCCCTGTAAGAGCTCAGATGAGAGGGAGATTCCTGAGGGTAGGAGCAGTCAGGGAAGACTTCCCAGAGGGACAGGCAGGGAAGGAAAAGAGAACCAGATTGTAGGGAAACGAGGGGAGATGAGGTCCATCACGTGCCTGCTTAGGAAGGCCTTGTGCACCAAGCCCACCGGTGCGTACCTGATCTGCTAGACAATAGAAAGCAAGAGGGTCCCCAGGATGGGTCGGTACACTCCCACATGCATGACACGACACATTTCAATTGACAGGGTTCTTCTCCATCCTTGGTCTTATTTGATCCTTTCAAGAACAACGTGAGGTAGGCACATGGGAAAAGCATAAACATATCTGTTTTGCAACGAGGAAATGGAGACTCCGAGAGGCAGAGTGACTCAGTAAGAATGGTGTTTTCAGAATATCTGTCTAGTGGTAGCATGCAGTGTGAATTAAAGTGCAGGAGAGAGAGTTCCAGGAGGTCCCTTAGAAGACTGATACCTTCCCGTAAATGGGAGGTAATCCCAGTCCAAGGCATGGCAGAGGCCTTGGGAACTCAGCAGAGAGAGGCTGTAAGAGCCAGCCTCCTGCGATGCATCCCGACGTGTCCCACAGTTGGCTGGAGTTGGAGCAACTCCGTCTGCATCAGGGAGCGGGGAGGCTGCAACACAGAGAGGACGGCCCGGGCTGGGCAGATACAGCCGAGAAGTGGGTCCTCCCCAAGAGGAGCCTCCTGCACAAGGTAACTTTATGGCTGGAGGAAGCTTTTTCTCCACTCCTGCTGTTTCTGTCCAAGGGGAGGGCACCCCAGTGTTGAGACACTTTGGTCTCTGCCCCTCTCCCACCACTCATTTGATTAGGAAATTTGAGAAACTAACTGAGGCTGCTCGGCTGAACTCAGACTTGACTACTTGCGGAAGCAGCCAGTCTGTAGAAAGCAAGAGTTCTCCCCAGACTCCCCCCTGGGACAGCCCTTTCCCCATGCCAGGCCTCACCCCATTCAGTGCTGCCCGGCCTGGGGAGATGAGCCTGTCGAATTCCGGAGCTTCGAATGAACAAGCCCACTTGGTTATCAGAACTGCACGCATGGTCTCCACCTTAGCTGTGATCAGTGATGCGTTGGGAACCCATTCTCACCCTTGAGAGTAGTAACTCACGCAGAGCCCAGCAGACGAGAGTGGTTCTATTCACAGGGGCTTCCTCAGAAATTCCAACAGCAGACGGAGAAAACAGGGATTCTCAGCACGAACCCTATGACACTGGCTATGGGGTTTTCACCCTTCAATTGCCACGTAAGGGAAGGGACAGGTGACGATCCTCCAAGGATGATCTCCAGCACCAGGAAGCAAGGGCAGTCCACCCACACGCCCCGTGAATGAAGCTGCCTGATTCAGCCGTGGTAAAAACCATCAGGCCATGCTAGTGTGTGAATATCTGTCCCCTCCAAAGCTCATGTTAAAATTTAATTCCTCGTGTGGCAGTATTGAGAGGTGGGGCCTTTAAGATGTGAGTGGTTCACAAGGACACTGCCCTCGTGGGTGGATTAACCCATTCATGGATTAATGGACTAAGGGGTTACCATGGGAGTAGGATGGGGGGCTTTATAAGGAAAGGAAGAGAGACCTGCGTGAGCATGGTAGCACACCCAGCCCCTCACCACGTGACTCTCTGCACCACCTGGGGACTCTGCAGAGACAACCCCCCCACCAGGAAGAAGGCCCTCACCAGAAACAACCCCTCGACCTTGGACTTCTCAGCCTCCAGAACTATAAGAAATAAATTCCTTTTCTTTATACATTACCTAGTCAGGTATTCTGTTATAAGCAACAGCAAACAGACTAAGACAGGCCACAAGAGAGTCAAAATTTTGCAGGCATCTTGTTTGGTTACAGACTGTTGCCTCCATCAAACGCCTTCCTCCACGCAGCCCAGGAAATGATTGGCAGGCTCTGTTCTGTGATGTTTGCAGCACTGAGAAGTGCAGAAACCAAGACAAATATTTTAATATTCTTTACCTGTTAAACCTCCTAACAAGCCAGCTGATTACACAGTGTACTTTTAAAAGGCAAAGATGGTGTAAAGGATCATTTTTTTTTTTTTTAGATGAAGTGATTTTGTAATTCAAGTTCCTTCAAAAAGGCTAAAGTCTGTTCTTTTTAGGGAACAAGGACCAATATTTGTTCTCGCCCTTCTATAGGTCTTGTGATTAGATGAGTAAGTTCCAAATATATATTTTAAATATATATATATATTTTCTATGAGGGCCAAGCTTTTCACAAGGTCTTGGACTGAGCTGACTTTGGTTATCCAGGGGCTGTAGCCAATCCGCTTAGACCAGGAAATGTGTCCCCTTCTCATTAGGTCACAAGCTCATTTAGCAACACCCACGTCCTTTCACCTGAAAGTCCTAGATCGCTTTCTGCCCTGAGAAGATGCGGAATCAGTGGACGAGTTCAGCCCAAAATACAGTTAAGCACATAATGTAATAAGTTGAGAAAACAGAAATTCAAACTTTTTGTTATTGTGATTTTTTTAAACAAATTTCTACTTGGGACATTTGTCTCAGTATCTGCTGCTCCCGATCTGTATCAGTCACACTGCCAAGCCCCCACTTCTGTGACATACCTCAGTACACAGGGCCGTGGCTCAAATTTATGGCAATTTACCAGTTTCGCGTCCTTCCTCCCTTCCTACTCCTTAGGGCATGAGGGGATTTGATGTAGGTGGAGCAGGGCTTTGACACTGCAGGAGATTTGAATTTTGGCAGGTGTTAGTGTTCACTGGCCGTGTGTCCCCAAAAGTGTGGTACACGAACCTGAGTGACGACACCTGTGAAGGGAGCGATCCCTCAGAAAGCTCAGAGCTAAGGAGCAGGAGGGCTGTGTCCTATTTCCCACTGCCCTCCTCATGGGGAGGCCCTGGAGACACTTTCTGCCATCGCAGGAAAGGCAGGACAGAGCTGCTGCCACTTTTGGGGCTCAGAGCCCTTTGCAGGCAATGCTGTACTTAACTTTCCTCCTTTCCTCTCTTTCTTTCCATGTTCATCCATCTGCCAATGTCCAGTTCAAGTCTTGCCTCCTCCGGGAAGTCTTCCTTGACTATACTTGCTGGAAGCAATCACCCCTTTAAGAATAAAGTCCAACTGAGCCAAAAAGCACCTACCATCTATCCAGCCCTGTAGGTAATACCAACGTCTAATTTGGCTGACTGAGGAACTTTTTCCAGACACAGATAGTACAAGATAGAGCAGAAGAAATATGATTAAAAAAAAAAAAAGAACCAGGATCAACATGAAGTTCAAACTATGATGCTTTCAGATAAAAATGAGGAACTAGAAATGGCTGAGCGTCATGGAGGGACATCAGAGTTCATCTAGTTCTCACTCTATTTGATGAATAAATTCTTTAAAAAAAAATCTCTTGCAAACCCTCTAGACAGGTCCTACTTGGAACCCTGTAGAGGCAGGGAATGCAGTTTTTCTCTCCAACTCACCTTTGGAACACCTCTGAAAGACAAAAACAAGTTCTTAGGTTGGCTAATATATGTCCTTAGGTTGGTAATATATGTCCCTGTGTGATAAATGGAAAGATATTACAGCATTAAGATGAACTCTTCCATTCACTCTTCCATACCATCTGTCTCTGTATAATATCAGCACACTGTGTAGCAGATTCCATCTACCTATCTATCTAGTGCAAGTGTTCAACCAGCTGAATGAAACTTCAGAAAGTCAAGTACTCCCGTGCACACGCAGTGTGTAGTCTTAAACCAGACACTGAAGCTATTTGTTTATTTATTCATTCAGTCCTCTAAAGAATATACAATGTAGTAGGCAGTGTTCTTGAGAGTGGTGTATAATAGAGAACCAAACAAGCAAAGTACCTACCCTCAAAGAACCTGTGCTCTAATAAGGGAGACAGATTAACAAGAAATAATAAGTATATACACAAGATGGGGCCATGAGACGTGCCTTGAAGGAAAACAAAGTCATATCAAGGGATAGACCATGATTGAGGGTCAGAGGAGGTGACGTGGGCAGAGACCTGAATGAAGCAGAGAAACAAGCCGTGTTAATATCTGAAAAAGGAAGCTTCCAGGGGCAAGAACAACTAGTGCCAAGGCTGGGGCAGGAGTGTGTTTGGTGCATTAAGTGAATGAAACCAAGGCCTGTGCAGTTGAGAAACGGTGATCAAAGAAGAGACAGGGAGGAAATGAGGTCAGGGCAGGACAGAGCCCGATCGAGGAGGGCGTGTTGGCTTCACCCTTGGTGTGACAGGAAGCTGTTGAAGGATTTGAGCAAAGCCAGAGTCTGGTGTAACTTTACAGTGCACACTGGCTGCTCAGTGGAGAACACAACAGACTGTGAAGGGCTGAGAGTGGAGGCTGGGAGCCCAGGCAGGAGACTCTCCGGCTTGTTCCTGCTGTTTCCTGTATGGCATCTTCCCAGCTCAGCTACAATCTGTTCCAGGGCAGACTGTTCTGGTCTGTCTGGAAACCCCACTACTTGGCTCCAGGGAACCTTCTAGAGCTCAAAACAGCTCCCTCATTCCACCCACCATGTCCTCCTTTCCTTTGTAACACACCCAAACATGCCCACACCATTACCCTGGCTTCATGCTCTTGCCCCAGACACTCAATCTGCCCACTCCCGTGGTGAAATCCTGCTCAGATGGTGCTAGGGGACAAGCTCACTGATCTTGCACACTGATTCTCACTAAGGTGTTAATGGCATTTGTAATCTTGTCCAGGGGACATTTCTCCAGTGCCTATCCCAAAAGAATGGATCTTTATAGCAATATCATTTCAGAAACTACAACAGACTTCACACAAAATACTGGCAGGATGTTGGGCCCTTCATAAAATTAAAAGAAAAAAAAATGAAACCATAGATAGCGACTTTGCCATAATTTCAAATTATATCGTGAACATGGAATTCATCCAATGCCTGGGACGGCGAGGCCATAGGAAGTTGTCTAGTCAAGCCAACCTGTTTTAGAGATGAGGGAACTGAGGCCTCCAAATTAGAAGGCTCTGGCAAAGAAACCACAGGATTGGTTTGTCTTAAACTGTGAAAATCGTAAAATACTTTGGGAATGGCTGGCATGATGCTGGCAACTTTTATCATCATTATTATTTTGCTAATTATACTCTGGGAGCCTCTTCTTCACCTCCTCCAACCTCTTCCCATCAGTAGAATCTACACCTTATGGCTCAGAACTCACTTGGCTTCTAGAGTCAGGTCCCTGCAGTATGAGTAGATACCACCCTACAGATCTACATTTGACCCACCTACCCAGTGGACCCAGCCCTGAAAGGAGAGGTACCGGGGCTTGGACAAACATCAACAGTGTGAGCAGGGTCCCTAACACCAGTCATGGAGCAAGTCATCCATGCTGTGTTACCTGGGACTTTTAAGACATCATATATTTATTTTAAAACAGCAGTTGAGGGAATGGAAGCTTCTTTACTTGCCATTCACTGGGCTGAGGTACAATTTGGGTGCTGGCTTTTCAGAGGACCCTGGTCACCTCCAAGAACCCTGTCTTTCCTGCCCACTCAGACAAGGCAGGATACTGTGGTCTACAGCCTGAATCATGGCAGCACCACCGCATCATCAGATTAAATATTTTTGTGGTTCCATAAGCAGAAAACAAACTGCTCGATGAATGACAGGCACTGCACAGATGCCACCTATTAAATAATTAAAATAAAGTAGAAATTAAAAATAAACAGTGGGAAATGATTTGAAACACACACAACCAAAGGAAGCAGAAAGAGTAACTTGGGAATGAAGAAGTGAGTAAAATTAGATTTGAGTTACTTTTAAATTCAATTGCGTCTAGATTAACTGGCTGTCTTTCTCTCATCGTGAACATGAAATAAACAATACCTTAAGCTGAGAAATGCTAGAAGCAAGTGCAATGCCAATGCAGCCACCACGGTGCCTCTTCCAATGGGCAGGTAAGTGCCCAGCTTGTGCCGATAAGCACAAGATGAGCAGATATAAAGTGAGATACAGTGAAAGGGAAATGGACGTGGAATTTGTAGTGGTCAGCAAATGCCGCCTAATGCACAAGCGCAGAATCTTAGTAACACACAGCAATAAATACTTATCTCTCTCCTATTTGTGAGTCAGTTACGACTTTGTTGATTGGTTCTGAGCATGGCTAGAAGGCTCTGCTTCAAGCTGCAGATCAGGCTGTGCTTGATATATCTCAAGCAAAGTTTGGGCTCTGGTTTATTTCATGTGTGCCTGTCCCAGGACTTAAGCCAAGATGTTAATAGCAAAAGCAATCCAGAGGACGTTTGTTTCATGGTAATAACAGAAATTTCAAGAAAGTGGGAGGAAACACACAATTGCTCTGACGTCTCAACCTGGAATCAGCCACTTCTATCTACTTCTATTAGTCAACACAAGTCCCACAGTTAAGCCCAGTACTATGGGATAGGAAAATACACTCCACCTACTCTGATAACTGGTGCTGCCAAGCCACACGGTAGAAGGAGTGGGTGTGTAATTCTAGTGCCTAAGATCATAAAGAACTGCAAACAATGATTCATTCTACCACAGGTTTTATTTAACATGATGCTTCCCAGAGAATATTGTTCCTGGGGTCCTTCAAAATGAGGGGCTAGCCCACGGTTCAGCAAATAATCGCCCACAGGCCAAATCTAGCCAGCCACCTGTTCTTGTATGTCTTACAAACTAAAAATGGTTTTTATGTTTTTAAATCATTGGAGAGAAAAAATACAAAGAGGAATGATGTTTTGTGACACATGAAAATTATGTGAAATTCAAATATCAGTGTCTATAAATTAAATTTCATTGTACTACAGATATATTCATTTGTTTTTGTGTTACCTATGCTACTTTTATACTATATTGACAGAGTCGAGTAGTTGCAACAGAGATCAAACGGCTTACAAAGTCTGAATATTAACTGACACATTAAAAAAAAAGTTTGCTAAGCCTGGTCTAGACCACCATTGTCCAATAGAAAAATAATGTGAGACACATGGTAAAAAGAAATAGGTAAAATTAATTATAACAATATTTCTAATTAACCAAATATATCCAAAATAGTACATTTCAAAAAAAGTATAAATAAGATACTTTATTCTTTTTTTATAGCAAGTCTTTAAAATCTGGGGTGTAAAAAATCTGGGGTGGCCATGCACAGTGGCTCATGCCTGTACTCCCAGCACTTTGAAAGGCCAAGATGGGAGGATCACTTGAGCCCAGGAGTTCAAGACCAGCTACATCAACATAGCCAGACCCCATCTCTACAAAAAATAAAAATATTAGCCAGGTGTAGTGATGCACGCCTATAGTCCTAGCTACTCAGGAAGCTGAGGCAGGAGGATTGTTTGTGCTCAGGAGTTTGGGGCTGCAGTGAGCTATGATCATGCCACTGCACTCCAGCCTGGTGATAGAGCAAGACTCAAAAATAAAGATAAAATAAAATCCGGAATGTATTAAATATTTTATACTTACAGCACTTCTCATTTCAGACTAATCCCATTTCAAGCATACAATAGCTGTGTGTGGCTAGTGGAGACCATATAGGAAAACACAAATGTAGACCACTGTTACCCTCCCATCAAGATGCCTAATCCTATTATTTGTTTTTTCGAATCCCTTCTGAAGTCAATTTATTCCAAATAATCTCTTAATTTGAATTACTATAGAATGTATATCTACAGTCAACATTACATTATCTTGTGCCTTAAGAATGGCCTTAACCATAGCAGATGCTCAAAACTGTTGGATTAGTAAATGCATAGATGAGCTATGCCCTGGTTCATACCATGTTTGTGGAGTCATTCTTGGCTTCTCCCTGAATTTGACTCCTGTTCCTCCAACTAAACAGTTTGCTCCTTAAGTACAATGATCCAGTACCTCATATTAGACCAACCCTCCGGCAGATAAACTATAAACTGGAAAGTATTTTTTAAATAACTACATGAAGGCACTGAAGAACAATCAAAACCAAGAAGAAACTTAAGGGGAGATTTGACTTCCTTTGGCAGAACGGAATAGTACTGGGATAATTTCCCATTTTTACATTTCTTGAACCGAAGGCAGGCTTTAGCCAGCAGCAAGTGGGGCAGCTAAATGTTGATGGCAGGTCCACCGTCCTATTGGCTTAAAGAACCAGAGGACAAGAGTTCAGGGTGCCTGTGGCAGCCGGACAGGGGTCGTGGGGAAATGCAAAAGGAAATGAGCCGAGGACAGGGAGCCCTGTAGTCTGCATATAAATTCTGCCCAAATCTCTGGCTGTCCCCTGAACTACACACGAGTGGGACAATATATGAAGAAACCCAATTCAGGGTAAAAGAAGAGAGTTTTGCTGCTGCCTGCAATTTTGGAGACAGAGTTTAGAATTTTAGTCCAACAGGCTAAACTGCAGGCTTCAAAGAAAAAACAAACAAGTATTCAAATTTTTCTGAGGGACATAACAGAATAATCCAAAGTGTCTACAACATATCATTTAGAATGTCCTAGATACAATCTGAAATGACTAGACATATTTAAAAGCAGCAAAATGAAGGCTGACCCTGAGATACCTAGGAAAAAAAAAAAGAATTTAAATCAGTTGTTATAACTGTTCTCAAGGACATAAAGAAAAATGTTCATCAAGTAAATAAAAACAGAAAATCTCAGCAGAGAAATAGAAATGATTAAAAAAGAACCAAATGAAATTGTAGAATTGAAAACTAAAATTACCTGAAATGAAAAATTCGCTAGATGGAGATAACATAATTATCTGTGTAGAAAATTCTACAGAATCTATCATGAAAGCTACTAGAAATAATTTGTTGCAGGATATAAGCTCAGTATAAAAATCAATTATATTTTATCTCCAAAAATAAGTAATCAGAAATTAAAATTTTAAAAAACAACATAATTTACAATAGCAACCAAAGCTATGAAACACTTACAGATAAATTTGACAAAACATAATCAATGTCTTTAACTGAAAACTACAAAACATGGCTGAGAGAAATTGAAGACGATCTAAACAAATCAAGAGATATAGTGCTTCATGGGTGAGAAAACTCAATATTGTTAAGATGTCAATTCTCTTCAAACAGATCTATAGATTCATACAATCCTAATCAAAATTGTAGCAGGCTTTAAGTTGACACCTTGATTCTAAAATTTGGCAGAAATAGCTAGTTGGTAGAGCATTAAACTGAAGATCTAAAATTCATATAGGAACTTAAAGGACACAGAATACCAAAATAACTTTGAGAGGACCAAAGTTGAAGATCGTATACTATCTGACTATAAGATTTACTATAAGTCTACAGTAATCAAGACAGTTTAAGTATTAACATCAAGATAAACAAATAGACATAGAACAAAACAGAGAATCCAGAAAAACCCCTATATCAATTCTCAATTGATTTTTGACAAAAATTTAAAGGCAATTCAGTGGAGAAAGGATAGTATTTCCAACAATGGCACTTAAACAATTAGGTATCCATGTGCATTAATGAATTAGTTAATTAATTTCAACCTATAAATCATATGGACTGAACTCATATGGATTGTATCCTATGCAAAAATATACTCAAAATGAGTCACATGAATATATAAAAATTTAAAGTTATAATACTCCTAGAAAAAAGAAACATAAGATAAAATCCTTTTTTACCTTAGATTAAGTAAAGGTCCCTTAGATATGACACCAAACTAAAAATCCATAAAAAAAATTAATAAATTGGATTTTATCAAAATTTAAAACTATTGCCTTTCAAAGACACTGTTAAGAGAATATAAAGACAAACAACAGACTATTTGAAAATATTTGCAATATAAATTTTTGATAAATTTGATTAAATTCAATAAAATGCATAAGAGGGTATAGAGAACTCTCAAATCTTAATAATAAGAAATCAAACAACCAAATGAAAAATGGCAGAATATTGAAGCAAACAATTCAGCAAAGAAGATATATGGACAGCATATAAGCACATGAAAAGTTTCTGAACATCATTAGTTATTAGAGAAATGCATAGTAAAACCACAATGAGATACCACTATATACCCAGTAGAATGGCTAAAATTAAAAATACTGGTCATCCCATACCAAATGTTGGTGAGAATATAGAGCAACTAAAACTCTCTTGCACTGCTGATGGGTATAAAATGGTACAACATTAGGAAACATCTTGCTAATTCTTAAAAAGTTAAACATATACCTACTAGATGACCCAGTCATTCCACTTCTAGATAGTTATCCTTAAGAAAGGAATGCATATTTCCATTCAAGAACTTATACATGAATGTTCATAGCAATGTCATGTGGAATAGCCAAAAACTAAAAACAACCAAATGTTCAACAGGTGAATGCATAAACAAACTGTGATATATTCTTGTAATAGAATACTATTATGCAATGAAAGTGAGTAAAATATCAAAATACACAACAACATGGTTGAATCACATAACAACTAGGTGAGTGAAAGATGAAGAAAACACACTGGCCTATTTTATTATATGCAATTCTAGAAAATGCAAACTAATTTATAATGATGGGAAGTATATCAGTGGTTTCCTGGGAGAGAAGTGAGGGAAAAGAGCATGTAAAGAGATATGGCTAAAAAGCTAATGAAATGAACTAAAATTGAATTCTATAAAATATTCATTAACCCAAATTAATTCAGGAAAGAAAGAAGGGACAGAGGAACAAAAAGAAAATTGAGAAAAACATAAAACCTGTAGTAAAATGTTAGGTGTAAATTCAATGATATCAATAATTAAATTAAATTTAAATGGACTAAACACTTCAATTAAAAGGCAGAGATTTTCATAATGGTTAAAAATCAAAACCCAACTATATTCTGTCTATAAGAGAGTCTATAAGAGATGGACTATAAAGGTAAAGACATAAATGAGTTGAAAATAAATGGTTAACAAAATATTTACTATGCAATCACTGAGAATAAGAGGACCAGAGTGGCTCTATTAATATTAGATATAGGTTTCAAGACTAAGAGTATTACCAGAGTGAAAGAGAAACATTTCATGAAATTAAGAGTCAATTCATCAGGAAAGCATAACAATTGTTAATAAATATCAGCCTAATAACAGAGCCTCAAAATCTATGAGGTAGAAGTTGTCAGAATTAAAGGGAAAAAATAGACAAATGCACAATTATAATGAGAGATTTTAACACACACTCTCAGCAATCCATAGGAAGTTCTATCTGTCCACTTGAAGAAGTGGTTCCCATAAGAAAGCAGCCCGCACAGTCTAACCAGTAGAGGTTAAGGAAGGCAATCATCACTTCATTCTGGGCAGTGACATATTAGTCACCAGGGAGTTACCAATTTTGAACATCTGTGGGCAGGAGCTGTTGTGTTGGTCACTTTAGTTGATTATAATGATTCTCCACTATGGCTGTACTTCAAAATCATGTGGGGAAAATTTGAACAAGACCCATACTTGAACTCCACCATTAAAAACTTTGATCTAATTGATATGGGAATGGCCCCAGCATCTATAGTTTTCTTAAATCTGTCCAGATGATATTAATGTGCATTTATTGCTATATTATCACATATAATGACTTCTAAAAACAAACTGGACTTTTAGGTAACATCAACACCCTGGGTATATGTATTTAATTTTCAGTACATACATCTTCTTGGAACTGTCTCCTCCACCCTATTCATGTGCAGTGAGGTTTTGGATACAAGTGTAGAAGTTTACATTTTTTCCACATTGAAAGCCATTTTATTATAATCAACACTTTTCTCCACCAAGATCCTATAAGGTCCCACTTCTATTTCCAGTCCTTTCATCCATTTTTATCCTGTTTTATGTGACAAATACAAGTGTCCAATGGTCTGCCCTAGCTCAGAGTCACTAAAACTGTTGAAAGGTTGCCCATTCTCTTGGGCTAAAATAATAATCAACCTCCTCCATGTATGTGTTCTTTCCTTGATCTAAAACAAAGATCTGTTGTCTCTTCTGCCAGAAATGCCCTTTATACCTTCATATCTTCCTGGAGAATTCCTTCAAGACCTAGTGCAAACAATAGTTTTACTAAGAAGCCCTCTTGCCCCTGTCCTAATCATTCCCTCCTTTGCCCAATCTCTATACCCAGGGCATTCTTCTATCATAGTACACATCACAAGTTAGAATGATTTATTTCTTTATTAATCTATCTTCCTCACAAGACCATGAGCTATATGAAGACAAGGACCTGGTCTCTTCTTCTCGGTATTCCCAGTGCCAAGCCCTGTGGCAAATGTCCATAAATGTGTTTTTCATGGAGGGAGAGAAAGAAGGGGAGGTACATTTTTCCTGGAAATTAGAAGTCCAAAACATTACATAAACTCCTTTTGGCTCAGATGCTAGCTTTTTATAATTCTCACAAGACTAGAGTTTTAAGTAACAATAACAGCTGTTTATATTTCTAAAACATTTATCATTTACAAGGCACTGAACATAATCTTACCTAACCTCTTTGACAACCCAATATTACCCCAATATTACAAGTGAGAAATCTGATGATCAAAAACGTTGACTTGTCCAAGATCTCTGGCACATGTTTGAAAAGGAACCAGACCTTGGCCTTTGGATATTAGAATTGATCTATGTTGTTTGTTTGTTTGATTGATTATTATTGTTACATTGATAAATTGCATTGTGGTAATATTGAAGGTCAGGGCCTTCAATACATACATCACTTAAGCAACACACATTGTACCCACCAAGCAATTTCCCATCATCCAGTCCCCCCACCCCTAAGTCTCCATTGTCCATCATTTTACACTCTGCTTCCATGTGTACAAGTTATTTAGCTACCAATTATAAGTGAGAACATGCAGTATTTATCTTTCTGTGTCTGAGTTGTTTCACTTAACATAATGGCCTCCAGTTCAATCCATGTTGCTACAAAAGACATTATTTCATTCTTTTACATAGCTGTATAATGTTCCATTGTGTGTATATACCACATTTTCTTTATCCAATACTCCATTAATGGACACTTGTATTGATTCCCTATCTTTGCAATTGTGAATATTGCTGTGATTAAACATATGAGTGCAGGTATCTATTTTATATATTGATTTCTTTTCGTTTGGGTAGATATCCAGAAGTGGGATGGCTGAATCATATGGTAGTTCTATTTTTAGTTCTTTGAGAAATCTCCATACTGTTTTCCATAGAGGTTGCATTATTTTACATTCCTTCCAACAGTACATAACAGTTGTCTTTTCTCCACATCCTCACCAACATCTGTTATTTTTTGTCTTTTTAATAATAGCCATTCTGATTGGTATAAGATGATATCTCATTGTGGTTTTAATTTGTATTTCTCTGATTTTTACTAATGTTTAATGTTTTTCCATATGCTTGCTGGCCATTTGTTTGTCTTCTTTTGAAAAAAAATGTCCATTCATGTCCTTAGCCCACTTTTTAATGGGATTAATTGGGCTTTTTTGTTGTTGTTGTTACTGAGTTGTTTGAGTTCCCTGTAAATTCTGGATATTATTTCCCTCTCAGAAAATATCTTCTCCCATTCCATAGGTTGTCTGTTCACCTTGTTGATTATTTCTTTTGCTGTGCAGAAGCTTTATAGTTTAAGTTCCATTTGTTTATTTTTGTTTTCATTGCCTGTGCTTTTGAGGTCTTAGTCATGCATCCCCTGACTAGAACAATATCCAGAAGAGTTTTCCCTAGGTTTTTCCTCTAGCATTTTTGTAGTTTCAGCTATTATGTTCAAGTCTTTAATCCTTCTTGAGTTGATTTTTGTATGTGGTAAGAGATAGGGGTACAGTTTCATTCCTCTGCATGTGGCAATCTAATTTTCCCACACCATTTACTGAAAAGGGTGTCGTTACCCTAGTGTATGTTCTTGAGGCAGAAAATCAACAAAGAAACATTGGACTTAAATTGGACTTTAGACAAAATGGACTTAACAGACATTTACAGAACATTCTACCCAACTATAGAATACACATTCTTTTCACCAGCACATGGAACATTCTCCAAGATAGACCACATGTTAGGCCACAAAACAAGTCTTAACAAATTTTAAAAAATCAAAATCATATCAAATATCTTCTCAGATCACAGCAGGATAAAGCTAGAAATCAATATGAAAAGGCACTTAGGAAACTATGCAAATGCATGGAAATTAAACAACATGCTCCTGAACAATCACTAGGTCAATGAAAAAATTAAGATGGAAATTTTAAAAATTTTTCAAATGAACGAAAATGAAAACACACCATATCAAAACCTGTGGGATACAGAAAAAGCAGTGCTAAGAGGGAAGTTTATAGCCTTAAATGCCTACATCAAAAAAGCAGAAAGTTCACAAATTAACAACCTAATGTTGCACCTCAAGGAACTAGTAAAACAAGACCAAAACAAACCCTGTTAGCAGAAGAAAAGAAATAACAAAGATTAGAGCAGAATTAAGTGAAATGGAGACCAAAGACAAAACACAAAGGTTCAGTGAAATAAGAGTCGGTTCTTTGAAAAGATAAACAAAATAAGCCACTAGCTATAGTAACCAAGAAAAGATCCAAACAAACAGAACCAGAAATGAAAAGGAGACATTACAATTGATACCACAGAAATAAAAGATCATCAGAGATTATTATGAACAACTCTACACTCACAAACTAGAAGACCTAGAAGAAATGGATAAACTCCTGGAAACACACAACCTCCCGAGATTGAACCAGGAAGAAATAGAACTCCTGTTTTTGTTTCTTTGTTTTTAAAACATACTACCCCTGAGGATTAAATTAAGCTCTCTGCCTCCTGATATGAGTGAGGCTTTATTGTCTCACTCCCATAGATATGTGGGTCATTGTCAGCAATGAACAGGCTACTGAGACCTGCTGGGTTTGCTGGGTGTGGGGGCTTCCTGAGGCCCAAGTCCAAGGTCCCAGGCTCAGATCTGGCTCCCATCTCATCAGGCCGGTACTATTCTCAGGCTCAGGTGTGCAGAGGTGATGGCCAATTGTCCTCTGGAGGCTTCCTGGACAATGGAATGTGAGATGAGTCTTCATGGATGGTTAAATGGCTACATGGAGAAGAATGTGTGAAGTGCTTCAGCCAAGAAGAAAGACTTTGCAAAGCAAAATTGCCAATGCAAGAAAGTCCATAGTTTACTCCCAGGGTTTATCAAGGCTGGCACAAGTGACACTATCATGGCTTAAAGAAGACCCCACTAGCACCAGCACCTCCTCCTCCACGATGGCCTCTTTCTTTCCAAACAACTGTGTGTCTTCTATTCGCCTTGGACATGGACCTGAACAAGGCTTTTCATCAGACAGAACAGCATTGGGGGACAAGGATGACGTCTCCAGCTGTTGATGCAAAGTGAGAGGAGGCCTCTGGGAGCATCCGGTCAGCCTCTCCCTTGAGTAAGGAGCTCCCCGCAGCACCTGCACAGTGAGTGACAGGGTGCTCTGTCCCAAAAGGGAGCCCCAGAACCCTACGGAGCATCTGGAAAAATCCAGTCATTTTTGGAAAATGCCTGTCTGCGTGCTGGGACCTGGCTGCCTGAGAATCACTGTGGGCAGTTTTTAAAATACAGTTTCCCACATTTCTCCTGAGGTTATTCTAATTCCCTCAACATAGAATGTGTCTTTCAAAAACACAGATTCCCAGGCTCTATACCAGACAAGCTAAATCAGTATTACCTAGGGAGGGTGTGGGAATTGGTTCTTTTTAAAACATTCCCAGGGGGCTCCACTGTATAGCCTGTTGGGAACTGCTGGACCAGGGTTTTCCATTTTCCAGCCCAAATCTCCATCTGCCCTTCTGCCTGGCTCCCCCTGCTCTGCCCCTGCAGCCTCCAAAGCATCCAGGGCTTCCTCCTCAAGGCTCAGTGTTTGAAAAATAAAAGCCATCATCTTCCCCTAAGTCTTTTCTTTTTAAGACTAAAAAGACTATCACAGCGAGAAAAAGAGTGATTCGCCTGCTAGGAGCCTCCAGAAATTACTCTCAAAATAGTATTTGCTTCAGGGACTTCTTTTTATTATTATTCAGAAACAAAGTGGTGAAAGTATAGGGAAAATTCAAACTGATTTGTTTCACCTATGTATCCATGTATTCAAAATGCCGAGGACTTTCTTTACTCAGAGTCAGTTTTGTTTTAACAAATGACCCTGTGGAAAATCAAAGAAGGAAGTGGTTCAGGCAGAGCCATGAGTTGCCCCCAAGTAGAGCCATTGTTTGACAGGTACAGGCTCCTGGCTCTTCCTGGAAGGGGCAAGGCTCTGTCATTCAGAGTCAGCCTCCCTGCGGAGCCACAATATCGAAAGGTGAGACGTCCAGCTTCATTAGGGTTGGGCTCTGGATCTGGGAACGAGGAACCATCTGCAGATTCATGTCTTGGGAACTTAATTGGGTTGGAACGCTGAAAAGGAAAGCCAGAGGCTGCAATGCATGAACCTCATCCTTCAATTAGAGGTCTGGCCAGTGAGAATTAACTAGTACAGGGGAGGGAAGACTTGAAAGGCATAGTTACCCGGGGGCAGAGCCTGAGATCACAATGGTACAACGTTAAATGCAGGTGTTTGCAGTTATACTGGATTTATTTTTTCATTGGTCAAGGACTGGTCCAGTTAGTTCCAATGGGACAGGTAGGTTTCTCCAGTGGCCTCCCCTCTGTGTGCTGACCACCTTTCTTTATGACAAGCTTGATGTTTGGCAGGGGCTTAAGACCAAACGTTGGAGAAATAAAGTAGGCTGTTAACCATCCAACTTAAATAATGTTTCTTTGTCTTTGGTGGAGACACTCCATCCCAAACTACCCAGCCACAGAACTGCATTGCTGCCTGAGACAAGGAGATAGGGACAGGTTAAGAATCTCTGCCACAGAGATGGCATCGTCCACCTAATATTTTCACCATCCTCAAAATTCTCGCTCATGCTTTATCCCAACTTACCCTCAAAAAATTCATTTCTGTAGATAAGGTAAATACTATAATCCCATTTTACAGATAAAAAATGTGAGGTTCAAAATGTATTTTACTACCAAAGGTGACACAGGTGGAAACAGCAGAGCCAGGACTCAAACCGCAACTCCCCGGCTCCTCAATGAAGGCTGTTTCTGAAAGATGAGCTGCTTTCACGAAGGCTAAAGGGACTACATGCACCAGGGCACAGCGGGACACAGAGCCTCATGTTCTGGCTCCTCAGGGTGCCATTCTAAAAATGTTACCCTTCCTGTGGTTAGCATGACTTTGTTTCTGAGAATTACTTGGGTCATGGCCTAGATGGAAGAGCAAAGTCCTAGGGACACAGAGCCTGGCGCCTCCTCTTGCCACAAGCAAATCTCATCCAAGACTCCTAGATTCATAGACCCAGCATTGACACTTACTCATAAAAGCACCACCCTCTCTCTCTGGAGTCCAAGCGAGAAATGTAGCGATGTGTACACTGAGGATGGGGAATTCCTTTTGGAAGGGAGAGGAGACTAAAGTCCTTCAACCCCAGGGAATTTGACAAGAGAGAATGGATGGGGAAGGAGAAGCGCAGTTTAAGAAGCCAGACGGAGAAGCAGTCCCACGGGGAAACTATCAGGAAAGTAACTCAGCACCGTCACCTCCCACCAAACTCAGGGCACAACTAATCCCCTTTACAGCCTCTTGTAGCCATGTGCCTTTACCTAACTGAGCCCTGCAGTTACCGCGTGGAAATCTCAGAGGCAAACCAAGACGGGATGAGGGAGGAAGAAGGATGCTGCAGCAGGGTACCTGGAAGGCGGGGTCCCCAGGAGGGCTGGAGAGCAGGCGGAGGATGAGGGGTGGCAGCAGCAGGAGATGCAGTCACACCAGCCCTTTGCTAGCCAATATGGTGACCTCCTGTGAGCTGTAAAAGAAACAGGCATTGCTTTCTCAAGACACTTTATGGCCATCTGCTGGAAAATTCTTATAATGGTGGTATAAACTTAGGGTGACAAGAAAGATGACCATTGCTCCCTGGGGTTGTATTGGCACCTGCAGAAGCAAAAGTAGAGCCCTGCCTCTTGGGGTCTGGGGCAGAACCAGCCAGGGGTATGGTCACCAAGGCCAGGGCGAGGCTCCATCATGAATAATTGTTAATAATTAGGAGGACAGCACCTGGAACCTGGGGAAGGTCAGACTCTGCCTTTGGGGTTCCCTCCAGTTCTTGCTCAGATAAGGGCGCCTTGTCTCACGCACAGGAGAAGGGGTGTCGAGACAATGAGCCGCAACCTGGCGTTCTGAGGTCCTCGTCTCCATTTCCTCCTCGCCAACCTTCTCCTTCCCCCGAGCCTGGTCTGCTGTTTCAAACACTTGCTTCTAGGTCCACTCAGACTGTCACAGTCTTCATGGCAAAGATACAGCAAAGAGATGTTCAGAGGACAGAAAGAACTTCACCTGGGTTTAGGATTCTGGGGGAATCTGGGGTTCATCTGGCCCAGCCCCCTGATTTACAGATGGTGCAGCTAAGGCCCACTGAGGGGAAGGGACTGGTCCTCATTTTCCACAGATGATGAGCCAGAATTAACTCAGGCCTCCTAATTCCCTGAGCAAGCTGCCTGAAGACCGCATCTGGAGCTTCAAATGGCCCTGGAAGCTCAGTTCCAGGAAAAACATACACTGTGCTCCAAGGTTCACGGGAGCCACAAGCACAACCTAACTAAGCCTCGGGCCTGCAGCCCACAGGGACCTCCAGGCACATGTGAAACCACACAAACAGCAACTTACCATGCAGCCCAACAGCACACAAGCACACATGGTACACGTAACACGTGTGCACAGGCTACTTGGAATACTAATAGCTCCCACTTATCAAACTTCCTTAATGTGCAGTCTCTGTAAATCACTGGATAATTCACATTCATGATCTCATTATCCTCCCGAAAATCCCCTTGGTTAGCCCCATTTCACAGATAGTAAACTGAGGCTTGGAGAGATAAGTAACACACCCCAAATCAAACAAATACCATATGATTTGTGTGTCAGAGTGAGGTCTCAAACTATCTATCCCAAAAACCCATGTTCTCTCAATTAATTATGCCATCACATGTCATATGTAGCTATGTTATAATAATAAGTAATGTTAATATAGAAAGGAGAATAATATAGACTTATAATAATGATGATGATGATAATGGTAATGATGATGGTGATAGCTAACTTCTTAAGGTACTGTTCTAAGCCAATCATTGTTCTAAGACTTTTCCATGGATTAACTCATTTCATCAGAACGGTAACATTATGAATTAGGTAGCAATTTCTAGATGAGAAAACAGCTGGGCAGGTTTCCCGAGGCCCCACAGCTGGTGAGTGGAGAGCCTGGATATGAACTCAGCCCTGGGACCTCGTGTGGATCCAGATGAGGAGGACACTCTGTGGTCAGCCCGCCCTGGGCTCTGGACCCACTTGGAGGATGGCTCCTGCCACCCAGCCTGCGGGCCCCTCGGGAGGATTGCTCTCACAACCCTCTGCTCACCTTTGCTGAATTTGCAGCTCCAGTCAGCCAGCTCAAAGGCAGAGCTCTGGGTCTCCTGGCAAGGGACAGCCAGCAGGGCCAGCCCTGGAGACTGAGCGTCTCCAGGGAAGGGAGGGAAGGGAGTCAGCACTGCTTGTCCAACACCTGAGAGCTCTGGCTCTCCAGAGCACGAAGGCACGAGGCCATTTTCCAGGCGGCTGAGCTCAAGGCCTCGGGGAGGCCAGGCCGCTGACAGGGCTGTCCCCAGCACCGTGTGCAGCCACTCACTCCCCGCCCGCCCACCCTTGCACCTGGCCTCCCAGGCTTTTGTCCCCACACCCTTCCCTTTCCTCCAGAGACAGCCCCTCTCCAGCCCCTCTCTTTCAGCAGATCAATCCATTTTGTATGAGCAGAGGAGTGAGGAAGAGATCAAGCTACAGAGACTGAATGCACGGCCCGATAAGAGAAGCAAGAAGAACCGTCCATGCCACAAGGGGCTGTGGAGGGGATAATAGCCGGGACCCTGTGTTCTGTTCGACCACACAATGGGCCGAATTCAGCAGGTGCCCTCCTGGTCTCTAATCTAGTGGGAAGGGCACATGTGCAGTCTATTAGCATTTATTTTCCCTTTCTGCATTGTACTGATAACCTAGTTTCTGACCCAACCTC
>VBSM01002608.1:157763390-157869553 GCA_008086735.1 Cheirogaleus medius | reverse complement strand
AAGAACCTCAAACTCTCTACCTTTTCAAAGCACATCAGTAATTTTTTTCCCAACTGAACCAAGGTGACTCCTACAAAGGATTTACCATTCTGGATCGCAACGACGGTTCAAGAGCTGAGGGACAGGTAGCATTCCTCGGGCTGTATTTATAAATTCACTAATAGAAATCAACACAAAGGATGAGCCTCAGCAGCCGAACACACAGCTGTCGCAGAAACCAGGAACCCAGATAGGCAAATGCTCCCAATCAGCTCTGCTTCCCAGAGAGCCTGAAACTGAGCACACGGCGCCCTGACCCAGGCGGTGCCACCCTGCGATCACCCGGTGGTCAGCGCTGTTATTCATCCGTCATTTATTTTTAACAGAATTTGCCCAAAGTAAAATGGGGAGTTTAATCAATAGGTAATGATTCTGAAAGCAGACATTTCATGGAACCCTCTTAAGCTCTTCTTCTGAGAAAACTAGCAAATTGCTCGTAATCATAGAAAGTGGTGTCCTCCGCAGCCAATGCCTTTTGTTCATTACTGAGCCTCCCAGGCCAGAGTTAAACATATTGACCATTGTCTGTTCTAAAACAACAATTGGATAAATGAGAAGACAGCCGAGACGTGGCCACTGCGTAGAATATCGGGGTTGCCATCTGAGCCCGAAATTTATGCTGTGCATGTGCCGGTTTTGTGCTGTCCTTTTGTATTCCTTCTGTGACTTAAAATAACCCACCAACATAACAAAATGAATAGGCATTTTTAACCCAAGGGAAATTTCCCAGACTCCACAGCTCTGCGGTATGGTTGTGTAAACATTAAGAGAAATTCTGATTCACAACTTCATCTTAGAGAGTAATTTCTCACAGAAGTCTGACCTCCTGCCACCCTTGAAAGATATAAAAATCTCCAGGAAATTGGCCACATATATGAGAGAACAGGAACATGGAATGAGTGACACCCTCATTCTGACCCAGATAGGCTTTTTTTCTTTGCCTGGAAGGGTCCCAGCTTCCTAAGCACGAAAGTGTGAAGGGGCTGAAAGGTTGGTTTTGAAGGCCCACAGGCCTGGCACTTGTGTTACGTTGGTTCAGGGAAGTGGAGGAGGAAATGTTCTGTTTGTGGGTGACAAAGAAGGGCATGCCACTTGAACTTTAACTTCTTCTAGTCGATATAGTCCTAGGCAGATGACCCTAAAGACCAAATTAGCAGGATTTGAATTTTGAGTCATTTCTCTAAGAGTAGAGGCTATGGTTAACACTAGCTGTTCGCCCTTTCTTCCCCATGCTTTTTTGAAAATGCCAAAGAACAAAGAAGATACTAGGTTGGGGAGTGACATGGCCAGGCCTAGATGTGGATCAGGCACTGGCCCTCAAATCTCCATGCGCCCATTTAGAACTGGAGACTAACACAAGGCTAATGATAAATGAAGGGTCCCAGCGAAGTTCTACTACCTGCCTGCTCACAAGGATGGTCTATAGAAACCCAACCCAGGTTGGCAGAGTCTCAGGCTTGGAGGCCACAAAAGCCAGGCAGGGAATGCAAATTATTGAAATAAGTTGAGAAAGAACCTTCCTTGGCCAACTGGAAAATAGGACCCTGGATTAAGGGCAGCCACTTCTTAGCTGTAGTGTCAGGATGTTGCTAGATAGGAATGGAGGCCTGTGTTGCCAGACATCCCAGACTTTGAGAAGATACAGAGAATCTATGTTGATTTATATTGTCAAGTAATTCATAGTTTTATAACACTGTGCTGGCCAGGTCTGGACCTCAGGCTGTCCATGGGCAAAGTTCGTCCGAAGAACATTAAATTTATGATCTTTGTCATTACCAGGCATCTCCCCAGCATCTGTTTGAACCAATAACTTTTTCCTCCAGGAAAATTAAGTAAGTAATTCTGCCTCTCTGGAGCTTAGTGCCCACTATGTAGAAGATAATTAATTCCCAACAACAATTCTAGATGTTTTCTTTAAGGTTCATTCAGATAATCAAAGTGTCTTAAGCACTAGGGGTACAAAGCTGATAATTGAGGCCCTTACTCTCATGGAGCTCACATTCTACAGGGGAAGGTGGGGAGAAAGGCATAAAATATACAAGCATCGATATACATATAAACACATTCACACATATATATTCATGCATACACATGCATACATATTGCACACACACACATTCACATTGTGGATGGATTGAGCTATGTGTTGCAGGTGAAGCCAATAGGGTATGCACATGGTTTGGATATGGATAATAAAAGAAAGAGGATAATTTATACCATGGTGTACTACTCAGCCATAAAAAATGATGAATTAATACTTTTGTAACAACCTAGGTGGACCTGGATGGGATGATGAAATCACACCTAAGGGGTGCAATGTACACTATCTGGGTGATGGGCACACTTACAACTTTG
The DNA here is from genome assembly GCA_008086735.1 of Cheirogaleus medius. Lineage (NCBI taxonomy): Eukaryota > Metazoa > Chordata > Mammalia > Primates > Cheirogaleidae > Cheirogaleus > Cheirogaleus medius. The sequence goes on along the minus strand of VBSM01002608.1, from coordinate 157,867,159 downwards.
ACTCAAGCTGTACAAAAGCAATCCATGCAACCAAAACATTTGTACCTCCGTAATATTCTGAAATTTAAACAAAACAGGGATAGCAGGGCAATAACTTGAAATAATGACTTAGCTTTCCCTAATATTTCAGTTGTCATTAAGTAATATAGGTAACTTGTTAAATTACATAATTGTAAATTAGATAAACATCTATAAATAAACTTTTCATGTAATTTGAAATCTTAAAAAAAAAAGATGGTACTTAGATCTGTAGCTTTAAAACAAGTGAATAAAGAGGACTGTGGCCATGAAGAAGTTTGGGGAAGAATCAAGAGTTTTCAATTGAACTTTTCAAGTCTGAACTGGGCATTAGACATCCATGTGGCAAAACCAAGTAGGGCCCTGAAGACCAGAACAGGAAAATAGCAACATGCAAGACTACCTAAGAATTCAGGAGAAGTAGATCGAAAATCTCCAAAGCTGCCTGTAATAACATGGACAATCACCATATCTAGTAGGAAAACTGACTTAGGAGTCTGAGTTCTCTATATCACCAATCTTTCAATCATGTTATACGAATAGTTGCAGAACAATTATTTTAATGATTTTATGAGGAAGTTGTGGGAAATACGCCTCTTTAAGCTTTTGTAGATCTCTTTAGACATACTACTCAAGGAAGCATTTCTATTCTTCACTAGAAATAGGCCCTGGAGTCAGCTTTCCTTGCTTCAATGTCATAGGCCAAACCCAAGTCCCAGATAGTGGCTTTGACACCTTGAGCCATGGAACAGGACAGTTAAAGGAGTGGCCTCTCTAGTCTGCTTGTGTCCAGCCACACACTCTCCTGAGGGCATCCTGGGAGTGCCAAGAGCTACACATTGATCTTTACTAACTAAAATAATTATTACTATGCTATGAAAAGTGACTCATTAGTCTGTCATGGTAACCATGCCCACCTAGAGTGTTTTGTTCCTAATAGAGCTCAGAGGTTTATAGTAACCACAGTACTCTGAAGTTCCTGTGATTTTTGACAGCATGTACACTCACCACCGCCTCCTCATATACTGAGTCCTTTCCCTCCCAAGGTACTTTGTCAGTGTCTGGTGGATTTGCACACTCCTCCCAAAGGTCATCGTGGGATGTCAAGTTACCATGAGAAGGAGGACAGCCTTAAACCAAAACAAAGGCAGATTGAGCCTCCAGAAGAAATTAAACCCCAGAGTAAAAGATGTTCCTATGTCAAGTGGGTGGTGAATATCGGGGCTCATTTGGACCAGTTGTCACTGACTATAGAAAAAATAAAAATAAAAGAGGACCTAGATCACTATTCTACTTTGTGAAATGGTCCTCCTTTTTCCCCAGAGAAGGGTCTTAGCCTTAACAGAAATGGGCAAGGGTCTCAATTGTGCTGCAGAACTGGTTCGAACCACTGCTCAAAGTGAAAGAAAAAATACTTGCTTTATTAAACCCTCCCAGCCAAAAATCAGCCTATTCAGATTAATATGCCTCCCAATATTGCTTTCCAAATGTTAGGAGCAATGACCTGGAAAAGTGAAAATCTTTATTTAAGAGTGTTGATGTCTGCATCTATACCGATGGATCTTTATATGTCAGAATAACAAAACAACCATTGGTTGCAGTTAAATTATCTTTCACTGTCCAGATATGAAACTTGCTATTGCCCCAGCAAAAGCCTCTAGAGAGTAGAGCTATAAAATAGGAGTGTCTGTTTAGGACATAGAGTCACAGGGGAGTGTCACGCCTACCCTAACATTAGAAGAAGCCAGATAAGCAATAACATTATAGTTTTTAAGCCCATCAGAGAGCTTAGAATATCAATAAGCCTAAATGAGTTAAATTCCAGAAAGTAATGAGTCCTTTCTTAGAGAGTAAAGACCACAGAGGCTCTCAACCTTAGTGGAGTAGTAGAAGAAGGAGGAATTCAGCACAGACAAAAGTAAGGAGAAACCACCCAAACATTTCATAAATCTCTCGTGGCCACATGTGAGCTGGTAAGACAGGAAGTCCATGGGATCCTTTCCACAAACCCCTCCCAAGTGTAGGGGAAAATATTAAAGATTCGGAGCAGGGCCGAAACCTGAAAGACATCCCTCCTTCTAAGGCACGTGGGGCCTTCTCTAAGTGCAAGACAGTATTACCCATTGCAGGTGAGAAGGGACAGGGAAAGAGAGCTGAGAAAATCTCCCTGAGACAGTGTAGACTTGCACCAGTGACCGGAGCAGTTGACTTACGGCTGGGACCAGGCAGGCAGGCAGGGCAGCCAGGGGAAATCCTTTCAAGGCTATGAGGATCTTCACATAGTGCACTGCAGTAGCCATCTAAAGGCCAAGAGTGGGGTAGCGTGATGGAAAGACACCTCTCAAGAAACAAAAGCCAGGAGAGGGACTGTAAAAAAAAAAAAAAAAGATGATTCTTCCATGACCCAAATAGTTGGCAATGGGACAGAAGGACAGAAGGTTTAGAAAGCTATTGTGCTTAAAGAATGTGCTTAAAAATGTGCGTATTGTGCTTAAAAAATGGACAGGTTTAGAAAGCTATTGTGCTTAAAGAGATCTCCCAGATCTCAAGTCCTGCTGAAAGAAGAGTCTTGATCACATTTAAATCTAGACAAGAACTGGATCTAACGAGAGCTGCAACAAAGCCCAGGCTCAGCTCAACTACATATTGGATTAACTCATCCTTGCACGCTACCAGCCTGACAGGAAAGGAGCTTGTCCTTTTCTAGGAATAAAGTTTATTCATTTCTACTCCTTCAGACATTTTATATGTATGTTCTTGCACACAGGAAAAAGATTAGGAGACAAAGAAGTAAAAAAAATATTACCACAATCAAACAAAAAAGCAATGGATTCAGATCCAAAGAAAGTCCAGATGTTGGATTTATCATATAGGGAATTTGGAAAAAAAAACTATGATAAATACATTAAAGGATCTAAAAGAAATTGTGGACAATATGTGAAAAGATGGGGGATTGGACTAGGGAAATGGAAACTATAAAGGAGAACAAAATGAAAGTGCTAAAAATAAGAAATAGCATCTCAGAAATGAATAATTCATTTGATAGAGTTATAAACTGGACACAGTATAAAAGAGGATTTGTGAACTTGAAATAAGAAATTATCCAAATTAAAATATGTAGAAAGAAGATTTGATGGAAAAACCAAACAGAGCATCTGAGATCTTTGGAACATTATTAAATTGTCTAACATATATGAAATTAAAGTCTCAGAAGAAAAGATAGCATGAAACAAAAGGAATATTAGAAAAGATGCTGGCCAAGAATTTCATAAAACTAATTAAAAACATCAACTCAAAGACCCAAAAAGCTCAACAAACCATAAGCAGGAGAAAAACAAAGAGAAACATCATCTTGGCAACCAGAGTGCTAAAAATCAAAATTAAAAAAAAGCTTGACAGCAACCAAAGAAGAGGACCCATTACACACCAGAGATCCGTGACATTCATACATTACAAATAGTGGCTGAATAGCAACAACAGAGTCTAGAAAATAAGGTGATGACATGATTAATTTGATAAGGCTAATTTTAAATACTGTTGGCCGAGAATTCTATGTCCAGCAAAATATTCTTTTAAAAGGAAGGTGAAATACAGACTTTTTCACACAAACAAAATCTGAGAAAATTTTTTGCCAACAGACTTGCACCATAAGAAATATTAAAAGAAAGTATTTCTGGCTGCAGGAAATGATACCAGATGGAAATTTGGATCTTTACAGAGAAATAAAGAAGATCATAAAAGCTTAGAAATATGTGCAAATATTTTTTAAGTTTTTGTTCTTCATTCTCTTCCCTTCTCATCCTTCTCTTTCTTCCTCTTCCCATCCAGCCATACACACACACACATACACACACACACACTTTTAACAACCTACACACCTCAAAAAGCAAAAGAAAAAAAAGGATTATAAAATGTATTACATTTGTAGAAGTAAAAATTATAGAAGAACAAAGAGCAGGAAGGATAAAAATATATTAATGAAACAGAATAGAGAGTTTAGAAATAAACCCACATTTAATATGGTCATATGATATTTTTAAATCAAAAACTAAAGTCAATTCGATGAGGAAAGGAAAGAATTTTTTGAAAATGGTGCTGGAACAATTGGACATCCAAACTTCAAAAAGAAAAAGGAAAAAGAATCTCACCACCTACCTCTCTTCATGGACAGAAATTAATTTAAGATGGATCATAGACCCAAACACAAAAGGTAGGACTATCAAACTCCAAGAAGAAAACATAGGAAAATATTTTCAAGAAGTTCAATCAGAAAAAAATATTCTTAGAAAGGACACAAATAACGTAAAATATAAGAGAAAACAATGTTGGATTTCATCAAAATTTAAAACTTCTAATAATCACAATGCATCATTAACAGTATGTAGAGACATGCTAATGACTAAAAAGATTCTGACCAAAAAAAAAGTGTATCCAGAATGTATTTCACAAGCTCCTACAAATTAACAATAAAGGACAAGTGGGCAATTTTTAAGTGGGGCAAAACACACTAACAGAAGCTTAACAAAGGAAGATACAGGAATAACCAACAAATATGAAAATACTCTTGATATCATTAGTCATCAGGGAAAAACACATTAAAACTACAATAAGATGCCATTATATCCACTGGGATGAGTAAAATCAAAACCGCTGACAAAACAAACTTTTTAGAGGATATGTAGCAACTGAGACTCTCATATGTTGCTGGTAGGATTGTATCACGGCACTACCATTTTGGAGAACTGTTTGCCATTGTCTTATAAAAGTAAACATACATACATCTACTCTATGACACAGAAATTCTATTCCCAGCTATATACTCAAAAGAAATGAAAACATATGTCTACAATAACAGTTACATAAGAATTTTCATAACAGCTTCATTCATAATAGCTCAAAACTAAAAACCATTCAAGTGTCCATCAACAGAAGAATGGATAAACACATTCTGATATATTTGCACAATTAAATATTATTAATGAATAAAAAGGAATAAGTTAGCAATACACACAATAACATAAGGCATGATACTAACCAAAACAATCCAGAAACAAAAGAATATATACTGTATAATTTCATTTATATGAAGTTCAAGAATGAATAAAATTGACCTATGATGATAGAAATTATAAAGAACTTACCTTAGGCAGAGAAGACTTGACTGGAGGAGAGAATGGGAGAAGTTTCTAGAATGATGGAAATGTTTTACATGTTGTTTTCATGTAACAATTATGGCAATTATGCAAAGGTATACAATTGTCAAAATTCATCTAATTGAATCCTTAAGATCTATGCATTTTATTTCATGTAAATTAAGTATCAATAAAATGTGGATAGATGGAAACATGAAAAAATATTACTCAACACATTTATTGAGCACCTGTATGTGGCAGATACTTTACTACTTGATGGGGATAAAAACAGATTCAAGGTATATATGTTGCCTTAACAGAGCTTACATCCCTTGAAGGAGTGAGTTAGCACCTTCCCTTCCAGGGAAGGAGTTAGGACATTCTTTTATCCTATGAGATTTTTAAAAATAAAGAAAGGGGGAGAAAAGCTCGTATGAGAGTATGATTTGATCTGAGTGACAGAGAAAACTGTATTGCTCCTAGTTTATGGGTCTCCCCAACAGCTGTTGGCAGGGGGGAGGGGCTGGAACCCAGAAAATCCAGAGCCTCAATACCCCATGGGGGGAGGTTTGACCAGTAAGAGACAGAAGATAGGAAAGAGCTGAGAGAGAAATTTCTTTCCCTCCCTCCACGCCTGCCCCCACGTGGACCCTTCCAGGTGCAGTCAATCCACGTGGCCCCTCTCAACGGAACAGATACAGGCTGTTTCTCACTCTTGCTACCTTGGGAGTAACCCCCCCCCCAATAAACCAGTAGCCTATAAGCTTGGCCTCAGCCTCTGTTTTCTCTGTTTTCTAGGTACCTAAGCTTGAACTTAACTCTAAGATATTTTTGAAAAGGAAAACACCAGTAAGTTTTAATAAGCACTGAGTTTTTGCCATGTGTGTTTCTCTAAGTGCTTTACCTGATTAACCCTATCTAATCTTCACAATAGCCATAAGCAATAAATATTAATATTTATTATTATCCTTATTTTAAAGATGAGAAAATAGGCACAGAGAGGTTAGTAACTTACCCAAGGTGACACAGTAAGTGGTGGAACAAGTAGACTAAATCAAGCAGCCTGTTTCTCGAGTCCACTTCCCAACCACCACGCTGTAATTCCTCCTTCATATTCAATGAGAGCAAAACAGTGAGCACACCTGGCGCGATGCCTGTGACAAAATGAACGTATTAAAGAAATTGAACATGCATTAGGAAGCTAGAAATACAAACGCGAAGCTCACACTAAACCTGCACGTTGCAGCTGAGGGCCTGTAAGCATTCCACCTCAGATCTTTCATACGAATTCATTTCCCCCAGTGCGCAGGTGTGTGCACACCCGGGCACACTCATGTGTGCAAGAGTCCCAGTGAGGCAGTTTACAATTCAGAAAAGCACACCGACCACAGTGGATATGGAAACGGAAGACAATTGTCCTTATCTCTCTCTCTCCAGCCCTCCGCGATCCCTGAAGTCCTTGCCAATGCACTAAGAGACTTGTCACACGATAATGAAAAACTGAAATGTGACAGATTCAATTACAATTTATATTTTCACTTAACAATCAATTACCTTCCCCTTATTGGTGGAACATCATTAAGCAATGATACCAGCTCTGGAGAGAAATCCTCTTGGGGAGGGGAGCAGCTGGCCCAGAGAGAGTTGAACGGCGTTTTCAGTCTCCCAGGAATCTGGGGAGAGGCAGAAGGGGAGGCAGGGAACAGGAAGAGTGGCGAGGAAGGGTTGGCTTCCTGGTGCTGTCCAGAGTGAGTAAGGAGCTGTTCTCTGCTTGTCTGTGCCAAGAGAGAAGGGCTAAGAAGGTGCCTGGCATCCCCCTGCCCCTGTTCGTGTGTCTGCGGAGCTTCCTTAGGATCTAAAATGAACAAGAGAGGGGAAGCCCTATTGTATGTCACCCAGAGCAGCTGAGCCCTGAAGTTAAATGTTTGCAAATCAAGGATGAAGGATCTTGGGAGCAGCACTGAGGACCAGGCAAGGGTGCGCTAGGCAAAGGCATCTTCTTGTGCACAGCCTCTGCTAAGATCTTTGGAGAGGCTGGGGGAGGCTTGATTCGCTCGCTCCCCAGGTGGGCTTTGTAGAACTCAAGAGGCTCTCCAGGGGTTCTGCATCTTGGAAGCAGCAAGGATAAGCCCTGCACAGATGGCGCCTCCTCCAAACAGCAGCTGCCCAGGAGGATGAAAATCGAAATCCCAGCTTTCCTTCAGTAGGATGTAAAGAAGGGACGGAATCCCAGTGCATCATTCTTCCCCCCTCTCTTTCTCTTCTCCTCGGGGCTGGGGCCAGACTGGGACAACATCTTCCCTTCTAAAGCCCCCACCACCACCACCACCGCAGCCAGAACGCACTTTTAAGCACACCAATCTGACCATGTCACCTAAGGTTTAAAACTTCTCATTGTTATAAAATAAAGCCTAAATTATTTCACATGGCATTTGAAGGGGATCAGAATATGCCACCCCAAAATATGCCACTTTGCCATATGGATTATTTTGAGCTGAAAGCCACTGGCAATCAACAGATGCAGGAAGTTCTCTGCCCTCCCCTTATCTGCCTAAACGCAGGGCAGAAATTTCCTTTGTGAAAGGAGCAGACTCTTATCCCCAGAGAAGGGAGTCCACACCAAGATGGGTTTGCATACACAGACCTCCCTAAAATAGCCCTTATCTTCCATTGGTCCCGCCATGTATTTCCTAGCCACAGCCCCACAGTTTATCATCCTCTGAAGCCCAAATCCTCTTTCCTTTGTTAAAATGGTATATAAGCCCCCAAGTCTAACTGCTTCTTTGAGTTTCACTTCTTTTCTGTAAACTCCTGTTCATGTAAATATTAATAAAAATTGTGTGCCTTTTCTCCTGTTAATCTGTCTTTTGTTAGTTTAATATGCAGGACCCCAGTCACCGAACCCAAGAGGGTAGAGGAGAAGTTTTTCCTCCCTGACACATTCAAAGTCCTCCTCAATCCTGCCTCTGTCTCACGCACCCTCCAGACATCCATTCCCTAACCGGTATTACCTCTTAAGTGCTTCCTGGAATTTACACATATTCTTGCATTTTTCCAGCTTCTCCACTTGACCCAACTCCAACTAAACCTTTGAAGCCGCTTCAAATATTTCCCTCTCCTAAAGCCTTCCTTCAACATCCCCAAGCAATGGATGGCTCCTTTATCCTGTTTCCAAAACACTTTGCTCCCACACTATTACAGTAATTACGGCACAACATATACTACCCAGTGAAGGTAGTCAAACTGCCTGAACTCAAACCCCAGCTCTGCCTCTATCTAGCTATGTGTGCTCAGACTAACTGCTCATCCACTTGGCACCTCAGTTTCGTCACCTGTAAAATGGGATTGGTATAACCTATGTCTCAGGTTGGTTGAAAGGATTAAATGAGTTGCTACATGAAAACCCCTTGGCTCAAAGCCTGAGGAATACTAAGTGTTCAATAAATGCTGGTTATTAGTTATTTGATTTTTGGTTTGCTTAGAGTTTTCTGAAAGTGTCAGTTAAATCTTAATGATCTTTGTACCCAATGTCAAAAAACCTTTCACAGAGCTTGGCATGTCACAAGCTCCCCAAAGAAACACAAAAAGTGTACTGAATGAAGGAGCAGATGTACAGATATTGGGAAAACAATAGCTGCTGGTATTCAGAACTGTGAATACATAGTTTTGGGTAACATTTCAACTGGTGATGCTGTCAAATGTGCTTACATGGGAGTATTGTGAAAACATTCTAAGGGCTGATACTGTCAAATGCATTGAGGAACCACTGTGAATGTTGACATTGTCAAATGGGGTGTCAAATATGGTTATATGAAAACAATGTAACCGCAGTGTATGTGACACATAGATCTGTATTAAAGATACTGTACCAAAGAACAAGGTTAAAGCAAAGTACAGTCTAAATAAAATCCAGTGTCCTACCTCAGTTCATTATCTTAAAACTGCGATGAATCCGGAAATTAGGAAAATATTAATTCTTTTCAAAACATTGTGTTGCCCTGGGTAGGGGCGGAGGTTGAAAGTTAAGATCAAGGGCCCCTAAGGGTAGGATCCCAGGAAGAACGGCAAAGGTGTCCCCCACCAACACCCAGGGCAGAAGGGGTGGCCTACATGAGGCTTCTGCCCATCTTTTAGTCTGACTTCATGGAGCTGGGGATGGCAGAGCAAGGAGGTAGTCATGGCCCAGATGCTCCGGTGGCAATCTGCGTCTTCGGCATAAACGCTGGAGTCTGCCATTGCTTAGACCAGCCCCAGGGAGGGTCAGAGATAAGATGCCCTCTCTCCCCGGCACAGGGGTCCTGACCTGGCTGTGACAGTGAGGTCCCTGTATGATGGCCTGGATGACACAACCCAAGCCCACGCCTCACCCAGAGCTCCACTGTGACGCCATCACAATTTCTAGGACACTTGAGTTACCTGTCACACATTATATCATTCTCTCTTTCTGAAAAGTAGCCCATTATTTTCTAGCTTAAAATCAAAAGAAATACAAAAAGACAAAAATACCCTTCTCTGTGTACTGCATTAACTTCTCTATTGTCTCCAGGAGAGAAAAATTATAGTTTTTGTCTTACAACTGGTGGTCACATCATGTCTGAAATCAAGTGTCCAGGTTAGGAAGGGGAATAACAGAATTACCTAAAATTTTTGGCAATATGCATCAAGAACCACAAAATGTTTTTTCCTCTGTTTGCAAGGTTCACATCCTTTGTTCCATAATTTCAAATCTGGGAATTAACTCTTAGAAAATTATCAATGACGTGGTAAAGATATCTGTACGAAGATTTTCATAGCATCATTTACAATAGGAGAAAGTTTACATGAGCTGGGTACAACAAATATCCAACAATACTAGAAAGATTAGGTAAGTTAAGAACATATAATACGATACAATATGATATGATATGATATGATATGATACACATCCACTGAAATGGAGCTTGGGAAAATGTCTCAATACGAGGAAATATTTGTAAGTGAAAACCAGGAACACAAATTATAATTATCATGGGTAGGAAGAAGAGATGAATAAATGCTCTGTATTAGATACAGAAAGTCAATCCTATTCAACCCCAAATATTGAACCTGAACAGTTCCTTCAAAGCTCCTTGTCTTGGTAAGAAGTTGCCTGCAAATACCCAAATATTTCCTTCTCCTACGCAGTGTGCCGCTGCCTGTGAGGTGCCACCACGGGGCACCCCACCCACACCCCCAGGAACATCCATGTCCCCTGGTGCAGTGTTTAAGTCAGGATCAGGCAGGAAAGCACCACCACGGGCAGCAACAACCACCCAATCTGACTCTGAATCCCACCTCTGAGAACATATCTTCATAATGGTATTCAAAAGGATAAAACTTCACGTATATGAAGATATTCACGGCAGTAGCATATATACTCTTAAAGATACTGATAACTGCAGAAGAACAGCTCAGTGGGCCCTGGCATTTATGTTAGAATATTCTGTAGTTGTGAAGAGGGGTAATTGGAAGCCTATGCTTACAGTTAAAGGAGAGACCAAAATTATATATTTGCACTATGATTATGGCAGTGTAAAAATATGTATGCTGTGGCCAAAACACAAAAGAAGCCAAGAATTGAGTTATTCTGTTAGGAAAAAAGGGAATTGAAGAATTAGGAATGTGTTTTTCATCTTTAAAAAAAAAACAACAACAACAAATCCTCAAATTTTTTTATAGGGTCATACACTGAGATCTCCTTCAGAGCCAGTTGGTGGTTCTTTAGGAAGGCCCCTAACATCAGAGGATTTAGAATTCAGGCAGGCCCTGTTGGCTTTGTTGTTCTGAATATTCCATAAAATTCACAACCTCAGGTCAGATGGCATCGGCCTGCTCCCCCTTTAGAGTTTTTCTGATTTTAAGATGCTTCTGAAATTCTTCCTTTTGTTTCCTGCTTGTTTTGTATACTTGAATTATTGATTTAACTAATCAGTCAGTGCTCACTAAGTGTTCCTGAAGAGCTTCTCCACTTGTTTCTGTGACTTGGGTGACACTCAGTTCTGAACTCTGGTAGGATGCACTCCAAGGGGTCAACGCCACCTGTTCTGAGGGGTGGTGGGCCCCCTGCAACGGTGGACTGCAGTGAGCTGTCGTGCCATGGGAGGTAAGAGTTGGGGACAAGGGGGACGAGGGACCCAAGCAGTGGGGTCAGGTGCTTCGCACTCATTGACAATCCAGGTCAGAGCAGGGTTGATTATAATGGCTGATATTTTTCGGATCTTTGTTCCATGTCAGTAATGCTATAAAATGTGTCTCAACATGGTGGGATATAAACATGAGTTTTCTGGATCCATGGCCTTTAATCAAGCCTCATCTAATCTCCTGTTCCCATCCCTTAATAGCACTTTCATCAAATTTCATAACTTTCTCATCACTTTTAGTTGTTAAAAATCAGATAAGTTTAAAACTTCAATCTCAAACTTAATTTAAATCTCTTCTGCTCCCCTCCCCCAACCCCCAGCGAAGCCGACAGTGGCTGTGACTACTAGTGGCTGTGACTACTAGTGGCTGTGACTACTTAGGGTGAGGAACTTTGGGCCTTCCTCCCGCCCCTTCAAGGCCTGGCTACTCTAGTGCTAGGGGTAGGAAGAGCATGGAACAAGAATACAAGCTTGGTTACTTAATGCTACTGGTGGCCTCAGTCCAGGGCCACTGAGTCCTCTGCACACTCCCCTGAGATGGGGGGTCCAGCCCCAGCAGGGACCAAAACAGGCAGGTGTCTCAAACAAACCCACTTTCCACACTGTCCACTAGACCCGTGGACAACTCATGTCCCCTTGAAACACAAAACTGCAGACATACAGGCTTGCCCCTCGTCACCCTGCATTGGTGCTGCCCTCTCCCAATAATTTCCTCTCCTCCTGCTTCTCTAAGCACAGGCCGACATTAGAAAGTTGGCGATCTAAGCAGACATGTACTGTGTGGGCTGGAATATGAGCTGCTGCTTCTGGTTGTGGGCACAGTCCACTGTCTTGAGCCCCTCATTGGACTTGGGGGATTAGGGGGAGAAGGCGAGGGACTGTCTTCTCGCAACAATGCTGCGGTGACTTCAGCTCACAGCCTCTCTCCCCACCTGCTTCTCGTATATAAACAGGGCAGAGCTGGTGGCGGCAGGGCCAGCACTGTGCTCAAGTGCTGGCCCGTCCCTCTAGCACGTACAGGGCTTAGCGCCTCTGTGTCTTCAGTTTCAGCCCCGGCCACCAACTCCGGATCAATGGGAAAATTCATTCAGCTTGCTGTTACGTGCGCAAGTTTAGATGTTGGTCCAAATTGGCCTTCTGTTTCTTTTGGGCTCCATTGACATTTGAGAAAACAGTGGAATCAGGTTTCACCTGGCCCGCGCTTTGGCTAAACAGTGAAACTCAAAGACTAGCTAAAAATAAAACAGGACCACGCAGAGCCTGCTGCAGGCTGCAGAGGGTGGGTGCATGGTTGGGTGGGGAGGGAAGGAGGCACCAGAAGAGCCCCCACCCCATCTCTGGACCCACCCGACATGTGGCCACAGCAGGAGCTCTCCAGGGCTCCATAAAGGCTCCGTCCTCAGACACTCCCGGCTGAGTCACCGCTGATCTCATTCAGTTATTCACCTCTTTGGATTTCAACCTCTGTAAAATGGGAGAAAACACATCTACCTCAACAGGCTGCCAGAGGACTGCATGAGATGACAGTGTACATGAAGCACGTAGGACAGTTCTTAGCACAAAGGGATCTAAAGAACCCCCCAACCTGCCTTACCCCCCAGGGAGACCACTTTGGGCAGGAGGTACACGGTCCCTCTGCCTTCACATCCATCTGCAACCCAGCCACTCCTCACCATGGCCACTGCACAGGGGCCCACGCCATCCTCGCCTCTCACCTGGCCCCCTGCACCAGCCTCCAGACTGAACCCCTGCTTCCACCCTCACCCTACAGTTAGTTCGTTAGAATCATCCTAAGGAGAGGTGAGCTGGCTCATGACACCCCTCTGCCCCAAACCCTGAAATGGCTCCTGTCCTCATCAGAGCCGAAGCCAGAGTCCTCTCAATCACCTGCAAGGCCCTGTGTCTTCTGTCTGTTGGCTCTCCTATCCGACTGACTTCCCCTTCGCTTTCTCCATCACAGCAGACCTGTGCCTGCCTCAGGGCCTTTGCACTGCATCGTCCCTCTGCCTACAGCGTTCTTCCCCCAATATCTACCTACCATCCCTTGCTTCTTTCAGGTCCTCCATCAGATGTCACCTTCTCGTGTGGTCTTCCCTGACCACCCCATGTATAGTCACGTTGTTCCCCCACCCATCCCACGGCATGCCCTATCCCACGCCCATAACATTTTACCTTCTCCATAGCATTTATCTTCTTCTAACATACCATGTAATTTACTAATTTATTTTATTGCCTGGGTCCACCCCCCATACACACACACTAGCATGGAAGGTCCAGGAGGACAAGAATCTGTGTCTGTTTCATTCGCTACTGTAGCCCCAGCATCTAGGGCAGTGCCTAGCACGTAGTAGGTTCTCAACCAATATTTGTTGAATGAATGACTGAATGAATAAAAGGACCTGCACACTCAAGAGAAGGGAGTGTGAGACCCAGTTAGCTGCTCAACATGCCAGATCCAGCCTCTCCTCAGCTTAGGAGAATGCTGAGAATGATTCAGAGGAAGGATGACATCAGCTTCGAAGAGCATCTCTGAGCTGAGTAATTGTTCCCCACCCCTGCCTCATCTCAACTTAGACCCAACACTGAAAATTCATTTTGAAAGCATCCTCTTTAGTCGTTCCAATCACTTATTTCCTCTAACCTCCAACTTGTCGAGGGACCAAAGGCCAACGCGCTTGCAAATAGAAGCCGTGTCAAGCACAAGCAAGAGTTCAATGGTTCTTTAACCATTTTGACTTCAGAGAGCAAACGTGCTGCCTCAAAGCCTCCCAGCTACTCCCTGCGGCTCTCTCAGGTGCCTGCTGTCTCAGACACTCTCTGTCCAGAACCTTGACTCATGCCATGGATTGAAGGGATAGGACTCTTTCCTACGTGCAGTTCTCTTCTCACATGAATTGCAGGCAAAGCAACAGCTAGGCGTAAGACTATGATTAACTGGCAAATGCTTGCTCCATCTCAAGGCATTTAAACTAAAATAAGTAAATTGCACCGTTCAAGTCAAACAAAACACTCTATACCTGCAAACTGCCAGTTTGCAGCTCCAGTCTTGATTGCAAGCTTAGCCCCTACAGCAATGTGGAAATTTAGTAGGCACTTAATAAATACCTCTTGACTGACGGCTGATTCTCCTGGTGTAAGTGCTCACCCACGTCATAGAAAGCAGCCTCCAGGGGTGGGGAACCTGCAGCCTTGGGGCCACATGTGGCCTTCTGGATCCTTGAGTGCAGCCTTTTGACCGAATCCAAATTTTACAGAACAAATCCTTTTATTAAAAGGGGTGTGGCAGAGAAAGATGAAGCTTTTCTTGCCTCTTTTGGTGCTTAAAAAAAAAACAATCTTGAAATCAGGAGGCTGCACCCTAGACCAATATTGAAGAGTCCTGACTCTCCCATTTTGCAAACGTAGTGTGTGGAACATTCTGTTTCTCACTTCTCTCTCCCCTGGTCTCTGATTTATAGACTCACTAGTCAGGGAGCTGTTGGTGGGGGGATGGCATTGCCAAGCAAAGGGGTGCAAAGGAGACAAGTAGGGCAGGAAGGAAAGAGATGGTGGCCCCCACACGAGCGTGGCCTATATCCCATGTTGGGTTTTAATTGGTGTCTAAAGCCCCTCCACCGGGTTCATACAATCCTTGTCTCCCAATCACTCATGTGGGCACACACCCGCATACCCCATCTTTTCTTCCTTCCCTTCCTAACTCCATTTTGGCTTAACCTACTCAGTAGCCTTTAGAAAACCTCAGGACATTCGCAGCGTTAAAACAAGTGTATTTCCATTTTATTGCACCTGTATTTCTTGTAAAAAGCAATTTCATTTTGTGTCTCCATTGTATTCAGTCTGACTTTTGCACTCTGAAACTTCTTCAAACAAAGCTCTCCTTGTGAAGCAGGAAACACAGCTGACAGCCTCCTGATCTCCCAGTATTTTTTTTTCAGAATGAGAAAACCCCACAGGGCTCAGCCTGGAGCACCAGCCCAGCAGCGGCTTCGTCCCACGAAGGGGAGAAAGAGCAGCTTCCACCAGCCGCACGGGGAGCTACAGAGGCTGCAGGAGGGGCTGCCCCGCTCCAATTCCACGTGCTCCCCAAACCCAGAGAGGAGATTCAGGAACCAGCACGTGAGGGAACACTTGGATTATCACAACGGTTAACCTTATCTCCATCCCAATCATTCTCCATGTCACTTCCTGAGGGATCTTCCATGTCACTCTCATGCTTAAGACCCTTCAGTGCCCACAGGATAAATCCAGTCTTCTCTGTGTGGACTTTCCTGGCAGGGGCGCAAATATTTCTTTACTTCAACTCTTGCACTCACTCCCTCCACTCTACCCTCCAGCTAGATGCGCCTTCTTTCCTTTGGGGCACAGGCCATCTTCTATATCACCTTTGACCCTTCAGCCCTTTGCCCAGAACATTCTCCCCTCCCCCAGTATGCCCCCTTCTTGGTCAACCTTGTCCTTGGCTGAATGAAGAATTGGGTGAATAAATGATAGGATCAAGTGGAAATGTTCTGTCTGAGAGTTCAGGAGAAATATATGGGTCTCAGATGGAGCTTAGGGGGTCACCATGTGGCTCCTAAGCCTTTCAGCCAGTGATTGAAAGACCAGCATCTGCTGGTGGGCAGAGGAGATTCCAGAGAGCGTCCTCCATGGCCTAAAGGGTGTCCTGCCCTAGAGAAGCAGGCAAGCGGGTGCCTCATCCCTGCCCCGGCTCCCAGTTCTTTCCATGCTGGGAATAGCAGCATCACTCCTCAATCAAAGCTTGTCTTCCTTTCCCTACGTAGCCACAACCCACCTGAGTCCGTGAAAGAACTGGTTCCATCAGTGGGACCACAGCCACTTGGGGCAAACCTTCTTCTAACAGCCCCATCCGTAGGAGCCACTAGTTTGGACAGAACTAGCCAAACCACTTCCTCATGCTAGGTGTTCTCCTGCTGGGCCCAGAATATTCAGAACAGCAGAATCAAAGCCCGCTGGAGCAGAAAACCCCAGGGTCTGGGAGGGAAACAGCTCAGATCCCTGGGGAAGGAAAAGCTCTGTCCGCACATGTGGTTTTGCCATGTCCAAAGAACAGGGGCCTGAAGAAGCCCTTAGGGACCAGGGAAGACACCCAGAGATGGCTGGGGCAGTTGCTGTACATGACCGTTAGGGGATGGAAATCAGTTCAAAATAGAGAGCACCCATCTACTCCATTTTGATCAGAAGTTGCAGTGCAGAGAAAGGTTTCTAACAAGAAATGGAAAGAACGAAGATTGTCCTTAAATAGTTTTCTCAGTTTGAGAGCTGATATGAACAAATCCATTAAGGGTTGAATCATGCCCCCCTCTCAAAAAAATTCATATGTTGAAGTCCTAACCCTAGTAGCTCAAAACGTGACCATGTTTGGAAACCAGGTCATTGAAGATACAATAGTTAAGATGAGGTCATCAGGGTTGGCCCTAATCCAATATGATTGGCGTCCTAGTTGAAAGGGGAAGTTTAGCCACAGATACTTGTACACAGGAAGAACACTATGTGAAGATGAAGGCAGAAATGTAGGTGATGCTTTCACAAGCCAAGAAGTGCTGAAAATTGCCAAGAAACCACCAGAACCCAGGGAAAAGGCCTGAAACAGATTCCTCCTCACAGCTCTCAAAAAGGACCAACCTTGTTGATGCCTTGACATGGGACGTCTGGCCTCCAGAGCTGTTAGACAATACATTGCTGTTGTATAAGCCACCCGGTGTGTGGCACTTTGTTACGACAGCCCTGGGAAACTACTACAGAATATCAGCAATATATCTAGATAATATTGTTCCTACTCGGGGCCCATCTCAAACACAGTGACAACACCTTTGAAGCCTCTGTGCTCAAACCTGCAGGTGCAGCACAAATTAGCTGCCACGCCTCTCCCCGCCCACTGTGGCATCTCCCTAGGATTCCCTGTGATGGAGAGTCAGCGGAATAGAGCTGTTGTGAGTGTGCGCTCTGAAACCAGACAGACCTGTGCTTGAATCCCTCTCTGGCCACGTAGCAGCTGTGCCCAGCTGGCCACTGTTTCTTGTCCGTGCAAAGGAGCATGGGTCATTGTGAAGAGCACCTGAGAAATGCATGTTAGGGGCATGTCACCATCTAAATGGAAGCCAGTGTTATCTTGGCCACACATCAAGGACCAAAGAGGATGCGGTTAAGGTAGGGGCCATCCCTTAGATCAGCTAAGCCCTTAAATTAGAGGAAAAGAAGATGCAAAATGCAACAAATGCCCATTCCTGCCACAGCCCACCGGGCTCCTCATCAGCGTGTGCTGGCCCAGCAGAGGGTCCACCCCAAGAGCAAGGACAGAGAACGAGCCGATGGTGGCCATCGGTCATAGGGCCTGGAGAGAAGAAACACATGCTTGGGAAGAAGGAACTAGAGAAGCTGGGGTCAGAGCGGTGCCACGCGTGTCTGACAAGCAGCACCGACAGCAGTAGCAGCCGTCACCTGAAGCTGATCGGTCTCTCCCCTAACTGAGAGGACACAAAATTCCCACCCTGCAGGGCAGACCATGGCAGCCTGCCAGAGCAGAGAGAAGAAAAGAAGTCAGGTCACGCCAAATCAGGAGCGAAGTAGCCTGGGAGTCACTGAAGTACGGAAGATGGAGCAAAATCTTGGGATGTCTAGCATCAAGCTAAGAAAATCCACCTTCAGGGCAACCCTGCATAGTGCTGTGCTGGTAAATGTTTAACAACTGGCTCCTGGGTGGCATTGCCAATTTTCATGGTATAAATATTACCACCATGACCAGTTGGAAGCTAACAAGAAGATATCAACCAGTTCACCAAATTCCTGAACTTAGCTGGTTCTTGCAAGCTTAGGAGCTGGCCATAATTCATGTTCAGTGCTAAGTGACAAGTGCCATTCACTAGCCTTGCACACTTGCCCCCTCTATCCACAGCAGGTTAACAGCAGCGTTTCCCTCTGTGCAGTTCCTCACCTGCTTTGAACAGGTCCCCTGGGTCCACTCCTCCCAGAAGGTGACTTAGCAGCTTGGGGTGAGGGACAGAGCCATTCAAGGTATAAAGCTGGGTCCCAGCCCTTGCTCTACAGGTGAGGAACCACTGCCTGGGCACCTGCCTCAGGAAATCAGTATTCAATGCAGGAGTAGGCAGGCTCTCCAGGGATATTTATGAGAGGTGGGCAAGAGGACCCCTGAGGGAATTTCAGCCCCACTCCTACGTCCTTCTGGCCAGTTCTGAGAGTGCACTTTGCTTCCAACTCGCTTTCACGCTGGGTTTGGCAGAAACAGGTCCGTGTTTCCCAGCCACTCCTTGCTCACCAGCACGTCCAGATGTGCACTGGCCTCTGCCACGCTGACTGCAGCTTGGACGGTGCTTCTCTCAGGGCGTGATGAGGAAGAGAAACCTGCAGAGTGGAGATTCTGGACCCTTCGGTCACGCTGCAGGGGACCGTCCACACTTGATGTTTTCCTCCCTACATAAGACCCATCCTCAGCTTGCATCTGCCTGCAGGGTGCTTAGAGGGCAGTTCAATGGATTTACAGTGAAACGTTCTTTTCTTCTCAGGTAATTAGGTCCACAGGAAAATAGGATTGCCTGCCAGCCTGCCCAGACAGGGGGTGAGCTAAGCCTTCAGCACTGAGGACGTTGGCAAACTTGCGGCTGCCCGCAGCCCACCCACTGGTAAGTGCTCGTCAGATGTGCAGAGGACCGAACCCAGGCCAGGGAAGCTTCTGAGCCCCGAGTTAACTGAGGTGCTGAAGGTTGTGCCAGGCAGGGGGCAGAAACTCAGAGACAGGGATTCTAACATGCCCCCCACTAACTCACTGTGACCTTGGGCAAGTCAACTGGGCTTCAGTGTCCATTGGTACGATGATCCCATCCCACCTCCTGTACAAAATTATTGAGAAGAACACATGGCAGGAGGGGTGTAAAGGTGCACTGGATATGACTTACAATCAGCACTCCTTAAGATGTTGTTTACAAAGGCAATGTAACGCTGGGAATTTGCTGGAGGCAAAAATGGAGTTTTATCTGAAATGCTTTATTGATCATCCAGCCATCGCTGACCTCGGTAAATCCCCAGCCTGTTCAGACGTAGCCAAACGTCGAGGTAGCAAACACTTCCCCAAGTGCATCTCCCAGCTCAATAATACTATTACGACTGCTACAGATACCACCAGAGTGCCTGACACATCCAAATGGGGAAACGCCGGTGGGTAAAAATGGGCTGAGCTGCAAAGTCTAAGTGAATTCCTCCCTCCCCGGCACCCAGCCCCTTTCCCAGCTCAGCCACTGATACGACAGTGGCCGTTCCACACTCTTGCACATGGGGAAACAGACTGAGCTAAGCAAGAACAAGACTGTTCAGGGAATCAGGGGGTGCCTTTACTCCTTTACTTCTAGGAGTGAGCTTAGCAAAGACCACAAGCCCAGTTCTGGAAGGGGAAGAAGCCAGGCGAACAAAGGCTGCTGCATGGCTTCCCCGGGCACTGACCAGCCTCCAAATTGTGCTCCTGTGCCACGGAGGCCAGTTATCCACCTGTGCCCAGGTTTGGCATGGCCTGGACACCAGAAGACGATTGCATAGGGAGGACGACTCCTACACACATGACCAGACACAACTCTCAAGGCTGTGGGCAGCTGGGACTGCAGAGGACAGTTGTGCAACCCCAGCCCCACTGCCCACCTGGGCCTGAGCCTTAAGTTGAGCTACACGCCAGCTTTGTCTGAGAGCTGAGCGCCGCTGGATCCCAGGAAGTCTCCATCAATCAGGAGAGGAAACTGTTTTGAAGTGAAAAGTCTTTCCACATAACAGTGCTCAGACAGATGGCAACAATTTATTCCAATTAAGAAGAAGAGAAGGAAGAACAGGTACGCTTACTGAGCGTGCACTATGGGCCAGACCCTGTTTTAAGTGTTGTGTAGGACTGATCTTGTTGATCCATCATCACATTCCTAGGAGGTGACTACTTTTATTATCCCCAGTTTATAGACGATGGAACTGAGGCAAGAAAGGTTAAGCGCAGTGAAAAAGCAATTGTATTAGTTAAGGAGTGCTAGCTGCTGTAATGAATGAATGCTGAAATCTCACAGGCTCAGTGCAATAGAAACCTATATCCCACTCTTGGAAAGTCCTGCTGTTGGTCGGAGAAGTGGGCATTCAGGACTTGCTCACAGAGGCGCTGCCTGTGTCCTCACCATGCGACATCCAGTGTGGCTCTAGGCATCTGCCTCCAGCCAGCAAATGGGGAGGGGGCCCACGGAGCGTCACATGGTGGGCGGGTTATGGACCAAGCCCAGAAAGGACAGACGTCACTTCCATCCACACTCTGGGGCCCAGGACTCGGTCACATGGGCCCACCTGGATGCAAGTGAGGACTGAGAAATGTCAACTGTAGCTACATGGCCACTTCCTGGTTGCCATTCTACTTCATGAGAAGGAAATGCAAAGCTTGGGTAGTGAGCAAGCCACCTCCACCACAGCTTTGGCGCTAGGATCCAACCAAGCCGCCCAGCTCCAGAGCCTGGCCTGTTTATCGTTACACTGTCTGATCTGCGTCCAAGAGCTGCCAGAAAGTTGGTCACTGGGCTCAGGAGGAGCCAGGCATCTGGCGAGGGCAGAGACTGGGAGAGGCAGGTGGCACTTGTCTATCCAGTGCCTGGCACTAAGCAGTCTTTCTCAAGAAACTCTTGCACACTCCTGTCGTGGGGTCTGAAATCCCACTGTTAGCACAGTGACCCTCTCCATCACGGGCTTTGCAGTATTTAGGATTCCCTGCAAAGTTACAAATACTGCTGCGAGGGAACAAACTGCAATTTATTATTTTTTTTTTTAATTTTTAACCTCCCTGAGTAAGTTTATCAGATACTTTGCCAAAGGGAACCGCCAGGTGAGCTCACAGTCAAACAGGAATGGGAGAGAGTGTAGAGGACCCTGAAAGTGCTGTGAGTCTCAGGAGTGGGGGATACAAATCCAGGAATGAGCCCTGTGTGGCTGGCATTGGCCAGCAGCCCACTGTACGTAAGCAGAGAGGGCTTTGTGCTGGGGTTGTGGTGGTCTTCAAATATGTCCACGCATCCTTCAATACTTCTCCCTTGAAGAAGTGGAGGCCAATTACCTTTCTCTTGAGTATGAACTGAACTTAGTGACTTGCTTCTAATGAGTAGAATGAGATGGATGTGACAGTGTATGACGGCAGAGACTCAGTTACAAAGGGCACTGGGGCTTCCTCCTTATTTTCTCTCACTTTCCCTTGGATCACTTGCTTTGAGGAAGTTGGCTGCCATGTTGTGAGGATGCTCAAGCAGCCTGTGGAGACCCCATGTGGTGAGGAGATGAGGCCTCCTACCAGCAGCTGTATAGAGGAGCAACTGAGGAAACAAACGCTCCAGCCCAGGCAAGCTTTCAGATGACTCCCGTCCCTGCCAACATCCTGACTGCAACCACGTAAGAGACCCTGAGCCAGAGCTACCTGGCAATGCCACTCCTGAATCCCTGACCCACAGCAACCATTGTTATTGTTGTTTTGAGCCACTATGTGTTGGGGTATTGTGCTTTGCTGCTATAGAAAATTAGTAAGGGAGAAGGAGTAAAGCTGGTAGAAGCAGTACATCCCCACTCATGGAAAGCCTTAAATGCCAAAAAGCCAGCTTTGGTCTTCATGTTTAGTGAGGAGTCAAGGGACATTTCAAGACATGACCAGAAGTAAGAAAAAGAAGCAGGAAAGCATTCCTCTGCCACAGAAAAGAGGAAAAACATACTTCTGATGTCTCTAGCCTGTCTCTAGCCCAGTGGTTCTCAACCAGTGCTGACTTTGCCCCTAAGGGACATGTATCAATGTCTTAAGACATTTTTAGTCGCCACAACTGGGGCAGAGGGGGTGAGCTACTGACACCTAGTGGGGAGAGGCCAGGGATGCTGCTAAGCTCAGGTGCTCAGGTCAGACCCCCCCAGGAAGAACCATCTGGCCCAAAGCGTCAGTGGTGTCAAGACCAAGAACCCCTGCTCTAGCCCTTGCCTTGAGCCGCTCTTCCCCTGGAAGCATCTGTGGGTCTGGGCCTCTGCAGAGTTGGAGTTACCATTTTGACTCTCATACTGAGACTCTTACCAATGTTGAGGACACAGAGGAAGAAAATAAAGCCATGGTCAACCAGGAAGACCTTGGCCAGTGTCCAGGATAAGACACGGCTGTGGGCATAGACTAACTTCTCCCACGGATTCTCAGAGCCAAGAGGTAAGACTAGGGTAGATTCTGCCATGCTAACAAATTGACTCTGAAATCTCAGTGCCTTGACACAAAGAGATTTACTTCTCACTGACATCACAGTCCAGCAGAATCAGAGGGAGGAGTCTCCCCTCCAAGCAGCGGCTGGACCTTCAAAGGCTGCTTCCACCTCTGCTTCTTTCACCTTGCTGCACTGACATCCTCCCCTGGCCAGCAGTAGAAAGAAGGAGAAAGGAGGATCCTGCCAGGGAGATTTTATGGCCAGTCCTGAAAATGTCCAGAAAAGGTCACACAGTCCCATCTAACCACAAGAGAGGCTGGAAAACGGAGTCCCAATATGAGCCCGTGCAGGTGAGAAAAGTGGACGTAACCCAGTACTAGCAGCATCGGCCCCTAGTATAGTCCCTTCCAGTCCTCACCACCAAGGCCCCACACTCAGGACACAGGCCTGGCCAAAGCTCACTGGCCAAGCCCAGGAGAACCCGCCCATGAAGCAGCAGGCACAGCCCGCGGTCACCGCAGGTCTCCATGAAGGGGAAGGAGACAGTGTGGGGCTCCTGCCCTTTAGCTTTGCCTCCACGCTCAGTTACATGGGGGGG
The DNA here is from genome assembly GCA_008086735.1 of Cheirogaleus medius. NCBI lineage: Eukaryota > Metazoa > Chordata > Mammalia > Primates > Cheirogaleidae > Cheirogaleus > Cheirogaleus medius. Next base: position 157,844,049 of record VBSM01002608.1, on the reverse strand, counting down.
GCCTCATCCCTCTTCAGTTTAGGACAATGACAGGACACTGTTCCCTCAACCACAGACCCAAATCAGATAAGCACTGATCTTCAGACACACTTGACTGCAATTTTGTCTCTCTGTTCTCAATGCCACATAAAGGGCTTTTAACACCTTAACTGCCATGTGAGTTGTATTTAACTCATGCTAGTTTGGGGCCCACGGTCTCATGAAGCATACATAGCTCACACATCTCTTTACCTTGAGCTGCATGAACTATTTTTCAAGTTGTATATAACTCGCGTACAGAAAACAATAAAAAATAACAAATTTTTCATTAAATTAGAAAGGATCATTTCGTTTTCAAAATTTGTATTCTATTTTCATAATAAAACACTGTGGCCCCAAGGGAAAAAAAATTGTTTTTCTAGTGAGGCAGTCAGTGTGTTAAACTTTATGTGTTTTTCCAAAATGAGAAGCAAATCTGGAAGTTACGTTGCAGTGTAGCCTTGAGTCCTTCATATCGTCAACTCCAGAACATGGTGCAGCGCCTTGCCGTTCAGCTCAGGTGAAGGTGTGTCCAAGCCCATGGGAATGATGAAAGCTTAGTCATGTGATGAAAAGGAGAGGCTATAATGGTGAGAGTTGAAGATAAAAATGCAGGTTCAACTGCACACTGTTTACATATATTATTTTGAACATACATTTCATTAAAGATTTTTTAAGAGCAAATCTATATTCCCAATGTAAAATAGTTAAGCAAACATGACATTCTTGGGATAAAAAAATGAAGGTACCTCCATTTGACATGTGTGCCCCAAATGGAATTAATTCACCCCAGCCCAATTCTTCACAGCCTCCCTTCAGGAAGTTTAATCCCATTTCGTTTTCTCCTTTCTTCCTTCTCAGTTCTGAGAAGCCATGACCCAGCTAGCTCCAGCTAGCTGTCAGCATGTAAGTGTGCTCTGAAATCCCATAGCACATGCTGGGATGCGGTTTGAATACAAGATGCTACAGGTAATAAAGTTTATCAGAAAGCCTTGTCATTATTTTTGCATCATTATACAATTACTGCAACTTTGGAAGGTAATAAATCACTGCATAGGTGACAAATTGGGAAGCTAAGAAGGACAGTTATTTTCACAGATAAACCAACTGCAGCCACTAACGAGATGTGGTGACTTGGTGGCCAATCTTTTAAAAAAATGTCCTGCGGTCCTGCAAGGGGCAGTGGGAAAGCCATCGACATCTAAAAGCATTCCAAGTTATTGCCAAGACCACAGAGGAGCTTGACACTCCAATAGCTCCAAAAATGAGTGTCCCAGTTTCACTCCCTGATGGCCAAGAGGGCGCCTTATAAAGCCAATAACTAAGTTCCAGTAAGTTCAAACTTCATTGGCTCAGAATAGCCCAGACAGCCCATTATTCATTCAACCCAACTCAGAGATGTCTCCAACAAAGCATGTGTCATACATGTGCATATGTGTGTGTGCTTATGTGTTTCAAGTTGTCTGAATACTAAACTACATCTGCACAATTTCCTAACACACTGAGTTTTGTATTTTTGTTTCGTTTTTTACACTTGGGTAATAAAAAGTAGCAGATCACATTAATATTTTCTGTAGACTATAAAAAATATATTTCTAGACTAAAATCAAGCAGGAGATGTTTCAGTCCAAGAAACAATACTTTAGGAGAGAACGTATGTAGGATAAGGAGAACTGGTTCTGTATGTAGGAAAAGGAGAACTGGTTCCGCTCCACTCCAATGCTGATGGCTGTGCTGGGTGAGCTGCTGCACACTTTGTCCAAATTAATCAATGGGCTCCTAGAGTACGGGGATTGCTGGAAAAAGAGGGTAGCAAGAACCTCTTTTAGAAAGTTCCAGTGATGCCATAAATTTGGAGACCCACCGGCACCACTGAATAAGAAAGTGTGTTTGGTTTTGATGAGAAAGCCAAGTAGCTGATGCCTGGAAGTGGACATTCTGGGTTGGGGAATTAGGCTCCAGAGAAGTGGTTCTCAAACTGTGGCCCCCAGACCTGGAGTGTCAGCATCACTTGGGAACTTTTTAGAAATTCAAATTCTTGGACCTCACCACCAATCTACTAAACCAGAAACTTGTGGGTGGGAGCTAGCAATCTGTTTCAACAACCCCCTCCAAATGACTCTCATATGTGCTTAAGTTTGAGAACCACCGCTTAAGAATGGAAATTAGGCTCAGGATTCAAAGGACCCAGGAATACAGATACCCAGGCCCAGGCATTCCTCTGAAGCACTGGTTCAGCCTATTATTATGGGTTTTCCCTTCGTGCATATACTGCCATGTACGGTTGTGCAAGCTGGGCCCTGCGAAAATTCTCCATGACCAAAAGATAATTAGAATTGTAGGCCATGCCTCCTCCTAAGTCATGAGCTTAATGAGTTATAGATGCCCTAAAGGAGTGCTTTTTTGTAGTATGTGCAAAGACATCATATAAGCTGGAAGTTCATGCTACCTTCACCTCTGTATTCAAATAAATCTCAACCTTCAAGATGAAAAGAAGATGAATAGAATTTGGAAATCAGAATATTACTCTTTCAGACAGATGGGTAAGTGACTTAACCACAAATGGTGACTCTATCCCTATAGTGACTTGAGTTCACTAAAGCCACGTTCCCATAGCCAATCTCAACTCAAGTCAAAAGGAATAAAAAACAAAGCTCTGAAGTTCCTGGCCAACAAGGCATCCTCCAGCCTCCAGCCTGCACCCAGCCTGTAGCATTCTCCAAAATTTGAAGTAACTTATGGACCTATTGAATCCTGTTAAGGTCTAGGACCAGGAAACCACCTCAGACGACAGCAGGGTTGTGTGGGCCTCACACAGCATCCACTTAGAGAGGTCCTTCCTCATGTGGGGAGAGGCCTCAGGGTACATTCTATAGGCCCCAGGGACCTCCTACATAAAGCATCTTTCCTTTCATCCGTGCAGTTTCCCAGGGTCCTAGCAGCTCCCAGGACAGGAAGAGTCTCCTCTCCATTTAAATAAGGAGGTTAACTGTGCTAAAAAGGTTCTGTTTTCCCTCTACCATCAACCCTTCCAGAAAGAGGCCACCAGGAGGTGGCCCAGTCCGTGCCTGCTCACCCCATGACTCCCCTCCATCACTGAGAAAACCCATCAGAGTGGAGGGATGGAGGTGGGGAGGCACTTCAAGCCCCCTGCATCCTTCCCATTGTTCACCACTTGCAGAAAAATGATCATTTTGTGCCTGACGCTCCGGGTAATCAATTTCAGTCCCCTGGGGATTTCCTGGGTCTGCTAAGCACATTTATTCTCCTGTTTTTAATCTATTCCTTTGATTTACAAAATTTGAACATACTGTCATCATTTTAAGGAGAAGAGAGAAGAGGAAAGGAGGAGATAAGGGCAGAGGGAGCCCACGGGTGAGAAGGAGCCAGATCCTGCCATTCTCCAGCTTTAAAAATCCCGCTTTGTCTATAGGACAAAATGCATGTGCCCTCCTCATTCGAGGCCTTCACAGCCTGGCTCCAGAACTTGCCTGTGCATGTCTATGCCAAGATTCCAAGAGCGAATTAGTGATGGCAATAACATACCGATATCATCACTATCATCAGAGCAGGGCTGGTCTGGACTAAATTCTAGAATGTGCCTGAAACTCAGCTTGGAGATTCACCATAACCACACGAGATTAGTTATCACCAGTACGGCTATTTTGCTGATGACAAAATTGTGGCTCAACGAGGTTAAATAACTTTCCCAAGATCCATTAGCTAATAAGTGGAAAACCTGGAATTTGGGTTCCACCATTCTGACCCTTCATCCCCAAACTCCTAATCACTAGGTTAAACTTTCTTGGACATGGAATTCCTGGGCCTGTCTAGGCCCTGTGCTTCTTGCATACCTTACTCTGGGAGACCAGAGGAAGCTACCATTCAGACCTAAATTCTCTTCCTCAAGCCATGACCGTCTGCCCCGGTCTTCATCCTCAAGTGGAGGGAGACCTTGTATGCACAGCCATGGGATATAAAATAATCAAAAAATACGGATAATTTCTGGTCCTAAGAACTCCCAGGTTCTTAACTCAAGATTTCACAAACCAGTTGCTCAATAAATATGTGTTGAATGAGCATGTTCTCAGAGTCACATTCAGTAAATTATTGAGCACTTATATGTCAGGCCTCGTGCTAGATGATTTCCTGAGCGTTACCTCATCTAAGTGTTGCAGAAACTCAAAAGAGAATTTATATTCTTTTTTCAGATAAGGGCATTGAAGTTCAGAAAGGGAAGTGGCTTGCATCATGACTGTGGGTTCATAATTGGGGTAGAAAAGAGTTCATGAAAGTAGGAGCTACTTAGAAAAGCCAGACTCTCAGTCAAAGCTCATCTGACCACTTTCCATCTCCACCCATCTCAAATATATTTCCTCCATTACCAAATCTTGACTTCACAGCTGCATTTCAATTCCTCAAATAGAAATACCTCCAGGAGGTTTATGAAGTGTTCCGGTAATATTGCTGTATAACAAATCCCCTCAAAACTTAATGGCTTAAAATAACCATTTTATTTTACTCACTATCTCATGGGTCAGGAATTTGGGAAGGGCTTGTCTGGGTGGTTTGCACTCACATAGTTGCAGAGAGCTGTCGGCCGGAGCCGCGTCCTAGGAAGGCTTAACCAGATGTACATCCAAGGTGGCTCTCACATGGGGGGCAGTGATGCTGGGTGTGGGCTGGGGGCTCAGCTGGGGTGCAGACTGGAGCCCTCGTATGTGGTCTTTCCAGCATGGTGGCCTCCAGGTGGCCAGACTTTTACATGGCTCCTGGCTTCCCCCAGGTACACATCCCAGGAGAACCAAGAAGCAGCTGCGTGGCCCTTTGACCCAGCTTCGGAAATCACCAGAGTCACTTCCACCACATTCTATTAGTTAAACAGCCACACACTCACCCAGATTCAAGGGGAGGGGACCACCTCTCTATGGAAGAAGTGCCCAAGAACGTGCAGCCATTATTTTAATGCTGCATGAAGCTATTGATCATGCAGCCCAGTGGAATTTGTCAGCCTGACTTTGGGGGAAAGACAGTCTCCATAGATGGCCACCATTGGTTCCTCCTCCACTGTTAAATGCATGCCACTTCCATCAGAAGGAGACATCTCTTTCCCTTCCCCTTGAGTCTGGATTGGCCTTGGGACCTGCCTTGATCAACACGGCATGTAGTGGAGTGACTCTGCCATTACTGGTCTAGACTTTTAAAAGACCAGCAGCTTCCACTTCCTCTGGGGGAAGTCAGACACCGTGCTGGCACCAAACGGCACTGAGATCATGTGCTGTGAGGAAGTCCACGCTGGCCTCGTGGAAAGGCCACATGGAGGACAACTAGAGAACCCAGCTGGCAACCAGAACCAGAGCCCCAAATATGTGACCCATTTGAGCCGCCCCAACCAGCCCCTGCCACACGAGCCTTTCTAGCCAAAACCAGACATCATGAGCACACAGCAGTGGTCAACCATCTCCACTTTGCCGTATCCAAATTCCTGACGCACAGCAGTGGGAGGACATAAGCTGGTGGTCGTTTTAAGCCACTAAGTTTTAAGATAGTTTATTGAGCATCAGTAGATAATGGAAACACTGTCTAACCATCTCCCAAGATGAGCCAGCCCATAGTTTTGAAGGGGGAGAATCTGAAAGCAGTGTGTTCAGAGGGCTGACTTGGTGGGGAGGGGGGGAACAGAGTTGTCATTCCTATGAAGTGGGGCCGCATGCGGGGACAGAGCTGGGTGAGGTTGCAAAAGGCAATGTGGGGGGAAGCCAGAGACCTATCTGTCCCGTTTCAAAGTTTTTTCCCTCCAAAAAAATAAGGGAAAGGGGATTCTTTTTCCATCTTTAACTTCTCTTCCTGCATCTCCATTGACCCTCCTCCTAAGACCCACAGGGAGGTCAGAATATTATGCATTAAACTGAATTTTTAATTTATTTTATTTTTATATGTGAAATATCTCAGACACACCAAAAATAACAGAAAATAATTTAACAAACACTCTTGTCCTTACCACCCAGAATTTAAATAAATTTTTGAGGAGTAGTCGAGAATCTTAATCAGTTTTCATAGCATTGCTATTTGCAGGGAAATATATTTTACGTGTTAAAAAAAAATGGCTTGGGGACGATTTCCTGGAAGACCCCTGGCACTCAGCAATGGCACTGAGTGTCTGCCTCCGGCAAGTCCCAAACAAGGCCAGTGAATCCATCTTCCATATCCATATCCCTCCCCAACCCCAGCTCACAGGTACCCAGAGTCCCAATGCCAAGCGGCTTCTCACTGAGCCCCCTAAACCTGCATTACCCCCCTTTACTACTATTTTCACCCTATCCACAAAGTGTGCCTATCCTCTGTTCCATCCCTGGGACAGACGATGGTCAGCTTAGCTGATGGACCACCCCAGACCTTGTACTATTGGATAAGGGCGCCACTTTCTCAAAATTGGATGTTTGCAAGTTAATAAGTCCTTGTAGAGGCAAAGCAGTGCAACCACAGCAGGGCTCTGATTGTGAGCATGACTATACAGGAGGTGTTTATGGGGTATGCTGGATTCTTCCGTTTGCACCCCCAGATCCACTCTCTATTCTTCTTTCCCTGGGAGGCTGACCTACACGGATTAGATCAGAGGCTCTCTTGCTTCTTTCTGTTGGGTTTAATCAATGGGGGAACACTTGCAGGCAATGAGAGAAAGGGAGGAGAAAGCAGTCAGGGTATTTATCCTCCCGGTTCCTCCCTGTGGGTTCCTCCCTTTGAGGACTATCCCCAACAGATGCCACTAGGCAGCCAGTGCATACAGCCCTTCCTTCTCGGCTCTGGGCCGGCTCCCCACCCTGGTTTTTCTAGACCTAGGGAGGGGAGGAGCCCTGTTCTTCCTGCCGTGGGACACTGCATCTTCCCCTGTGGGTTCCCTTCGTCCTGCCCATACCTTTGCACAGAGTCTATTAAAGTCCCCTCCAATTGCCTAATTTGAGTGTGCCATCCTTTTCCTGCTGGGCCTGTAGCAAGACAAGAGAGAACTGAAACATCTCAGCACCCCTCGAATCTTGCTACCGTCCCCTCTCTTAGATGACCCAGCCAGGAGCCACCCACGACACAGGCAGAGTAGCCCTGTCCTACGCCCAATTGAGGAGACACAATCCTGAGGCCTTTGTTAGCCACATGTGCCCTGAGAACTTCCGCTCTCGGCCTCTCAGTTACATGGTGGGCATGGAACTGCGAGTGGGATGCCTCTGCGCTCCTTCTCCCACAAAATAAAGTCACCCCTAATTCTGAGCTGCTCGCTTATGCTTTATGCTTCTTCATAAAAGGATAGGACGTATTATAAGCAAAATAGGCTTGCTAAATATAGTCTATTCAGCCTGGGGAAGGCTAAATTATTCATAACCAGACCAGGATATACAAGGCACGCTAAACACAAATCCATTTTTGATTTTGGTATTTTTTTTCTGGGACCTGTGTATTCAGCGCCCGAGCATTGATCTGTAACTGCCCCCTGATGCCTGCATTTGCTCGGGATGAAGATCTCAGGATCTGAGCCAGTGACCAAGCTGTGAATAACCCCAGTCTCGCCCTCTGCAGGCCAGCGGCCACCGCAAGGTCATCAATTGTCCATCCTGTGTCCCGTGCTGCTGGAGGGATTTGCATCCCGTGAAAGGATCACCAGCTCCCTGCAGAGCCCCAAGGGTAAGCAAGCCCTGAAAGAGACATCATGAGCCAGGACAGCTCGGCATCCACTGCACCAGGAAAGGGGCCAGTGCCACGGTGACAACTAAAGCTGCCTCTGAGTCCTCGATCTGATCAATGCTGGGGAGACAATGCACCAGTCCCCTCCAGAAAGAAGGTCTCGGACTGGGTAGTGCATTTCAAATTATTTTCAGCCCAAGCTGTCTTCACACAGAAGCTGCTGATTAGATTTTTTTCTGTAGTATGAGAATCCTTGCTCAAAATACAGATGTCTCTGAGACACTCACTACTGGTATTTTCCAAACAAGACAAAATAGAACCATGAAATAAAGCATAGATCTCAGCTGTTCTCCTCTCCCTGTGTGTTGCTCCAGGATCTGAAGGCTTAGGCCACTGACCGTGACCTAGACTCTAGTCTAGAAGCCCCATGAGCACCTCAGAATGTCGCATGAAAAATTAGGGGAGGATACAATGGAATGAGCTATAATGAGGGGATCCGTGGGCAATAATCTGCCAAATGTTTCTGTTCAAATAGTACAGAGAAATATTTCATAAACAGATTATCTCACTACAAAAATGGATACAGATTTTAGTGCACAGTAGTTAGAAAGAAAAAGAGTTTATCTGAGATCCGAATATGATGCTCATATTGAAATGGATGTGGAAGTTTTTAATGTGTCTGTTCCCAGGTTCACTGCTATTACCTAAGGCCATTGGAGATTAGGGTAATTTCCACTCCCTGGGGCTGGGCACAGCCTACACAGATTTACAGGACAAACCTTCCGCTGCTTGAAGGTGAGCGATTTGCATGGTGTCCCTGAGCCTTCCAGAACCCAAGGTCGAAGACACATCACTGGATATATCCTCTAAATGAGCTGTAGCAAAACTCAGTGTACCTTTTGTCTCTTGGCATCGAAGCTGCTACTAACAGCCCCAGAGATGGGCCCAAACTTAAGGGTGCTTCATCTTGCAAATTACTGCCTGGTTTCATTTCTAGTGGGAGAAGAGTGTGCTTTATCGATCAAAGAAAAGAGCCTATGATGACAGATTCTGTAGGACCTATGGAGCAATCAACCTTTCTGGAAGCTATTGAACATTTTGTTCCATTGCTTGCTTCACTGGATGAAGAGCTCCCTGAAAATCCGAGCCAGCAGAACAAGTCCCTTCCAAAGAGAAAGACACAATGGACTAGTGCTGGGAGCTCTGGGGTACGGTGGAAAGGAGCCTGGGCTTGAGCCCCAGCTTCCCTGCCAGCCGGGGCCTTGAGCAAGCCACTCAGCCTCTCTAATGAGATAAGCATGTTGTAAATAGTCAAGCACTATACAGCTGTAGGAGACAGCGATCATTTTCATGTTGCAAGCCATCGTAGTCTTGAAACCGTGACAGGGCTTAGGATTTTTCTTTAAACCAGTGGTCCTCAAAGTGTGGTCCTCTTGGTGGTGTTACCTAGAAACTTGATAATAATGCAAATGATCAAGCCCTGGACCCACTGACTCAGCAATCCTTGTCAGGAGAGAGAAGACAGGTGGAAAAATGAGTGTTTAACCAGCCCTGTAGGAAATTCCAGTGCCCGCTCCAATGTGAGAACTGCTGCCCAAAGGAGCCTGAGACATGTCTTCATCCATGGGAAGGTGCTGGATTAGCCTTGTTTAGCCCACCTCTGCAGGCCCTCGGCAGCCAGGGACAAACTAGGGGTGGGTAAGACACAAAGAGGAGGGGCCACCCCCCCCCGCCCTGCCTTTGGAGGAGTCCAGGCTAACCGGGAGCGGGAGTAGCACCCACGGACAATCAGCAAATGACCAGGTGTGATGATTTCCCTGGCGGGGACTGGCACTACAGCAGAGGGGCTGCGTATGGGGAAGGGAGCAACAGGTCTCCAGGGAAATGAGCTGGATGTGAAAAGACAGAGAAGAGGAAGAAACTCCTTGTGTGTGTTTGGGGGTGGCAGGAGGAGTAGGCACGAGGGCCCAAGTAGGAAGCAGGGTAGGTGGGATGGGGGTTGAGAAGAACCAGCTCAGAGGGTCCAAGTAATTCCTTTAAATGCACCTCTGAGCCTGAAGCTGATTTTCCTCATTCAGCTCAGATACAGATTCTCTTAAATTAGTAAACCGCAAGACCCTTCCAAGCTACATACTGTGCTTAATCCTCGTGCCCCTCCTAAATCTCTCTTCTCCCCCCTGCCAACCACATCAGGCCTATAAATAGAGAAGCTTCAGGGAAAGGAGTGGCTGAAATTATATGGTTTATTAGGATGATTATATATTATTTATGTAATAATTACATACATGATTACATAGCATTATAATCATGTCTGTATTCTAGCTTTATTAACCATAAAATATCATCTTTGTTTTTAAGGTTTTTATGGGTTTTTTAAAAGATTTTAATTATTCGTAATTTTATTCAAATGCACCCTGAGGTTTTAGGATGAAGGCTGCTGCTCTAAAAAATATCTGATAAACAAATATTTGGCATCATTTCAAGGAATTTAGTCTGATATTAAAAGGTCTGGTTGTCCCGATGTGTGATTGTGAAGGACACTATGTGGTTTGAAACCGTCATGAGTGAAATCATTCATTTATTCACGCATTCAACCAGCAGAAATACACTGAGTGTGCCCACCACATACCAGGTGCTGCACAAGGAGCTCCTTGGGATATACCCGGGACAGACTGAGCAGGACCCCTGGGTTCCAGAGCAGACCCTGTCACTGGCTTTCTGCAGACTATTTTTTTTACATTGCTCTAAAATAAAGGTGTTGGCCAGGGTGGACGTAGGCTATGGTCTACCTGTGAGCACTGTGTCCCTAGCAGTTATTCTGATGGGAGTCACTAAAAAGTGACTAGAAGTATTTCTAGAAGTATTAGAATAGACGGAGAGATTTTCTTCCCCTAACTGTGCAGGGATTAGAGAACAGCCCGGGAATTCTGAAACGCAGAGGCCAGCGACCCCATGCCAGGGACCACCAGTGAAGTCCTCAATGCCTCCTCTGGGAGCTCGTCTTCCTTGCCTGCCCCCAACCCCCGCACACCTTACAGCCCTGATGGGGCACTTGTTAGCCAGTCTAAGCCATAATCTGGGCACTGACAAAATAGAAGCACCAAAATATGTGTTTGAAATAATTTGTTATTTGAAATACTTCAAAAATCATCCAAGTAACCATCAGGGGGAGGGACAAGAATTTAGTTGGACCTTCTTAGACTTATTTTATTGTTGAGTGTTATTTTTTATTTTTAATTACATATCAAGGGCTCCTTTATCTATTTAGTCCCCTCAAGGTTGCCTTGGCAGGAGAAAAGTATACCATAATCTAATTCACACTTGAGTATTCATGGTTCCTCCAGCTTAGACCTCGGTCAAGAACAATTCTACTGAAAAACCATGCCTGCATTGTTGGACTTTATGAGTCTTTGCAGAAGAGCCATGGCAAAGGTAGTTCTCATAAAAAGGTTTTCTGAAGTACTCTCACATCATACCTTGGGTGGCCACTGCCTGTCCCATGCACCCATAAGGCAGGAAGGGTGCTTGTGTTGATGACTTCCGCGCAGTGGAGGGGGGGTTTTCATATCTACTCATCATGGAAGTTACTCTCCTTCCGTCAGAATCCAGGGCCGACTACAGAATTCCTGGTTCTGCTGCAGCAAAATGAGAGATCCCACAAAATAGGGGAGACAGAATCCATTTTAAATCCTGCAGCAGACAGCTGTGGTAAACACTTTGCTGATCACTTACTGGAGAAAAGGAAACTCTAGTTCTACCAGAGTGGGAGCCAGCGCCGCTAGAGCTGGCCAAATGCAGCTGATAATGACACAACATAAATATGACCCTGAGAAATCACATTTGGTGGGACCAAGGAGTCTCAAAATGACCTTCCTGGCACAGACTAGCACAGAACATGGAGTAGCATGAAACACCGAAGAAAATGTGTTCATGATGTAGAAATAAAACCACAGCAGCAAAAGGCAAAGAGCAAAGTGGAACCACGAAAGAGAGGTTCCCTCAGGTCAGACGTTTCTGGGGGATTCACCAATTCCACTCCAAAAAAGGACTGGAAATTAAGTCAGACCCTAAAATGTATAGGGAATAGAGTCGCTCATATGTCCTCGTGCTTAAGTTAACTGGCCAGTAAACACTACCCAGTTCTTACTTCATAGCATAGATGTCCTTAGTAAATCATCCCATAGCCATCATCCCCAGCCTGCACTGAAGAGCCAGTTTGGGAGTGTCTGTGGATGGATATCTTGGTATGGGAGACCCAGCTGGCAGCCACAGTCAAGATCATGGAGCCCAAGTAGGCTGATGGACTCACTAGTCCTTTCCCAGAGCAGGGTCTGAAGAAGGCCTAATCCTGTCTGAAAATGTCTGCATCCTATTATACCTAGTCCCAGATCTGAAAAGAGGATTGATTGATATTCCAAGGGATACCATACCTCAGTTGATTTTAGGACAAGTTACCAAAAGATATTTATCCTAAGAAAATATGAAGCATATCCGTCCGGGTCTCTGGCCCCATCAGGCTTCCCAGACTGGACACCAGGTCAAGGCCAGCCCTCCGTCCTTCGGGCCTTCCCCATCTGCCCTCGCCCCCTCTGGACATCAGAGGACCTAGATCAGTGCTGTCCTATGGGAACAGAATGCAAGCCATATATAACTTTAGATTTTCAAGTAGCCACGCTTAAAAGAGTAAAATGAAACAGGTGTAGTTAATTTTAATAGTACATTTTGTTTAACCCAATATATTCAAAGTACTATAATTTCAGCATGTGATCAATATAAAAATTATTAATGAGATATTTCACATTTCATTCTTTCTTTGTACTAAGTCTTCAAAATCTGATGAGTATATTTTACAGTAGAACACATCTCACCTGGCACCAGCCACATTTCACGTGGGCAGTAGCGACATGTCCCTGTACTTGCGGGTGGCGTTTGCCGGTGTGCCTTGCCTATGAGTTAGAAATGGCCCCGAGAAAGCTGGGCCTCCCCGGCTGGGCAGCCCAGGCCGACTCTCCCCATGGCCCCAGCAAGCCAGGCCTCTCTTCTCAACTTCAATCTGCTCTCTGAGCCGCCAGTCTGAGTCCTGATGAAACAGTTAAATCCTTTCTTAAAAATTTCTCCTAGGATGTCTTATTTCTTCGTGTGAGATAGAAAGAACTGTTTTTAAAATCAAAGATCGATCGTTAGGGGAAAGCAGGTCCTCACCGGTGACCTGCGTGTGCACTTTACACCTAAGGAGCACGAGCGTCTGGAAGGAGAGCCCCCGGCACCTGGGGAAGGTGAGTGTCAAGCCCTCTTCCAGCCACTGGCCAGCCGCAGGTCAGCGGTGGAGCCCGCCGGAGTGCAAGGAGATGAGAGCGGGTTTCTAGAGGACTAAGTGGGAACACGTGCTTGAGACATCGCTTTGAAAATCGAATCCAGGTTGTATTAGTAGGATCAGAACCTTCTGTACCTGGAAGCAGTGACTCGATAATTCATGAAATGATCAAGTGGCCCGTGTAACCTCCTCACAGGGCTCGGTGCCTCCACTGTCAGCACTTCTAAGACAGTGACCCCCAGGAGGAGTCAACCGCTGCCACCCCAGAAGAAGGGGCCTAGGCACAGGTGTAAAAGAGTAAAATCTGGGAAGGAACACAGACCGGCAGGCAGGTGTGGTGGGCAAACGTTGCTGGTTCTCTCTCAGTGCCGCGCACAGGGCTCCGGGCTGGGCATGCCAGAAAGGCACAGAGGGCTAAGGCAGCGATTCAGGTAACAGCCCGTTCTTTGAAATTCTTTAGGCTCTCTCAGGGCAGTCTAAGAACCAGCACCCACCTCCACGAGGCCAGCAGCCAATGCAAAAGGACAAAGTGCCGGCTGAGACATGAACAAGCCATAGGGTGATCAGTCTGCTTATTCGAATGTTCCACAAATGCACACTGAACACCAAGGTCCCAATTTAACTCCTGAGCAAGCTCACCCATTCCCTGAATAATTGTATTTTACCTGTCATTTGGGATCCTGGATCTGTGACCCCCTCCTTGTCCCTTCCCTGCTCTTTCTTACCTGGATTGCTGGAGTGTTCGTTGCATACACAGAGTTCTGTGGGAGCGCAGGGCACAGAACAGCCAACCCTTTGAGAGCCATTGACCGAGGCTTCAGAGCAGGGACATAAAAGCCAGGCTTAAAGGTTAAGTGGGAATTTGCCATGCAGAAAAATGAAAGAAGAACATCCCGAGTAAAAGACACAGTAGTTGTAAACAACGGAGCAGAGAGAAGGATTGGTGAGGTTGTGAGACCTCGCATGCTGCCGCCAGCCAGCTCCAGGAATGGACCTGCGCAGAGGGTCTTCCTGGCTTGTGTAGGTTTCTCCCAGCACATGGCAGAGCTGGAATGTGTTTAGTCTCTTCTATAATTTCACTTGCAAACGTCTGATTTCACATTGCTTTTTTTTTTTTAAATAGGCACAAAAATAATCCCTAAATTTGACATGCCCGGAACTTCCAAACACCCTCAAGTGTGTAAGCTATTCTTACAAACAACATAAGTGACTTCGACATTTTCCACCAACGCGGCTGTAGCACTTTTAATGTTTACAATCCTGTGGCACCCTGGGTCTGAGATGCTCTTCCAATTAAACCCTGGTTACACTTCTCTTTCCAAGTGCGAAAGAATCCAATTAAAGTTAATGAAAGCAATCAGTCTGCAAGTCTTGGGGTGTTCTGCCCCATTTGTGAGTACAGGTAATAACAGCACTGACCTCATGGAGAGAGAGAGGAGGCACCATCGTTCTCTGCAAATGAGCCAGACCTGAGCCACCCAGGAAAGCCTGGAATCGAGGAGGTCGCCCTGTTTGGATTCCCCTACAATGCTCAGGATCCCATTAAGCACGAACTGTGGGAGTCTGTCCTCGAAGGAGTTTCAGACTCATTTGGCCGCCATATGGCTTGAGCTTGCAGTGCCTCTTTTCCCATAAGCATGGAATCCTGGGACACCCTACACTTATTTTCAGGAAGTCATTCATGGCACTATCCTTGTTTTCCTAACTGGCTTCAGAAAGGCAGCTCTTATTCCCAAAGAGCAACACCAATGGAGCCCCAGTGGCTCCTGAGGTTGGATTAATGCAAGTCCTCTATTTGAGCGATGGCCTTCTCCAACCCTTGGTTTTAATCCTCAGAGCACCAGGTGGACCTACTGGGGCTCAGCTCAGAGGGTCAGCCTGAGACACTTAGGGAAGCATTACCAAGGCCCACATCCCTATGGAAGGGTAGCTCCTGGGACACAGCCCTCAGACATTGTACACAGACATCACAAATGTGACTCGTCAGCACTCATTCCCAGGGGCCTACTGTCACCAAGCCACTCCTCCTGCCCTGGACAGTTAAGAAAGCCCATGCTCCTCTGAGCTGCACTGGTCCCTCACTATTCTGTACTGATTCTGAAGGCTGACACACTGACAGTCATTTCTTGGCAGAATAGTGTCGTTTGGACCTTAAGGAGATTGTCCCGTGGTTTCTATTTCCTGATCTGTGAGCATCAGACAGCAGTGACTGAGCCCACCCCTGTTCTCGGGGAGCTTCCGCTCTGGCTGGGGAAACAAAGCTGACACTTGTGAGCAGTTGGAAAACTGAATAAGGCAGCAAATAATTAAGTGCTACTCAATTACATAATTGATTAATTATAACTAATTGCTACTTAAATGAACTGCTCTAGCCCACATTGATCTTGCTGGTCTCTGGCCTCTGGAGCAGTAGCCAGGCCGGAGCCGTGCACTGGGGCACTCACAGAACCCTGGCCCATGCTCCATGGGCAAGTGACCCCTTCTGTGACCGGGATGGCCCCCAAGGGCGGGACCAAGCCTTTTGGAGCTAAGGACAGACCGTGGTTTCTTCCTACTCTATCTCTCATGGCAGAATCAGCCCACACAAAGCATAAGGCTCTTTGCATAATAAACATTCGCTGATTGCTGTGGACCAGTGTTCCCACAGCTAGTGCGCCCCGGCTCTCCTGCCTCTGAGTGTAAAACGGGGCCTCACAATGGTAACTGATTTTGCTTCATTACCCCACCCCCTTAGCATGTCACTAGGTCACCTCTGGGAGTCCCTTGGAATGGCCCACGTGTGCTCTTCTGTCCCCGTCCTCTGCATGGTTGGGCCACCAGGATAGCACTTCTACAGCCGTCCTGCCGGGTCTGCCCTGAGGTCTCCACCCCGACTGCTCACGCCAGAGCCTCCCCTCCCTGTGCTTTGCTTGACAGGAAGGAGGAGGAAGCCAGGGAGTTGTCCACCTACCCAAGTCTGCCTGCGTTTCGTTAGGGTTCCAGGTCCCTAGTGGGGACTAGACCCTGAGCAACTTGAGGACGTTTTACTCATCGCTGGGTCTCCGCACGCTAGAAGAGACCCCTGCTCCGGTCTGCTCAGGCTGCCATACAAAACATCACAGACGGGGGGGATTCGTCACAGTTCTAGAGGCTCAAAATCCAAGGTCAAGGTGTTGGTAGGTTTGATTTCATGCCGAAGCCTCTCTTCTTGGCTTGTACGTGGCCACTTTCTTACTGCGTCTTCACATGGCCTTTTCTCTGTGTACGTCTCTGTCCTAATCTCTTCTTCTTATGAGGACATCGGTCATATTGGATTAAGCCCCACCCATGTGACCTCACTTTACATTAATTACCTCTTTAAAGGCCCTATCTCCAAATGCAGTCACATTCTGAGGTACTAGGTGTTAGTTAGGACTTTAACATGTGAGTTTTAGGAGGAACGCAGTTCGGCCCACAGCAACCACTGATAGTCTCAGTGCTTACTAGAGGTGTGGGCTGGTAGAATGGGGGAGGGGCGGGCAGCCAGATGGTTGCACAGAGAAACGGAGCAGCTGCTAAACAGGTGTGTGCTGGGGACAGAGCAGAAGGTGGGAGAGCCGGGTTGGGAGAGTCTCTGCCAGCCTGGGCCCTCCATACTCGGCAACACCCTTCCCTTTCTCCCTGGAAGGGGCTGCTTTCTAAGCTGACAATTCCTTTTGTTCCTTTCACAGCCCAAGGACAGAGACACAATGTTGGCAAGGCCTGGAGAGCAATGATAAGGAATGTGACACCTGAGAAGAGCACGTACAAGTCGCTGGAAGATGCTGCTGTCCTCGCACAAGCGGCCCCTGGGGAGTGGCTCTGCTGTCTTTGGAGGAGGGAGGAGAAGACACAGGTGACGCTGAGCCCCACCCAGGCCAGTTCCCAGGCGACTCCAGGACTTTCTCTCCCACTCAACACTGAGAAGAGGACTTTGTAAATAACCAACTGAAAGGAGACAAAGCCCCGGCATCTCGGGGCCTTCTTCTCTTCACGTGCAGCAGAACCGTTACTGCTGCTGAGCTGCTGAGCGCGAGCCACGCTCCCAGCGGCAGGAGAGGCCATAATTACGGCGGGGCCGAGAGCTCTCAGGGTCAGCAAAACAAAGAGGAGGAAATTGCTGCACAGATTGGCTCGAATGTCAGGCTCAACCAAGAAGAAAACACAATTTGTTCATTTGGAAAATGACTCTAGTGACATGAATGCCCTGGGCGTTGTTGGAGTTCCAGGGACAGGGTGACAGCCTGGGGACGTAGGGGTCCTCTAGGGGAGAAAAGACCATGTGCCGCTTTCAGACCAGAGAACAATTTGGTGGCAGACAGCGACGGGGACCCTCAGCTGTGATTATGAGTTTACACATCCGTGAGCCACAAGTCAGCAGGGCTTGCAGCCTTTCTCTACGGCCAGCGTCTTTGAGGGTGCCTAACTCTGGCCTGAGCTCCCGGAACTGGTGACACTGCACGGCACAGCACAGCACCTGCAGCGCACAGGGCCCTCCGAAGGAGAGCCGGTGGGGCCTGGGTATGAGCACACAGCTGCCTCCGCATCCATCACCCACCCTAGGACCCTTCTTGCAAGCCCCTTTCCTCCATTCCCTCCTCTGTACCAGGGACACTGTAAACAGAGGCAGGTTTGGCCACAGATAGAGAGGGCTTGAGTACCATGGATCATCATCACACTAGGGTGCTTCTGGGTCAGGTGACCCCCACCCAGTTTGCCCAGGGTGGCCCAGGTATACACTTATGGTCCCAGCTTAACCCACTGAATACTAAATTAAACAATTAACCTAATTCCCTGGAATATTACAGGACACAATCCCCACCCTTCCATACCTTTTAGCCATGACACTTATAACAGGTCCAAGCTCTGTCTGGAAAAGGCACAGCCAGCAGATCAGGATCCTCTCTTTAGGAATTGTGAACAGAGGGCCAGCTAGGGAGTCAGTGTGGGGGTGGGGACGTCACTCAGCCCAGATGGCTGGTTCAACCAATGCCCACGCTGAGCACATGTTGCCGTTGTCTCAGTGGTCTGTGAACCCACCAAACATCGCGGCCCCCTGAGATAGGGCCACCGAGCCCCTGCTGATGAGCACCCCTTGTGCTCCCCAGTACCTTGGCACTGCAGCTCGCTCCTCAACTGTACTGTGGACAGGGCTCCTCCTTCCCAGCCCGCCTGGGCTCACTCGACAGATCTGCCCTCAGACACAGAGACCAGAGCTATCTCCAAGTACCAGTGGGGGTCTTGTCACCACTGGGGGCTGGCAAAGAGCAGGGATCAGGGGATGGTTCTGTGAATGAAGTGATGGAAGTTGGAACTTGAAGAATCGGGAAGCTTTAGATCTACGAGGGAGACACAGCAGGAAGAAAGGCATGAGGGGCGTGGTGGCACCAATGTGGGAAAAGGGTGAGGACCTTGGACTCTGGCAACCAGGCAGGAGAGGACAGCTGGGCAGGCTGCCCTGGGCCAGACCCTGAACACACCCCAAGGGGCTCAGGACGCCTGGTGCTTGCTCTTGTGCTCCCTCCAGCCTTCCATCTAATGACACCGCCACTTGAGATTTAACTGCCTCTTAATGCTGCTATGGAGGACAAAGTTGAGCTGTAGATAATTAAGTCATTGAAAGTCGAAATAAAGAGCAAAGATTGAAATGCTCACCATCATTCGGTGAAAGGGAATGACTTTATAATTTGCACAAAACACAGGACTCTTTCCTGGGCTCCTCCCCGGAGTCTCGGCAGGGAGGCCCCTGCTGTCTACCCAGGCATCCTTCACTCATTTGCAAGACCTCACGGTTTCCACTGCTTTCTATTTGCACAGAAACTGTCTCTGCTTTTTTGGCCTTTAAAATTCCTATTTTTATTCTTATTCTTCTAGGTTTGTTTGTGAAAGATTGCTCAGCGGCAGGAGGATGAAGTCAGGTACAGGCCACCAGTGTTCCCTAGACCACCTGGAGAAAGCACTAGAAAGAAGGTAATACCTACCACTTTAGAAATAGAAAGCAAATATGAAGGATTTTTTTTAATCCCAGCAGTTATTTAAAAGATAAACAATAAATACAACTGGAATTATACCAACTAACCGTATTACCAGCAGTCAATTGCTGTAGAATAAACATTCTTATTTCCAGGGCGTTTTAATATATTCAAAGACATGGAGAATGGCATCAGAAGAATTTATCACTGACATTTGCTAAATTAGATATTCCCGAGGTTTGCCTATATGGATGACAACATTTTTAGCACTTCAAGGTCCTTGCAAGAAAAAGTCTGTATAAAAATTCAGGACAGTATTGTTATCATCAACACGTTAAAATTGACTGTGATTGTTACAGCGGTTTTAAAATCAAAGAGAACAAAAAAGAAAGGGAAAATTATATGTGTACTCTATATTTGAATTTTTAGACATGAGATTTAAAACATAATATTGTGATGTTTATTTCAGATAAATTCATTTTTACCAAAGGCGTTTCTCCTGATCCAAAGGCAATGCGTAGCTCAGCAAGACCCACCAGCCAAATAATATCCATCAGCAACCCCCCAGATTAGCCTGGGCACCACTTTGACAGTTCAGCTCAACCCGCTCAACCTCGCATTCCATGTTGGCTGCTGTCCTAATTAATGACTAATCTACAAAAAGGAGATAATAATACATACCGCATATGTGTCCCCCACACACAAGCATGAGGACTGGACCAGATCACACACGCAGAACCTTGCATGGTAGGTGCTTGGTAAATGTTTGGATTTTCTATCTCTCTCTCTTTTTCCCTGACATTCTGCAAACTCTTATTGTCTGTCCTCTTTTATTTCCAAGGCTATTTAGAAATCAATTATAAAAACATTTTTTAAAAATCCTTTTGTAATGGTAAAATCTCCCATTGTGGACATTTTCCTAAAGCCAGTCAAAGGGATCAGAGGTGTCGGGTACCAGTTTGAGGCTCCCTGGCTGGGGGTCCCCAAACCCATCACGGTGCATCTCTATCCCAGAGGACAATCAGGAGATTAAAGTCTAGGAACGGAGCGAATTTCAAAGAAACTATTTTACTAGAAATGAATTTAAATTCTTGCTTCATTTTTGTTTCTTTCCCTACGTAAGATTCTCAATATCCCACTTTTAGAAAATTCTCAAAATACACGATGCTCTCAACCTCCTCCCAGCAGCAGATTTGGGATGTTAGGTCACCTGTTCCCAGGAATCTTTATCTCCTCTCCCTTCTCCAAGGACCCCTCAGTTGGATTTATCTCTCCACTAAGTCTGTTTACTAAAACTATGTAAAATGTTTTTCAATCAGCAGCAACCTCCAGAATTGACAAGCAATAAATTCCTTAGGGCAAGGGGCATGGCTTGTGTTTGTTTAAAATCCTCTCTAGGTGCTGCCATAGCTGGTTCTCAATAATCTTCGAATGAAGCTTAATCTTTTCATTTTCATGCAAAGCTGTCAACAGATATTAATGAGGCTGTAATTTGGACTCCGGACTTTACGGTGGGTCTCCAAGTTGAGCCTGCTCTCTGAGAGACGAGCCTTATCCAAACCATCTCAGCTCTGCACACAGTTGGCCCTTCCTCAGCGCTGCATGCAAACCTGAGCCCAGGCAGGGGATGTGTAGCTTCAGCTAATGACTCAGCCCCACAATGGTCAACAACAGCTGTCAAGAGGAGCCAACTGCTATAAAGCATAAATAAAAACTTCAACCTTGTTCCCGCGTGACACATTTTTCCCAATTTTTACTGTACTTATACTTGCCATATATATTTGTGTGTACATGTATGCATACCACTTATATTACCTAACACTTTGTGGACACATAAAACCAGATTACAAATAATTTCTCTCTACTTTGTTATACATAATATCACATAGAAGGCACAGCCGTGGTCTTACAACGACATGCAATGAAACACATCAGAATGTGGCCACATCCATCAACAACCCATTTCGGTTACCATAGCACGAGGAAGTTCGAATCATGAGTTAATGTTCTGATCTGTGAGTAATTCCTAGCCACAATTTAAGTTTAGCCAACCCCATAACTTCTTCGGCTTCCTTCAGCAGAGGACCCACAATGCATAAAAATATAGTACCTCATCCTGGTTTTTCTCCTCTAGGGTATCTCTTTATGAGAGGAGACATTATATGTTCAGACCCATGAAAAGTGCTTGAATTAGATTTCTGTGATCGCTTTTATGGGTTAAGGCCCCTGTACGCATCCTTAGAGACCAACCTTTCTCCCGGCAGAAACCCGGGCCCTGGCTGTGATGACTACCGTGTGTTCTTGTCTTTGACCTCTCCCATCTTTCATGTTGCCATATCGTCCCACCTGCATGGAATGTGAAATTCTCTGTATGCCGCGGATGCCTACCCCGGAGTCTACCTCTGTAACTCCATTTACAAGCCAGGCCTTTCAACAGAAAAGAGAAACCACAAATATCAGATACCTCACCAGCCAGCATGTCCCCTGGGCTCCCCACTCTAAGTCGTGCCTGTCGTGCTAAAGCAACACGTGGCTTGCTGCGACTCGCTGTGATGAAATATCAGAAGAGGAGAATTAAATATCTCCATTAAGGTTTAACGAGTCACAAACGTGATACCTGGCAGTGCCTTTGGAAATCGCTCCACTCAAGCCCCCTCATCTCACAGATGAGGACACTGAGGCGTGTAAGAGCGTGAAGACTGGCTGAGTGTCCCACTCGGTGAGCACCAGGCAGGAGCCCCGGCCTCTGCTCCAGTCCTTCCCCCTTGACCCTGCACCTGCCATCTTCCACCCCCACCCAACGCCGACCACTCACTCAACACATGCTCACACCTCTGCTGGGCCAAAGTGAGTTTTCAACACTCAACCTGTTTCTGCTTTGCACAACTAACTTCCCACCTGCCTTGATAGGCAGAGCCGTGTCAGAATTCCGTGGCATTAACTGGTTTATAAACTAATGCCTTTGTTGGGTTCTTCAGAATAAGTGCTGGCAAAATAAATATAACTCTCTGCATCGTACAGCTCTCTGCATTTTACAGAACACGTTCACGGACATTATCTCACTCCATCAAGTAAGTAAATACAAGTTTCATTTGCTTAGAGAAAGAGGAATGGAAAAAGTAGAGGAAGCTGAATAACATCAGAAAAAAAAGAAAAAAGAGATTTAAAAACATGGGCAAGACCTCAATAAAAACATGTTTTTCCCTTTTTTGAGCTGAGAAGCTGAAAAGGCCTCTGGTCACTTCCCCATCCTCATCTCTCCTTTGAGCAGCTCAAGTCACAGACTCTGAAACAGAAGCCACCTGGCCTCTCCTCCAGGTATAACCTCAGACAGACCCTGCACAGTTGCCAGGGCTGGAGTTTGCAAACCTCACTCCCAGGAGCCCTGCAACACTTCCAGGGAGGCCCAAGCAGGGCAGGGGCATTGTGTTCAGGCAGAAAGGGGAGACTCCTCATCCAAGAGGCTGCAGTCCAAGGAGAGATGTCCCCTGGCCAGGGGCCGGATCCAGCATCTTCTGACCCAGCTGGACTGACTGCTCCCTCGGGGCCGGTTACAACTCAAGGTCAAGGTATCTTTTTTTAATTTATGACAGAAACATATTTATAATATCACAGGAAATTATGAGATCCCAAATCCTGCTATCTAATCATATTTTTTATATTTCCCCATCATCTCTTGCCCTACTTATCCATATACACACATTTTTTACAGCTTTAAGAAACCTCTCTGTAAAATCGGATATTCTTTTTTTTCATAGTATTATCAGTTTTCCAAGCTTCTATGGTTTCTATGTCATAATGGTCTTCATTTTTATAATCATCTTAATGTAAGGAGGGGGTCAGATTATCTCTAAATTTGTAAATAAAGGGAACTTCTGGGTATAAAGTTAATGAAGCATTTTACCCGGGAAGTGCTAATTCTGCTGCAGAAGGAAGCCGTGGTCCCATTCGTTAGTTGGAGGCTGAGAGCCCAGCATGATTGGTTGTAGACTCAGGAAGCCAGGGCTAGAAAACAATGCAAAGATCCAGAATGTGGATCATCATCAGAGGAAGAAAGGCATAGCATTTGGGGACACAAATAGTTTGCCACCAGGGAGGTAACTTCCCCTGTGAGCTGGGAATGGTTCGTCAGACTCCACCAAGGACGAGATAAAGTCTCTGCTTTGGCTCTCGTTTCTGGGTCACCAAACAGCATTGGGTGACAACCCATCCTTCCAGAAATGTTGTCCAGGGAAGGGACTTCCTGGGCAGTGGGCTGAAGCACTGCAGCCACCATGGGGGAGTTTTCCCCTGTAAAAGTCTGGTCCAGTCCCTACTCACACAGCAGGCTCACGTGGGCACGTCAGTGTCTTCCTCCCTGTGGCCCCCACCTCTGTGCATAAAGACACCACTGCATTCGGGGCACACAGAACTGAATAGCAGTAACCACATCAAGCTTTGCCATGTCAGGAAGGCCTTGCCCAAGGGCAAGATGGCATCCCCCTAGGGCACGGCCTTCTCTCTCTACAGCGTGTAACCCTCCGTGGAGTGACTTACCCAGATGCAGTTATGGTTCCCCAGGGCTGGATTTCTTGCTTGTTCAAGCCTGAAAATCTGTCTGAAGCAGAGACCACCTGACCTCTCCTCCAGGTACTGACCTCAGACCCATCAGAGTTGCCAGGACTGGGGTTTGCAAACCGCACTCCCAGGAGCCCTGCAATGGAGTAACTTAACCCTCCACGGAGTAACTTAACCGGGATATGGTTATGGCTCCCCGGGGATGGATATCTTGCTTGTTCATAGCCCTGTGCTTCTCCAGGTAAGATTGACATAAATACCCTCGTGCTTTTGGCTTTTATATTTAAGAGATTTTGTTAGGACAGCTGACAGTGATATTCTCACATCTCAGGGGCTTTTGCTCACAGGGCTGAAAAATTCCAGGGCAGAGATTTACAGTGTGTCAGAGGAATCTAAGAGTGAGTACAGCGAGGTTTGATTTGTAGTTCAGGGACTCGAGCTCTGACACATGGAGGTCATAGGAGTTCCACGGGCAGTCCCTGCGGTACGACGGCACAGCACCAGCTTCCCTGCCCGGGTGTCATCAAACTGAACTCTTCCCTCCCCGGCCCCCAGACAGGCCCTCGCCCATAGGACAGCGTGAACTGCTCCAGGCCTACATTATGGCAACGTCCCTCTCATCTCCAAACTCCCATTCCCTGTTAAATTTAAACTTGAATTATGTATTTTGCCTTCCCTCCAGATAACATTGTCTTCTTCAATGTGAAATGAGATTGAGGTAAGAGAAATGATTGCTGAGTTGTTTGAATTTTAATCATCAGATTCAAAGAAGAAATGGTAACTCAACTAACTCTTCATTAAAAGTACTATATTTCATCCAAGATAGAACATACCAGAATAAAAGGTTCTTGGGCACATTTTTATGGTGCATGTTCTTAAAACACTGTAAAATCTAATGACATTTATTTTCCTAAGTATATTTCACCTTTTAATAAGATTAAAACCAATCTGGCTGATTGTCTCAAGGAAAAAGCCATCCTTTTATGTATCAGAGGCTGGCAGCCCATGGCCAGCCTGCAAAAGGTGACCTGCGTGGGGATTCGGAAAGATGCCAGGGAACTCATATTGCATTGATTTTCCTGACTTGACTCTCAGTATTACTAAGGGCTTTGGCGTGGGTTCCTTGCTCTGGCTCTTTCTTCTCCTGGCTAACTCACAGAAGAAGCTGGAGTCCCTGAGGAGCAACTCTGCCTACAACTCCTTTGGCTGGAGCCTGAACCACACCTGCCCTGGCCCAAGGGAGAGTTTGGGCCACATGTTCTTACAGTGTAACCTATCCAAAATGACCACAGCATCTCCTCAGTCTGCTACACACACACACACACACACACACACACAAACCTAAGCAACACATACACACACACTTCTGTGCTCTAGCTCAATGAATGGCCTTACTGTCCTCCTACTTACTCAGGCCAAAACTGGACTTTTCCAACTCTGTTCCCCAATAGCCATGACCTCTAAGCACTGTCTGTTCTAACCCCTGAATATTTGATTCTCTACTCCATGACCAGAGTTCTCACTATCTCTCATCTGAACTACTGCAGTATCAGAAGATACCATAATTAAAACAAATGGATTCCAAAACTCCCTAAAAATTCAAGCCGTCGAATAATTAGTGGGTGCACTGTGCTGGGTTGCAGGGAACATTCCCGACCTTGAGTAGTTCACAGCCTACGTAAGACACGCGCTACCTGACCACGAGGAAATGGTGGAAGGAAGCAGTGCAAGGATAAAGCAACAGCCAAATATAACAACATCCCCAAGGAGTTTTCTGGAAGGGAAGAGACTGATGGGGCAGGATTTATCAGGAAGGCTTCCTGGAAGAAGTAAGAATTTGAGCTAAGAATGTACAAAACTTGAATCTGTGAAGTAAAAGGAAAAGTGGAGAAAAGTCATGAGAGCCGGAGGAAGCGGCAGGGTATACAGAGACAGAGGAGAGTTGACACTATGTTTGGGTGGTAAAGATGGGGAAAATCAGGGTGAGCCAAGACAAGGAGGCAGGTGCTTCTGAACATGGGCCTTGGCAGCTGCCAGGACCAGGGAGGCTAAAGTTCCTGGAAAAATGGAGTATGAGCGTGGCCTTCTTCCATACTGAGTTCAGAAAAGGCCAAATGGGTGAGTAGCCAGTAAAACTCAGCCTGAAATTAAAACTTCTGCTTCTGGCTTCAGCCTCCTCCTTGGCCAAGGCCCCAGTGCCTTGTCTGGTCTGCTGCTGGCCCGTCCAATCTGCTAGGGTGGGTGTCAGGGGCACATGGCACCATTCCCAACCAGTAGCCAGCCAATTTCTCCCAGGACTTGGAAAAGCACCCACTTGGGCCCCAAAGTCTATAAATTCCAGGGTCAATATGCACCACATTGGGCAGGATGAGCATTAACAGTGGGGAGTTTAGGAAGGACCTGACAATAGAAAAGCTCTTTATTCACTGAGGAAAGATTGCCTCCCCCTGCCCAGGGAAGCTGCACATCCCTTCGGGCTTGGAAACTGGCTAAACAGGCCCATGGCATTCAAGCCAATATCCAAACAAGGGCAGAGGTACATTGAGAAGTCACTTTCTGGGGTCTGGAGATGGTGAGGCAATGACAGAGGCCATGCTTATTTCCAAGAGCAGGTGCATACTCGTGTCTTCTGACCCACTGGGCGAATGAGTCTACGGGGCAGCACTGCTGGCCTCCAGAGTCAAGTGCACACCTCCAAAGCCAGAGAGAGAGCAGCCAGAGGCACCTGGGGCCCGAGGCTGAATCTAACAAGGCAAAGAGAGGGATGGAAGAGCTCAGGCCAACGAACTGGGCTCCGTGACTATTCCCCCAACCTTTGACAGAAGAGAAAGAGCCATGTTAGCCATTGGGACACCTATATTCTAATCCCTGCTATGCCACTTGCTAGTTGTCATACTCGAGAAAGCTGTTTACCCAATCTAGGCTTCTGTGTGTGTCCCTATAAAACAGGGATACTAAGACTTGCCTTCCCCACTGCCACCGCCACTGCAGAGGGTTTGCCGAAGGGATGAATGAGCCAGCAGCCAAGGAAGCGATGTTCACTGTGTGGTCCTATGATCAAAGGAAGCCTGGTTGTTATTGCATGTGCCCCACATGGCCTCAGACCAGAGGAGGAGGAATGTGATCACAGAGTGTGGCACTGCCCACCAGGAGCGCATACTCAGACTTGAAAGAGAGAAACTCCACCCAGAGACCATCATTAGACTGGTTAAAATGATACTGTCCAGGCTACCTGTGCTGCAGGAGCTCGGGAAAATGGTGCTACTTATATCCAGAGAAGATCTCTCAGAAGGGTTTGAACATGGACTGAACCACAAAGGATGGAGCAAATTTGGGAAGATGGAAACAAAAGAGAAACCTACAGGCATCAGAAACGTAGAGCAAAAGCCCAGCTTCTAGAATTTGTTCATGGCTAATGTACATAGATATGTCCAGGGCTGCAATCCTTTTTTGCATATAAATTTTTTTTCTTTATAAGCAAAGTCAAGAAATCTGAAAACCATAAGACAGGAAAAAAGAAGGAAATTAACCATAATTTCATCACGCAGGATAATGAGTGTTATTTTATTATTTATCTTAAAGTCTTTTTCAAATATTCTTCTATATCATCCTTTCTAAATGCTTTCATAAATGTTATTACATAAACATAAACTACTTAACTCATTCCCCCTTGTTGCTTGGATTTTAAGAAGTTTCTAAATGATATAAACACTATTTCAAAGTGTGTGATGGGGAATGTAGATTCCAGAATAAGAATGTTGAAGTCCAAATTTTGTTTCCACCATTTATTATCTGGGTTACCTTGGATGAGTTGCACAAACTCTATAAACTCTATAAACTCAGTTTCCTGCGAAGGGGATGGGGGTGGTGAAAATGGTACCTAACACACAGAGTTGATTATGTTAGATACTTTAGATACTTCATGCAAAACATTTAAAGTTTCCAATACACAATAGGAAACTAAAAAACAACTGTTGTTATTATCATCATTATCCCTATATTTTATCTTTGAGCACATCTATGACTATATTATTAGGGTAATTCCAAGTAGTGAAATCATTAGGTTAAAGCATCTGTCCACATGGAAGATTTTTAAAATGCATTTTCCAAATCGTAAACAAAAACATATGTACTAGGATTGGAATGCTCCTAATCAAGACAGAGTAACAGGAACTAGAATTACCACCAGAAACAACTGAAAAAAAAAAAAACCCTGTAAAAAATATATAAAACTACAGATTTCATACATTGGACATAAGGAAGCATAGGACAGTGACCCCTGGGAGAGGGAAAAGAAATTAGATGAGTCCAGTGATTACCCAGACAGAGCCCAGCATGCTACTTGAGTTGAAGAAACAAGCTAGTAAACAAAGCTTGGTCCAGGAAGGACAAAGAAACTAAAATTTGTAGGGCAAATGGAGAGTAAAGAGCTACACAGAAAGAGAGTTCTGGAGCACTATACAGCACCTCCCTCAAGCCTTCAGCTGAGCACAGATCAGACGTGTGTGTGAGGAAACTACCCGAGGCCAAGGAAAGAACCACCCAAAAGGAACAGAGGGGATAATCCCAGGAGCTCACATAAAGTCAGAAATGCTTTGTGTTTCTACCAGCCATAGAGGAAAACTATGTAATTGGTGCTGTATTAGGTAAGAGTATTCAGAATAATTCTGCTTCATTAGTGGGTCAAAATTAGCCGTAGACTGAAGCCTGTACTGGTCTCACCTTGGGAAGCTTTTTAAAAGCCGAAATGATCTAATCATTTCCGAGTAACTTAACTGTGTCCCAGAACTCAAAAATTTGTATAAGAATATAAAAATAGCCAGAACCCAACAAGGTAAAATAAACAATGTTGGCAGCAAAAAAGAAATTATCAGACATGTGGAGAATACAACCCACAACAAAGGGGGAAAATGAATCAAGAAAACAGACCCAGAAATGACACAAATGACAGAATTAGTAGGCAAGGATATTCAAACGACTGTTTTAACCATATTCCATATGCTCAAGAATGCACAGGAAAGATTAAGCTTAAGTAGAGCCATGGAAAATATAAAAAAGACTTAAGTTGAACTCCTAAAGATAAAAAACACAACTTATGACATAAAAAAAATATACTGGATGAGATTAACAGAAGATTGGAAATTGCAGTAGAAAAGATTGCTGAACTTGAAAATAAGCAATGAGAAACTAACCAAAATGAAACAGAGAGAAAAAAGTACTGAAAAAAAGTGAACAGAGAATAAGAATTTTGATAAAATTTCAAGTAACCTAATATGTGTTTAATTGCAAAATGAAAAATGTTAGGTCAGTAAAGTGAGAAAAAAAGAATAGAAAAATAAATGCCCCCAAATTTTCCAAATTGACAAAACTATAAACACACAGATCTGAGAAGATCAAGAATGGCCAAACACAAGAACGATGCAGAAAACTAGACCAGGGCACATCAAAATCAAGTTATTCGTTGCTTACAGCAGAACAAGAATAAGGATGATGGCAGACTTCTCATTAAAAACAAGGCAAGACAGAGACAGTGGTAAAACATCTTTAAGTACTGAAAAACAAAGTCAACCTAGACTTCTATATATAACCAGTGAAGATATCTGTAAAAAATGAAAACAAAATAAAGATTTTCTAAGAAAAACAAAAGCTGAAAGAATTCATCACAACAAACCTTTAGTACAAGAAATGTTAAAGAAAGTCCTTCAGGCAGAAGGAAAATGATACTAGGTATAAAAATCTATATCTACACAAAAGAATGAAAAGTATGGTTATATGACAATATAACAGTAAACTTAAAAATTTCTCTTTATATCTCATTAAAAGATAAATGACTATTAAGACAGTAACAATAACATTCTATTGTGGAATTTAAAGCATATTTAGATGTAAAATGTAAAACAATAATAGCACAAACACTAAGAAGAAAGAATAGAAGTATAATATTGTAAGGTCTTTATACTAGATAAGAATTGATATATTTTTTTCCAAGCAGACTGTGAAAAATTAAAGGTGTATACTATAAACAAGGGTCAGCAAACGATAGCATATGGGCCAAATGTGACCAGCAACCTGTTTAAATAAATAAGGTTTTATTAGAATCTAAATACGTTTATTTATTTACATCTATATATTTATTTACCTCTGCTTATCATCTGTGGCTGCTTCCACACTAAAATGGCAAAGTTGAGTAGTTATAAAAGAGAATATATACAGCCTATAAAACCTGAGATATTTATTAACTAGCTTTTTGCAAATAATGATTATCCCTGCTATAAACCCTAAAGCAACTACTAAAAACCAAAAAGTTATAGGTAATAATCAAACAAAGGAGGTAAAATGGAATCATATTAAAAAAAAAATTAATTCAAAAGAAAAAAGACAAAAAGACAGGAGGAAAAAAAATAAAACTGAAAGAAAGAACAGATGAGATATATATAAATATAAATAAATATATATTATATATAGTAAATATTTATTATAATATATAAATATATTTAATATATAAATATATGTAAGTTGTTGGTAAGACTGTGGAACAACTGGAATGCTGGCAGGAATGTAAAGTGGTACAATCACTTTGGAAAACAAGTTTGACAATTTCTTTTTTTTTTTCTTCTTTTTTTTAATTTTAGAATATTATGGGGGTACAAACGTTTTGGTTACATAAACGTTTGCTTTTGTACAGTTTGAGTCAAAGTTATAAGTGTGTCCATCACCCATATAAGTGTGCATTGTACCCGTTAGGTGTAAATTTACCCATTCCCTCCTCCCCCCGCCACCTGCTTCATTTCTGATGAGTGTTATTTCCAAATGTGCACATAAGTGTTGATCGATGAGTTCCAATTTAATGGTGAATACATGTGGTGTTTGTTTTTCCATTCTTGTGATACCTCATTTAGAAGAATGGTCTCTAGTTGCATCCAGATTAATATAAGAGTTCACCATTTTTTATGGCTGAGTAGTACTCCATGGTATACATATACCACATTTTATTAATCCATTCGTGTATTGATGAACACTTGAGTTGTTTCCACATCTTTGCAATTGTGAGTTGTGCTGCTATAAACATTGAAGTGCAGGTGTCTTTTATAGAATGTCTTTTTTCTCTCTGGGTAAATACCCTGTAGTGGGATTGCTGGATCAAATGGTAGGTCTACTTTTACTTCTTTGAGGAATCTTCATACTATTTTCCACAGAGGCTGTACTAGTTTGCAGTCCCATCAGCAGTGCATGAGTGTCTCTTTCGCTCCACATCCACGCCAGCATTTGTTGTTTTGGGACTTTTTGATAAAGGCCATTCTCACTGGAATTAAGTGGTATCTCATTGTGGTTTTGATTTGCATTTCCCTGATGATTAGAGATGTTGAGCATTTTTTCATATGTTTGTTGGCCTTTATCTTCTTTTGAAAAGTTTCTGTTCATGTCTTTTGCCCACTTTTTAATGGGGTTGAGTATGACTCAGCATCTTGACTGTTGTCATGGTTTCATAAATGTATACATATGGCAAATTTTATCAAATTATACACTTTAATAGTGTATACCTTGTGTACACTGTGCATACATAGCACACCATGTGCAGGTTTTTCTGCATTAATTACACTTCAATAAGATTGTGAAAAATCAAAATATATTGCTACCAGGTATATATAGGTACACATTTTGTCTTCTTCCTTGCTAACATTGGACATTTCTTTATTGTAAGCATGTTTGCCAAGCTGATAAGCAAAAACAAAGATATCTCATTGTCGTTTTAAATTATCTCTGTGATTACAAATGACATTTAAAATATTCACTTATTTTTGTGTATGCACTTTTTTATGAATTATATGTTTGTATGCTTTGTTCATTTTTGTTGTTATGTTTACCTTTTTTCTTATTTATTTCTCATCAAGATTATGCCAGTAAGTCTTTCCAGACTTTTCCTATGGAAATATACATACTTTTCTTAAACAAAAATAGGACGATAGTTTATATCCTATTTTGTAGCTTACTTTTTACACTAACATAATATGACTATCTCTCCATGCCGATAAATGTGCAGCTACATCATAGTTTTAATGGCTAGAGTAGCAACTCCAAATGCTGCTTCTTAACTTAAACCATATTTCAGTTTCAGAAAATGGAATGAAGCTCTCCCTCGTTTCTAAGGGAGTTAAGAGTAACTGTACAAATCACTTTTTTATTTGCTGCAGCATCATAGAAATTATAGCAGATTCTTCTATGAATGACAACCAATAATCCTCCTTAGCCTGAAAGGGAACTTTATAAAAATGACTTTTGCTAACTTTTCTTAGTTATCTTAGAATGGTGCTAATAATGAAATTTTCAGCTAGCCGGACTTCACTTGACAAATTATAAAGAGATCAATTTTTTCCCATTGGTCTCCACTTCATTAATACCCAAGATGATGTCCACTCTAATAAGTAATGAGCTCTGGAAGAGATGTCTCTTTGTCAAGGTCTTCAGAAGAGTAAATCAGCACCCCTTCCTCAAAGTTCAAAAGGAAATACTTTGATTAAAATTAAAAACTGTTCAGCTTAAAGGTCAGACAAA
Source organism: Cheirogaleus medius (assembly GCA_008086735.1). Lineage (NCBI taxonomy): Eukaryota > Metazoa > Chordata > Mammalia > Primates > Cheirogaleidae > Cheirogaleus > Cheirogaleus medius. Next base: position 157,811,964 of record VBSM01002608.1, on the reverse strand, counting down.
AACTTGGTAATGTCCTTTGAGAAATACCATTATTATTCAATGCAGTGCATCGCTATGACACTGGGGCTGAAATCTCAAAGTGGCACAGCTTTGGAATGAACAGTTTCGGTTTACCTAGCAATAGTAATCTGTCTTCTTTGCAAGTTACCTTTGAGTGACACTTAATATCCAGGCTCTGCCATCCAATGGTCTGAAAGACCTTCTCAAATTGGGATCAGTCAAACCTTGCTTAAAATCATCATTCCATTCCCTTTTGGATTGTGTTTCGAACAACCCAACCATACAAATGAGGAAATATTCGGTCTGAAGGTCAGATTGACTGACTGACCACACTGGCTGGCTGAGATTTTTATGTTTGAAATCACTGGTCAGAAACAAAGCTTTGTTTTTGAAAGAAAAAAATTAGAAATTGGGTTGAAGTAACCAGTCCGTGGCAGCTTGTGTATTTCAAGTGGCCTTTTTTCCCTTTTCCCCCTGATAATTAGAAAGCCATTGAGTATTCAGCAAACACTGGGGCCTCCTCCTTGCCCTACGTAATTCTGGGTGTTGGTAAGCATGTGAAATTAAGCACACATGTCATCGACTGAGTGGGCAAAGAGACATGCATGTGAACAGCTCACTTCCTGGCAAGGCCAATGGGGTTGGGTGCATGAGAAAGCAAAAAGTCCACTGTGAGCACAAGAACGCAGTGGCTGAGACTAACAGGAGATGGGAGAGGCTCTTTGCAAGAGATGCTGCTTCAACAGGAGAAAAGGAGGAAGGAAACATGACCATCTAAGCCCACCAGCTTCCTACCTCTTGATGCATAACACCAGGGCTGGAAATAACTGTTGTGAGGGCTATCTCAAAATCCCAGTGATTCTTAAAATAAATCAAAGGGGGAAAAGTGCATTTCAAGTAGCTAAGTTAACGATCACTTTTTCCATAAATGTGATAAAAGCAATTACACCTTAACAGAAAAGCTCTCAGTTTGTCTACAGATCTTTCCTCCCCCAATTTACAATTTAACACTTTATCACGCTCCATACAAATACTAGATGTTTCCAATAAACTAGAAATTTGCAGCTCATTTGGGAGGGAGAGGAGTCTTCCAATCAGCATGAACTAACTGAGAGGGAACACCCTGATGGATGAGGAGCTGGATGCCCTTCAGAGCAGGTGCCAAGGTGAGTGGGCAGGTAGGAATAAGAGCAGCTCTCCTAAAGGCACATCCCTGGATGACAAGGACAGATTCTGTACAGGGGAATCAGAGCCAAAGGGCCTTGGTTGCAAGACCAATAGGCAGAGAGAAAGTCAGGCAGGCCAGTAAATGTGATCATCCAACTCATGGGTGCAGTCAGTGGGCCCAGGAAAACTTCACAATTACCCACACCTTCGTCTGAGGTCCACAACCCAGGGGAGGGTTTGGGCTAGGGAATTAGAGCCCCAACCTGGACGAGGAGGCGTGGTGACCAATATCAAATCCTTTTCTGAGCTCTGAGTTTGGTATGAAGGGGACAGAATGTATGGGAAAGAGGACCTGAAAGGAAGGACGGAGGGACAAAGGAAAACCTGGCCAGCTCCACACTTATGCTGCTGTTGCTGCTACCGGAAAGCTGGTCTTAGAGCTCGGGCTGGTTCCCTGCAGCAGAGGTCAGGGTCCTTCTGGCAATGTGGTGATGCCCTGGTCTGATCTTAAAATTCTGGATTGTGTTTGCAAGGCCTCCTGGCAAAGGCCCTGGAATTTGCACTATGGGAGGAGAGAGAGCTGGCCACCTGGGCACTGGAGACAACACTATTAAAATGCTTGAAGGTAACAGATATCATTCCAATAATATGAATAGAACAGAAGCTGACTGATATCTCTCATGTAGAGACATGACAAATGGTACAAAAGAGATTAAAGATATAATAGGAAAAACAACTTACCTTAAATGAAGGAGGAACTGAATCTGCACATGAAAGAACCTTCCAAGTAGACCATCTTGTAGGAAATTTGATATGGGACAAGCATAACCACGATGAATCCTGGTAAATTACTGAACACCCAAAAACACTGAGAGCCTTCCTAAGACATTTGAAAAGAAGAAAGAAGAAAACATTTACTTAAAAGGCAGATAAATAAAGCTAGCTTCATGTTTCTTTATGGCAACATTAAAATCCAGAAATAAAATGGGGCAGTATCTATGAGTTTCTGAGGGGAGAAAAAGTGTGATCCAAAAGTTGTGGGCCCGACAAGGTGTTGTTCAAGTATAAAGGTGTCAGACATGCATTCACAGACTTGCCAGAATTCAGGAAATATGTCACACATTAGTCCCTTAGGAAAAAAGTTTTGATGACAAAATCTAGCCGTTGAAGAATGTATGCAGTTGTGGGAAAGGACCTCTAGTGAGGCTGGGCACGGTGGCTCATGCTTGTAATCCCAGCACTTTGGGAGGCCAAGGCAGGAGGATCGCTTGAGCCTAGGAGTTCAAGTCTAGCCTGGGCAACATAGTGACACCCCATCTCTACAAAACAAATTTTCTAAATTATCCAGGTGTGGTGGTACACACCTGTAGTCCCAGCTACTTGGGAAGCTGGGACAGAAGGATCTCTTGAGCCCAGGAGTTCAAGGCTGCAGTGATCTGTGATCACGTCACTGCACTCCAGCCTGGGCGACAGAGACTCTGTCTCAAAATAAAAAAGGACTTCTAGTAGTACTAAACCCAACCTATATATCAAATTGAAGCTGTGATGGTTAAGTCTATGTGTCAACTTTTCTGGTCACAGGGTACCCAGATCAAATATTATTTCTTGGCATGCTTTTGATGGTGTTTGCAGATGTGACTAGCATTGGATTAATATACTTGGTAAAATAGATCGCCCTCCCCAGTGTGTGCAGACATCATCCAGTTTGTTGAAGGCCTGAATAGAACAAAAGACAGGAGAAGGAATAATTTGCGCCTTTTGCTTCCTGCCTGTCTGCTTAAGCTGGGACATCTCATCTCCTCCTGTCCTCAGACTGGAACTTACCCCATCAGCTCCCCTGGTCTTCAGGCTTTTGGACTGAGACTGAATGACACCACCAGCACCCCTGAGCCTCCAGCTTGCACAAGGCAGATCATGGGACTTCTCAGCTTCCATATCACAAGAGCCAATTCCTTACAATAAATCTCTCTCCCCCCCAAATATATGTGTATATATATGAGTTTCTATACATATATACGTATATATACTGTAATTCCTCACTTAACGTTTTCCAAAGGTTCTTGGAAACTGTAACGTTAAGTGAAACTACATATAGCAGGTCTTCCAATATCTCATTCCATTCAGTGTTGTTTTGTTATAATACTGATGAGAAAAAAAATTGGCTTCATTATACATCATTTCACTTAAAGTCACAGGATATATCTCCTATATATCTCTCCATAGATATATATATCCTAAAGCTATATATATATATATCTTCTATGGTTTCTGTTTCTCTGGATAACCCTAACAGAGGCTAAACAATTTTATATATTGTATACTACTACAAAATATATATATATATATACACACAAAAAATTTGGAGATATGCTACAAAAGAAATAAATAAAATGAGGTATAAAGTTATTGGTGGTTATCTTTGAAGACAGCAGCAGTGGAAGCAGGCAGGAAAAAGTAACTTTACTTTTTTCCTCCCATACTGTTTTTAATTGAGGTATAATTTACATGTAATAAAATACATAGATTTTAATTGTACATTTTGATTAATTTTTACAATTGTATAAACACACATAATCCCTACCCAATCAAAAAATGTAGAACATTTCCACCACCCTCAAAGTTCCCTCATGCCTCCTCCAGTCAACTCTCCGGACCCCAGAGAGAGGCAACCATCATTCTGAATTCCATCACCTGTTCTAGAACTTTATGTAAACCGCAACAAACGGTGTTTTGTTTCTTTCACTCAACACATTTCTAAGACTCATCCATGTTATTGCATATATCAGCAGTTTGGTTTTTTATTGTTGAGTAATAGTCCATGGATATACCACAATGTATACATTCTCCTGTTGTTTCCAGCTTTTGGCTAGTATAAATAAAGCTACCATACGCATTCTCGTACATTGTCATTCCTCTTGGATAAACGCCTAGCAATGGGTTTGCTGGGATACAGCGTAGTTGGTGTACATGTAAGTCTGTAAGAAATAGCCTAACAGTTTTCAAAGTGGTCAGATCATTTTGCCAGAGTGTCAGAGACTCAACACTCTCTCCAACATTGTCAGACTTTTTCATTTTAACCATTCTAGTGAGGATAAGGTGCTATCTCTTTGTGGTTTTAATGTGTGTTTTTCTGATGACTAACAATGTTGAGGTTTTTTAAAATGTTTTTATTGGCCATTCATATGTCTTCTTTTGGAAAGTTTCTGTTCAAAACTGTTGCAAATATTTTCACCAAACTTTTGTTTTCCATTGAGCTTTCTGAAGAATGTCTTTAGAAGAGTAGATGTTTTTAATTTTTTAATATATATTTTATTTTTATTTTTTATTTTTTCAATAATATTTTAACTTTTTTATTTCAGTATATTATGAGGGTACACATGGTTGGTTATGTAATTTGCTTTTGTACAGTTTGAGTCAAATTTATAAGTGTTCCCTTCACCCAGTTAGTGTGCAGTCTACTTTATCAATTTTTTCTCTTTTATAGGTAGTTTTTTTTAATGTCCTTTAAGGAAATTTTACTTACCGTAAGGTCAAGAAGATATTCTCCTATGTTTTCTTCTGGGACCTTTATAGTTTTACCTTATATATTTAGGTATTTACACATCTTGAATAATTTTTTGTGTATGGTATGAGTTAGGGTTTACTGGGGGAGGGAGTTAATATATGGATATCCAGTTGTCCCAACATCGTTTATTAAAAAGATTTACCCTCCCCATTTTTAAAACACATTGTCATCATTGTTGAAAGCCACTGACTATATTTATGTGCATTTATTTTGAGATTTTTAAATCCGTACCACTGATCCATTTGTCTATCCTAAAAAAAATACCACATGGCTTTGAATACTATAGTGTTATAATAAGTCTTGAAATCAAATAAGTCTTCCAACTTTGTTCTACTTTTTCAAAAAGTTTTAACTATTCTAGATCCTTAACATTTCCATATATTTTTTAAATCAGCTTGCTTTTGTGGAGTTTTTGTTTTTATTTTTTTTTTCATTTCAGGATATTATGAGGGTGCAAACATTTTGGTTACATTTTATGTCTTTGCCTCACCCAAGCGAGGATTAGAGGCATGTCTTTCCCCTCTACAATGCTCATCACATCCATTAGTTGTGAGTTTACTCCCCCCCAACCCCCTAATCCCTGGAGAATATTACTACCGTGTGAGCACCATAGTGTTGATCAGTCAGTGCCAATTTGATGGTGAGTACATGTGGAGCCTATTCTTCCGATCTTGTGACACCTCACTTCCAATAAGGGGCTCAAGCTTTATCCAGGAAAATATAAGAGGTGCTAGGTCACTGTTGTTTCTTATAATTGAGTAATATTCCATTGTATAAATATACCAAATTTTAGTAATCCACTCATGAATTGATGGGCACTTGGGCTGTTTCCACGTCCTTGCAATAATGAATTGTGCTGCCATAAACATTCGGGTGCAGATGTCTTTATTATAGAATGTCTTTTGCTCTTTTGGGTAGATGCCTAATAGTGCTATTGGGGATGGAATGGTATTTCTGTTTTTAGCTCTTTGAAGTATCTCCAAATTATTTTCCACAGAGGTTGCACTAATTTGCCGTCCCACCAGCAGTAGAAGAGTGTTCCTGTCTCTCCACATCCTCGCCAGCATTTGTTGTTTTGGGATTTTTTGATAGAGACCAATCTCACTGGGATTAGGTGATATCTCATTGTGGTTTTGATTTTCATTTCTCTAATGATTAGAGATGTTGAGCATTTTTTTATATGTTTGCTGGTCATTATTCTGTCTTCTTTTGTGTTTGGTTTTTTGTTTTTTGGGTTGTTTTTTTTTAAAGCTGGTGTGATTTCAGTTGGAATTATGTTGAATCTGTAGACCAATTTAGGAAAACTGAACATCTTAATATTGGGTTCTCAATCCATTAACATGGCATATCTCTCTGTTTATTAGGACTTCCTTAATTTTTCTATTCCATATTTTATAGGAGTCAGTATAAAAATCTAGCATATCTTTTAACCTTTTTACCATTTATTTTGTTTTTAATTTTATGTAAATAATATCTTATTCCATTTCATTTTTATTGTTGGTTGCTAAAATATAGAAATACAACTAAATGTTGTATATTAAACTTTGATCCTGTGGAATTGCTAAGTTCGATTATTTGCTCTAGTAGTTTTTTTCCTATACCTTTCTTAGAATTTTCTACATACATCCTTATGTCATCTAGAAATTAATTTTATTTTCTCCTTTCAAATCTTTTCTACTTTTTTTTTTTTTACCTTATTATACTGGCTAGGAACTCTCACATAATGTAGAATAAAAGTGATGAGGGTAGATATCCTTGCCCTTGTTTCTTAGAGGAAAACCAGCATTCAATGTTTCACTGTATGATGTTCGATGTTTAATGTATGATGCTTGCTGTAGGTTTTTCATAGATTCTCTTTATAGACTGACAAAAATCACCTTCAATTTCTAGTTTGTCAACAGTTTTTATTATGAATGAGTGTTGATTTTTCTGCATCTATGGAGATGATCTTGTGGGGTTTTTTACTCTAATATCATGGTGACTGATATTCATTGGTTTTCCGAAGTTAAACAAACCTTGTATTCTTGGAGTAAACGACAATGGGTCTTTTTTAATATATCACTGGACTTGATCCACTGATTAACTTTTCAATAATTTTTGTGCCCTTGTATATAGGAGTATTAATTTGTACTTTTCCTATATTGTCCTTATCAGGTTGACAACTTATATATAATAGATATATATATATCTATTTCTTCTAGAATAAACATCGGTAGTTTGTGTCTTTTGAGAAGCCTGCCCATTTTATCTAAATTGTCAAACTTATGGACATAAAATTGTTTATAATATTCCCATATTATATTTTTTTATTTCAAAGTATTATGGGGATACAAATATTTTGGCTACATGGATCACTTTTATAATGCTTGATACATAGTTATGAGTGCCATCACCCAGATTGTGTTCATTATACCCGTGAAGTAGGTTATCACCCTTCCTACCTTCTCCTTTTCCCCCACGATTTCCATTGAGTTTTACTTCCCTCTATGCACATGTGTGCTCATTCATTAGTTTCAACTTAATAGTGAGTACACATGATATTTATTTTCCATTCTTTAGATACTTCACTTAGGATAATTGTCTCCAGTTCCACCCAAATTGTTGCAAAAGGCATTAAGCCATCCTTCTTCGTGGCTGAGTACTATTCCATGGTATACATACACCACATTTTGTTAATCCACTCATGAACTGATGACCACTTGGATTGATTCCACATCTTTGAAATTGTGAATTGTGCTGCAATAAACATTCGACTGCAGGTGTCTTTTTTGACAAAATGACTTCTTTTCCTTCAAGTAAATACCCAGTAGTGGGATTGCTGGATCAAATAGTAGGTCTACTTTTAGTTGTTGGTGATATCTCCATACTGTTTTCCATAGAGGTTGTACTAATTTGCAGTCCCACCAACAACATACAAGCATTCCTTTCTCTCTGCATCCAAGCCAGCATCTATTATTTTTGTACTTTTTAATAAAAGCCATTCTAACAGGGGTAAGGTGATGTCTCATTATGGTTTTAATTTGCATTTCCCTGATGATTAGTGACAATGAGCATTTTTTCATGTTTATTAGCCATTTGTCTCTCTTCTTTTGAAAAATTTCTGTTGCTGTCTTTTGTCCACTTTTTGATGGGGTAGTTTGATTTTTTTCTTGCTGATTTGCTTGAGTTATTTATAGATTCTGGTTATTATTCCTTCATCAGATGTATAGCTTGTGAATTAATCTCCCATTCTGTAGGTTGTCTATTTGCTTGGTTGATTATTTCCTTGACTGTGCAGAAGCTTTTTAATTTAATCAAGTCCCATTTATCTATTTTTGTTTTTTCTGTAATTGCCATTGGGGTCTTAGTGATAAATTCTTTGCCTAGGCCAATATCTAGAAGAGTTTTTCCTACATTTTATTCTAGAATTCTTATGGTTTTGTGCCTTACATTTAAGTCTTTTATCCATCTTGAATTAATTTTTGTGAATGGTGAGAGAGATGGATCTTGTTTCATTCTTCTGCAAGTGGCTATCCAATTTTCCCAGAACCATCTATTGAATAGGTATTCTTTTCTTCAGTGTATATTGTTGTCTGCTTCATCAAAGATCAGTTGGTTATATGTGTATGGTTTCATATCTAAGTTTTCTGTTCCATTGGCCTATGTCCCTATTTTTGTGCTCATACAATGCTGTTTTGATTGTTCTAGCCTTGTAGTATAGTCTGAAGTCTGGTAATGCAATGCCTCCAAACATTGAATTAGGCTCTTTTCTAGTTCCAAACAAAGAATAGAATTATTTTTTCTAGATCTGTGAAATATGACATTGGTATTTTTATGTGGATTGTGTTGAATCTGTAAATCATTTTGGGTAGTATGTACATTTTAACAATGTTGACTCTACTGATCCATGAGCAAAATATGTTTTTCTATTCATTTGTATCATCTGCAATTTCTTTCCTCTGTATTTCATAGTTCTCTTTGTAGAGATCTTTCACCTCCTTGGTTAAGTGCATTCCTAGGTGTTTTATTTTCTGTGTAGTTATTTTGATGGTATTGAGTTTTTGATTTGACTCTCAGCTTGACTATTTTTGGTATATAGAAATGCTACTGATTTGTCTACATTGATTTTATATCCTGAGACTTTGCTGAATTTTTCTATCAATTCCAGGAGTCTCTTCATGGAATCTTTGGGGTTTCTAGCTATAAGATCATATCATCAGCAAAAAGCAATAGTTGGACCTTCTTTTTGCTGATCTGGATACCCTTAATTTCTTTCTCTTGTGTGATTGCTCTGGCTAGGACTTCCAACACTATTTTAATAGAAGTCTTGACAATGGGCATCCTTGTCTTGTTCCAGTTTTTAGGGGGAATACTTTCAGACTTTCCCTGTTCAGTATGATGTTGGATGTGGGTTTATCATATATGATTTTAATAATTTTGAGATATGTTCCTTCTATTCCCAGTTTGTTGAAGGTTTTTATTATGAAAGGGTGCTGGGTTTTGTCGAATGCTTTTCTGCATCTATTGAGATGATCATATGATCTTTGTTTTTGCTTCTGTGTATGTGGTAAATTACATTTATCAATTTATGTATGTTGAACCATCCTTGCATCCCTGGGATGAAGTTCGTGTGGTCATGGTAGATTACTTTTTTATGTGCTGTTGAATTTGGTTTGATAGTATTTTATTGCGGATTTTTGCACCTATCTTCATAAGCTCAATCAGAAATGAAAAAAGAGATATTACAACTGATACCACAGAAATATAAAATATCATCTGTGAATGCTATGAAAATCTCTATGCACATAAACTTGAAAATGTAGAGGAAATGGACAAATTCCTGGAATCACACAACCTCCCAAAACTCAACAAGGAAGAAACAGAACTCCTGAACAGACAAATAATGAGCAATAAGATTGAAGCAGAAATAAAAAATCTTCTAACAAAAAAAAGATCCAGACCAGATGGATGCACAGCCAAATTTTATCAGACCTACAAAGAAGAATTGGTACCCATACTGTAGAAATTATTCCATAACATTGAGAAGGAGGGAATCCTCCCCAACTCATTCTATGAAACCAGTATCACCTTGATACCAAAGCCAGGAAAGGACACTACAAAAAAGAAAACTACAGACCAATATCCCTATATCTTGTTGTTCATGGAATCTTTAGTGATGTTCCTTCTCTCATTTCCAATATGGGTGATTTGTACATTTTTTCTTTTCAAACTGTTCTGTATGGTTTGAGGTTTATCAATTTTATTGATCTCAAAGAAATGCATTTTATTTTTATTATCTTTATTGCTTTTGTTTTTTTTTTTCTATTTCATGGATTTCTACTTTTATTTTCATTATTTCCTTTCTTCTCCTTACTTTAGGATTCATTTGCTCTTCTTTTTCTAGATTCTAAGGTAGAAGCTTTGATCAGGTGTCAGTAAATTTGTTCATGGAGGATTAGAGAGTAATTATTTTAGGCTTTGAGATGCATACAGCTCAGCAACTTTATTGTTGTAGCATGAAAGCATCCATAGACCATACATAAATGAATGAACATGGCTATGTTCTGATCAAACTTTATTTTCAGAAATAAGCAGCATGTTGGAGTTGACCCAACTCCTGTAGTTTGAAAACCCCCAGTTTAGATCATAATTTGAGACTTTTCTTCTTTTCTAGCAGAGGTACTTAGTACTATAAATTTCCCTCTAAGTATTGTTTTAGATGTATTCTACAAATTTTGATATGTCATATTTTTATGTTCATTGAGTTCAAAATACTTTCTAATTTATTTTACTTCTTCTTTGATGGAAATAATGCTTTCAAATGTGTTAGTTTCTAAATATTTGGGGATTTTCCAGATGTCTTGCCATGATTGACTTCTAACATAAAGCCATTCTGATCATAGAACATGCATGATTTAAATTCTTTTAAATACATTGAGACTTGTTCTATGGCCCAGAATATACATTTGTTAGATTTATTTTATGGCCCAGAATACAGTTTTTCTTGGTAAATGTTCCATGTGTACCTAAAGTGAATCTCTATTCTGCTCTTGTTGAGTGTTCTATAAATATCAATTAAGTAGTTGATTGATAGTGTTATTCAATTCCTCTATGTCATTCCTAGTTTTATGTCTACTATCAGTTATTGAGGGAGGGGTGTGAAATCTTAGACTGTAAAAGTAGATATGTTTACTTCCCCTTTTGATTCTTTAAATTTTTGCTTCATGCATTTTGAAGGTCTAATTTTAGGTGCATAAACATTTTTGTTATTTCTTATTGATATAATAACCTCTTTTTTATTAGGAAATGGCCCTATGTATTTCTGCTACTATTTTTTGCATATTTTACTTTTTATCATACAAAATAGCCACTACAGTTTTCTTTTGATTATTGTTAGTTATCACAGAATATCTTTTTCCATCCTTGTGCTTTTAATGTATTTGTGACTTTTTATAAAAAAATTATTTTTATGATTCTATTTTATCACTCATAGTTTTATCTCTCAGAGTCATAGTTCACTATGACTCTCTTTCATTTTTTAGTAGTTGCTTTACATTTTATGATATATATCTTTTATTTATCACAGCCCACCTTCAAGTTATACATTATTACTTCTAACAAAAGAACTTTTATCTCCCCACCCCTCCATGTGTTGTAGTATTTTACTCCTATATACAATATGTTATAAATCCCACAATAACATTTCATTACTTTTACTTTAAACAGCCAATTATCTTTTAAAGACTTTTTTACATGAGAAAAAAAATCTGTTAATCTTGTCTACATAGTCTTCATTTCCCATGCTTTTCATTCCTTTGTGTAGATTCACATTGGCATTGGTATCATGTTCCTTCTGCCTGAAAGACTGTGTTTAATATATCCTGTAACACAGGCCTTTGGTGATCTGTGTTCACCGTAACTTCTTTAAGCTTTTGTATGCTTGTACAAATCTTTATTTGGACTTCATTTTGGAAATATATTATCACTGGGTATATAATTCTAAGTTGACTATTTTGTTTTCCTTTCAATACTTGAAAGATTTTGATCCCCTGTCTTTTGGATTGCATTGTTTCTAGTGAGAAATCAGCTATTATTCTGATTTTTGTTCTCTGTTGATAATGTGCCTGTTGTCCATTACTACTTTTAAGATATTCTTTATCACTGTTTTTAAATGCTTTGGTTTTTGTTTGCTTCAGTATAAATTTCTTCATCTTTCTTGTGCCTGAGGTTTGTTGAGCATCTTGAAACTGTAGGCTTAATCTTTTTTATCAAATTTAGAAATTGTCCATAATTTCTTCATATTTTTTCTGACCTGTCCCCTCTTTCAAGGGCTCCAGTTACATACAGAATAGGTTCCTTGATGCTCCTTTTCACTGATGCTCTGTTTCTTTTTTCATCTTTCGTCTTTCTGTGTTTAATTTTTAATGGTTTGTATTGCTATATCTTCAAGTTCAGCAATGTTTTCTTCTGCAATGTCATATCTGCTGTATTCATCCAGCATCTTTTCCACTCATCATCTTTTCCATCTAGTGTCTTTTACATCTCAGATATTGTATTTTGCATCTCTAGAAGTTCAATTTGAGTCTTTTTGATATTTTATATTTTCTTTGCCTCAGAGGTCAGAAATTTTATTCTTCAAAGAGCCAGATAGTAAGTATTTTAGGCTTTGTAGGTCATAAATGTTTTGCCCCACTTTTTATAATATTGTTTAAATACAAAAAAAAAAATTAAGAAAAAAACAACTATTCTTAGAACTCAGATCACACAAAAATAGGCTCTAGGCTGCATTTGGCCCTCTCAGACCATTGTTTGAAAATCCTTGTTCTGTCTTCTTGAACACAGGAAATACATTTATAATAACTGTCCTTGACTACTCATTCTATCATCTTTGGCATTTCTGAGCCTGTTTATTTTGATTGATTGATTGATTGATTGACTGACTGACTGACTGACTGATTCCTTCCTTCTGGTCATATTTTTCTGAGTATACCTGGTAATTTTTGTATTGTGTTGCAGAAATTATAAATTTTACCTTGTTTGGTACTTGATATTTTTATACTTCTTGAACATTGTACTGGAACCCAGTCAAATTGCTTTAAAACAGCTTGATCCTTTCAAAGCTTTCTTTTAAGATTTTTTTTTAGGCAGGACCAGGGTAGCTTTTAACTAAGGGCTAATTTTGGGACCCCTGAAGCTGAACAGTTTACTTGATGCCCTGTACATTACAATGTTTCTTCGCTTGGGCTGGTAGGAATTTGATCTGTTCCTGGTCCTGTGTGATCCTCAAGAATTGTTCCATCTGCTTCTTTTCAGGCCTTGGGAATTTTCCTCACAGTCATGAGCTGATCATTATGAGGCTGAACTCCTGAGGTGAACCCTCTAGAAATTCCCAGAGCTCTCTCTCCATGCAACTTTCTCCTTTCTAAGCTAATGTCTCCTTTCTAGTATTCTGTTTTGAGTAACCTAACTGTCTTAACTTCTCATCAACTCAAGGAGCCTTCCAAGAGCCATGTGATCCCCTCTCTCTGTGCCACAGCATAGAAGGTCTCCCCACACAGCGCGAGGGCAATCACAGGGTTCCCTCTGTCATTTCCCTTTACTCGGAGATCACTGGCCTACACTGCCTGTTGACTCATGAGTGAAAACTGTAATTTCATATATTTTTTTCTCATTTTTTTTAAGGAGAAGGGTAAATCTGGTCCCTGTTTCTTCATCCTGGTCAGTGGTAAAGTCCTGCTTCATGCATTTTGAAGCTCTGGTATTAGCTGCATTCACATTTAGGATTGCCTGGAAGAACTGACTTGATTTGATTTCCATACTTTTTTCTGCTACTTTATATACATGGATCATTTTGATTTTTCTTTTAAAATTTAGCGAGCATTGCCTGGCTGGTAGTATTATGGGCCATTTTTTAATTTCCTTCTTTCTTCTTTTCAGCATTTAAAAAAAAATAATGATTAATACTATTTTACAAATTAAGACGTGAGTGCTCTCATAAGTAGTTACATTGAATAATACGAAATCATTTTGTCATTCCAAAATATGAATAACACACACAGATAGATTATGAAGTAGAATGTAAGGTCATACACTGAGGATTACTACAGACTACTTTGGGCTCTACCCACAGACTTCCGGGAAGCATACCCTTTCCTTTGTCATTAGAGGTGCCTCAGGTGAAAAGGTGGAGGTGAAATGCCTCCACTCCTCCAGGGGGGTCTCCAACATCTCACCTGCAAATATGCCTTAGCCTTACCTGTGCCCAGGGACCTCTTCTGCAGTCCCATTCGGGAGACCTGCTCCAGTCCTTTAGTGCCTTCCCGTATGTACACAGGCACTGACGTTCCGGAGCCAGCCTGGGTGGGGGCCTCAGTCAGTGTTTGGGGAAGTGACTCTTAACTCCCAGTCTCAAAGAGCCATTCCCTTACTCAGATTTGACTTTCTCCCATAAAGAAACACAGCCCCACTGCCACACCCTGCATTTGTTTACAAATTCTAGCCTCAGTCACTGTTCTTGGGAACATGTAAGATTCCACTGTTTTGCCTCCAGCCACATTTGGAAAACATGCCCACTCTGCTAAGCATGCAGATGTTTTGTTTGGACTTCCACCACACTTAGATCTCAGAAACGTTTGGTCACCTCATTTTTCTACATCATATGTAACCTGACTCAGGGCCTCCACTAACCAGCATGGGAGATAAATTCAGTCTCTGTCTTTTTCAGACATGTCCTCCCCATCACTAAGGTTCTTTGTACTTACATGCTGGGGACTTCTGCTGTGCTTGGGAAATGGAGAATGTCTTATGGGTCTCTGATTCTGGTCCTTACCATTCTCAATTGCCACATCTGTGGGCTCAGAGTCACTCCTTACTGTGGTGTTACAAAATGAATGCAGGCCAGGGCGTGGACACTGTTGTCACTGGTATCAAGGCCTCTGTACCCTCCCCTCTTTGGAGCCTGACCGTGAAGCAGAAACAGTTTCCACAATGTTCACAGACACCAAAACCTCAGGCCCCTCCCCAGGCTCCGCTCCTCATCTCTCTCTCCTCCACCTCTTGAGGGGGTGCTTTGATCCCGAGCACCAACAGCCCACCATTAGCCAGAAACGTAAAGTGTTTACTTATCCCTGAGGATGGAGACATGGGGAAAGGGAATGCATTCATTTGGATACTGGAGAACCGACATGAAAACAGGGTTAGACGTGCAAGAGATTTGTTAGAGGAGAGAGCAAGAGAATCAGGGGAAATGACTTAAACCTGACATATCTGAAAGGAGAGAAGGAAGCAAGGAGGATTGAGGGAGGAAAGGTCTTGGACTGCAGCACAGTCTCAAGAAAGATTTGGCAAGACTATTGGAAGGACTTGAGCCAAAGTCATCTATGGGAACAATCCTGCATCTTGCTAGGATGGGCCTGAAAGCACCCATGCCGTGCTCAGTCACTAGCTGGGAACAGCCTTTAGGAAGTGCAGCCTTAGTGCCAATGCAGCAGGGAATCCCACAGAGACCTTGGAAAGAACTTCCAAATGTCCACAGTCTGTGACTTGTATCTCCTGTTGGTAAAGGAAATGAACAGGGAAGGGGAAGCAGCTGTTGGGTTACAGCTGCTGCAATCACCAAGAAGCTGATCTCACTGCTCTCACCATGAGTCACCATTGGCACCTTTGGCCACACCATGGCCATTGGCACCATGCACCGTGGCCACTGGAACCACACACTGACTATGCCCCCCTCCATAGCAATGACATCTGTCGAACAATACTTGATAGACATACCTTGTTTTGCTCTGAACTGTGTGAGCCACGGAACACTACACCTGCTCCAATAAAACAATCCAGTGTATTGTAAAGGCCACTAAGTGTACTTCTTGGCACACTGCCAACAGAATGTGGCTGTAGTAGTATGTGCTATTTGGGGCATCACAGTTATGAATTTCTTGACTGTTGCCCAACTGCAAGAGCCACTGGAGCATTAGAGGGTGTAGCCACTGCAGTAATGGGTGGGCATAAGTTCTGTGCCTGGTTAGATGGAAACCTAGGTTGGGTGATGGGTCTTTGAAGGTGCTATGATCTGAATGTTTTTGCTCTCCCAAAATTCTTCTGCTGAATCCTAGTCCCCAAAGTGGTAGTATGAAGAGGTAAGGACTTTGGGAGATGATTTGGCCATGAGGGCAGAGCCTTCATGAGTCAGATTAGTGCCTTTATAAAAGAGATGCCAGGGAGCTACCTAGCCCCTTCCACCCTGGGAGGATGTAGCAGTAAAGCACTATCTATGAAGCAGAGAGGGAGCCCTCTCCAGACACTGAATCTGCTGGTCACTTGATCTTGGACTTATCAGCCCCTATAACTGTAGGAAATACATTTCCATTGCTTATAAGCCAACCAGTTTGCGTTATTTTTGTCATAGTAGCCCAAATGAAGCAAGACAGAAGGCAAAGCAGATTCAGCCCAATGGACCTTTTAACCCACCCTGAGCATTAGTGAAGCCAAAGTGGCAGAGGCTAACCCAGCCAGGACGCGGGCAGCCTCGCACAGCTTCTTCAGCAATTTTCCCACACATTCCAGCAAACCTCCTAGAGGCCTACGCCCCATTGGGTAAACCGAGGCAGAGGGGTAAAGCCAAAACCCAACACCACTCTCTCTAGTTCCCTTCATGTGTAAGCCATTTAGCCCCATCTCCTCCTATTTCCATAGAGCTGTTACTATCGAGATGTGGCCTGCAATAGACATCACTAAAGACCTGATGAGTCTTCCTTTCTGGTGACCAACTCTGCCCCTTAGTCATTCAAATGCCTCAGAAACAGCTTTCCCCCAGTGAAGCCTCTATGGGCCCCCAGCTATGCACCCACAGCCTGCTGTGGGGCTCCCCTAGGTGAAGGGGGGCAGTATGCCCCAGGGAGCCACCCATACGGATAGCCCAGGGCTCTGACCACCTCCTGGCAGAGGCCAGAATGCAGAACTGATTCAATAATTCCCAGAGATATTTATCAGTGGTATACCTGGAAGGCACTTTAACAAAGCACTTTAACCTGCAGAACTGACAACAGGCCATTTTAAAGACTACTTTTCCTACTTATTTAATTAGTTCATTTATTCATCACAGATTTTCTGAGGTCCTTGTGCCAAACCCTCTACAAAAAAAGCACCTGGAGTATGGGAATGAACAAGTGGCAATTGAAATCGTCAGAGGGAAGAGCTTGGTCCTGGATTAGGGTCACGGAAGTGGAAAGGAAGGAATGTGGGTGGATTAGAGAGATATTTAAAAGGACTAAAACTCAACCATTTTGAGCACCTACTATACGCCAGGCAGGGTTGGCTACATAATTTGCAGAGCTCATTACAACATGAAAATGCGAGGCCACTTGTTCCAAAATTAGGAAAAATCGTTGTCCTTCCTTCCTCTATCTCTTGATCTCTCTGGACTGCAGCATAATTCCAGAAAGATTCAGCAAGGCTAATGCAAGTCCTCAAGCCAAAATAGAGTATGGGAGGAAGCCTGAATCCTACTGGAATGGGCCTGCCTTAGGGATGCTCACGAGGCCGGTGCAGACTCTCACAGGTGCCTGGGTCCCCTCCCTGTGTCTCAGGGCCACACCCTTGCCCAGGTCCCCCTGGGCACAGAGGGCAGCAGAAGTGACTGGGCCAAAGTTGGGGAGTGAACACCTAAGAATCCATCCTGGGGATGTGGTGGGGGGGCGGGACCTCCAGTGCTGGGCCACTGCCACATTGGACTTCACTGACAAAACACAAGCTCAAAGTCAGCAGCCACAGAGCATCAGACCCAAGTGCAGGGCTCTTCTAAGCACGGGGCCTCTTGCTGCACTGCTCCCTCACACTGCTCCCGGCCCTCCCGCCAGCCACTGCGTTAGACTTTGTGATACAAGAATGAGTCAGGTGCAATTCTTACCCAACCCACTGCGACAGGGCAGAAAACCGTGGACACTCCTGGGAGTTAGGGGAGGCTGGACAGAGGAAGTGAGGCCTACCTGAAGTGTAAACTCTAAAGAGCTGTTGGAGGAGGGAGAAGTGGAGCAGAGAACCTCCCAGCAGAAGGAACAGCATGTGCAAAGATCTGGAGGTGCAGCGAGAGAAAGCAGGGTACAACTGGGGACTGCAACTACTGTAGCTCAGAAATGAAGTGACAGGGGAGTGGGCAGAAATGATGCTGGAGAGGTGCATGGGGTAGATTCTATAGGGCCTTTATCCTAAAGGCAAAAGAATTTCAAGCTGGGAACTGAGATTATAAGTGAATTTCACTATGAAAAGTTCACTTTGTCACACTTGCAGAAGTTAGGTTGGATTTGGGGCAAGAAAGAAAAAAGGAGGCCAGTTAGGAGACGGGCACAATAATCTCAGTAAAGCAGCCTAGTGGCCTAAACTGGGAAAGTGGCAGTGAGATCGGAGAGATATTAAGAGGGCAACATTGAGGGATCTTGTGGACAACTGTGATAAGTGAGAGAGAGGAGGGGGCCATGGAGGATGCCCACGTTTCTGGGCGTGGACCACGTGGGTAGTGGTGTCATTCCCTGGGCTAAGGGCCACGTGGGAGGAGCAGACCGGAGGTGAAGAGAGGAGACTTCAACTCTTCCACCTGCTGCCAGAGCTGCTCAGGAGACATGGGCGGGGTGCTCGGTAGATGTCGGGAGGAAGGGCTCTGGCGTCAGGTGAGGATCCCGGTCTCAAGTGTGGAGCTGAGTATTGTCAGCAGATCCTTGGTGATTGTGAACGGGTTGAATTGTGTCCCCTCAAAAGATGTTAGAGTCCTAAGCCCAAGTACCTGTGAATGTGACTTTCAATGTGACCTGGAAATATAGCCTTTGCAGATGATCGAGTTAAGATGAGTTCATTAGGGTGAGCCCTGACCCAATATGACCGTGTCCTTAAAAAAGGCAAATTTGGACACAAAAACAGACACAGGGGAGAAGGCCATGTGGAGAAGGCAGAGATTGGGACGAGGTATCCACAAGCCAAGGAACACCAGTGATGACCAGAAAACCACCAAAAGCTAAACGAGCAACAGAAACTAGTGCAATAATGAAGGCATGAGAGGGTGTGAGGTCTTTCCAACCATCTGTACACCCACGAGGGATCAGCAGCCTCTCTGAGCAGGAGGCACCCTCACTTACACTCTCAAGCAGATGCTGGGATCAGGACGCCCAAGGGAGGCTGGGCCTTGAAAATTCCTTCAGTTAAGCCTCCAAGTCACCAGCCTTCTCCCCCACCTGATATCTATTTCCCTTTTTATAGCATAAGAAATTCAATTTAACTTTGGAGTCAGATGCTCCAGTGCTAAGGCATCATAAATACAGTCCCAAGAAGAATGCCTGCTATCCAGTGCCACCTGCTAGGGCCCCGCCCCCTTTGGGGAACCGCATCCCTCTCCTGGCATTTGTCCCATCTACTTTTACCCCCAAACCCTGATCTCCCAGCTGCTCTCTCCCTTCCCCACTAGACTGCCTCCCCTGCCTTCCGCCCGCCCTGGTAATTCCCATCATATATCTCCGTGACTGATGAATAGGAAGTTAATCAGAGTGCAGTCAGCTGTACCTTCGAATCATGGGCTCATTCTGAGGTGTCTTAATTGAACCGTCTCTCTGGGAAAGATGAACTGTAGATAACAATCAAGGAGGCTTGTGCAAAGGGTAAAGAGATGAGCCTTCTAGAATGAATATATGTCAAAGTCAGATGACAGGAACCTTAGGCTCACCAAAATCATTCAATCAGACAGTTATTCACTCAACAAATGTTTACCGTGGGTCTTGCCCCATGTCGGGGGCTGCAGGGTACGAACTCATCCTTCCATCTACGGGAATGCAGGTCTGTGGCTGGGGCTGCCCTCAAGCTATTTCCTTCCTCTGCCTGGAGAAAGCGGAAGCCATCCAGGAAAGGATTCACCTGGGGTGGGCTTCCTTGTGACCCCAAAGCAGGGGATGACAGGCTGAGAAAGTGTCCCAGGTGTGAAAGCCCTCTCAGCGCAGCTAGCTTAACCTTCTAGAAAGAAGCAAAGGAGATTACAGTAGACACCGGCAAGTTCTTTTCCAGACTGTTTCTCTTTTTTGCCAGACCGAGCTGCCGGGCTACATTTCCCACCTTCCTTGCAGCTGAGTGGCCAGGGGGAAGATGGGCAGAGGGACGGGTGCCACGGCAGGCCCCGCACACAGAGCCCGGTGCACTGTCTTCCCCAGTGTAGACAGGTCACAGAGAAGCCCAGGGAGGAAGAAGGGAGGATCCTGTGCAGCAGAGTCCCGCCCTCCTAGCCACTGTCGACCCACATTGGATGGGAGATGCTAAGCCTTCGAGATCTGGGCGTTGTTGTTACGATAGTTCGCCTTCCTTAAGAAACAGAGAGTGAGAGGGAATGAATGCACCCCTGGTCTCAGTGCTCCCTGCACCCACAAACCTGGTTTCACTGGTGCCAGGGACATCCAGGCCAACCTTCCCCAAATGCAGCCACAGCTGGAAAGGGCACGGCCTGCTCAGAGAGGGCTTTCAAAAGCAGCCTCTTCCTCCCATTGGCAGGAGCTGTGTCCAGGTGAAGCCAAGCTCCAATCTGAAAATTCCATTCCCAACTATTTCAAAGAGAAAACAAGCCCATTCCACTTCCCAGATAAAGGAAAGTTGCAAACAGAGTCTGCAGGCACTGGAGCCAGGGGACTTCTCAGCCTCTCTCGAACTCCTGCTCAGAAGTCTCTGGTCATTAAAAATCAGATAAGGACAGAGGCCAAATTCAACTAAAGGTAAATTCTGGCCAATGTCTGTGTTCAGGAAAAATAATTAGCAAAGTCAATCTGGTTCTGTTTATCCTTCTGTCGCAAGGAAAATCACTGGCTACCTTCAGCAAGTCTATGTGTCACCATGCTAGATGTCAGTCCTGGGGAGCACTAATTTAGCCCGGGCCCCTGCTATGGAATGCAACCCAGCTGATATGCAAACATGCATAAATATCATCATTTGCTAATAGTGGCTAATGGCTTTAATCACAGAATAAAACAAATCAATAATTAACCTTGGCAGTAGAAGCGCAACTAAGATTTGAAAATAATGAATCTGCTGGTGGTTCTTGCTGCCATTAGTACATACACGTCAAGGTAAATACGCACAGATGTGCCCATTTGCAAGTAGCTAATCTACTCATAAATGGGAAGACTAAGACTCAAATTGGGACATGTCTTGAAGTACGGCAATAAGTAACACATCCACCAAGTTATCTCTAATTTATTAAGAAAACTGTAAGCTTACATGTGAGACCATTTATTTACCACCCCCACACCCATTCTGTACCAGGTCTATGCCAGAAGCAGGTGGCAGAAAGTGGTAGAGCAGCCCCTGGGCTTAAATAGCCCAGATTCCAGCAGAGCAGGCAACACTAACAGAGAGGTGCTTTAAGGCTGGAGCCCCACCAAGGCAGAGGCACCAGGACCTGCCTGGGGAAACCTAGAAAGGTCATGCTTCTGACAAAGGAGGTGACAATTGAGTGAGGCTTGGAAGGATGAGTAGAGGTTGCCAGATAGACAAAGAACGAAAGGCCAAAGAAACAAAAATAAAGAAAAGGAACACGATGTGTCCAATACACTGCAAGTATATCCATGGGGCTGAAAAGCCAGGACACTCAGGGGCTCAGGGGGTGCCAGGCTGGGGAGTCAGAGCAAGTTCAGTTGCAGAGGGCTGTAGGCATTTTGCTGAGGTTCTTAGTTTTTGCTTTGTTTTTTCTAATAGATAATGAGAGCCACTGAAAGACTGACCCATAAGTAATTAGAAATAAGATACACCGGCACTGAGAATTTTGTTTGTATGCCTTTATAGCCAGTAGAAATAGGCTGTGTTTGAGGAAATGTATGTTTATCTTGTTAGTCTCAAATCATAAGCAATTACCCTGAAGGCTCAAATGATTGAATAATTTTTAGGATTTGGGAAGTGCTGATCTGGTAAACCTCTATGATAAATGCAGAGATTTCCACCCAAAGGCTGGCCTGGACTTGGATCACATTCAGTTTTATTTACATACGAAGGTGGTTTGTTTTGTGACATTTGTTTTTAACATAAAATTTAAATAAGTATAGGTCTTTTTAGATAAGGTGGCAGATTCTCTCTCTGTTCTGTGAAGAGTGAGATGGCAGATAACTTTGATTCCCTACCCAGTGGCCAGCACCCCTCCTTCTACACGGGCAGAGTGAGCTCTGATTTTGTTCCACTGCCCACATGCCTCTTCCTCCTGAGTGGGATACATTCTGATTGGTAAAAGCTAACGCGGAGTTTGCATTCTCCTTGCTGGTAATTGGTTTAGGCACAGTTCTGTGGCCACATTCTGACCAATGGGATTTTACTGGAGATCTGCTGGGGCTTCTGGGTAAAGCTTTTCTTTCTGATGAAAAGAAGCACACTCTCTCACGTTCTGTCTCAAGAACTATTGGGAGACCATTGCAAGGGAAGCAGCCTGAAGACAATGCTATTTCCCAAAGACAGCAAACAGGACGATGAAAAGAGGCTGAGTCCTCCGCATGCCATTGAGTTACTGAAGTAAGTGACTTTGTGACCCTAGCTTCAGACTTCTTGTCTGAGACACCGAATCCCTTCCTGTTTAAGGTCGCTGAGTCAGAGCTCTCATATATGGCCCCGAGAGCCCTCACTATCACAGGTGGCCTCGGGCATACCTGGTTTAGCTGGGTACACACAGTGCCACCATCTTGGTAGTTTATGCCAGCATTGGTTCAGATGGGTCAGAGCCTGTGCTGTTAAGTATTTCATCACCCCTTGTCTAGGGGACCTGCAGGAGTCTCTCAGCATGTACCGTGAGCATCTGAATTAATGTTTCCAGGTGATCAAAAAGTTCAGATCTTTATCACTTCAAAGATAAGAAGCAACCAATTATGGATCCATTTATTCATATTTATTGAGCACTTATTTTGTGCCAATCATTGCTCTAGCTCCTGGGAAAAATGCCCAAAATATAGGGTAATTTTTACCTTCAAGAACTTAGAGTTTATTAGAATAAACATGACGATAAAAATCAAATAAGGCAAAATATAATAAATGCATAAGAGTAACCCTATGGAAGATTCGATGTCTGGCTTGGGTACTTAGGAAATACTTGATAAAAGACATTCAGGGAAGACTTCATTTAATCTGGATATAGATAGAAGGATAAAAAAGATTAACCATAACTAACATGTACTGAGTGCTTGGTAGGGAACAGGCAGTTTTCTAAGCCCTCTACATGAATTAACTCTTTTAATCTAAACTAAGACCCTATGAGCCATGTGTATGGTTGATCCCATTTACAGATGAACAGAGATCCCATTACAGGCAAACAGAGGTCAGGTGACTTACCTGAGATCACATACTCCTTGGGTTATGGAGCCAGTATTCACACTCATGCAGCCCAGCACCAGAACCCTGGTCTTCGCCACCACCCAGCTACAGGCACATCCGGTGGTCAGAGAGGCACGAATGAAGCAGCAAAGCAAGCAGCTGGGGAATAAAGGGTCCAGAAGGAAGTGCTGGGAGACAAGCGATGAAAACTGGCTGTAGTCGAATTCCAGAGAACCTGGAATAAGAATATGAGAGTTTATTGCATCTGGAAAATGTAAAGTGCCCTTGCCTGTTTTCAGGTCTTGGAAAAGGAGGCCGACGTCACCGATGTGTGCTAGAGGCATGAGTCTGACTGTGGGGTTGAGAATGTACTCGCCAGGGGCAGCTCTGGGGCAGGAAGGCCAGGGTCATGCCCTAATAGGAGCAGTGGGGGTGACAGGGAGGGGACAGGTTAGGGGATAATTAGGAAATGGTACCATAGGGCTTGGTGACTCGTTGGTTTACGGAATGAGAAGAGAGGAGAGACTCAGATGAGCCTCAAGCTGAGGTTTGGGAGATAGTCCAAGATGATATCAACAAGATGGGCCATTTGCTGAAACAAAGAGCCAGATCAGCAGGCGGGGGGAGGAGAGTTCAGTTTGGAGACACTTCAGATATTTGGAACACTAGCTTGATTAGGTGACACAATGAAGAAGATGCTGGTCAGTAAAAGCATAAACAGCACATAATAAACCACACAGAACTGACCAAGGGTGATCTATGGAGCCACTGGGAAACCCACTATATAAAATAAAAAAGCAGGAGCCATGTGTCATTGGCATAGCCAGATACATCCCATGACCACTGTTGAGAGCTGCACCATACCATCACAAATGACACCTGTGCACATGGTGTCACAGTGACAGACAGGTATTCTGTGGTGACTAACAGGTGTACCAGGTCACCATCACAGACATTCTGTGTCATCATGGTGGAAAAAATTCTACAGTAACACCTTGACAGACAGGTACTTCATGTCATAGTGATAGGCACCATCTACCATGGCGATACACAAGTATATCATCAGGGCAGATACATCACGTCTAGTAACAGACGTGACATCTTTTGCTTTGTCTCTATAGACAACCTACCATGGCACATATTTAGTATGTCATCATGGCCTACAGGTACAAGGAGTCAACCTGAGAGAGAAATAGCCTATTGTATATAAGACAACATCTTAGCATGTAAAAGACACACGGAAGTGATATGAGAAATTTATGGTGCCATTGTTCTAAGTAAGCTGGATGGTGTCTGCTCTTGATGAAAGTAATGTTACTCATGTACATAGGTATAAAGCTACTTGGTGGTTTTAAACAATGGTGGAGATTTGCGTTGTGTTCAACAGTCCTCACAATAAGCGCTGAGAAGTCTTTACTCGGCTTAGAGATCCCTGCGATGACTGGTGTTACCATTACCTCGGTCCCTTCTCTCCATGCGGGCAGCAGCCAGAGGGGAAGTGCCCCCTCCTCTAGAATGGCAGTCAAGTGTGTTTCACCACTTTATTCACTCTATTTTTTAATCATGTGGCATTTTACCTCATGCCAAGCACCATCTTAAGTGCTTTCACATTCTAACTTAATCCTTGTAGCAACCCCATGAGGCAGGACTATTATTCCCATTTTACTGATGAAGAGATTGAGGCATGAGGAGGTCACGCAGAAAGTGAAAAGTGAAGTTGGGATTCAAACCCAAGCAGCCTGGCTGCAGATTCACAGTCTTGGTTTATCCCGGGATCCCAGCTCTTAACCTCTACACAAATGCTGCCTCTTTACCTGTTAGGATGCTCTCAGTCACAAGTAACAGAGCCCATGTCAAATTGGCTTGAACATTAGAAGGAATTTACTGGGCCCCACAACTGAATTGGGCAGACAAAGCTTGATTCAAAGGCTTGAGAGACGTGAGCAGGACCTGCGTTCTCACTCTCGATGTCTAAGCTTTCTTGGCATTGGCTCTGTCCTCTGCAGACTCCCTGGCGGTTGCCAGATGACAGTCCTCGGGCCCTAGGCATGCTTTTGGGTCTAATCCAAAGAAAAAGAGAGACCCACATACCGGATATCTCAAACACAAGTCTTTGGGTTGACTCCTGCTGGTTTTTAAGGACCTGAATTAAGTCATGAGATTTTCACCAAACTAATCACTGTGCCCAGCTTCTGGGAGGATAGTGTGTGCCAATGGAATTCACTGATCCAGTTAATAAGGACCCACACCTAGAGCTGGGGGAGTGGCAATTCCTTCTAAACCAGAGCCTTTCGGCAAAGGAAAGAGGTGAATGAATCCTGAGGAGGAAACCAACAAGTGTCCATTCTCCCATCTTATCCCCACCACCTAGGGTAGTACCCAGCACAGAGCAAATGCTCACAGTGTGTTTGCTATATTGACTTGACGGATGGACAGATGGATGGATGGACAGATGGATGGGTGAAAAACCTATGACTAGGACAGAAGAGCTACACTGGGACATTTTACAACCTTCAGAAACTCCAAATTAGTTACCAGGAAGAGTCACTGGGACCATCGAACCAGGGAAAGGATGAGCTGACTGTGATACTTGGCCTGAACGGGACATGTTTCCCGCAGCAACTCACAACTTTACCCATTTTGAATCTGAGAGAAGACTTATTTGCACCTCCTCAGGGTTGGTGCAGTGAGTCCAATTCTCCCTTCGAGAGTGATAGTCACAGATGACAACCTGAGGCTCTCCTGCCTCCGCCCTGGAGCTGCCCTGGTCCTGGAGTTCATCCTGCGAAAACTATTATGCCCCTCACCTCTGCTTGAAAGCCTCCTGGATTTGGTTTAAGTGTGTTTAAAATGATTCATTCTGGGTTTGATTTAAGTGTATTTCATTCTGGAGCACTTGGAAGGTCACCAAGGAAAGAAAATTTAAAGGAAAGTGTATTGCCCATTAAAGGAAAATGTCAGTTTTCCTCATTTCCATCAGGGAATGTAAAAGGTTGGAATCCCTCCATCCTAGCCCCCTTAAATAATCAGCCTGCCTATGCATGTTGGGCCTAGGAATAAACAAAGGCCCCTGCAGGCATGGGCGTCACAGTGGCCCTGGTTCCTTGGTGTCCCACCGCCTTGCACAGCCCCCAGAGCCACTGCACCCTGGCTCCCATGGTCTCCCTGGAGCTTAGTGAGGGACATATTTGGACTCAATTTTCAGCCTTGGCCCCAGTACCCCACAATGTGTGACTTGCCATATTGACACTTCCACTCCATGTCTCAGCCTAGGCCCAGGGGACCATCAGGTCTGGTCTGTGTCAAGCTCTAGCCCCTGCCTCACACTAGCAGAGGCCAATAAGATAGGAAGGAAGAGCCTTAGAATCACAGGAAGCTCTTAGATTGTATTGTCACACACCTAATAGGACAACAGAGAAACATAAGATGTGAAAGGGAAAGGAACTTTTCCAGGGCCACACTAGGATCAAAACCAGAACCAGGACTGAAGCCTCCCAAACCCCAAGCTGGGGCACTGTGTGGCCTCACAAGCCTGGCCGTACAGAGTGGCCACACATTCTTCATGCTGTGTACCTCCGCAGGTTCCTGCGTGTCTTTATGTGTGTCCATGTGTGTACAGGGAAAAGGCATGACAGACAGAGAAGACATGAAGACGTTCCCAGGGCATTCACGGGGCATGGCACAAACATCCCTCTGCCTGGCAATTCTTACCTACTCAGAGAGATCAGAGAGAACCAAAAATACAACAGCCCACTTCTGGGCACAGGAACACAAATCTCTTCCTACTGAAAACCCAGAGGAATCCTACACTCAGCTCCTGAATGGAGAGTCCTAGAAGCCCTTTCCTCCGCTCCTGCAGACGCTCCTCCCGGGCCCCGCGGTGCTCCAGTGGTCAGACCAGCAAGGCCTGCTGTTTAATGGCTGGGGAGATGAGGTGAAAATCCGCCATGCCCTTTCCTCCAGTGTCTCTGCCCTTATTTAAAAGCTATTTTGTCAAATTAAAAAGCCCAAGACACTTGTAACTATATTGAAAATCAAAGTCACTTAGGAACCTAGAAAATGGAGATTATGAAATCTGATTTAGAGAAAGGAACAAAGCAAAGGTACCTATGCAAAGCTAGGGAGTTTGCCAGTTTTCCTGGTCTCCCTGCCAAGTGCGGCTGGAAATGGAGACTCTCTAGAACCACTGTAACTCCTGGGGGCCCATCTTCCCACTGAGAAGTGGGAGGAACAGATGAGTAGGGGCTACCCAGACAGTGCCTGCCAGCCACACCCCATACCCTCAGGGCATGCCTCTCCCTGGACAAGTATCCGCAGTGTACTGCACTGGCCTCCTCTCTTTCACTGGACTGTAAATTCCTTGAGGCTGGGGATAGAGAAGGAGTCTCCTCTCTGACACTGCAGAAGGCTCGGTGCCCAGGAGACATTTTGCGTGGTCTACCACATCTGCTCCACTCTCAGGCACGCCTCCCGCTCCTTTCCACGAGCCCAGGCAAGAAATCCTTTTGTCCTGCTGGGATATAACTTTGCTGTGAGTATGTTCATCTTAGCTCCACTGTGTCTAGACCCCTAAAAGGTAAAGGTTATGCATCTTTGTTTCTCGCCTGGGCCTACTGCAGTGGCCTACATGGATACCCAAGCACACGAATGAACAAATGAAACTTTTGTCTCAATGGAGGCTCCAATTTACACACCCTTCGTGGAGCAGGCATCCGATGAATGTTTGTCTATGGAAACATTTGGTCAGCCCTTCCTTCCAGAAAGCCACCAGACTGATCGCTGCAAGCCCTTGCTCGGAAGTGCGTGGTATGCCTATGAAGACCCAGGACAGGAGGTGAGGGGAGCTAGTCAGAAGCCCCATGCTGTAGGAGGAACATTTTTTCTTTCTAAGTATAAACATAGGGAAGAAGTAATTTCTGGCCAATTCTAAAGTAACATCAGGCAATTAAACTCAGGGGGCCTGTCGTAAGGTCAGAAGTCAGCAAAGCCAAATTTCCAAACAAAGCTGGAATACATCTGAAGATGCAATGCTTAAAACCTCCAAAGATGAAAAATAAATAGCTGAAGAATGATGCTTCAGAAACTCAGATTTAACTCGGCAAGTGACAGTTCAGCAGGATGAGCTGTGAGCTGGGCAGGGAGACGAGAGAATGATCTCATCTTCCGGCCACCCACAGCCTGACCCAGCCTGCTGTGGGCCAGAGCGGTGCGGGCCGAGGCTGGCTTTTTAAAAGGTGGAGAGAAATGGATGTGACTGACCTCAGGGTCCAGAGTAAAGACTGACTTGGATATCTAATGCGGCCGGTTCTAGATAAGACATGGTGTAGAGGTAGGGGAGGTGGTGGAGGAGGCTAAAGAGGAAGGGTAGAAATGTAATTTGTAAAATCTTTGTATTGTGATAAAAATCCAATACAGTTTAGCTGAGTGAAGGCTTGAAATTTCATCAGTTCTATGAACCGTTCCCAGAGTGGAGGGGACGGGGCTGGGTTTTATCATGTCAAAAAGTCAGCAATAAAAAGAACTGTCCTGCAGTCGGGGCACAGCCAAGCTGACATTTCAGCCCGAGATGCATTCCTTTTAAGGGCCAGGATTTTAAAGAATGTGCCTTTCAGCCTCTCCCACAAGCTCACACAGGCAAAGCCGAGGCAGAGGGAGCTGTGAGACGTGTTTTTCTCATTACCCTCGGGTGCCTTCTGAGGCTTGTTCGTGGACTCCTCCCTCCTGGCACCTTTCCCAGACAGAGGGGGCTTGGCTGGAGGGCAGTGGAGGGGAACAAGCTTTGGAAGGAGGGTGAAAGGCAATGCTTTCAGGTCTAGTCATCCTGAGACTTGCTGGATCTCAGCTGGTCAGGGTTATAACAAATGCAGAAGTCAAGAGGAGAGCGTTGCTCAAGTCCGAACATACTCAAGGTCACCTGCGTTGCATTCATTCATTGATTCATTCATTCATTTAAAAAATACTTATCAGAACCTCTTCTTTACCCAAATACACACAAAGGAAATAGTACCAGCCCTGAAACAGTCCCGTCTCAAAGGATCGTGAAGCAACCACTTGTGATGTTTTTCCGATCGTGGGTGGAAATGCTTTGCTAAATTCTGCTGTGGCCTCTGCTGTGGTCTCTTCTTCCAAGTGGAAGGAGGAGACCCGGCATCTGGAAGATGATCCAGGGATGAGCGTGTCTATTATTTTAGTGCTGGCAGCCAACCAAGCAAGAAGTATAAATTGAGCATGGCCTGTGGGTTTATGACTCCAAATAGATTTCTGGTTAAACTGGAAGTCTGGGTTTGGTATATGAGATTTCACTTCGCAGACATGTTTAACAGGGATGTTCCAATCCAGAATACGGATGATCAAAAAGCCAGAGTCATTCCAAAGCTTCCATACACAACAGACTCTTCAGAGTAAGTTTATTGGTGAGTATTTACTGTTATTACTCGGTTAAAGCTGAACTTTTTCATTATAGCAATAGGGATCCTTTTTGCTTTGAGCTTTGCAATATTCAGCCATAGAGATGAAAACATCTCCAGGTAAATGGCAAGTGATTTCTGCATTGGTACTGAAATTACATATAAGACTAAAGTCTAAGAAAGTGTTGCAACTAGCCAGCATGTCTCAGAAACCCTTCTTCTACTCAGTAGAAGGACTCACGAAGCATAGTGTCCCATGTTTATGCATTTGTTCAGTCTCTAAGTTATTTCATAAATATCATTTGCATTTTACAGTATAATTAATTATTGATCTCAGTACAGCAGTCATTCCCACACAAAGTTATATGGCTTTTGAAGTAGAAGCTATATATTTTTGGTGTCTGTTGAGAGAATTTTGAATACTGAAAGGCACAAGCTGTGCTTACGAGCACATGACAAACATCAATTCTTGGTGAGAACTCTAAGAACTACAGAAACCCACAGTATTGAGAAAGAAATCAAATGTTCCTTGCCTTTAGATAAGCCCCTACCAAAAACAGGCCATCAGCCTGTTTCCCAAACTGTCATGTGAACATATTAATAGTTGTGAGATGTTAATAGGTGTTAAGATATTAAGATATTAATAAGTGATCTGCTGTAGAAAGATTCAGTGCTCAACTGAGTTTGGAAAATCGCAGATTAAACCAAGCCAAGTAAATTGGGGATTTGTTGTTTCTTTTTACTGTTGGTCTTCAACATACTTTCTAGTGCGCACTATGAATTCCATGGAGTATGCACCTCTATCTGCAACCCTTTTTGTCAGAGGATACCACTCTTCTGTGGGAATACTCTATAGGGAACAATTTTCTCTATCCTGGTCATAAATATTTTAAGAATCATCTTGGCCCTGTGGAATTTTCTTTGACCCACCCAGGAAAAGATGATCATTCCCTCCTTTCTACCTCCACAGTACTTTGAATATAATACTCTGAATCCCAAATATATTTTACATATACCTTATATATTCATATATCCAAATGTATGTATCTGGATATACACACATCTGTCTCCCCTACTAGACTGTGATCTTCAAGGTACAAATTAGGCATTATTTTATCCATGTGTCCTCAGTACCTGGTGCATGGTCATCATCCATTAATCTTAGTAGAATCTATGAATGAATGAATGAATGAATGAATGAGTGCCACTATGAAAAAATAGCCTACGTTACTGAAGTTTCAGACGTATCAGGTTCTCTGTTTGGATAACTTCCCCTGGTTATATGATTATTAGTAACCCATTCATTTTGCCATGTTGGCATCTGTGACTCAGCGTCCATGTTGGATCACACGCAGGTGCCCTGACATAGCCTTTGTCAGGTTCTGTGCGGCCAGGTAATCCCCCTTATGGGAGTACTCCAGGCGCTGCATTGCCTGGTGCCAGCCCACACTCACGTCCCAACTGTCCCCTGCCTCCTTTCACAAACTCTCCACCTCAGTCAAACAGCACAGTTCCCCCTTCTTCAAATCTGGCTAGCATTTCGCTGACCCTGAATACTTCCTGCACTGTTTTTTCCATCCTCAGTCATTTTTTTTTCTTTTTTTTAGAGACAGACTATCTAAAAAATTGTGCCAGTGCAGTGGCACAATCATAGCTCATTTCAGCCTCGAACTCCTGGGCTTAAGCAATCCTCCAAACTCACCTTCCCAAGTTGCTAGGACTACAGGCATGTACCAGCATGCCTGGATAATTTTTTCTTCTTTTTTGTAGAGACAGAGTCTCACTATGTTGCCCAGGTTGATCTCAAACTCCTGGCCTCAAGTGATCCTCCCACTTCAGCCTCCCAAAGTGCTGGGATTACAGGTGTGAGCCACCACACCCGGGCCATCCTCAGTCTTTTGACAAACAGTAACCCCCAGTCTACTTAGGTCTAGGAATTGCACAATGCACTGCGGTTACTAAGATGAATAAGACAAAATTGCTGCTTTCAAGGACGTCACAATAACCACATAAACAGAGACACACCATACAGTGTGGAACACACTATGACAGAGTTAGGTATGTTAGCATAGCAAGGTTCCTGGGTGACACTTTCTGGAGCAGTAGCTGTGTAAGCTGACCATTCATTGAACCCCATTTCACTAGTAAGTGCAGTTATTGGCCCTTAAAGGCAAGAATCTGGACTGCACTGTCCCTCTTTTACTTCTCATTTCCATGGGACAAACACACAGGGCTTAGCCATTATGATACCAAGCATCATTATACATGCATCTAACTGCATGAGTTATACCTAAGGCTGTTCTGCAAATAATGGCTATCTGAGTGTAGGGAGGAAAACGTAAGAAGTAGGAAGCAGGAAGTAACTCACCTGGGCAGCCCAGCACAGTGTTGATGGTGCCATCTTAAATTGTTGCCCAGCAAGGTGGAGGTCATGGCATTCCCATTGCCCACACATGAGCATACCTGGTTGTCGTGCTAGTGGCAGGGTTAGACAAACCTTGCAAACCTTGGTCTTTTAGTCAGCAAGTCATTTTAGGACCATGTGAGAAAAGAATATGAGTCCCAGGTTTTTACCTTCTGGTGAGATCAAGAAAGCAGCAGCTCTGGGGCTCATAATGGGGTATGAGGGTCTGGGAGGAAAACCCCAGGTCAGTGGTGCAGAGACGTGGGAGTGTACGCTCATCACCACCACTCTCGATGTCACCGAGGGGGGGCTACGTAGTCAACATAGACCCCAGTGACTCTGAGTCAGAGAGAATTCCGAAGAGCCCATCATGAAAAGACAGTTTAGGCATATTACAACCAACTTATTTTGCTTATATTTTCATTTTAACATGTGCATAGTGTCCAAATTAACCTTAAAGAGCTTTTTCAATAAACATACAATTATAATTCTAAGTTATAAAGCATTATGGCCATAGTTTAATTGGTAGTAGTTTTTTTTTCCTTAGAGGTCCCTAAAATAATGGTGCATCTTAAAATCGATAGCGTCTTAGACACTATGAAATATGGAGGCTTCTTGTTCGCCCAGTTAACCCACTGAATCCTGCCCATAATGAAGTCTTCTCCTTAGGCATCGCTCCAGTTGAGTTGCAAGCCTCTCCAGTCCATTAGCTACCCACCTGAGCTCCAGAAAATGTGTCAGTGTTCTTTGTGTTCTCTGAAGAGAACAGCAAAATGTGAGAGAGAGAAAAAAAACTTTAATATTTAATACTGGCCTGTTATCCTCATTTCTGGTTTTAGGAATTAGATGGGAATGACTTCATTGCGCTGCAGGCAACTGTATTGATGGAATGGGCTTCACTCTGTGCAACAGATGTGCTCCTGGAAAAGATGTGTTTCATTTAGATTTTTTAAATTCAATTGTGTTCTCACAGAAAAACAGTTTGCTTAAGACATCACTCACACACATGCACACACGCACATGCACACACACACACAGTTCTGCCAGAGAATGACACAGACGAGGATCACACAATAGTTAGGAGAGGAGCCCAGTCTGTCTGCCGGGTTTTCTGACCTTAGAGCCCACGTCCAGTCTTCCAAAGGACAATTATCTCCTTAGATTTACAAACCCAGAAAGATTGAGAACTCTTTCCACATTACGTTTTGAACAGGAGGCAACACGGTGTTACTAACAAGTATGTAATTCATGTATCTACAAGCCTTTGCTATGGGCTTTTGTGTCAAGAAATAGGAAAGTAAAAACCAGATACTCAACCTCGGGGAGGGATTGCAATTGATGGGATTTTAAAAATGAGAAAACCGTCCAGGTCCAAGGAAATGGTGTTCGGTCACAGTACCCTAAGAGTGTTCGCCGAGGATTTTCTCCTCCTGTCATTCTGAAAATCTTAATGGGTTTGAATTGATTCACTGAGCCATGCCGTTGAAGGGGAAGAGAAATGTCAAGACCCCGTGTTTCCAGTCATGCGTTTGGGGCCAGACCAAAATGCACTTCAGAACTTCCAAGCTTGAATGTTTCCACCACAAAAAAAGAAATCATTTGATAAATCTTCCCATGCACCTATAATGTTCCCTGCCTTGGCCCGGGTCCTCTATAGGGAGTGCAGAAGTTGGGGCCCACCTGGTCCTCCCTCTCTGGACTCTGCCACAGGGCTGTGGGTGTCAGCCCTGCACCCAGAGAAAGGGAGAGCCACCTAAGCTGCTCTACTATGCCAAGGGGCCTGGGGCCAATGTCCCTGCCGAGGGAGCAGTGACAGCACATCCAGCACCCCTGCAAGAGCCAGGATGAGCTCCTTACCACACTTCGGATGGGCCCCCGCAGGTGGCAGGAGACACCACCCTGGGAGCTTTCTGGGGCCAGGCAGTTCCTACCTGGGGGTTCTCTCTTCACTACACAATTCGCACCAACACTCGGGAGGCCTTTGATCGCCACTGGTCTCTCTGTTCAAACCAGGTGAGAACTGGTTTCAATTGGAGAATCAGAGAAGTGGGTAGAAAAGGGTGTTTCTCTGTAGGACACGGCATTTCACATCTCTGAGAACTCACAACGTTGTGGGAAACACAAAACGGCTCATCGTCTGTGTTGGAATTCAGAGAGACAGCCCATCAGTTAAATTACGGACTTCACTGGGAAGCTGGGTGGGGCCCCTTCTTGAACGTCCCTACATACAGCAACAAGAGCTTCCATTCTTTCCTGTGATGCACATTTATGTCTAAATAACTATAAGAATCTCACTGAGAGGAAGAAGCAGGAGCCATACTAGTGATTTAGTTGAGTTAGGACCACATGGGGGGGTCGGGGGATGTGGAAATCAGTGAGGCATTCCGCTGAGGATAGGGGCCCAGGAGCTCAGAGTCTCACCACATAAACAGGATGTCACTTTTCCATCTGCCCCGAACAGGAGTTGATCCCGCACCACTCAGCAGTGTTGCTCCCACCCTACCTTCCCGAAATGAGGGGACAGGGACAGGAAGGGGAAGAATACCAAGAACAATCTCAGATAACACAGAGCTGCCCCCCCACCTCACTGAACACAACTTTGTGGACCCCTAAATCCACTGCTGCATGTTCTCACCCTGATGAACCCCAGAGAAGTGTATTGTTCACACTCGCGTTTCAGAGTGACCTAATCCTGGCTGAGGGCTCAGCTCTAGACTGTCCCTGAGCCACACAGGTCTCTAAGACAGAGATACCCCATATCAGTGCTGGCAGATGAAAAAGTGGGGATCCTTTAGGAAACCTGGAATCGCTCACAAAGGAATCACCTACTCCTGGTGCCTTACTGCTTACGGTAGTGGTCTAAGAGAGGGAAGGGAGGCAGAAGGACCTGCCCTTCCTTGAACTAAATCTCAGATGTCCCCTGATGTCCCTAAAAATAATTCTTTAAGAGCAGAGGTCATCTCTCTTGTCACTTAGAAATAGTTACTTAATAAATACTTCTTAATTATGAGATTTAAAAATAAGTGGAGATCATCCCTTGTGTTCCCAACCTACAGGTTGCCCAGGGAGTGTCCCAAAGCTGAAGGCCAAGTTCCATAATCCATCCCTTGGTCTGAGGCCAAACTGTCAGGCAACAACACTTTTTGCTCAAACATTAGATTTTTCCAACATAGAATTACTTATTCATGAAGTTATTTGGACCTAAATACTACACAAGCTTTTTCATTTCCTTACCTCCCCTAATAATTTATCATTGGAATTATACATTTGATTCCCAATTATAAGCTAAGACCTACCTCTGGGACCCTGATATTGTCTTAGTAAATGCAGAGGCTGAACCC
Organism: Cheirogaleus medius; assembly: GCA_008086735.1. Lineage (NCBI taxonomy): Eukaryota > Metazoa > Chordata > Mammalia > Primates > Cheirogaleidae > Cheirogaleus > Cheirogaleus medius. Next base: position 157,776,795 of record VBSM01002608.1, on the reverse strand, counting down.
AAAACAAAGCCAATAAAGGAGGCATCTGAAATTCCTTGGCACCACCATGCAATTTGAGTTATTTAAAACAACTATTCATTTTAATGACTGTTCAAGTTTATTTTCATAAGAATGTGTTTTACATAAGCCCCAAAGTTTCACATACAATTAATTCTCTTCACAAAGAAATTGTGTTTCAGACCCAGAATGGTCACGTTGGTCCCCATGACCGTGGAGCTTGTTTCTTTCAAGTCGTAGTTGCCTTTTTAACACTGTAATTAAGCTAGAGGGGAAAAAATCATAATGCAAACCAAATAAATCCTGCCCTTTGTACAATTATGTATGGTATGTGGTGAGGGAAAAAAATGATCTAGGCTTTTGTTCGTCTTAAAATACACTTGGCAGCCACTTCACTTAATAAGCTCCTTTCTCTTTCTGAGAACAAGGAAGTCATAAGTCCAAGCAATAACGGAGGGATACTGGCAGCTCCGGAGGGAAGGGACAACATCCCACAGCAGAGACCTGCACACGGGGCTCTACACAGTGCTCCGACCTGGCTTCTTCCTGGTCATGTGTTTGTCTTGTCTGTACGTGTCTCTGTGGGTCTGGTTTTCTTTACTGCTTCCACCGTCGGTAGAACCTAATTCTTACCCAAGACCAGCAGAGATGGCTCACAGACCCTCATTCTCCCCCAGAACCTCTGGGCCTCCCTGGGCACCAGCCAGCCTGCCCAGGTCTCTTCCTTTTACCACCATCACACAGGACCTCGCACGAGATCCTGTCCTGCTGGAACCCCAAGGCCCTTTCCCAGCGGGGCCTGCACTCCACACCCCATGAACTGCTCTGCCCCAGTCACGAGTAAGCCAGCCCCTTGCCTCTTCCCCTCATGCCACAGCATGGGGCCATCCTGGGCCCCACCCACCTGTGCCACCCTTGCTTCCACTGCTGATATTCAGAACTTCTAACCGGGGCTCTTCCAAAGCTGTCCAACATCCTACTGTCTCCACGTTCCACTCCCTCCAACCCCAAGAACACTGCAATCAGAGTACTCCAGTGTTCTAAAACACCCATCTGATCATGTCATGCTTCCAGCTTAGCAACCGTTATAATCACCCCTGGTGACCAAAGCATGGATGGATCATTGCACTGACGTTCAAGTGCCTGGATCCCATCTCTTCTTCCAAGTTGGTTTTTCCAACATCTTCCATCTTATATGGGATATAATACAAATCAGACACTCACTGACCCCTGCAAATGTCCTTTGATTTCCTGCCTCTAGGCCTTCGCTGATGTTCTCTCTACCTGGAAGGTCAAGTCCATATCTGTTTGTTTGTATGCCACTTGCCATTCAAGGCATGGCTCAAATACCGCTTCCTCCCCTTAACCAGAAGTTTTTTCTTCAAGGTATGAACTCCATAAAACCCTAACACAGCTCACTTAGAGTTCTTCCCTTGTTTCCACAACAAGCAACAAATATGCCCATCCCTGCCTTGCATTTCTGCTATTCGGGAGGGAGTGTGCCTTAGCCGGCATGCTAATCCAAATGCTCCTTGAGGGCAGAAGCCACATCCTATTAATCTTCGTATTTCTCCTGCCTAGTAAAGTGGCTTGCATTTAATAGGCATTAAATATATATTTGTTGACAGAATAACTGAATGAAAGACTTCCCTGGAGTTGTATTTTACACAGAAGAAGGTTAGAGAGAAGGAGAGAAGTGATGTAGCTTAGTTTGTTCTGGATTATGCTTGGCATGTTATCACATGGAGGGAGGTGGCCATCCCCGAAGTCTCAGATTAAATGGCACTTCTGCACTTGAGAGGAAGCCTTCTGTTACCCTGACACTAGGTTAGGCTCCTCTCCTGTGTGCTCTCTCTCTCTCTCTCTCTCTCACACACACACACACACACATGTCTGCTGTGAGTGGCAGTTCAGGGCAGAGGGAATGGAGAGATACTTCTTGCCCACTGCTGGTGTTTTCCTCCAAACGAGGCCTCCACTAGCACCACGCCCCCAGCCTCTCTCTCCACCCTTCCTTCGCTTACACTGAATTGATACCAATCCGTGACCTTGGAAGGGGACCTGGGTCTGGGTAACCCAGGCCTGCTGCCCCTCCCTCTTCATCCTGCCACCAAGCGCCCCACAGGAAGGCCACCCTACGCCCCGCTGCTGCCCCACGTATGCGCTTTAGCCAGACGCAGGCTCTGCACCTGCAAGTGGGAGACTTGCCCAGGCCAGGCTGCTGGGACTAATGGAGCAGCCGGACCAACTCAGAGATTCAGAATCAGGCAGCCCATGTGCCTGGGAGATGAGCTACGCTCTCCGATAGCAGCTTCCTTGTTAGCCTGAGTGCTGTTTCCATTTCCTATCTGCCTTACTCTTCTATCGCATTTCTCGGTTGGCTCAGGTCTTGGATGAGAAAGAGAAGTAACTCACTGGACCTTCTACAGACCCCACCTCCTGTCTCCTAGTAACTATTTATTTGATCATTAGTGTCCCACTCGGGACCCTCTGCTCTGTGTGGACTGGTACATATCTTTTCGGTGTGTCCCCAGCACCTAGCAATGGCAGGTGTGTTGAATGCTCAACCCTAGGAAATGTCAGTTCAAAGAGGTAATTTATTATGAATCCATTGAGAAAAATTAGAAGAAAAAGAGAATGAAAGGGGGAAGGAAAAAAGAGAAAAGGAAGAAGTTCCACAAGAAATAAACAGGAGAGGAAGAGAAGGAAGGAGAAAATGAGATGTAGTAAAGAAAGAGGGAGTGGAGAAGGGGAGAAAGAGAAGGGTACACAGAGAGAGGGGAGAGGGAGTGCCAAGGCAGCTGCCTTGCCCACGCTAGACAGCAAGCTCTTGGTTAGGGCTCCTAACCCCTTGTCCTCCGTCAGCCTCAGGGGCCTTCCTTTCCCACCTCCTCCCACCTTTAGGGCTTCAGTCCGTGCACCTGAACGACGAACAATGAGCACTCCCTCTTCAGCCTCTCTGTCCACAGGAGGAATAACTATGGTGAATATGGGCGAAAGTGCTTTGGGAGGAGGAAGACTCACCCAAGAAAGGGCTTACTAGTATTCAGAAGCTGCCTCCAGGAACTCTAGCCTATTGTGTGAGCCCGGGGTCATCCCCGAGCTCTGCAAAAGTCGGGAAGCTTAGAGAAAGAAGCCTCCCACGACACCTTCCCCAAGGCCCCCCCTGCCGCTCAATTCTCATTACCCTTCTGCTAATCGAGTAGAGCCGGGCACTTGATCAAAACTATTTGGTTCTGTAACTCACCCAGACGCATCATAAGCTGAGGCATTTATGACTGTCCTGGGATATATATCTCTGTGATCTATCAACTCGGTGAGCTCTCTGGCTGCCCCTGGGGTCCAGACACATCTCATTTCCAAGAATGTTTGGAAGAAGGAACCTGAGGCCCGTGGAGGTCATCTGACACTCCACCCCCTTGTCCCCTGTGGCCGAAGGGATGGGGCACGAGGGTGTCTCAGAAAATAAGCAGGTGGAGTAACGTTAAGTGTTTTGTATTGGTCTGATCTATAGGTGAACTAGCATCATCAGGCAGCACTCACTAGTGACTATTCCCTGGGCAGGGTGGCAGCTCTATTGATAAGAAACAGGTTGTACCCAAGTCGCGTTACCCACGAAACAGCCTTTCAATGTTCGCAGCTGCAAGGTGCACTCACAATGGCGATTAACATTGTTACTGTTATTAAAACCTTCGGTTTTCCTCTCTGAGCTCCGGAGGACAGGAGTGGCGTGCTGCATTCCCTCTGCTCGGGCTGCCATAACAAAGTAGCACAGACCAGGCGGCTTAAACCACAGAATCTATTTTCTCACAGTCCTGGCTAGAAGTCCAAGGTCAAAGTGTCAGCAGGATTAGGTTCTTCTGAAGCCTCTCTCCTTAGCTTGTAGGGGGCCGTCTTCTCCCTGGCCTTTCCTCTGTGTGTGTCTGTGTCCTAATCCCGTCTTCTTGTAAGGACACCAGTCATACTGGATTAGGGCCCACCCTAACGGTCTCCTTTTAACTTAATCACTCCTTTAAAGGCCCTATCTCCACTGGGGCTTAGGGCTTCGGTATTCGAGTTCAGCCCATAACACACCCTGTCCCAGATTATTTCCTCAACTTAGATCTGAGGAGCTCGGAGAGGAAAATGAAGGCGTGGCTTCTGATCTCTACCAAGCCGAGGGAGATTGTCCACACGCCTCAGGAGCACAGCCACCACCGGGGACCCCCAACCGCCCACAGCCTTGTAGGGCAACTGAGCTGGAACCAACTGTCCCCCCCAGTTATGAGGCTGCCGCATTCTAAGGGGCTGAGCAGGGGTAAACAGCGACCACCAGAGACACTAGCACAGCAGCCCAGGGTGTCAGGCAAGTGCATGGGACCTTCATCCCTCCATAAAGGGAAAGGAAGCCCTGGGGGACAGGCTGCAGAAGCCCGGCCAGCTGGTGAACTCCCTGAGCCTTCATCTCCTCACCTGTAAATGGAAGAGATCATCGGAGCCACTCCATGTAACCGTATGAAGATTAGAGGAGAACATCTATGCTCTATGTAGCACCGTGCAGCCTGGTGCGTGGCAAGTGATCGAAACATTAGCCAGAGCAGCGGTGGTGGCAGCAGTGGGTGTCAGGGTCAGAGTTTGGTGCCCCCCAAGCCTCCTGTAGCATTTCCACCTCCTCAGCCTCGCCCAGACCTCACCGTCCATGCCACGCCATGTCCCTCCTCCTCTCTGCTCCAGGACCAGCTCCGGCCCCACCTTCTCCCACATGGCTTTCCAGAACTCTCTAGCACACAGAATCTGTCTCCGAGCTCCAGCAGCTCCAGCCCACATTGTTTGTGTCTGGTCCCCAGCACGGCCTGAGCACTGACTTTCACATACACTCTCCTTAGCTTCCCATGGAACCACTAGGGCGTGGAGACCCCACAGTGTCACCTCGGGCTTGTCCTTCCTACACGCTCTGCATTTGCACCCCCGTGCCTGCTCACACAGCACCCTGGTGCCCTCCCAAGGCCTGGCTGGCGCCTTCCCTGACATCCAGAAAGCAGAGAGAGTTTTTGGACACTGTCACCCACAGCAACAACCACAGGACCCCCATACCCTTTTGTCATCACAGCTGCATTCATTAAATGCCTACTATGTGCCAGGCACTGTGCCGGGGGCTTCGCACACACAAGGAGAAAAGTATAATGATCCCATTCTGCAAGGGAGGAAACCAAGGCTGCAGGTCAAGTGACTTGCCCTAGGTTAAGTGATATAAGGAAAAGAAGTTGTCGTTTTCTGTCTCTGGAGATAGCTATTTTTCTGCCACACCAATGGTCTCAAGAGAGGAAAATGGATGCATACATCATCATCATAGGGGCGGAGGGTCACATGATGAATACTACACAGCTGGAAAAAAAAAAAGAATGAACTACCACTACAGACAGCAACAAGTAACATGCACTGAGGAAGCCAGACTCAAATGATAGATGTCTAAGTCTGTGCATATGAAGTTCAAGAGCAGGCAAAGCTATGCCACACTGATAGCAGTTAGAATAGTGGTTACTTCTGGGTGAGTAGGGGGGCAGGGGGAGGATTGTCTCGGAGGGAGCATGAAGGAGCCTCTGGGTGCAACGGAAACATTCCTAACATGTCTGGGTGGCATTCATACACATGCATATGTATGTGAAATTCATATATGTATGTCATACCTCAATAAAAAAATGTTTAAAACATCTCAAGGAGGACATATGTAGTTTTTTAAATATATTCAATATTATAATTTCATATTTGGAAACCAAAAAATAAATCACTCTATTGCTTTTGAAACACAAACTTTAAAAGAATTTTCAAGATGTATATGTTTCTCCAAAGGAGACATATGTTTAAAAGACTGAGACGCACTGCGCTACACGGATCACATTCTGCCTCCGTTCCCTGTGTACTTCTGGCTCCCTCGTTACACTCGGGGCATCTCTGAGGAAAGACATCATCTCAGCCACAGCACAGGGTCTGCACACACGCAGGAAGGGGCTAGTGATCCTCTCATGGGTTCCAGAAACGGACTGGCAGGTCCTGTCTGCCCTCCACAGCTCATAACATGCTCAAGAGCCCAGGAATGCAGGCCTGAGACTGTGCCTCCCAAACCTGTCTGTCATTTAGCCACATTTTGCAATTCAGAAAAAAGAGAAGAAAACCACTGCTGTGGAAAGCCTTGCTCTGAAACCAGGGGTGGCTGCTCAACAGGCCTGGCGGGGCGCTGAGCTGCTGAGCGTCTGACTCCACCCCGGTAATCATATAAAATTTCCCCAGCCAATGCCTCTGCCCCCTGTGGGCAGTTCACTCTGCAGGCCGACTCCGGGTACAGAGAAGCTGCTGGAAGTTGCTCTTGCAGGCAATGGCCTTTGCTGTTCTTAGAACAAAGCCTTTAATTTGCTTGGCAGGAAGCTTAGTGTATTTCACACCGTCAGTCTCATCATGAACCCCCAAGAGAGGAGTGTGATCGTGAACCTTCTATATTGAGCACCAGATTTGTCAAGCCCTAGCACAGGTCCTAGGCTGCAGCGGGCACGTAGGGGTGAGTTCACCCCCTCCCTCTCCTAGGAGATCGTGATGAGACAAACAGCATTCGAGGGGTGGGCATTACTAGCCAACCAAGGCATAAATTTTTCTGAGAACCTACTGTGTGCCATGAGGGTTGTCAAGAGGGTTAAGTGTCTTTGGTGGCTAATAACGCCAAGCCCCATGAATTAGCTGGGCCATGCCAAACACCGGAGAGAAAATGCAAAGGCTACTCTGCTCTCTTTCAATGGGGAACACTGTGGGTGTGTGGCCCCTGTCTGCAGTCTTTATTTTGAATCAGATCTCATAAAAGTTCCTGGAAAGTGCATGCTCAGCTATCAGCTTAGAATCACCAGTAGACAACAAGGCATGGTCGAGTCCAGGGAGGTCCCAGACAATGAGGGCTCCTGCCGTCACCACAAAGGTACGTACCTCATCTTTGTCAGAGTCTGGGACATTCTCGGGCTTCCACTCATTACTTTGTGTCAGTCCTTTGGAGAAGCCAGAGAAACTCCAAGAACTGATGATTATAGACTCACGAACTGCCCAGCCTCTCAGGACTCTTGATCATTTTTAATTAGGACTAGGTGGACAGACGAATTGGCGGATTTTCTTTGAATACCACAAGAGGGGCAAAATGCAGTCAAGTGATGAAGCAATAGGAAGAAAAGGAGATGAGAGTCAAGAAGGTGACATTTGGAGAGGTTCCAGACAGTCAGAATGGAAAGATCCTTAGAGATCTCCTAGTACAACCCTTTCTTCTGTGTTTGTAGATGTTCCAGAGAAGGGCAGAGGCCAAGTTCATCCTCCCAGAGGTCTCAAGGTGGGAGTGGGCCTACAGCTGGGTCAAGTCTGACTCCCAGGCCATATAAACCAAGGTCAGAAGTGTGTCCCTCTTGCAATGCAGCTACAGGAATGTTCTCCCAATTAGGTCTTTCTCACTCCTTCTCTGCTACTCAAGTTTTCAGAATGAATTCTGTGGCTCTTTCACAAACCAGGACTGAATGGGGAGCCCATTGCAAAGCCCAGTCTCACCCTTGGGCCCACAGATACCTTGCAGATGTTGCCCCATCTGCCATGAGACCCACAGGCCACCCAGCTAGCAGAAATGCTTCTCATAATTCTTGGCAATAATTGCATACTTATGGAAATACAAATCTTCCTCACCTTCTCTCACAACCATTGAGAGGTATCTCTAATGTATGAGGTACCCTGAGGGTCACAGAAGTGAATTAGACACATTCTCTGCCTTTCAGAAATTCACAGTCCAGTAGAAGAAACTTGTATTCAGTAAGAGTATACCAATAAGCTGTGAGCCTGTCACCAGGAAGGACCCAAGTCTCTATGGGGGCATCAGAGGGGGATTTCTCCTTGTTGAAGGAACCAAAAAGGGAGAACCATAGAAGAGGAGGGATTTGTGTTGGACCTTAATGGAGAAATGTCTGGATATATGAGAAAATAAGGAGGAACTAGCCAAGCAGGATAAGAGGATGCTGGGCCAAAACTGGGGAGATGGGAAAACGTAGAGCATGTTCAGAAAACACCAAGTAGATTAATTTCGCTAGCCAGAGTATGTGAAAAGGATACATGAGAGATAAGACCACATAAGAAATGGTCTAATTTAATAAAAGTCTAAATTTCAGAGGACCTCGAATGTCATACTGGAAGCTTAGACTTTGCTCACTAGGCGATAAGAAGTTACTGAAGAACATGATCAGAGTCTGGGCCAAAGGGGTGGGAGGGGAGTTGGGAGTGGCTTGAGTGAATTTCATCTTCAGAAGAAAGATCTGGAAGCTTAAAAATCAAAGTCAGAAAATGCAGAGTTCTATTCTCAGTGAAAGAAAAGGTATGCTTCCTTTACAAGCTCATGCAATCTCTATTCACCAGTTTTCTCTCCTCTACTCAGACTCCACCCTCACTTCTTGTTCCTTCTGCACAGATCACAAAAGTCAAGTCTACCTCTTCTATTAACAAAACGAAATCTATATAAACTCACCACTTTCTCACAACCTTTTCTTCACTGGTAAGCTCCTTAAAATGATACCAAGTCTCCTAAAATGAATGATTTTGTGCACACCCCACTTTTAAACCACAGGTATTTATAATAAGAGCTATTTGGGGTAGGAATAAAATATTAGAATTTTATCTAAAAACACACAAATAAAATTATGTTTTACTAATTCAGTCATTTTGCCAATTCTGCCATCATTCATAAGTAGAATACAAAAAAAAATCAATCATGTAAAATTCACAGTAATGTTCTTGTGAGGTTAATGAAAAATGGCATCTGAGGGTCAGTTTGTACCATCACTAGAGACAGTGCCAGGTGAAAAGGACACATTACCTGCAAAGAATATCAGCAAACTTCTTAACAGCCCCAATAGACACCAGAAGTCAATAGAATATTATTTTCAAAGTGCCGATTAAAAAGAATTCTATACCTTGCTATCACTGAAGAATGTGTTGAAAGTGAAAGAATTTACCACTAACAGACTTTTGCTGAAAAAAATCATTTCTTCCTCCAAACAAAAAGAATGAAAACTAGGAAGAAGGAAACTGAATCCAAAAATAGTGAGATATAAGAAGAAATGGTGAGCAAAAAAATGAATAAGCATGTGCATGAACCTAAACAATAACAATATAAATAATGAAAATCATGATTAATTTTCAGCATGAAACTCAAGATGGAACTAAAAATATTGGACAGAAGAAACTTGTAATATGGAACTTTCTAAAGTTTAAGCTTTTGAAAGCTTTCTAAATTATTTGTATTGTTTAAGAGGATGATAGCACTATTGTTTAGCTTTGATACTGTTAGGTAAAGTATACATAAAATAGTTTTAAAAGTAACCATTAAAAAATTAGAAAAGAATACATAACTTTTGAATCAGTAGAAAGGATAGGGAAGAATTTTTTTAAATGCTGTCTATTCAAAGAAGGTAGGAAAGAAGAGGAAAAAAATCAAAGCAAAGAAAAAAATGACAGAGTAAATTCAAATATATCGATAATCACAAGAAATTAAATGGATTAAACTCAGCTGTTAAAACCCAGATCATCAAATTGCATCAAAAAACTAACCTAATTATATGCTGTTTACAAGGGACAAATTCAAAACAAAAGGACAGTTATTGTATGTAAAAAGATGGAAAGAAAGGTATGACAGATAAATTCCACCAAAAGAAGCTTGACAAAATGGATTTTCAGTTGAAAAGTTTATAAGAGACAAAGATGTCACTACCAGAAAATAAAAACAACAATTTCCTAAGAAGATATTACAATTCTAACATTGTTCACACCTAGTAATCAAATTGCAAAATACATAAAGCAAAGATTGACAGAATTATCATGTGAAATCGACAAATCAGCAATCACAATGGGAATTTTAGATCTTTTTCAGTAATTAACAAATTAAGGGGAACCAAAGTTATCAAAGATATAGAAGATTGGAATCAAGATTGAAAACGTGATCTAATGGGCAGAGAGAGAGCACTCCCTAGACACATTCTCTCTCTACACTTCCTCATCTTCCATTCACTCTTCAACCACCCGCCTCCAGTCCCAACACACCTATGAAATGACAGTCCCGAGATTACCTATGACCTCCCACTTACCAAATCCTTATTCTTCTGCTTTTAAAGCTATGGGAAACTCTCTGATAACTTCACTTCCATGACCCTAGATTCCTTTTCCTTCCAGCTGGCTCTCTCTGCTCATTCACCATTTCCTTTAGGTGTTCAGCTTCATCTGCTAGTCTTCCGTAGTGTTCTGTCCTCCTTTCTTCTCATCCCATTCCTCACACCTCCCTGGTGACTTCATCTCATACCAAGGATTTATATCAGAAATGCAAGTTCAGAAGGCAAGGGTGTAACTTGGGAGCTGACACAGATGTGTGTGCAGCCCGCAGACTCCCTCTGTGAGCAGCCTGGTGAATACCTGGGCTTGGCGATGGAGGGAGGCTGGGAGCCCTGGATGGGGGACAGTCCCCCTCTAGATTCACGGCAGGGACCATGTGTACCTTATTCACCTTTACACTCAGCCCAGTGACTAGCCTGCGATAGATATTTGGTAAAAGCTTGTTACCTGATCGAATATACACAGAGTTTTGCGTGTCCTCTACAGAGCTCCAGAAATACAGTCTGTTGAAGGATAGAAAGTTACCTTCAATCTCTGAGCTTCAACAAGGGCTTCTGACTCATGCCAGGAGGTCTAGTGCACACGACAGCCAAGATTATGGTCAAGGGTCAATCTAAACCAACGCCCCAGTGAAGCCACTTCTTAGATACTGTGTTTACCGCTTTGTAAAACCAGAGCACTGCCTTAAGTCATAAGACATTGTCTCTCCATGTGTTTTTTCCTGTCCCTCTTTTTCCCCCTCCCTGGTACAGAAACTGCCCTCCATCCACCACCCACATAGCTGTGAATATGCCACCAGCCCCTGAGAGAGGCAGGGCATGAACACTCGTTGACTACAGACCAGGGAGAGCCGTCTTCTGGCTGAGCAAAGAGGCCATTTTCACAGACATTTCATAAGCACATAAGCCAAACCCCAAGCTGCTGCAAAATCTGTCTCCTGTCCTCTCACATTCCTGAGGCAATAGAAGTTCATTTTCTCATCATATACTGTAAATTACAAGCTGAAAAGGTGGGTCGCGTCTGACTTCAGCCTATAAATAGCTGATCTTCCTTCTCTTCCTCAGAGGGGCCATTCTCACAGTGGCTTAGCTCAACGCATTCCCCGGCAGAGGGACAAAAACTCAGGGACAGAAATCAAATCTCCCTCCAGTGAGCCCAGGGGCAGACACTGGAGTTCTCCCTGCCTCTGAATCCGAGAAGCCCCTGCCCAGTGCACACATATTTTTCTACCAGGCAACATCTAGGTAAATCCACTTCTAGTCTCTCTTCATCTCTCTTACGCACCCCTTCTGCAAATAGCTCCCAGCACTGCCCCGGCATCTTGTAAAATAAAAATCAAAGCTGAGCAAATAATTTAAGACTCATGTTTAAACCTTTTCCAGGTCCCTGAATTCATTGCCTCTTAAAGTGAAATGCCTCTGCCAGAGGCTCCCGAGGCCGGCGGGGATTACGGCGCTCCCCCTCCCCACTGAAATATTTAGTCCAGCATTTAAGGAGCTCTTCACGGGGCACATGGAAGTCGGGTTTTAATCAATCAACAACATTATTTACCACCAGCCACATGCCTGACACTAAATACATGTAAATGTGAGTGGAAAACATGACTTTTGTCCTCCAACGGCACACAGTCAAGTGGAATAGACACAACCCACTCAGCAGAACAACAGAGAACAGAAGAAAACTGGGATTAAGTGTTCGATCAAGTGGAACAGACAGCAGGATAAGACTCCAGGAAGAGTGGCTGCTGAAGGCAGAGGCTTTGGTGGGAGGGAGCTGAGCTGGCAGGCGTTGGAGAGATGGAGGAGTTGAAAGGAAGCACCTAAAGCCAGGAAAAGAGCGGAAGCAAATACGAGAAAGCAAAATAAAAACCATGTTTGAGGAGATGTGTCACCTGGATGTGTCACATGCAAAAAATGCATGGTCAGTGTCATGGCTGAATTGTGTTTCCCCAAAAATGTTTATGCTAAAGTCCTAACCCTCAGGACCTCAGAATGTGATTCTATTTGGAGAAAGGCCCTTTAGAGGTGATAAGGGTAAAATGAGGCCATATGGGTGGTCCCTATTCCAATAGGACTGGTGCCATTGTAAGAAGAGAGGATTAGGACACCACTAGGCACAGAGGGAAGACCACATGGGGACACAGGGAGAAGATGGCCATCTACAAGACGAGAAGAAAGGCCTCAGAACGAACGACCCCTGCCAATGCCTTGATCTGCCAACACTTCTAGCCTCTAAGATGTTGAGAAGATGAATTTCTATTGTGTGAGCCACCAGGTTTGTGGTGCTGTTAGGGCAGCCTGAGCAAACACACTGAGCTTCTCTCAGAAAGAACTCTCTGGAGGCAGCTGGGGGCTGTCCCAAGAATGCAGGGACAAGGCCTTCTTGGCCTGCACCAAGGCAGAAGTTGTGAGAATGGAGATGCCGACATGGATGGGAGGGGATTAGAACTAGCCTTGGCCACACATTCCTTAGAGGGGTGAAGAAGGCGGTGGAGGTAGGATGTCTTTAACATCTCAGGAAGAAGGAATCCAGGGATGCAGGCCATCCCTTCAGGTCCTAGGAGTGACCTTCTCCACAGAAACCAGGTGGCCCCTCCCTGCCTTTTCCCACCACCAGACTCTGTGCAGCATGCGACACTCAGGGCATGGGATGCTGGTGAACTGTCCTGCAGAGCCCAGTGCTCTGTGCTCACTGGAGCTTGGAGCATCTTGCTAGACAAAAGCCCTACATCATAACTCAGCACCTGTTCCAGCATTTCTCTGCCCAGCTGAGTCAGAGCCAGGTGGGTAGTCAGGGAAGAAACCCCTTCTGGGAGAACCAGTCATTAGGAGACCGCGGGAAACATGTGCCTGTCTCTTCATTCAGTGCTTGGAATCCTGGACTCCTCGATTACTCAGTTCTAAGAATCTCAGCTGCAATCACTGACAACTTCAAACCCCAGACCCCACAGCTCCTGCTGGCATAGGGGAGTCAGCAAATATGTGAGTCCTTGAAAGGATGTGGCCTCCAGGGACATCCCTAACTTCCCAAGATACTTGACAAGCTAACAAGGACACAGAGTCCACTCTGTGCAGGCACCAAGTGCCTTTCATGTGTTGACACATATAATTCTCCAAACAGCCCTATGGCAGCAGTGCAAACTGTACCCCAATAGTATACCACTCTGCACCCACCAGAAGGGCTACAGTGAAAAAGAAAATATCTATCTCACCAGCAAATTGGTATTAACGGATCAACACCTAAGTGGACATATAGGAAT
>VBSM01002608.1:157692439-157754144 GCA_008086735.1 Cheirogaleus medius | reverse complement strand
CTTCTTTACCGCTCCACGATGAAATGCATGGGTTGTGCAGATACGATGCATAGCCACACCCATCACTAGGTCTTATTTTCGGGGTAAGGCTTATATTGTGCAAATGCTTAGAAATCCTACTAGGGCTTATTTTATGGGTAGGTCTTATTTTCGGGGAAACCCGGTACATTGATCTTATTTCTCTAACTAATGCACTGGGTGTCTCAGGGAAAGTGTCTTAACCTCTCTGTTCACTCACAATAACTCTGGAGGTGCTAGATAGACACAGCCCCCTAGCCATTTCAGGCAAAGCTAAGCATGACATACTGAAGTCTGAAGCAATAATAAAGATAATAATAATAATCCTTCAACAACACAGGCACTTGTATCATTGAGACCAGTCACTAAACCAGGCATCCTCAAACTATGGCCCACGGGCCACATGTGGCCCGCCCAGGACATTTATCCAGCCCGCTGGGTGTTTTTGCCGCCGCTGCCTGTCCTGCTTAGCAGCCAACTCGTCCCGGGCCCATAGTGCACACTCTCCAATGGTCTGAGGGACAGTGAACTGGCCCCCTGTTTAAAAAGTTTGAGGACCCCTGCACTAAACCCTTTGAGGATTCTTATAAACATTACAAAATAGACATGTGCATTCACTCTGGTCAATTAGGAAACAAAAACCATTTAAACAGAGAAAGACTCCAAATTGGGATGCCATTTAGAAGACAGGAAATAAAAAATTAAGAGTTATAAGACAAGAAATCTAAAATATTATGGCTACAGCGAGAGAATTTTTTCAACAGTTTTATAAACTGAGCAATCATTTTTCTTCCCCATGGCCAACATACTGAAGCTAATGGTAAAAGCATTAATTTATCATGAGATTTTAAAGATCTCTCTTGTCAGTAATGAAATAAGCACGTGATAGGGTAGCCAGACAGTTATTGTTTATAGGAAGGTTATTACAATAATTAAGATTAATAGCAATTACTTGTCGTGTTTGCGGATTTTTTTTTCCTTGGGAAATAACTGGAGCTGTATTAAATAACTAATTAACACATCTCCATGTCTGGCTAAGACTGCATGGATTCACAGGCCCTCCCATATCTCTAGTGCTCCATAACCAAATAAATAAATAAACAAGCACGGGGAAACAACCAGCTCACATTTTGAAAGGAAACTTCAAAATTAAACCAGTCCCCGGATTGGCGTCGGGGGCCCAACGTGGAAATCGAGGTTTTCTCCTGCTCATCGGGACCTTGCCAATCCCACAGAGGGCTGAGGAAATGGAGGCCCCGGATCCCACCGCCTGTTTGTGTGATTCCGTGTATGCACATAAACATACATATCTCGAGTGTTATACATCTTATATAATAACTCGGATAATTTTATCTTCATACAAAATGGGATTTTTTACTCTTTAGTCACAGAACTATAAGAGAAATCTTAACGCCTCAAGTATTAAAGCCTTAAAGCTATTTTTATTGAACGTGTTTGAGAGAAGCATGAAAATGGATGGGAAAGTAATGTTTCCTCATATTAGAATTCTCTTTTTTTTTTTTTAAAGGGGGCCTTGCTATTTACACAGCTCAATACCTAGGGAGGAAGGAGAGGTCAGGGAAATCACTTATCCTCACCCAGAGAATGCAGGCAGCCCTTCCAGGAAACTCTCGGGGCCCACACGGTGTCTGTAAGAACCATGAAAAGAAGATACTACCTGCCTGGCGCCTGCAGCGGAACAGAAACAAGTCATGTTTGTAAATGAAGGAAGATCTGGTGGAAACAGGGAGAGGAAATACCTCTTCCCTCCCAAATAACCCCTTCCTTCGACCCCACAGCTCAACCAGGATCACGGGCAGAAAGCGGGCGCTGACCAAGGTCGGGAATGTGTCTGGAGGACAGGGACTAACTGGACGGTGAGGATCCCTGGGGTCCAGGGCAGGTTTTGCCCCTCCCCACGGGGCTGTTACACTCACCCCAACACAACTCTTTTCTATGCTCCACCTCACACACAAACACACACACACACACACACACAGCCCTCACCTGCAAAAGTGCATCGACTTCCATTTCTCCCTAAACTCTCATTTTCAAACTGGTAAAATATATTCATTCTGCAATAAATGTGTGTTTATGTAGGTGGGAGGAGGTGAGGAGGGAAAGATGGAAAGAAAATAAAGGGTATTTACTGCACCTGCTCTGAAGGAGACTCAGAGCTTGGGCTCCAGGCTCAGATGAAGACAGCAGAGTCTCAGCTCCCGACCTTCGAGAAGCCCACATGGAGGGAAGCGGACAGACACTGCAAGGCAACCGCCGTCTGCGGAAAACAATACCCAGCACTTCACAAGTTCTGCTCCGAGAAAGACTCTTGAGAGGGGGCCGGTGTGAGGGGACTGGACCATCCACCAACTGTGCCGCCTTCCGGGACCCCTCACTCTGGCCACACAACCCCCCAGCCCCAGGAGCTGCTGGTGTCACCAGGGTGGGCAAACACTCCCCTGGGCTTCTCTAAGCCCAGCTGGAACAGACTCGAATTTGCAGAACAGCTCTGCTGTACACTTACGTGCTGATGGGACAACAGGAGGTAAATATGGAGGGAGAGAATGGGAACGTGAGACCACAAAGCTCACATACTCCAGGAATCAGATGCATACCCCACTTCCCCAACCCCCACCCCAGGGCACCCTGGCCCACTCTAGCTCTCTAACTTCCACCCAGCACACCCAAACTCACAGCCCTGCCTGGGCTCCTACTCCCCAGGTCCTGGCCTACCTTCTCCTGGCATAAAACATCAGGCTTCCCATCCTGTAGCCTTCTTGGTCCTTTCAACCCTAAGGCTAGAACAACCCTCACTCTGTGAGATGCCTAAGGGTCCCATTTGCTTTGAGGGTCTTGTCACACAGAACCATGAGTTGGGGGAGGTCAGACCTCCACTTAGGATAAAACCCACCCCTTGTATACAGGGGATGGTCTGGTCCCTGAAGGGCCACACTGTTCTAGACCAAAGCCCTAGACCACACCATCCTTAACCAACACCCACCCTGGAGAAATGAGACAGGCAAGGGAGTAGGGTTCACTTCCAGGCCCGCCCCCCCAAGCTGTAACATAGCAGGACAAAGCAAGCAAAAGGCCCTGGAGACCAGAGGAAGGAGCTGCTCCTCGGAGGACCTGCTTTGAGCCCGAGAGGGATTTCTACAGACAGAGATAAAGGGGAAGAGTCGCAAATAAAGTAGAGAGATGGAGAAGTGTGGACAGAGGGATGGTGAGAGGAATGCAGGCGGTATCAAGTCTAAGAATCCAAAAGGAAGGGAACTCAAGCATGCTGGATAGAACACAGGAAGAGCAAAGATGGATCATCTTCTAAAACCAGAGTGAGCCTGTCATGAAACCAAGTACTGAGCCCTCCGAGGTGGCTCACAGGTGTGGACACTGCCCTCCTGCTGCCAAGCCTCCTCAAGGAGGCAGGCCAGCTGGATGCACAGTTGGGTACCAAGAACGGGCTTTGGAGTGGTCTGGGCAGGAGGCTGCGTGTCAGCAGCACAGGGTGGTGGCTGTGACCGTGAAAGTGGGTGAGGTCACCAGGGAGAGTGTGCAGAGTGAGATCGGTATCAGTCCGAGGGCAGAACCCTGGAGAGCCCGAATTCACCAGAGGCAGGCTGAGCAGGTGAAGGAGGCCCAGGAGTATGAGGAACGGAGGGAGGAGAATTCCAGAAGGCTGAGAAGCTCAGGATCCAAGAAGAGAGAAAACCCAAGGACAGGAAGTCTCACTTGGATGCAACCAGTCCCAGTGCTGCCTCCAATCCATCCTCTAATCTGGTGTCACATTAATCCTCTGAAAGTGCCTTGTGACTGTGGCATCTGCCTTTGGGAATGCCTCAAAAGACTCTCCACCTAGACTCCCCACTTCCAACCAGCTCCATGGACTGAGTCTTGCAAAACTCTCCACCTCCATCCTGTAATTGCTCCCACAGAGACAACCCTGCTCTAGCAGAATCACACCACGCTGTTCCCTCAGCACCTCTCCTACTTTCCAGCCACCATGCTTTGATTCATGCTGTTCCGCCCTGTAGAATGCCTTTCCTGTCGGACTGTTGAGCCTGCTAGAGAAGTTAGTGAGCATGTCCCTTAAGTCTGTCTCCTTACTGCATCCACCAGACGCTAACATGGGTGTCCCTTACGCCACGATAGGGACAAGCACGGCCAGACGGACTAGCCTTTCCTCTGATCTCCTTGGTTGGAATTGGCCAGCTGATAGTTACTAGCCACGACATGAAAAAGCACAGTCACCAGGACACATGGAAATGGGGGAGAGGATGAGCTCACGCCGTACAACCATGGTCACCTACATGTTCACCACGGCCCCGGAACAATGGTTCCTCAGCAGCTTTTAAAAATCCTGTTGGCTTCTCCCTGGGTCTTTATTGTCTCTCCAGGTAGAAGAACCCCATTCGGCGTTTGCAGAAGCCGGCGCACAGATCCTCTGGCTACTGCCTGGAGAAATCGAAGCACTCCTACATAGAGCTTAGAGATCTCCCAAGGTGAGGCCCAGTATCAGAATTAATAAAAAGCAAGTATGACCGCATAGCTTTCGGCTCTGCCACAGCCTGGGAATCCTTATCAAACAAACACCAGCGTGGGAGGAGAGGTCACCGTGGATATCCCAGTGCTAACATTCAAACGTTAATAACTTTACCGCGTAGATTAATTTTAAATGTCAGACCACGTTGCTGTGTAAAGCTAAGGAGCTCGGGAAATAACATACATTTTCAGGCTTACTGACAACACCCGCACATTCCCTATGTGATCGCTGGCTGGGTGGGCAGGATCAGAGGAGAGGAGGGCTTTTTTTCAATACTTGCTGCCCCTGCAATGCAAACACGAGGAATAAACGGCATCTGAACGCGTCAGCTGCCTAGTTTCTCAACCAGGGAAATGGCCGGACTGACAGTAATGAGATTTCACACAGAACCACAAGGCTGTGCGAGGTCTGAGACCTTGCCCAGAATGCCATGTTCCAAGCCCAAACAAATGTGAATAACTTGGTTAAGAGCCCCTGGAAAATAGCATTTGTAATGGGGACACGGTTGTGCACAGCTGCTGATCCCCCTCGGGGCAGGAGGCAGCGCTGGGTCCCGCTGCTGGGGAAGCTCCGCAAGAGGAGGACAAGGACACAGAGGAGCCACCCTAGCTCAGGAAAAGGCTCGAAAAGAAAAGGGAAGCAAAGCAGAGACTGCAGAGGAACAGGGAGGAAGGAACAGATGCTACACACAAAACCCACCCAGGGCTGCCAGGATTGCAATTAAAAATTCACATATTTTGGACTGAAATTCTCATATTTTAAGAGAACTTGGGCAAAACCCTCCTTCCACCAATATTAGCAATGCAAAACCGGCAGTCAAGACAGACCCAAATTATCATCCATTTTGCAAAAAGGATGAAAATTGTATAGCGCGGAGTCCAAAACTCTTCAGTGAAAACAATCATTAGCGGTGCACCTGGAAGCCCTCGGGCCGCCTCCCTCCTCCGCCCCAAGTCTCCTGGGGCCTGGGACAAAGCGCCGGCCTGCTCCCCACAGCGCCCTGGGCTCCAGATCTGGGCCTGTCTGGCCACCAGTCACCAAGTGCTCCAGGATTCTCTTTCAGTGAGAGAGGCCACCCTTCTCCGGGTAAATGTGCATCCTGAATTCAAGAGGCACCAATGCCGCGGTGCGACGGCGGGAAAGGGCCAACTCTAGCAAGCCCAATCTCCCAACACAAGCACAGTCCCAAGCCCATCGCACCTGGATGGGGCTTCTGATTTTTAAACCAGCCAGTGGAGTGGGAGAGGGGGAAAGAGAGGGCCAGGAAAGAAAACTGCAGGCTCCTAGAAGCCAAAGGAAAGTGAAATCCTCAATGAGCAGGGTCTGGCATGGGGCTGAGCACGTAGCAGCCAGTGAGTCTGCTGAAGGGTGCCTAAAATCTTTGCGGTTCCACCTCCAAAACGAATCTCAGCTGCATCTCCTGCCTCTTCCTATTGTCATTCCCCTACTCCAGCCTTCTCCCTCACTGCCTCCCGAGTGATCGTCCATAAATACCCATCTCATTATGTTGCTGCCATACTTAAAGGTCTCAAGCGGCCACCGCTGCAAACGGAATTAACTTCCAGCTCCAGCCGGGCTCTCTGGGGGCTGGTCCGAGGTGGCGGCCCCCGCAGGGCAGGCTGACACAGAAAAGGTAGAGAGGTGAGACAAGTGATGAGGGGGAACCAGGCTTACCAAATCATAAAAACATATGTGTGCATATGGAAATTATATTTATTAAAGAAATATAAATATAAATGGATTCTGAATTCCAGGCAGCACAATCAAAGGGCTAGCTGGAGTCTTTAACCACAGCCCCCAAGATGGGACATGCCTTTGCAATGTTTGTGCACCTGACACAAAGAATAGCAGCTGCCCAGGATGGGCAGCAGGTGCCCGTCTCTCCCACCAGGTGGGCAGGGCCCCCAAGGAGTAGCGGAGGAGTCGGCAGAGGAGAGGGCTTTGGAGTGCTGGCTCTAAACTCAGGCATCATAGGTTCACACCCAGCCTATCATCTCCTGGTTGTAAGAACTCAGACAAGTCACTTAACCTCTATGAGCCTCAGTTTCCTCACCTGCCAAATGGTATAATAACACTACCTACTTCATAGGTTTGTTGGCAGATTTCAATGAGATAATCCACATAATGCATTTAGTCCACTGCCCTAAGACTCAATCTTTATTGTTTTTAGAGTTAAGAGACCAAGATCAAAAGGAGGAAAATGTCACCCGAGGTCACCTGGTGAGCTGGTGACAGAGCTAGGGCCACAACTCTGGGCTCCAAAGTCCCCACGCCAAGATCCTTCCCTCTGCTGCAGAGTCAGTGGCAGAAACATTACATCAGGAGCCAGAGGATAATAAACCTAATTGGGCCATTAGGACCAGTCACTTCCCTCTACATTGAGCCTTTGGGGGATGTTACGAGTGATCAATATAATAAATAATGTTGCATAGTCTGAGGCACCTCTCAAGGGAGCATCTCTGAAGCCAAGAGGAGAAAGAGACTGAAATCGTAATAAGAGATTCAAACAAAAGGCACGACCTCTGAGCTTTAGTGAGTTTCTCAGTTTCTCCCTTACCTACCTGCCTTACTCTATGCCAGACACAAGGGACCAGAGGGCAGGTAACCCAGGCGTTTCAATTGCTGTAGTTCAAAGTTTTTGTCATCCAAGGTATACCTCCCAGTCGTGCCAGTGACGCACAGGCATGGTTCACAGGAAGTAGTGGCAGGCTTTGGCAATCTTGACTCTCAACAAAGGTTTTCTCCTCTCTAGGCAGAACTTTGAATGCCTGAGAAAACCTCCCAGAACCCGGGTACACCCTCAGTGCAGCCTCAACCCCAGGGCACTCGCTGGCTTCCCAGCACTGAGAACCTATCCTGGATGAATGTTTCTTTGGTTCCCTACAATAACTGGGTTCTAAGACCATAGCTCAAAATTACAGAGCCAGTTTGGAGACAGAAAGAGGTGTCTTCTGGGAATCCTAGCAAACCACAGAGCTGGCCCATGTACCAGAACAGAGAAGTCCCCTCTGCTCTCCTGGACTCCACAACAAGTCATGGCCATGACCTCAGGTGCACAACAGAGGTTCTGGGAAGCTGGGGTCACAGGTCCTCAGATGACCCCGGTGGGTATGAGTCCAGGTGTTACTGGAAGTAAAATGATTGAACCGGAAACCTTCATTCATGTCATGCTAATGAAGACATTCATGGTGTACACGTGTTATGATGACCACGTCTGCCAAAGGACAAATATGTTGTGAGCTTGGACTTCAGCCCGGAGAGTCCTCACATGCAGGCATTCGTCCGGCGAACAGAGAGCCTTCAGGTGCAGCATGGCACCAAGCAGCAGAGAAGGCCAGCACGCAGGAGGGCAGGTCACAGCCATGCACAGAGGGGTCTCCAGGGATGCAAAGCCGCTTGGCACTGTCACGACAAAGATTTGGTACTCGCAGGCCCTCTGAGTGAGCCCCAAAGCAGGGACAGGATTTCCCCAGGTCAAAACGCTAAAGCCCAGAGCTGAGCAGACGAGAACAGTGCAGGAGAGATGAGGAATCTTCCCCGATTGGAGCAGAGATTGTGCGTGAGAAGGAATTAGGAACTGGTACCAGGACCAGGCACATTATTAATATTTGCTGTATTAATCATGTTTTTTCCTGTTGGTAACCACTTCTAGCTCTTTCTCATTGCACTCATCTCTACTAATCTCTCCCAGTCTCTTCACTGGCGTTCTCCTCCACACACTGCTGCTGACAAACAGGCCTTCGGCAAGCCCTGACGTCACTTCGGGACACTGTTTCCAGACACGGCACAGCCAGGGACGTGGCCTCCATAGAGAAGCCACTTTAGCACGGTGGCTTCTGTCTGAGAGCTCTCCATTACCCACTCACCAGGAGCCTGCTCACACATCCGTGAGCGCACTCGACAGTGATGATAACCAAGACGCCGCCCGGGAGGAGCCCTCCCCACGTCTCATCGCGGCCTCCCGCCCGCCGTGGAGTGTCTAACGCACCATGCACTAGTGTCCCTGCGATCTCCACTCCAGCCCTGTCGCAGTAAACATGCCGGCCTCCCGGGGACCGGAGCAAGCCAGGGGGCCGGGCACAAGCAGCAGACCTTAAAGCACTGGGTTGCTTTTGTTCCTCCCCAGAATATTAAAAGCCTCGTCCCTCTGCAATACCATCTCCCGACAGCGTCAGGCAGCAAGGTCTGGGCAGTTTGGTGTCTGAGTGTGAGACTGCATGTGCCTGCATGCGTCGGTGTGTGAGCCTGTTCTCCCGTGACTGTGGGACCCGTCTGAGCACCTACCTGACCCTCAGCTCCTCAGCACTGGGTCTGAGACTTTGCCTCTGAGCCTGCACTCCGAGCTCAGAGCTGTCCGAGACCAACTGTGTCTGTGACCCAGCCCGCACCCTGCCAGGGCCAGCGCCGGGTCTGTGCGTAATTGCTGCCCGCTCCGGGAATTATGATCGTTTGATTATACTTGTGGCCGTTCCTACTTTAACTGTCTTGGTGAATGTTTCCTGCCCTCGTGACTGTCGCCCTACCTGTCTGTGGGGGCGACAGTCAGAATATTTAACAACTGATCCGGCACCAACCCCTCGGAGCAGATGCCCACACTGAGCGACCGGGGTGGCTATGCCGGGGCGGGCCGCTTCCGCTGGTGCATACGCAGTGTATTAAGCAGTCTCGATTCAGTCACGTGTAATCATGAAAGTGCTTTATGTTTTTCCAGTTGCTGCCTTCAACCGAGCTCTGTCACAACCCTTCCCTGTCACTTATTGACATCTTGAGCAATCCCACTGCTCTCTGATCACTCTGCCATTGCAAGTCTGGTCCAGCCCACGGGCCCACATTATAATAACCCCCTGAGTGGAAAGGCTGGGGGCTGCTGGGACCGCAAGGCGGGGGGCTCTCTCTTTCTCCTCCTCTCACTCTCTCTTGTGGAACAGAAGTTCGGGAGGGGATGGGAAACACGACTGGTCGCTTGTGGTGCTGGGAGTTCTCCCTGGATTTTCTGGCCCACATCTGGTTTCATCGAGCACTGGCTGTGGCTGCTGTAGACCTGTCAGGGAAGGTGGTGCCTGTACCCAGTGTCACCACGGCTCCCTCCATTGCTGAAGACAGCTCCCTATGTCCCATCAGCAGTCACCTGGGCAGCCCCATGGCCCCTGCCTCAATCCCAAGGAGCTGTACGAGTCACTGAAGCCTCATTTCCTATCCAGCCTCGTCCTCCAGACCACTCCCCATGTCCCTTCCTTGAACCTCCTGACTTCAGAGATCTCCAGGGGAGAAGCAGGAACCAAGCTCTATGGCCAGGTAGACACTGAAACTCCAAGATCATGAGTCGAATCCTCCCAAGATCTCTCTTGCTGCCCTCTGCAGTTCTGACCACTAAGGACTGAGATACCAGCACCCACCTCCCACAAGTGACCTCCAGGAGACCTTTCTCACCTGGTTTTGGGAGAGGGAGTGGGCAGCAGAAGAGAAGCCTTCTGGCCACAAACCCTGTACTCCTGCCCACTTGAACAAGGGCCCCTCTCACCTACCTGTCTTTTTAATGGAAACGGAAGCTGGAGGCAAGGGCACGTGAGGGTGCTGATTGTCGGGATCAGGGTTTGTTCTTCCCTGCAGGTGACGCCTAGTCCCCCGTTGTTGGCAAACTCCATCTTTAGAATGTGGAGTCCTCAACCTCAGCTGTGGACCGAGCTGACAATCCCGTTCCCTGTGACCGTGTCTTTGTCCCTCTGCCTGCACAGGGGAAAGAGCGTGTGCAACAGCACAAGGACAGAAGAGCTATGACGGGGAGCCCAGCCTGGCTGGTGACTGTCGTAGTGACAGGCAGAAGGGGGCAGAGCCGGACATGGACAGCCTGGTCTTCCCCTGCGGATGCTCGCCCTTAGCCCTGCACATGATGTGGAGCATTCGAGAGGTGAAGCAAACAAGAGGTGCCTCCAAATAGAAGCCGGGAGGTCGATGGAAGCAGAGACCAGACAGGAGATGACACTGGTCTAACCAGAGCAAGGGTAGGGACGTCTGAGGGAGGAATCAGAACCCAGATCCATCACAGAGCCTGCCGTGGGCTGCTGCAGCCGCTGGGCCAGCCTCACGGCCCCCACCACTGCGCTCTTGCCCCGCAGCCCCTCCCTTCGTGCATTGATTCAAACCTTCCCTGTCTTGCAAGGCTGAACTCGGGGGAAGACCTTTCTGACTCCTGTGTTCATCCTGGCGGCCCCTTCTCTGAGCCTGGACCCTTAAACTGTAAAATTTAGACCCTAAAGATGCTCTATTGCCCCTCCCGACCTAGGACTCTTGACTATTCTGTGTGTGGGTGCTTGTGGATGTGTGTATACGTGTATATACGCACACGTTTCCTGGGTGACAGTCCCCTAAGTTCTGGGTGGGCAAGGGTCCTGTCGATGTCCCCTTGGTACCCAGGCATGTGCACACCCTGAACATGCTCTGTTAATACTTGTCAATATGAAGGATCAGGTATGACCCTGGTGAGTTGAGGGCTTTGGGAAGGGACACCCATGCAGACACCACAGGGGACTGTAGGTCACACAGTGTACCAGGGCCCCAGCGAGGATGAGAGGAGGACAGCCCTCTGATCCACCAGCAGGGGAGGCAATTTCCCCCATTTCTCTTGTCTCCAACTGCAGGACCAAAGGGAAAGCTTTAGAAAATTCAGTTCAGTGATAGATTTCCCTCTTTCAGTGCTCTCCTTTTGTTGTTTTAAGAACAGGTAATATGGTCCTTCCCTTTCTTTAGTTTACAAAGATTTTATTCCTAAATGAATTATGAATAATTAAAACTCTACTCCATTTGTTCTATATTGTTGTTAATTGAAAAAATTAAAGATGCATGTGCTGTAACCTCCAGGGTGGCCCTGGGAGAAGCGGGTGGGTGGCTTGGGGTTGGGGGACCTGTGGCACCTCCGGGGCTGCTGCCAGCTCTACCTCTGAGCAGGGCACCTGGCTGGCCACTGGGAGCACCTCCCTTGCCTGTCCTCACCACCTCCCACCGAGCACGCTGAGGTGGAATGTCATTTCTTCCTTAAATGCACATTTCTCTCTTGCCCAGGTAAAAGCCAGGTGAAAGGAGGGTATTCATCATTTAAGAAACAGGATAACTGCCCTCATTTCTCTCCAGTGGGCTCTCGGGGTAATCCAGGGCCCCACATACCAGAGTGACCTTCTGGGTGTGGCTGTGACATCTTCCAAGGCCCTGTATAAAGTCTGAAGTCTGGTGGCCAGACTAACCACACTGCCCAGCCCTGACTGCCCACAGCTGCTGGGTACAGACCAGGGAACAAAGCCAGCTCAGTGTCTCTTCCCCAGAATCCAGGCCTGGCGTGTGCTCACACAACGTGGTGGCGCTGCGTCCCCGTCTCTGACTTCTCTGCATCACTGTCTGCCTAGCTCACAACTGGTGCTCAAAAAGTGTGTGTTGGAGGAGTGAGTTATGTCCAGAGGCTGGATTAACACCATGAAGACAGAAGCGGATGTGAGCAAAATCCCAGTGGCTTAACACCATGAACATTCAGTTCTCAATGTCCCCTCATGCAACAGTCCATTGCTGTCCTGGGTGGCTCTCCTCAAACAGCATCTCAGAGTCCCAGGATCCCTCCTTTTTACCGCCCACCCCACCTGCTGCTGGTTCCCTGGAGTGTCCTCCGTTCGCATGGCTGGTGAGTGAGGACAGAGGGTGGAGGCTCCCTGCCATGCTTTGCCGTCATTCCTGCCCTCTCCTCCTGGAGGAAGCCCTCCCCAAGACTCCAGGGACTCTGTCCTCTGGGTCTCCCCTGGTCAGTTCAGCACTGGCACTTGCAAGTCTCCTCGGAGTCCTCAACGATGCTCTCCCCTTGCGTCAGGCCTCGCCTGAGGGGGGCTTCTCCGGGTGCTCCATCTTAGCAAGGATGCCCCTCGACAGCAGCTGAGGCCGTACCCGAGCTCTGAGGAGGGAACCTGGCTGAGGTTCCAGTCCCCTTGGCTGGTGCCCTTTCGCTGTGGGCAGAAGGGCCTTCCCCAGTTGCCCCCTGCGAAAGGGAGTGGCCCCTTCCCAGGCACGCAGGTCACGGCTGGCTCCCCAGGCTGGCTGCCTGATGTGAGTTCTGTTTCCCTTTGCACTTGTGGCAGGTCTTGGGAGGGAAGGAGTCGCGAATCCGCATCCAGGAACTCAGGGAGAGCCACATTCTAATTAGTTGCTTTTCTCCGTGGTCTGTGAGCAGTGCTTGCTCAGGGTTGTGCCTTGCTGTGAGTTCTGCTTTGTGCATTTTGCTCCCCCACCTTTAATGTTCCCCGGATCCAATTTCCTTTGCCATAAATAAATAAATAAAATAAAATGTTTTTGTTGAATACAAACCCACTCACTGCAAGAAGCCAGGGTGGCACATAAACTATGAAAGATTAGTTTTCTTCGTTAAAGTTGTCGGTCCTTAATCTCCACACTTTCTTCTTCCCCACAGTCTGGCTTGCTCACATGGAAATAAAACCACAGCCTCTTCTCAGGGAGTTCACTCCCAGAGGTTCAGACGCTCATAAACCTCCGCGTTGGAGGATCTCGCAGGTATTGAGAATGTTAGAGCCCACCCAGGACCCGGGGAAAGCAGGCAGCTGGAGACCCAAGGGACAGGAATGGTGCTCCTGGCAGCCCCCCAAGCCCCAGAGTTTGGTTTTCTGTGAATCTTGGCAGCCGAGGAAGGCACTTTTGGGATGCACAGTGAGCATGGTGCCATGTGGCAAGGACCAGGAAGCAGACCCCCACCAGCCACTGAAACTGGTCAGGCCATGAGCCCTTGCCCCCCTGCACCTGCTTTTGATCACAGACTCTGTGATCTCGCGATGCCACTATGAGAAATGCCCTGCGCCAACCCTGCCTCCAAAATTTCCTCCACGCAACCCCCAGGACCCCCACATACACACAGATGCCAGGGGTCCTGGCTGCATCTCCAATCCTCTCCTTGCCTCTCCTACGGGCAGGGCCGTGCCAGGCTGACTCCTGGACAGACGCACAGCTTTGGAGGCAGTGCTTTCCAGGAGAGCTCGGGAATGTCCCCCACCTCCGCCAGGGGGTTGAGTCCTGCCTTTGTGCCTCTTCAGGCCCACGAGGGGAGAGAAGAGGTGGTTTGGGGGATAATCACTGTCCCATTCAGTGCACACCCACCAGGCTTGGCAAATCGATGTTGAATCTGAACTATTTGCAAAGTTGCTTATATTCAACTACTTATGGAGAAGTGTTGTCTCATAGGTTTGAATCAATCAATCACCCATTGATGAGTATGCATGCTGCACCCAGACACCTGAGAATAATGAGGTAGAGAGAGACATGAAGTTGTTGCCCTTCCCTCCAAGAGCTCAGTCTAGCTGAGTGGACCAGACACACACCTGAAAAATAAGATGAAATAAGAGCAATTTAAGGCCAAATGAGAAGTTTAAGGGAGGCAGAAAGCAAAATTATAACAAGAGCTACTATTCCCAAATGCACGCCCACTCTGTGTCTCAAAAATCTTAAATCGTCACAACAACTTTCTGAAATAAGCATTATTATTAGCCTCGTTTCACAGCAAGAAAACTCAAGCTTAGAGAGGTCAAGTGATTTTCCTGAGGTCACACAGCCATTAAATTGAGAGTTGAAATTTAAACTCCATTCGATTGATTCCAAAGCCTGCGCTCCTAACCACTTTGCAATCCCAGAGGGCATGTACCAGGCAAGAAAAGACTCAGAGGTAGTTCTCAGCGTGACATAAAGGAGACATTTCCAGGTTTCCCAACAATGAAATAGGTTGTGTGTTGAGTAAATGAGGGGTTCAGAGGCTGGAAGGTCCCTGGCAAGTGGAAGAGGAACCCAGTCTGAAAGCAGGTTGCACAAATCCATTCCAGAGGAGAGATGCTATAACAGCTAGGGATGCAGGATTTGAAAAGGGCTATAATTTGATTAAGCAGAAAGGTCAGGCAGGTGGCAAATATGTTGGCGAGGATGCAGTGGCCAAGATCACAGGTGTGTTGGTGGGCAGCAAGTAAAGCTGACTGTGGCTGAGCCAGACTCTGTGTTGGCCAAACATCCCCTGGCAACGGGCAAGGCCTAGCAAGGTTCTGGGGTCAGGTTAAGAGGATTGGTTATTAGAAACGGCCAGGAAGATTTGAAGGGGTGGAGAAGATGGGGAGAAATGAGGGATGCATTCTCAAGAGAGCCATAGTTCCAAGATATATAACTCAATTTCTGCCTTCGAGAGTAAGAGGCCAGCCATCTGCATCCAGAAACAAAAGGTCTGGTCACCACAGGGTCAGACCCGAGGACCAAGAGCCAGGCTGGGCATCCCTGGGAGTGTATATGGCTGCAGTGTCAATGCGGAAGGTGACCTTCCTGCAGCCACATGGTTCAAAAGTTCAAGGGTCGAAGGCAAACAGTGTTGAGAATAGGGGGCTCACTTCTATCCAGTGGGGCTGGCCACACAGCCACAGTGGGCAGACTGACCCCAGTCGTGCCCCCTGCCCATGGCACAGCAGAACTCAGGGCAGATGAATAGAGAATCAGACCCTGAGGCCAGAACGCCAGGGACAGTCCAGAGCACAGTGACATGGCTCCTGTCCCAGAACATCCATCTGGGCAGAGACAAGGAAATTGCAGGCCTGAATCTGCTCTTTGCCATTTTCTAGAAAATGGCTTCACTGGTTCACTTATAAAAAGAAGGAAAGGAAGGAATATGGGCCAATTCTGGGGGCTAATTGCCTTTGCTCTCAACTAGAGCCCATGCTTTTTCCGGCAAACATTCTCTCCTGTCACTGTGCTGCCAGACCCACTCTCCGTTTCCAATCAGCCCTGAAAATAGCCCTTGATGGAGATAATAGGAAGAACAAAGAGAAATTTAGAGGAGCAGGGAGAGGAAAGAAAAGTCAAGCCGAACTGGCAGCACAGAAGTTGTTTTCAGAAAGAACCCTTCAGTTAGTCCCTGATTTGTCTCCAAACAACAAGGTGTTAAATAAATCCCAAGAAGCAGACTTGGACCAGGACCAAGGGTTCTTTGGCTTTTTTAGGTCATAGACTCCTTTGAGAATCTAGAAAAGCTATGCACCGACCCTCTCTCTCACCAGGAAAACGCTCGTAAACACATATTCTGCATATTAATTCAAGGGCACATGAACTAAACACCCCCCACACACAAGCCCAACCACAGACTCTAGTTAAAAAGTCATGATATAAGAATCTCTTTTTAAAAGGCTTTCCCTTTCTCTGTGTGTGTGTGTGTGTGTGTGTGTGTTTACAAGGGAAAGGCTGAGCTGCATTGTTTAGGCATAGTCTAATGGGCACAGAAGTCTTAGAAGCCTTTCTGCAAATGAGTGTGAAGGTCCAAAGAGGAGAACAGACTTCGTTCCACATGAGCCAAACTCAGCAAAGGTAGACACCAAGGGAGTCAACACCCCAACCCTCTTAGAAAAGCCTGGAGACCTGAGTCTCTCACCTGCAGGCCTCAGCAAGAACAAGTGCATCGCCTACAAGGGTAATAGTGGCCATGGGTTATGGAGAGGACATGGAAGCCCTGAACCTCATCCTGGGGAGAGGGCGAGGCCAGGGCCTGAAAAATTCAATGTGCATCCAAATCACCTGGGGTCTTGAGAAAATGCAGATTCTGGTTCAGCCGGCGTGGGGTGCAGGCTGAGATCCTGAAATCCTAACAAGCTCTCTGGTGATGGGGGTGCTGTTTTGAGTCACAAGAGTCTGTGCAATTACCTGCTCCTGGCTGAAGCCTCTGCAGAAACCTTGAACTTCTGCCCTAGCAGATCTCTGGAAGGTGGAGCACTGTTAGGATGCCCCAGGATATAAGTGTTTCCTGGATTGAGGGTGATGCCACCAAAGTCTCTAAGACAAGCTTGCCCACAGGACAAAGGGCTGGGACTGGGACTTCCCCTGGGCCAGACATGGGTGGCAACTGGGAAGATGGTGCCTCTTGCATCTCTGCATGCTCACTGCCCAACCAGCCGAGGGCACCCCTCCAGTGAGTGAGTGAGTGAGTGAACTGGAGCCTCCGCTCTCCGGGGAGGAGGGGGACGGTGGCATGCACCAAGCATTTGGGGCGAGATCAGCTCCAATCAGGCTGAGATCTGTGGCAGTCAGACCAGCCCAGGGCAAGGGAGTCAGCCTGGCCCTCCTGCTCTCTCACATAAGCTCACACCCAGAGAGGAGGAAGAAAAATAAATACTGGATTTTCCCCATGGCCAGCAAAGGGGCCCGTCTTCCACCCTTGTTGTCCAAAAACACCGTTAAGAGGATACTGAAGGTTTGGCTCCCTTGAGACGAGCTACAGATGCTGAGAGTGTCAGCAGAGCTCTAGCCAGTGTGGCCCAGCCTCAAACTCCTAGCCCATCCTCTGCACCCAGGGGCCTCAGATTTACAGTCACAGCCCCTGAGGCCATCAGACCATCAGACGGGTCCCCTATGAAAGCAGAATCTGCGATCCCAGGTCACAAACACCATCTGAAAGGGGCATAGGAGACATCGTGGATGCCAGGCCATGACTGAGACACAAGAGAACTGTCGACCTTCTCAGAAGCACACACACACAGGGGCAGGTGTCCATCCCTAAGCAGTGGCTCGAATTAATTCCACAAATAATTCAACCCCCACTGCGCGCTGCTCTGTGTTTTAGGGCTGGGCAGCTTACCTGGGCTGGTCTTCTCACACACAAACTGAAAGAAACAAGAGTTATGCTGTCCCACTTTCTACATCGGAAACACACTGCAGGGATTTGGGGATGCTGTGGCTAAATTTAAAAGCAAGTGCTTTCATCATCCTTTCAAAAAATGTGCAAGAATCGTTCGGAAATCTTCAGTTTTCCACCCTGCATCAGCCTCTCTCCCCCTTGAAACCATCCTTAGCACATCCTCCTGCTCCCAACTTTGAGGCTGTGCAGAAGGCCAGCCTCCAGCCCACAGTTCACAGAGTCGGCCCTCCCCACCCCCGTGCACACGCCGGGGCGACGCATCCCCCTCGAGTCCTCTGGAAGCCTCCATGTCCTCTGATGTCAGTAGTACCTGCTTCTTACGATCCGTGTGAAAACCACATGAGATCATTCAGTTGAACTACTCAGCACAGGACTGGCATCCAGTAAGCCCTCAATAAATGGCAGCTGTATTATCAAAAAAGATCAAAGATAACAAGTATTGGCAAGATGCGGAGAAAGGGAACCCTCAGACGCTGTCGGTAGGAATGTAAATTAGTGCTGCCATGTTGGAAAGCACTGTAGAGGTTCCTCAAGAAACTAAAAATAGATTTACCATATGATCCAGCAATCCTACTTCTAGGTATATATCCAAAGGCGTTGAAATCAGTATATCAAAGAGATATCTGCACTCCCATGTGTATTGCAGCACTATTCACAGTAGCCAAGATTAGAAACAACCTAAGTGCCCACCAATGGGTGAGTGGATAAAAATGTGATATATGTGCACACACACAGACAATGGAATACTATTTAGCCTTTTAAAAGAAAGAAATTCTGTTATTTGTAACAACAACGTGGATAAATCTACAGGATGTTATGCTAAGTGAAATAAACCAGGAACAGAAAGACAAATACCACATGATCTCACCTATGTTGCTATGGCTTGACTGTGTCCCCTCCCAAATTCAGGTGCTGCCAATGTGACGGTATTAAGAGACAGGGCCTTTAAGAGGTGATCAGGCCAGGAGGGCCCCTCCCTAATGAATGGGATTAAGACCCTTATAGTAGAGGCAGCATCCAGCGCTCCACCAGCCGGCCCCTCTGCCTCCCGCCATGGAAAGGCACAGCCAGAAGGCGCCATCTCAGAAGCAGGGAGCAGCCAGCCCTCAGCAGACACCAAACCTGTGCACACCTTGATCTTGTACTTCCAGCCTCCAGAACAGTGAGAAATAAATTTCTGTTCTTTGTAAATGACCCAGTCTCAGGTATTTTGTTACGGCAATACTAAACAGACCAAGACATACCTCAATCTACAAAAGTTGAACTCATAAGAAGTAGAGAGTAGAATGGGAGGGCAGAGTGCACAGGGGCAGGAGAAATGCGATTTCAGTGGGACAGAAGGAGTAAGCTCTGGTGATCTATCCCACAGCGCAGTGACTGTAGTTGATGACAATGTATCGCATATTTCGAAATTACTAAAAGAGAAGATTTTAAATGTTCTCACACTGAGAAATGATAAGCATGTGAGGCGATGGATATTAATTAGCATGATTTGATCATTTCACAATGCAAACATGTAACATCACATTGTACCACATAAATATACACATTATGTGTCAATTAAACATTAATAAGTAAATACAAAAAAATTAAATAAATAGTAGCTAGTATGGCCCTGTTCCCCATGAAGAGAGTAGAATGTGGACTCAGGTGCCCAGTTTCCCAAGGCGGTGACCTCTTTGCTCCTACCCTTGCCAGGCACAGAAGATGGTTATGGTCAACCTAAAACTGGAGACCACTGGGTTCCAGGTGTTCCATGCTAAAACCAAAAGCTACCCTTGTTTCTGGATTCTACCCTCCTAAAAATGACCCTCTGAGAGAGGATATCACAGTGACCACTCAAGATGGGAGGCCTCAAGACAGGTCCTGAGTGATGTCACCGGGCTGCAAAGGCTCACCACCACGTGTGATACAGTCTGGGTTATTAAAGCACAACAGAAAATTACTTTGTCAATCCCCTCCAAGGGAAAAGGGCCTGGCAGAATGTTAGGATTTCATTGGTGCTGCCATCGGAGCCTCGTCATTTGTACAGACTATTTTTAGCATAAATAATATACACTCTGTTCTATTGTCAAAACTGACAGATGAGCATGCTCCTGGCACCCACAGACCACTCATTCAATTGGGAAAATGCTAGGAAATATTAAATGAGCTTCTCTCAACCATGGTACAAAAAGCTGCTATGTACCATGTGCCACGGCCACCGACCTTCATGGCAGGTGCTCTGCCCTCTGAGCTCTGCCACAGGTGCCCTGGCCTCCGAGCTCTGCAGCAGGGACTGAGACTCTAAACTTCATGGCAGGTCAAAGGCTCAGCTAGGGCAGGCTGAGTCCGGGCAGTCCAGTTAGGCAAAGCATTTGCAAAAATATACTACAGAATGAGGGGGGACAGGACGAGGACTCCATAGTCATCATGGGCCTAGAAAACCACTTATGAGTTCCCATGATCCAGTCTCACATCCAAGGTGCCCCCAGTGGTCTCACCCTAAAGAAGCCTCTGCTTGGGGCCAGCCTGGGGGCAAGAAGCTCAGCATGTCCATCAAGCACAAAGACCTAGATCAGCCCATTTCTCAGATCCTTTGTTAGTCAGCTCATTTGTTTTGTTTGCACCCCTTCATCTGCTGTGCTCCTTCTGCATTGCATGCCCAGAATGTTTTATTCCGCCCAGCAGCCTTCTTCCCACTCAGCACCCAGCTCCCCCATACTCACTCCTTACAGCTCTGCAGGAACATCCCTTCCACAACCCTCCCTGGCCCCCCTACCCAAGATGGGCCCTTCTGTTATTCACTCCAGAGCACCCCACTCTTTCCCTGCAAAGCATGATAACAGTTTGCATATATGACTCATTTGTCCCCTCAATAGCTTGCAAGTTCCCCAAGAGTAGGCACATGCCTGTTCTATTTACCACTGTCTACCAGTGCCTGGCACAAGGCCTGGTACAGTCTTCCCGAATTCTTTACATTCCTTAATTCATTCCATCATCCATTTAAAAGGGAGAAACTTTTATCGCCTAAAGCAGATGAAATGCATGCCTCTTTGTGGATAGAATTGAGCCAATGCAATTGTCTGCCCTTTGGGATGACTGAGGAAGGGTCCAGAGGAAGGCAGGACCCAAAAATATATCTTCAGACACTGAAGGATGCAAGCAGATGCAAGTTCATCTACAGTCCTGCCACCCAAAAGAAGTAAATATCTCATCAAATTCAGGGATTTCCAGTCTGCTACAGGTTGAGTTGCCCTTATCCAAAATGATTGGGTCCGTAAGGGTTCCAGATTTGGGGTTTTTTTGGATTTTGTAATATTTGCATTATTCATACTGGTTGAACATCTCTCATCCAAAAATCTGAAATGCTCCAATGAGCATTTCCTTTGAGCTTCACTTCAGCAGTCAAAAAGTTTTGGATTTTGGAGAATTTTGGATTTTAGGTTTTCGGATTTGGGATGCTCAACTTGTACTGACAAAGGCTGAGGGCTCACTGGGCCCAGCACAAGCCCCCCCTCTCCTGGGAAGCCTCTCCTGCCCACCCCAGCCGTGTCAACGTCTCCTCTTCTGGGCTCCTCTTGAGCCTTACCGTGTCCCTGTGCAGGCCCATCTCACTGTCCTTCCTCCCCATGCTCCCCGGAAAGGCAAACCCTGAGCTCCATCCAGCATGGCCATAGCGGGGTCCATGGCTGGGCATGCTCGGTCAAGCTGCTCTATTGCTTGATCATGACTGTAGGAATAGTATTTTTCAACGGGGAGGACAGATTAAGAAAGATGCTATCACATGATATAGTTAGAAGAAGAAAATTGCAGGGTAGAAATAAAGAGAAAGAAACTAGCAAGCAAAGTATCGGCTGTCCACTACCAAAAGACTTTGGCTGTGGTCCAAACGCATTTGTTCATCTGAGCCACTGTGCACTGCAGCCTGTGCCAGCTACCGTGCTGGGGACTGGGTGGGGAGGGGAAGGGGCAGGTAGGGGCTGCACAGGGCCAGCAGGCCCAGCCCCTGCCTGGCAGAGGCTCCCCGTCTGATTGATGCTAGAGACAGGTCAGCCTGCGGCAGGTCAGGAAAAGAAGCAAGGATGACCAACAACATGCCTCACACGTGGCCAGGGTCTCCAGCGAGTCTGTCCTCAGTGCTGGCATCCCCCAAACACTCTTCTCTTCCAGCAGCTGGGAATCAACCCCAAATTTACCAAACAAGGGGTATAACCAGACTTGAGGGTAAGTGGACTTTGGAGGACTGGATTGGGAAGAAGAGAAGCAATACCAGGCCACACCTGCTGGAGAAAAGAGCAGGGAGTTACCAAGTGGAAGGGGAGAAGGAGTTAGATCCAGAAGTCCTGCCCCAGAATTCACCTTGCAGAGAGGAGGATGACAGAGTACGTTGGAACCCAAAGAACCCATCCTCAGGGAAAGGGGAAGAGAAAAAAACTTCTAGTCTTCTTGCAATGCCCAGAGATGCAGAAAATCCTAACAGGAAGACGTGCAGGGGAGGGAGGGAGGGAGAGAGGGAGGGGGAGAGAGAGAGAGAGAGAGAGAGAGAAAAGACACCAGAGCTCACTGGGAGAAAGCGGCTACCCAGGATGAAGGCCTCCTACACGTGGGCGTAACCTTGACCCGAGCCGTGCACAGACACTCGTCCCCTGGTGTAAGGAGTTCACTTTCAAGAGCTGGGGAGGGTCCTAGATTTTATCTTACTTGCAAGCTAACAAGTTATCCTGCTGCCGTTTCATGGATGCTGGCAAAAGACATGAGCCTCCTGGGTCAGAAACAAAGCACTTCCTTACTCACAGTCCAGCAAGCATGACTATGACACTCGCACCAGCTCCTCTTGCCCTCCCGGGGCAATGGGCAGGTGTAGGGGAGGGCCCAGGTGAATGCCTCACACACACTGTGTTGCTGCACAACTGAGAGACCTAAAGCGTAGGAAACTCGAGCCTTTTAAAATGGGCATAAGCCTGCCTGAGCTTTGCCCTGGAGAGAAACATTACTTTTACTGTACTGGACAATAAAAGTACCTGCTGACCCCAAAGAGAAACACTATCTCTACCTTCCAAGGCCATTTGCTACACAAATATCCCGGAAGATACAGTCTGCAACAAAGGCCATAAGTGCCTCTGCTCACAAGACATGCAGAAATGCAAGAAATGGACAGACTACAGACAAAGAGAGTCCTGCGTCCTACACTCTTGCGACAGTTCCTACCTCATCCCTGGAGAGAGCACAGGGGTTGGAAGGAAGAGAAAAACACCAGGCCACACCGAGAGAAAGGAGTAGGGAGGGACCAAGTGGAAAGAGAAAAGGACTTAAATGCCTCACAGACAGCAGGGATATCTGGGGAAGAGAAAGTCTTTGAGCTTGACCTTGAAGAATGGCAGAGACAACCTCACATGATGGGGTGGCTTGTTCTGGGGAATGCCTCCTCTAAATCCTGCTCTAAAACATGAGTCAAGCAGGCTACAGAGAAGCAAGAAACTACACATAAATAGAAGCCCTTGCCCTTCCCCAGGGAAAATGATGGTCTGGGGTATATTTTAGGATTGCCTAGAATCTGAATCACATTGGAGGCCATTCTCTGGCCACTGCATGCACACTCCTTAAAGACCCCCAATTCTTTGCATTCCGTCCATGGCATACCCCACCCCCACACGTGCCCAATAAGGGCATTTACCAAAGCTATCCATTTAAAGCCTCAAGGATCCTGCCCTCCACGTTCATGCCCTAAAGCAGCTGAAGGGGGAAGGGAGCCCGCAAAGGTGCCTCTCTTTCCACAACAGGTAAGAGGGGAGAGATTTAGACTTGGGTTATCTGGATTGTCTCTTGCGCTCAGAGAGGAGATCATCAGTTCACAAACCTTGCACTTAGAAGTCAGACCGGACAGCCATTTCTGTGATTCCTCTGATCATTTTGCCATTTCCTATGGTGCCCGCCAAGCAGCCAGAGCCATCTAGGGCCACATCCCCAATCAGAAGCCACAGCCCAGCACCCACCCTGCCCTTTCTCACAGAACCTACAGCGGGGCGTGCACAAGCCTCGTTGCAGGAGTCCCCGCCTGAACAGCCATGTCTTAGGATCTCGCTAGATGTTTCCGCAAGCCCCTAATCTTCTCCCCCTCACCCTGGGATCTCTTAAATAAATGTTATGTGATCAGTTACAGCATTGCCCTATTTAATTGATTTATATGCACTTTAAAAAGCTTTACACCGCACAGGAAACACATCTATCATAATGCTTGATTGAATTGGAGAAAGGAGAAGGAAGAAAAGGAATTAAAATTTATTGAGCACTTATTATGTGCCAGGTAATGCACAAGGTGCTTTAAATACATTATTGAGTTTAATCCTCACGACAGCCCTGCGAGGGAGGTGTTTCTCCCAATTTCACAGATGAGGACACTAAGTCCTGCAGAGGCTACAAGACTTGTCCAAGGTTACAAAGCTGTTAGCTGGAAGAGGCAGAATTCAATTGCAGAGCTGTCTGACTCTACGCCAAAACATGCTTCAGGATTTAAAGACCCAGTGTTTTTACAATAAGTTATAAATAAGGAACTTTTTTACAAAAAGTTCCTTATCGGAACGTAGTATAACTTCATTGAGGAAATAAGATGCAATTTGCACTGCTTCCTCCTACCGCAGTTGTATCTTTTCCTACAACTGAATGTCGGGGTGCGTCACCCGAAGGGCAATGGGCGGACGGGGGAGCGAGGAAGGGGGTGCGGAGGGGAGATGGGAGGCGTGCTTACAAAGCAGGAAAGTTTTTCTAAACATTGGCTCTTTTTAGAAAACGTTAGCTAATAAAAAAAACCTCACACTCTTTCTATTCATTACCATTGTGAAAGTTATAGGGAACATTTACTCATTCGCTATGTATTTATAGGGGACAATTCACTGTGCGGGGACATCAGGAGACAGCACAGAACAAGCCATGCAAGGTCCCTCAGGGCTCGTGTCCTACAGGCCAGAGTGATGTCAAAGTCTGCGAGAGCCAGCTAGGCACGCCCCATGCGCGTGGAACAGACACAGGGCGCAGTGTGGGGCAGCGTCCAGAGGGAGCGGACCCCTGACGGAGAATGGACAACGAGGAAGCCCTGAACCTTCCCTCAAGACTCAGGGCAAGGGCTGAAAATTCAATCCCAGGGACCCCCAAGCACGAAGCCAGACGTGGACGAGTATTTACTCCTTTGCTCAGTAGAACTGAACCGCTGACTTCTGCGAATCTGTGGCTGTTTAGTCGTTTTTCTGCCTCTGATTATCAGAGTGTCAGCTGTCACTTCCGATGGTCACTGTCCTTGCGCAGAGAAGAATCTCTCTTCACTTCTAATTCACTGTGGGGTTTAAAACAAGACTGCTGCTCTTGTTGGAAGGTAAGAGTCTTTCTGAACGAGTCCATCGGCCCATAGGTAATGCTAAGATGCCTGGGAGGTAGGGCAAACACTCTGTGACATCTCTTTTTGTCTTCTCAGGGAAACCTTTTGTTTCCATCCCGATTCTTAGAGCTGTGATCTAAATAAAGGAAGTTACCAGATAATATGAAGGCTTGCTGTATCAGGATGAACCCAAACAAAATTGAAATGATAGTGTGAGGGCAACTGTTAGGTGGGGATGTTTTCACGACTTCGGGGGGCAATTTGGTATACAGGAATTATAACAGAGCAAATGTGAAAACCAGTAGCTAAACAGAACTGAGCCTTCCAGCTTTTTCATTTATTTAAATTATCCTAGAAAGAAATAATTTCCTTTAAAGCTAAGAGAATGAAACTCCTCTGTGATTTCTCATGCAATGACCTGGTCAGGTCCCACCAAAGAGTTTGCAAAAACAATGGGTTTTTACTTTTTAAATGATCAGAACATTCAGTACTTAACACACACAAAAAAGTAGCAATCATTCCGCTTGGCACCATTTTATCAAGTGTGAGTGTCAAATTCTTTATAGCTTCAAATTAACAACAAGGAGCTGTAATTTTTGTGTTTGTTTGTTTAAAAGACCAGCCGAGATTTTTCTTTTTGCTTGTTTAAGCTTCATTTAATTCAAGCTCCAATCTGCCCCTCTTTGATTGCATTTCCAAATCCTAAATAAAAGTGATAACTCTTTCTGCCAATTGTAACAAACTGCTGGTGCCAGTTATTGCTTTTTGCAAAAAAAGCAAAAGCAAAAAAAAAAAAACTCTTTTAATACTGAGCTGACAGCTTTATCCAAAAGCAGGGAGAAAACTCTGGCCTTTCAAAACCATCCGATATATTTGTAACAACCTCTTTACCGAGTTCATGTATCTTCTTTATTGTTCTTCATAAACAGGCTATTGGATCTCTCCAGCTTGCAATGTGAAAAATGAAAGAATTTCCTCCCATCCATGCCTCTCTTATCT
This sequence comes from Cheirogaleus medius, assembly GCA_008086735.1. Lineage (NCBI taxonomy): Eukaryota > Metazoa > Chordata > Mammalia > Primates > Cheirogaleidae > Cheirogaleus > Cheirogaleus medius. Next base: position 157,728,539 of record VBSM01002608.1, on the reverse strand, counting down.
CATAATTGTTTTGTTCTGAGAGGTAGGGGAGACCCGTATAAATGTCTCTGCTATTTTATTTTGTCCTCTCCAAGCCCATGCATGCTTTTCTCCGGGGCTTTTGACTCCTTCTGTTCTGTTTCTGCCTGAACCTGGATCTGCTTACTGTTCTCTGCATCAAACCCCACTAAATTGTTTGAGATTTCGTTTCAGAGGACAACAGAAGAGAGATAAGAGTCAAAGGCATTTTAAAAGCCACTTTTCAGCATGTCTGTGCCGGGTAGGTGGGAGGTAGAGGTGCTTAAGTAGCTGCTCACCTGGCATCATAAAGAACGTTCTGGTTTGAGTCTGTGATGACGTGCTGGCGCTGCGTGAGCCGTCAGCCACCTTCCCTTCCTCTGCGTCCGGAGGGCACTGCCTGCGGCTGCTTTCTCCCCTCTGCTGTAGCCTCAAGTCCTCCCCAGAACACTGCCGTCTTCCAGAACAGGAATAGCCCTTGTCAGGGACAGACAGTTCGCAGAGCCTGCAAAAGTGGCTTGTAAAGAAGGAGGTGGAATTTTGCAAATGACCTGCTGAGGTCAGGAGCTGCAGACTCCAGGAAGCAGCCATGGAAAGGGGTCTGGAGGTGAAAAAAACTACTCACTAAACCCTGATTCCTCAGTGGTGTGCAGCACAGCAAGCAGCTCAGACCGTAGGCCCTCTGCAAAAAGGCCTGAGTATTGGAGTAGTTCCATGGAAAGAATTCCATGAAGACTCATCAGTCAGATTTTGTCAGGATGATGCTGTGTAACAAATAATCCCCAGATCTCAGAAGCTTACAAGAGACATTTATTTCTTTTCACTCATGGTTGGCTGGGGTTGGCTGGCCTTGGGTTAGGTCTGTTTCAAAGGTCTCTTCATTCTGGACCCATGGCTATCTTATCTCATAATGGGGGCAGGAGCAAAGGCAAACATTTGATGCCTTGACACACTCTCACTGTGGTACACTGCTTACCCAGCCATGCCTAAAATGAGCGAAGCAGATAATTATATACTGTCCTGAGAAGGAAGAAAGAGTGAATATCGCATGAATATTTGTTCAGTAATAATTTGATCCACCACAAATGCCACACACACACATACACACACGCACACACACACACAGAAACTTACAGGGTCAGAAAGAACAGTTTCCAGAAGGCATTATGTCCCGTGAAATAGGAATTGACTGTTCTTCTTACCTGCTGCAGGTAAGAAGACATTTCAAAGCCCTATGAAGGCATTTCAAAATTATTTTTGGATGTGTGGACACTTCAGGCTGACAGCAACTTTAAATGTCATCTAATCCTACATCCTCGCCAAGGTAACACCACTTCCAGTGATGGGGAGATCACTTCCTTCAAGGTAACCCACTCTATGTGCACAAAATGAGTCTTCTTATTTTTTGCTATGGCAAGGTTTCCGTTACCTGCGGACAACTCTTAGGGATCCCTGAGCCTTACTCTTCCCCAAGCGAAAGACACTGAGCTTCTTTTCCTCAAAGCCACCAGTTTGGAGTCACAGTTTCCTCCAGCCATGTGCCATTTTGTGGAGGTGCTACTTATGCTGTGAATCCAGAACTGTGCCCAGAGCTCCAGAACATCAGAAGAGTAATGGGTTATAGGCCTTACTCAGGTTGCGCTTAAAACTACCTAGAGCCAAGATATTCTTACACACGTTGCTGAACTATTCGTCAGTCCACTACCGATGGAGCACTTCTTATCTGTCTTGTATCCCACTAGGTACGTAGGATACAGCACTGGACAACACTAACGTGGTCCTGGCTCTCATGAAGGCTGCTTGAGAGACAGATAACAATTAGGTTAAAAGATCAAAATTAAGAAAATTGAGCCAGATATAGTGGTGTGCACCTGTAGTCCCAGCTAGTTGGGAGGCTGAGGCAGGAGGATCGCTTGAGTCCAGGAGTCTGGGCTGTAGTATGCTGTGCCGATCAGGCACTAAGTTCGACATCAATATGGTGACTTCCCGGGAGCAGAGGACCACCAGGTTTCCTAAGGAGGGGTGAACCGGCCCTGGTCAAAACTCCTGTGCTGATCGGTAGTGGGGTCACACCTGTAAATAGCCACTGCACTCCAGCCTGGGCAACATAGCGAGACCCCGTCTCTTAAAAAAAAATTATATAAGAAAATTGAAATTCTTGCTATGAAGAAAAAGAACAGATAATATGGCAGGAAGGAGAGCCACTTCAGCCACTTCAGATACAGTGGCCAGGGAAGGCCTCTCCAAAGAGGTGACATCTCAGCTGAGACCAGAAGCACAGGAAGAAGGCTGAGCAGGGAGAGCGGGGGCAGGGCGCCCAGGAAGCTGGCTGGGCAGGGGTCAGGCAGCTGCAGGGTGGGCAGGGTGGCAGGAGCATGGCGAGCAGGGAAGCAGGGGTGCCGGAGCAGCAGCTCCAGTTGGCTGTGCGAGGAGCACAGGGCTTATCCCGAGTACAGCTAGAGGCCATCGGTGCCCTTGAAGCGGGTCACTTTGATCTTGAGCAACGTCTCCGGCATTCCAGCATTCCTGTGCATCCATGCAGCTCTTTGTGGAGGAAAGACCCAACTGAAGAACTTTACATCTGAACCAACTGAGTTTCTCTTTGTTAACTAGGCCTCTTGATCCTGCCTGTCAGCCACCAAGCCAGCGTTCTCTCCTGTCCCCAACACGGGGACAGCGTCAGCTCCACAGCTTTATTCAAGCCAAGAGGAGGTGTGACTGTAACAGGGCGAACAACAGCCCTCGAGGTGGAGAAAGCATAAAAAGATGACAGCTTTTAAGAGCAGAGCCTTCAGGAGCCATTATTTTCAGGAGCCAGCGGGCATCTTACTAACCAGACAGCCGATGGCAGGAATAGAGCCTAGTGAGGAGTGACAGGTGTGCACGGCACACCTGCAGGGAGAGAGAGGCAGAGTGTCTGTCCTAAGGGGCCAGACACCCTCGGGGTCTGGCCTTGTCCAGCCCAGGAGGACAAGATCTGTGTGCCCTGCTCCTCCTGCCCGTGGTTCAGGACCACCTGCCCGGTGGCCTAGGGCTCTGCCCAGCAGCGTCATTCAGCCTTCTCCCGCGCTGTGAGCCTGGGCCTCGGCATGGGTCTGGACACGACATGGAGAGGACGTGGGGAGACCACAGGACCCGTGAGGAAGTAGGTGCTCCTGAGAGCACATCCCAGTGGCCAAGGACACTTGGGACTCAGACACCCAGAGCTGTCAGCAGGGAGGCAGGTGGGGGAGGTGCTGCAGACACTCAGAGGCTGAGAGTCAACGGGAAACCCTGCCCCAGCCACAAGCAAGCAAGGCCCGCAGATACACAAGGGGACACCGGGAGGCCCTGGGAAAGCTCACCTGACCGAAAAAAGAAAACGAAATAAACCTTCCTTCCCCAACATGCATATTGTTTTCAGTGAGCAACCATGCTTAAGGAGCAAGGAACTCCAGAAAGAGGGAGTGAGGACCAGGGGCCACGGAGGGACAGGGGCAGCTTCTGCAGAGGGTGGCGGGGGCAGCCCTGTGTGGTCGAGGGATGCCTGGTGTCCCCTGAGCTCTTTTCACCTCCTCTCCCAGCCCCGCCTTGGAGGGGTTTTCCCTGACCTCACGCCATGCCCTTTCCCTCCCCTACTCCAGCTTTGTGACTTTATCCACATGGCACACAGACTTCAGCGGTCAAACCCAAAGTTCTGAGAAGGAGGCACCTCAAACTCATCATCCCTGTTGTATTTTTTCAGGAGAGGAAACAAGTCTCAAATCAATATGTATACAGTAGCCCTTCTCTTAGCCACAGGGGAAACGATCCAAGACCCCCAGTGGATGCCTGAAACCACCCATAGTACCGCAGCCTGTATATACTATGTTTGTTCCTGTGTGTACATACCTATGATAAAGTTTATCTTATAAATTAGGCATGTGATTAATAAGAGATTGATTAATTAATAAGAGATTAATAACAAAAACTAATAAAAAATTGAACTATTATAGCAATATACTGTAACAAAAGTTATGTGAATGTGTTCTCTCTCAAAATGCCTTATTGCACATTTGAACATAATGTCTCACCTCTTTTTGGACCTCAGTTAACCACGGGTAACTGAAACCTCAGATGTCAAAACCACCAAGAGGGACTACTGCAGTATAATTCTATCTTTAAAAACATATTATATATTAACATAATGGGGGAATATTTATATGTGTATACATACAGTGGGGGACAATGTCTGGCAGATAGTTATCAATAGTTGATCATCTTCTGAGTTCATTCATTCTCTTCAATACTTATATTAATAGAAACATTCCACATTAGACACTGGACTGGAATTAAGTGTCAGAAATGTATTAATTTAATATAACTGATTTCATTTTCTTTCCCTTCTTCTTTCTGTATATCTGTGCTTTCTCAGTTTTCAACTGAACATATAATGCTAATACACCAAAGAAAAAGACAGTTTCAAAAGTGGGCCTCCCCGGCCCCCTCCTTCTCCCCAGCTTTGCCCACTCCAGGCCAGGCACCCTGTTAGAGAACCCTCAGACTTCCACAGAAGCTTCTGCACCTGAAGTTCCTGCCACACTCTTCCCCCTTTGATCCCAGGGTCCCCAGAGCTCAGATGAAGCCAGCCCCTGCCCCAGCCTCCCCAGACGGCAGAAGTCCCCAGGGCAGGGGTTTGGGCAGCTGTGCAGGGTCCCGGCACCTCACAGAGGTAATACGTTTCTCAGTTCACGCAGCACTGGGGAGGCAGCAGAGGAGATAAATGGAATTTCTGCTCAATGAGTTGATGATAATAATAAATAAGGCCTTTTCTCCAAAGACTTGAAATCTGTTGGCTCATTTCAATGCACAAAAATTATTCATTTAAAAAATCCTCCCCACAGACTTGAAGTAGGTGGGGGATTAGTAATCATTAACCCCATTTTGCAGATGGAGAAGCCAGGACCCAGCGGGAGCTGGAGCTCGTAATCACTGGCAAAGCAGGTGTCCTGACTCCCCAGCCAGCGCCCTACTTGGAGCGGGTGCGACCACAGACCCAAGCCGGCACTGTCAGCACAGGACCAGAAAGCCATTCTAGACCTCCAGGAGTCTGTGCTGACTCCACCGCCTGGCTCCTGGACTGCTCCCCTCCTCCGACTCGGAACTCCCTGAGGACCAGTCCCGCACCTTCTCTTCCACGTCTCTGTCCTCCCAAGACTGAGCAAAGCGAAGGCAAAGCCCAGACTCCCCCTCTGCCTCGCTCACCCTGAACGTGCTCAGGACAGGGTGTCCCAAAGGCCCCTGACACTTGATGATGGGTGACGCAGGAATCAGCTAAACCCTGGCAGAATGACATCTCTGGTCCAGGCTTTTATATTTGCTACAAGAATCCTGCCTGCCCTGGAAGACTGAGAGACAGCCATGTGGCTCAGAGCAGGGAGAGGACATCCTTCTCCTGCTCTGCCTTTGACTGTCAGAGCTTCCAGCCTCCGGGTAACCATGGTAATCACCAGCATTAACCGCAGCAGTGACAGGAGCCTCGGCAGGCCCACTCTGACCTGCTCCGCTGCAGATGGTGTGCTGGCTTCCTGCAGCTTCTATGGGGAGCTATGACAAGGCACACGGGCCCTGGTGCACACCCCTGCACACCTGCTGCCTGTGCCCAATGTCTGCGAAGGGAGGTCTGTCTACCAGACCCAAGAGTCAATGCCAGAGGGAGAAAAGGAGCCTTAGCAGGGCCTAGTTGGAAGAGGTCTAGGATGCAGTGTAAACACTTAGTGGCCATGTCAGTGGGGACTACAGACGAGGGCTAATTCTCTGGGCCCCATTTCCAGTCTTAGTCCTGCCCCCCAAAATTGCAGCCATCCATCAATCACCTCAGGAGGCCCGCCCGACCCCAGCCAGCAAGAGCTTTTCATGCCAGGAATTAGGGGCCTCCACAGTCACCCTCTGCTCCCTTTACCCAAGGGCCACGTCCAGAAGGACACAGCAGAGCTGTTCTTGACCAGTCAGGGTGCTGCCACTCCCCCACCCCCCTCAGGCCAACAGCTCCCCTACCGTGGGGTTGGAGAAACCCAGAGCCAGCTTTCCCTGTTTCCAGCAACACATCCTGCCAGCCTGGTCTCTGCTCACACCCCTCCTATGAAGCACCAAACTACCCTTCCAGGGTGGCACAGAGCAGAGCCACTGCCCAGAACCCAGACATCTGTCCTTGCAGCCCTGAGCGCAGGACAGGACTACACGTGTCTCACACGCTTCCGTGCTACGAGGGAAGGACAGCCTCTCTCCGCTCCAGCACCCCTGCCCAGCCTTGGCCACGCGGGGCTGGGGAGTGGGGGGAGCTTGGGGCTGCAGGGCCTGAGACCGGATCCCGAATTCCAGGCCCAGAGAAAGGGCTCTGCAAATCCTGCCAAACAGTGCTAAGCATTCTTGGGTCCAGCTTCTTCTGAGAAATCTCTAAACGGAGAGGGCAAAGGCCAAGATTGTAAGTCTCCCAGGAAGCCCCAAAGCCCTGGCTCCGGCCCAACCTGGCGCGCAGCCCTGGGATTCCGCGCCGGCGACGACAGCGACGCGCCACTCCCTCTAGCGGCCAGCGGCGGCACGGAGCCCGGTGCACTGCGCCGCGCCCGCCCGGGGAGGGCCCTCCGGCCTGGAGCCCCCCGGGCCTGGGGGCCACACGTTGCCCTCTGCCCTGGCTGGGCGGGCGGGAACAGTCAGGAAAGCCCCCTGGCTTGCCCCGGCCGAGCTGTTGACAAAACACGGACCTCTGAGCCGCTCTGCCAAGCCCGGCACAGTCTCATGTTCCCAGCACTCATTTCTCTAGAAGCTTCGCGGTTCCCCTAAGCAGCCTGACCGCCACCCCCTCCCCCCACTCCCGCAGGGCCTCCCTCAGCCTCTGCTGCCCCAACCCCGCTGGGCGGGCCACCACAGTTGGCTCCTGTGGCCCCACCCCACCCCACCCCTGTTCTTAACTCATCTCTGTACCCCCAGCACCTGTGTCTACCGAATTCGTATAAGGATGAAGAAATAAAACAGTATTTCCTGCGACAACAGATGTTTCTCCTCAGAGTTCTCCTGCACCCCCATCCCCACAGGCCGGTCCTGGCCCGGGAGCTGCATTCGGCTGCACTCACACATCCCTGTCCGCCCTGCCCCGCCCAGCCGGACTCAGCTCCTTGGCGTCCAATTCATCTCCAGGTCAGGGGCCCACAGGGAGGGATGAAAAGAGAGAGGGGCAGAGGGAAGGAGAAAGGAAGGGAGGACCGATCTATTACCCAGTTTAATCAAAGTTGGCATTTGACACGAGGCCACCCTCCGTGGCCTGTTCAGTCATGCTATCATCCCATAGCTGGGTTGCTCTTACTTCAGTGTAATTAATTAATTAATTTTTAACAGCTTTATGGAAATATGATTCGCATACCATCAGAATTCACCCATTTAAAATATAATTCAATGGTTTTTAGTACATGCAAAAAGTTGTACATCCATCACCACCATCAATTTTAGAACACTTTCATCACCACAAATAGAAACTCCACATCCATTAGCAGTCACTCCCCATTCCCTCCAAAACCTTCAGCCCTAGGCAACCACTGATTTACATTCTGACTCTATGGATTGGCCTCGTCTGGACATTACATAAAATGGAATCTTAAGATACATGGTCTTTCACGACTAGCTCCTTTCACTTAGCATGATGTTTTTGAGGTTCATCCATGTTGTAGCATGTATTGGTCCATTTCTTTTTATTGCCAAATAATATTCCATTGTATGGATATATTCATGTTATTTATCCATTGTTTTAAATTAATTGGTATTAAAAAATTAAACTGTTTGATGCTTTCCTTACTTCCAAAGAGTGTATGAGGTAGTTTACCATAAAAATGGTAGAGACATAATAAAATCTTAAACTATTCAGGGGACATTAATATTTAATTTGGGGCTTCTTTGTGTCAGGCAGGATGATAGGTATTTTCACATAACATTATCTATTTTTAACAGAACATTTTGAGCTAATTTTTGCATGACAATTGTGGCCCAAGTTTAGCTTTAAGCTTCTTAGCAGCCAAGGCAAAAAAGGAAGTATTAGAAAATATATATTACAAAGTTGTCCCATTGTTACCACTGTTGGGTTGGAAGCTGCTTCTAGAATTAGGAGAGCAGAGATGCCTTTTGGTTTTCAGTCAAACAAAGCACCTTTCCCCCCATACTTGTTTCTTCCCATGTATTTGGTTAATCCTGACACCATTGATATTATTTCCTAGTATCTATATAGTCCATATTCTTTCCTAGCACTATACGGTCTATACAGCGCTCTCATGCCCATGATCTCTCTTAATCCAGTGTGGTAAACTGGGCAGTGTCACTAGCCCTGCTCTGCAGGTCTTCAGAGTTGACTCACATACGTTTATCACAAGTTGAATGCTATGGGCCCAGCACTCTGCCAGGCCTGGGGATACCACAGGGAACAAGACGGATGTGGCATTGCCTTCTCAGAACTCATGGCCCAAGGAGGGAGCCAGGCCATAAGCCAGTGGACAACTCAGTAATTCCAAAAGTGAAGTGTGGGAGTGAAACGAAGAGTGTGACAGAGAACATCGAAGTGGGCAGAGGACATGCTCAGGTCAGGGAAGCCCTCCCAAGGTGGTGGCTTTGAAGCTGAGACCCGAGGACAGAGCAGGCCATGTGGTCAGAGGGAGGACACTGTCTTTTGGGGTGTAAAAGAGGCTGGTGTGGACCGGGGACAGGGGCCAGCCACTGAGGCTGGGGAAAAGTCGCAGAGACCATCAGGGGCCTTCATGACCAAGACAAGAGTTGGAATTTTATTCTAAGTGCAGTAAGAATTCAGCGACAATGTTGGAACAGAGAGTGATGGGATCCAATGTAAGTTTTGAAAAGAGTGCTGCGTGGAGAACGAATTAGAAGGCAGGAGAGACAGCAGGAAACCCTGTGGGGTGGCCTTTGCGGTGTCCGGAGGGGATGCCTGTCATGGACACGGCACTGGTGGCCAAGCTGCAGAGGAAAGAGGAGCTTCGGCATGTTTTGGAAGTAGAATCAACAGACTAGCGGAAGAACTGGTGATGGGGCGGGAGGAAGACCTGCAGAAGAGGGAAGCATCACAGCCGGCTCCTAGGCTGTGGTGTGCGGAACAAGGTGAGAGCCTGCGCCATCCACCGGGGGCGGGGGGAGCGTGGAGAAGGACCAGGCTTGGGGAACCTTCAGGAGCTCTGTCAGAGCTGGTTTAAGATGCTTGTGCAACACCTGCACAGAGATGCCCAGCGGGCCACTGGATGCAAGAGACAGGAGCCCTGTGACGAGGCCCTCCCAGAGATGCAAATTAGGGATTGTCAGAACAGCGGTGGCATTTACCGGCTTGGGCATGGATGAGATCACCTGGGGAGATCACTGAAGCTTGTGAAGCTTTTCTCTATACTTATGCTTCCCAAGTACCAAAACAATAAGCCAGTTCTGTCAATGTAGAGGGAGAAGAAAATTCCCAGATGAGCCTGGTCATTTGGTACATGTAAATAAAAGTTTGATTGACGTGGGTTTGTTTCCACGTGCACTATACAGATGCACAAAACACTCACATCCCCAGACAAGATGAGTGCAAAGAAGAGGACTTGGGTGGGTGGCCGCACTGAGGACAGCAAGTGGGTTAGCTCCCAACATGGCAAGGAATGTTCCCATCAAGCGGTTGGATTGCGTGTCAACAGGCTGCCGCTACAGCAAAAATGTTGTTATAACACAACCCTACAAACAGCAGTGCAGACTTCGATGACATTCTAAGACTATTAGAAAGCAAGAGACTAACCTCCCTGTGTCCACACTCAGTTGCAGAGGAAGAGGAAGCAGCTCCATCCATATATTCTAGACACTCATCATCATCACTCCACTAATAGAAGAGACTTGTTTTGTCCAACAAAAACCTACAGAAAAACTCCCAAGTTTTATTTTTCTGAAAAATCAGCATTTTCTAAAGAATTTGCTCCAGGCCCATTGAGGAAAGAGGATATATTGCTGTATTTCTGAGACATGATCACATTCTTTTCACGATTTTACCAGAAAACATGGGTAAAAAGAAAAGACTTCTCAAGAATCCCATTCTAGAGGTAAAGACAACTCCAGCTTCTGCTGTTTATGAACGAGGTGACTAGGCCTTCTGGGCCACGGGGCCCCTGCGTGTGGGTGGCGTGGGCGGTAGACACAGGCTAAGCCAGGGGAGGAGGAATTAGCCAGGTCTCGTTCAGACGGAGCTTTGCCCAGTCATTTCTGAACGATGATGGTGATTCCAATATAAAAGAACTGGTGCCAGTGGGCTTTAGTTTATGGAGGGAAAGAAAGATGTCACCCAGGTGTCCGTTATTGATCACAATGATGGGCAACAGGAGGACAGCGACGCCCAAGCGTGATCTCAGGGAAGTCAAAGCATGGCGGAGGCCGAGGCAAGGGCCCCTGGGGAGCTGGCAGCAGAGCCGGCCTGGGTGCACTCAAGGCCAAACCATTCTGAATCCGACGTGGCAGGGGCACTGAGAGGAGAGACGGCCCCGCAGGGCACTGAGGATGAGCCATAGGGCCAGGGTTCCTGAGCTGAGAGGATCCTGGAGCCTTCAGAGAGAGGATGGACGAGCACCACCAGCAGGAAAGGGCCTGAGCAGAGCTCCAGAGCTGCAGGTATGGGGTGTGTTTGCAGGGAGTGGGGTGTCGGGGTAGGTGGGGTGTGGAAGGGAAGGGTGGGGACCAGCAGGTGGAATGATGAGGTGAGCACTGGCAGGAGGCACAGACAGGAGGAAAGGCTCCTGTCTCAGGGGGGATGGGATCCACCTGAAGCAATGTGCCTGGATCGTCCCATCCTGGGATCCTGCCAGGGGGCCCTCAGTAGGCCCAGATGTACTCTGTCCTGACTTCACACTCACAGACGCGGCCACAGACACACCGGCTTAAATTGCAACACAATTTGTTACTCATACCCTGCATTCCTTTACCAAGCTTTGAACCATACAGATATTTAAGAGTGAAGAGGGCAGGTTAAGAAATTTGGAGTTTCTATCTCAAAATAAAGCACAACCCCACCCCCGCCAATCCAGTTCTTATAGAGCCATGGCATCCACACCCACGATTAGTCTTCATTTTAAAAGCTCATGAGGAGTGCACAAATTACAGGGTACAGAACGCCTCTGGTGTTATCTGTTTACTGAAAGGTTGGCCCCAGATTAACAAAAACTTGTTATTTTATTTAAAAACATATCCAGAGGGTGCACTTCCGGGATTTCTTGATTTGAGTGCATGTAAAGAGAGACTCAGAAAGGAAGGTCGTAAATGTGAAATCTTATCCACTTGCCAAAATTCTATCTGGGGTACTCACCAGTCCATTCTTTGGCAAATTTCTGTTTTAAGTGAGCTGGGCCAATAAGGGAAACTGAGGCATGGAAAGTAGCCTGAGGCCATGGGGTCACTCATGTGGCTTGGCTGCAGGGCATGCTGTGGCCATGTGGCCAGACACAGCTGGGGGTGTGGGGAACTCACCCGAAGGTGACGGAATTACGATTCTATGTCCAGGGGCCTTGTCAGTCCACACAGACACTGATGTTATAAAGTGCCATGATATTTGTGGAGTGATATGGAGAAAGAATGGAATCACATTTTGGAAATGTAATCCCATTAATCCAGTTGCTTTTTCTTTTCCCTGCATCCCTGTTGGTCAGTGAAGGTGGAGGAAGGCATCAAAGAAGGTCACAGAGCTTGGAAGCGGGGACATTAATATGCTCCTAGCTAACTGAAAATGAAATAGAACATCCTTCCATTGCTCGTGGAGGAGTCAGGAGAGAGAAAAAGTAGGGTAAAGAGGTCAGATATGAATTTCTGGCTCTCTCTCATGGTTGCTACCTCTGGGGTAGGAAAGGGATGGATATAGTTGGACAGACGGGTCTGCAGGGAAATCCCAGCACACAGCAACTTACTCCTGGCTTCCCAGGCATGCGCCAGGAAAATCAGAGGGTTCTCAAAAAGATTATCTATTGGGCAAGGTGTCCACCACAGTGTTGGGTGGTGACTTAGAAATGACTGAGGGTCGTTGTCCAGGTGGCCAGAGACGGCAGCCCTCCTCCCTCCCCCTGTCCTGGGAATACTGCAGAGAAATCAAGAAGCTTCCTCACACCATAGCCCCCGGATCATTCACCAAGCTCGACCTGTGCCGAGAAAATAGACTACAAGTTCCCCCAGCAGTGGACACTAGTCCCAGCAGTGGAGTTAGTGGGGACAGAGCTGCCCTGGGGACAAGCGGGGACAAGTAGGTCAGCCGGAGGACAGTGCACAGGGCAGGTGAGTCCGTCAAAGCCAAGAGAGAGAAAGGTGTCCTGAACCCAGGCTTCCTCTTAGAAAAGGAGGAGAGGGAGAAGAGCCTGCCTGAGAGGGGAGTCACCAACCTGAAGGAGAGGAAAAATTGTCACTTTTATTACTTACTGGGTCGTGGGGGCTCATTTAAATTAGAAGAAATAATGCTACCTTCCTTTGTCAAGGTTAAATCCTGGTTTTGGTGGTGGTGCTGGTAGTGTTGGTATTGGTACTTGTGTTTTGTTATGATGGCCATTTCTTCTGCTGTCAGCAAGGTACATTTTCCTGCACGCGCCAATATTTAACTGCTAAATTTCAGCCACTCCACCACCTGCAATTGTCTACGGGGTCTGTAAGGAACAGGCACACGCGGCAGCAGGAATCTCGGGACTGTGGCAATTCACAAAGTCCAGCCAGTTGCAGCAACTCTGTTCCAGTGGGAGGTCAGCTCTGTTGAAGGAGGACTCTAGCAGTAGCCACAGGCGAAGGACAGGGCCCAGCCTTTAGCAGAGTGGCCTGCCAGGGGTGCAGAGAATGTCCAGCACCAACCAAACTGTTCAACCCAAGGAGAAATTAGGTTCTAGGCAGGAAAACCAGCATGGACTGCCCAGCTTATGGTCTAGCAAGGCTCACTAAAGGTTTCACGTGAAAACAGCAACTCAGGGGCTTGTCCTCTGCCGCACATTCTTGGCAAGAATAACTTCAGCACCCACCCACCTTGCCAGGTTTGACTCCTTGGGGAACAAAGGCTGCTAATTCCCCAAAGCAGCCAGCCCTCATTGTTCTCCCTCTTCTCCAATCTCACAGCACACGATGAGAAGAAATAATGGATTCGAAAGCACGCCGTAAACTGCAAAGTGCTGTACAAACCTGGCATAATTATTAATATTAGCAGTGGGTTTTCTTCCCCGAGAGAGAGAGATGCCAACATTTGTGTGCTGATAAATCATCAAAAGGCTTCCTGCCTGGGCCTTCTCCTCCTCTCTTTCTTTGGCCTGCAAACCCCTCGGCCCTACCCTATGAGTCATCCTAACGGAGATGTTGTTCATGCCTCTCTCGGTGCCTGGGACTCAGGAGGCCTCTGCTCAGCACCTGCTGGGGGGACTGAACAGAGCTGGAAGAGGTGTTACCCTCGTCCTGATACAAAAAAGAGTGGGCAAGCAGTATTCTGACCACAAGCAAGTACTCCGTGCAACTGCATTTCATCATTTGTGTGTCAATCTTATCTCTGGAATTTTCCAGAGGGCAGGACCCATCTCTTCTGCATCTTTCAAACCTGCCAGCGTCTGTCTCAGGCCCCAGACTCGTTGGGTGAAGGCATGTTTGGCTGATTACTTTAGAGATTGCTCAACTGGACATACACTGGTCAAAACCATAAATCAATCCATGGACCCCGATATTATAGGAGGGATGTGGGCCTATGGGGCAGGAGGCCACAGTGCTGGTCCTTAACTGACACGGGTTTGATGTATGACTTTGGAAAAGTCCCTACCCTTCTTTGGGTTTGTTTCTTCATCTGTAAATTCAGAAAAGCAGATTAAAAAATTTGTGTGTGTGTATGAATCTATATTCTGTGATTTCATCTACCCCCCCCCACACACACACACTCTCTCCTGGGCAATACAAACAAAATAAAAGCAGCCAAAATAATCTTCAACAATTTAGCAAGGAGAGCAGCCCTATCCTTAATGAGGTTCCAATGAGGTTAAGACTGGTTTTTATTAGATTCTGCAATTGTTTAATGCTATTAGAATATTGTTTCTAGAATGATTAAAAATTGTGAGTAAAATGTAAATAAATGATTCATTTAAATCTGAATCCAAAGAGGAGACAGAGATACCAAGAGGACCCAGTGCGTAGTTGAGCAGGGAGGACCAGCAAGCAGCAGGAAATGGGTCCAGAGCTTTAAGGGCTGCACCCTGAGACATGCCACGTGCAGCCTCAGACTGGGAATAACAAACAGAATGGACAAATCCCTGAATCCAGACCCCATGAACTCTTGACTACAGCCAACACACGTGTCCCTCTAATTCATGTGGAATCCCAATTTCCAAAAAAATTACAATGAAATTAATGCTAAAATTGTATTTGGCATAGCTTAATCTTGAATCTTTGATTATTTGAAATCATCCAACATTAAATTATTGTGGTACATGCAAGTGCACACACACTTCTCCCTCCCACCTCTAGGAACCACTGGAAGTTTTGGTCTTAATGATGGGGAGAAATAAAACAACCCTGGACCTGAGCCGTTACCCAGACTCTGCCGTCAGAAGCCACAGAGCAATGTCTGTAACATGCTGGGTGCTTAACAAATGTTGGCAATGACGACGACGACGATGGTGATGATGAAGATGATGATGGTGGTGGTTACAGTGATGACACGGAAAGCACAGAAGACATGTCACAGGGAGACCCACAGACTAAAAGTCAGTAAGCCTTTCCTGGAGGGGTGACATTTTAGCCAAGCAAAACAGGACAAGAGTTCTCACTTCCACTTGCTTTCCGGCCAGAGTGGCTGTGCCTGCCAGCAGGACTCGCCATGGGCTTAACTCTAACCTGGTCACTCGTGCTCCTCCTAGCAACTGTCTCTGCCCAAGCTCTGGACTCCAGCCCTTCTTGTCCCAATTCCAGGCTCACCTCATCTTCCCCACGTGACTGTCAGAAGTACTGGACGTGTGCTTCCCTGAAAGCTGCTTTTAAAAATAAATCTTTGATGTGTGTTTGTTTCCTGGGCATCTGCCTCTTCCTCTAATAGCAAGTCATTTAATTGCGAACACTCCTGTGGCGTTAGTAACATTAGCAACCTCACTGAACGTGTAAAGTGGTTTGGGGCAGCATGAACTGGACAACTGAATACTGTTCTAAAGAAGAGGAAACTGCGACACAGGCAGGTGAAATACCTTGCCCATGTCCACATAGCCTAGAGTAAGGTGCAGGGCTGAGACGTAAACCCAGTTCTGACTGACCTCTAAGTCTGTAAGTTACAATAGTGTCTCATTCTCAACACACATTATTCTATGGATTTAAGACTGTCATGCCCACAAAGCTGTGAGCTCTACAAGGACAAAGATGTGCCTGTTTTGTTCACTGCTGTATCCCTTAGCACAGTACTTGGCTAGGGTATTGAGCAGTGTCTCAATAAATATTTATTGAATGAATAAATAATGCTATCTACCTTAGGAGGTTATAGAGGCAAATGTGCTTCAGTGGTGCTTCAATTATATACGTAGGAAAGTAAAAGATATTCAAAGTACAGTTTTTAGCAACTAAATTCGTCAGGATCTAAACAAGAAAGCATCAGCCCTGCAAGTATTCGTACGGGGGTATTTAATAGCACTTATCGGTATTAAACATGGTGAAGAAGCTGGAAGACAACAGGGGCATCAGGTGCCCTAGAGATGAGCACAACAGGAAGCTACTGCCACCCTTTGGCTGGAGGAACAAAGAGTTTCCTTCGTCAAGGGGCAGGGGTCACCTGGCAGATGCCAAAACCACAGCTAGTCCGTCCGCAAGGAGCTAGACCCTGGAACTTGCAGCTTCTGCAAAGGACTCGATCCAAGGAGAAGTGGAAGGGAGAGAAGTACGCGGGATCCTCCTTTGCTACTGCCCGCAGTCTCCTCCCAGTGCTGCTTATTGGCCAAACTCGCCAGGAGCCAACCAACAGGGGAGCCTGGAGGAGCGTCCGACCCTGCCCACTGCCCACAGCCGAGCTGGGCAGGGCAGGGGAGGAGACAGGCTCAGGAACAGCACAGAGAAGGATTCTGCACCCAAGATTTGAAAGCTATCTCTGGGCAAAGGAAGGGTCAGTGTTTTTCAGACATTTCTTACAAGAGAGCATATCCAGGACTTCAGGAAGAAGACGTTTTGAACAAACTTGAGTAGCCACCTCTAGTTTTGAAACTCCCAGCCAAAATGGCTGAATGCAGGGTTAGGGGGCCAGGTAAAGTGTGAGATGTTTTCTCCCATTCTTCATTCCCCTGAGGTGTGGGTCCCTGTGAAGTGCACTGCCCGGGGCACCTGCCTGTCCAGAAAGACAGCCCCAGCCGGGTCCGCTCGGCCCCCTGCCCCACAGGGAACTGGCCCCAAAGCCACAGGCGCTGCTGACTTGAGAGTGAGTTCTACAGCCCCCGCGAAGCCGATGGCTCAGAGCAGGTTAAATGTCTGATTGTTCCATGGAGACTCTCCAGCCCAAGTCATAGAAGACAGACCGGCGGCCCCCAGAGCAAGAAGGACCCCGGGAGCTTGCCCGGTCCTATCCCAGTCCCCACCCCACCTCCGGTTCCAGATGCAGACACTGAGGGCCAGGGATGGAAAGAGGTTGCACCGCTGCCACATCGCAACCTAACAGCAGAGTCAGACTACAGCTCAGGCCCGCATTCCCCGGGGAGGGAGGAGGACACGTACATGCGTGTATGCGCGTGTGCTTGAAATTGATGCCTCGCAACATAGAGCGAAACACCATGACACCTTGAAAGTTGGAGAATTGGTGTTATGGTAAACTGAGTGATCTGATTAAGAATGATAATATTTGGCACATTCATCTCAATTTTTAAATATTTATAGTTAATACTTACAAGTCATACTCAACAGAGCTTAACAATTTATTTTTGCTGGTGCTAAAGACACCAAAGCCCTCGCCAGCCGTCCGTTGGGTATGCCTCGGAAAGAGGCAGGAGACACAGCTAAATGTGCGATGGCCTCAGGACATGTCCTGGAAACCACTTTTAAAAATAAATCTCTGGAGACTTTGCCTTCTGTCTGTGACAGAGTAGCTTGTGTCAGGTTAACCGTCCTGCAGAGAACAACTATAAAAGCTAAATATATTGCAGAAAACAGCTGTTAGGAGTCATCAGAGAGTAACAAAGGCAGCCAGGACTTTAGGGGCCAAGATCCCTGCGAGAAGGGAAATGCGGTGAGAAAATCTGAAATTTCCCTCACCTTTTCCCCTCAGGGCATTTGCCATTTCTCAAAGGGTGTCACTGAGACGGCGTAAGAACACTGGGCTAGGACGGCAGCAGCCTTGCTAGTCTGGGCAGACAGAAATTAGAGTTCAAAGCCACCAAGGTGGCCAGAGAATAGGACCCTTATCCTGGAGAAAGGGGCCATACAGAAGTGAGTCGGGCATTCTGCATATGATTGCCCCGCAGGGAATCTCCTGATTCCTAAACGTAGCATGGGATGGGCCAGAGACCAAGAAACTGTGCAGTGAAAGGCTTCCAAACGGCTGGAAACGCAGTCAGACTTTGAGCCGTCTCGAACTGATGCGAAGGGAGAACACTGAAGCCCAGGGCCCACCCAGTAGGAGAGGCTTTGGTAAATAATCTAGATTTTCAGTTGAGACAACGGAAGAACTATACACCACATATACATTACGAGTAAGGACGAGCCAAAGACCCTCACCAAACCTAAAATCTAGCCTCAAAGATATCTTACCTTGATTGGACCAAGGTGATCTGCCCCCTCTTTAACTGCTTGCTAGGAAAAAAAAATGCGCTGTAAAGGAAGGCAATATCATCCAGAGCCACAAACATGTTTCATTCACAATATCCCGTATTCGATCAAAAACTACCTGGCATGCCAGGAGATGTGAAATCAAACCAAGTTTTATAATAAATAAATAAAAAGAGACTTTAGAAAGAGACATATAGGTGGCCCAGATACTGTACTTATCAAAGATTATATTGATAGTCTATTAATTTTAATAAATATTATCATCAAAAAAGAGGAAAAGATGGAGAATTGGAATCTATTTAAAAAGAAACAAATAGGAATTCTTGAACTGAGAAAGTAATAACTAAAATTAAGAATTCAATAGATGAATTTAGCAGCAGAAGAAAGGATTAGTAAATTGGAAATTAGGTCAGCAGAAAAGTAACCAATTGAGGCAGAGGAAAAAAAAGATAAAACACACATAGTGTTCATACAGAGAGAAGGGGAGAGACAGAGAGGAAGGGAGAAAGGATAAGAAAGATGTGGAACACAATGGAGAGAACCAACATATACAGAGTTTAAATCCCAGAAGGGGAGAAGAGAGACAACGGGCAGAAGCAGTGTTTGAAGAGATAAAACCCAAAAATGATATCAATAGATAGATGCAAGGAGCTCCAACAAAATGCAAACACACACACACACAAAAACAACAAAGTAAACTACACCAAGGCGCATTACAGTAAAGCTCAAAAAAACCAAAGACAAGAGAAACATTTTAAAATTAGCCAGAAAAGGAAAAAAAAGATACGTCAAGGAGTAACAATAAGACCTGCTCCACACAAACAAGAGAAGCCAGAAGACAACAGGACAAAGCTTCAATGCTGAAACAAAAGAACTTCTAGTCTAGAGTTCTACATTCAGTGCAAATACCCTTAAACATGAAGACAAAAAAATATTTTAAGCAAATGAAAACTAAGATAATGTGTTGTCAACATAGACACACCAAAAGAAATATTAAAGGAAGTTATTCAGACAAAACAATTGCAGTTAGAAGAACAGTAATGCAGAAAGCAATAGAGAACGTGAGAAATAGTACATAGGAGAATAAATCTAAATGAGTCTAGTCTATTTAAAACAATAAAAATAATAATATAATATCCTGCAGGATTTCCAATAGATAGAGAAATACAATACATGACCAAAACAGCATAACAGGAAGAGGAGAGTTGGGTAAAGGGAATTAAAGTTTGGTAAGATCCCTGTAATGGTCAGGAAGTAGTAAGATTAGTAACTGAAGGGTCGATTCTGCAGTCAAATGCTCTACCCTGAGCTACCCCCAGAAGGATAGATTCCAGTAAGACACAGGGTACGTCTATAGCAGAGGTTGGCAAACTATCACCATTGCCCAAACCAGGCCCAGAGCCTGTTTTATACAGTTCGAGAGCTAAGAACTGTTTTTGCATTTTTAAATAGTGGGAGGAGGGGGAGGAAAAGTCAAAGACTGTAGGTGGCTCTTAAAGCCTAAAATATATACTATCTAACCAAGAAAAATTCACCAAGTCCTGCTCTAGAGTAACATTGAACAAATAATAAAAGAAGGTATAACTAACAAACAGAGGGAGGAAATAGAATAATCAAAGCCCTTCATTAAAATAAGGTAGCAAAAGAGATAAAAGAGAACAAAAATAAGATAGAGCCAATATAAAACAAAACTGACAATAGAATTAACACCAAAAATACCAGGAATTTATTACATTTCAGTGGACTCAATCATCCAGTTAAAATAAAAAGATTGTCAGACTGGAAAAACAAAACACAGCAATAGGACCGAAGTATATGTTGCTTGCAAGAGACAGACACAGAAAGGTTAAAAGTAAAAGGATATAAAACAGTGCACCATGAAAACACTCACCAAAAGAAAGCTGGCTTAGCTATACCGATATCAGACAAAGCAAGACTGTAAGGCTGGAAGTATTCCCAGAGATAAAGAAGAGCATTTCATAATAACAAAAAGTCAATTCAGCAGGAAGATTTGATAATCTGAAGTTTGTATGCACCTAAAAACAAAACCTAAAATGTGCAAAGCAAAAACCAACAGAACTAAAAGGAAAAACAAATCCATTATCAGAGCTGGAGATTTCAAAGACATCTTTCAGCAACTGATAGAATAAACTTTCAGACAATAAATCGGTAAAGGC
Source organism: Cheirogaleus medius (assembly GCA_008086735.1). Lineage (NCBI taxonomy): Eukaryota > Metazoa > Chordata > Mammalia > Primates > Cheirogaleidae > Cheirogaleus > Cheirogaleus medius. The sequence goes on along the minus strand of VBSM01002608.1, from coordinate 157,708,620 downwards.
AAAGACTTGACAACATGATAAACAAACATGACCTTAGTGACTACATACGACGCTGAGCCAAACAGCAGCAGGATTATATTCTTTTCAAGTGCACACGGAACACTTAATAAAATAAATCATATTCTGAGGCATAAGGCACATTTCAGTAAATTTCAAGGGATTGAAAGCACACAGAGTATGTCTTCTTACAAAAGTGAAAATATACAAGAAAGATCAATAGTAAATGCTTGCAAATCCAAATGTTTAAAAATTACTAAGTAACACTTCTAAATAACCTATATTTCAAAAAACAAATCAGAAATTAGAAATTTCAGTGAAAATTAGAAAATATTCTGAACTGAATAATAATGAAGAACTCACATGCTAAAACTTGTAGAATACAGTTAAACTCTGATAACAGGAAAAATGTATACCCTTAAATGTATATTTTAGGAGAAAAAAAAAAAAGAATGACAAGAAATCAATGATTTAATGACCATTTCCAGGAGCTAGAAAAGAATTAAGGCAATTAAATTAAATTACGGCAAATACATTATAAGGAAAGAAATACTAAAAATATAGGCAAAAATGAAATAAAAATATAGAATAGAGAAAAAAATCAACAGAGCCAAAAATGTGTTCTTTGAAAAATAAAATGTACAAATCCTTGGAAAGACCGATCCAGGAAAAAGGAGGAACAAACAACTACTAATAAGTAATGAAAAAAAGGTGTCATCACTAAAATATCCTACAAGCATTAAAGGGGCAATAGGTTGATGTTATGAACAACTTTGTACCCCCAAATTTGACACTTTAGATGGAACAGAAAAAGTCTTTTTACAAAACATACACAACTGGCAGATATTGACACAAGAGTTAGAAAGTCTTAATCATCTTATCCACTAAAGCTGAATATGGCGTTCCTTGATCCCGCAATTCTACTCCAATAGAAATGCCTACCTAGATGTACCGAATGTGCACTAGGATGTTCACAAGGACACTGTTCCTAATAGATTAAAAACTGAGAATTACCCAGATGTCCATCAATAGTAAAAAAGCTAAATGTATCATGGTATAGTCATAGAAGTGAATACTATACAACAATGTAAAAGCTGAACTACTGCTTTAGGGAACAACATGGATCACTTTACAGACACTAATGTTGAGTGAAAAAAGTCAGATACAAAAAAATACATCCTGGGTTATTCCATTCACATGGCAGATACTGGTTACTTTGTGGAAGTAACAACTAGGAGAGGTGTAAAAGGGGCTCTTGGGAATGTGGACAACTCTGTCCTCAACTGAGTTGTTCACTACATAAAAATTTATCTGGCTATATCTTTAAAATCATGCATCTTTCTGAATGTATAGCTCCAAACTTTTTTAACATACAAAGAAATATTAAATAAGTCTCTTGTGCAAGTTTGTTTCTGGATGTCTGTCTCTTACTCATAAAAGCAAATGGCAGCACAATATTTATTCCTTCCTACCCTTACGAATAGAATTTGAGAGCATTTTAAGAGCTTCCAACCTAGGATCAAGTTTTTCCAATACCTTGATTGGAAGAACAGTTCTCCTCCTGCTTGGGAAGGAATCATTCTCTGTATCTGATGGACCTACAGCATGAGGACAGAGTGTGGGATTAGGAGGAAGGGGGTTTGACCACAGCCAATGAGCCCATGGAAGCAGTGGCGTACCCAACAGCGGAGCCAGCACCAGACTCTGAACTCTCTGGCTGTTGGAAAACCGACCGAGCATCCATTATTCAGTGTGTTCTTCGCCCCTGAGGAGTTGGATGGCTAAATGGTGCTTTTCATGCCAGAGGGTTGGCCGCTTTTGCGAAAGCGTGGAAGTGGGGTGCTTTGCACCACACAAGTCCTTCCCCCAAACAGTGATTTCTAGAAAGGAAAGAGAAGCTGACCAGATATAAATAAATTAGAAAGATAAAAAAGTAAAGCTGTTTTTGCCATGGTAACTAAGGTTTGCCCATACCTAGATTTACTCCGTTGACTAAAGTGGTTTTGTGGGTGTAAGTGATTTTTTTGAAGAGCAAATTAAAAAGACTTTTTATATGTCCCAATAGACAGCAACATAGTATTAGCTAATGGCACTTGTCATCTCTAAAATAATCACTTATATAATAATCTGTTTATTAATGAAGTGATCTGCAAAATAATGATTTTTTTTTGAGGTTTCAGGCACAGAGATTCTTCCATCTGCTGCATTTTGCTTTGTTTTGTAAAAGTATATACCATGAAGTAACTCAAAATTTGCTGACAGATTTTCTTAAGTACAATAGTTTCAGAAATGCATGCTCAAGTAGGTTGAATATGCCCACATTCATTGTATTATGCCCTTAAATTATTCTCTCTGGTAGTGGAAATTTTCTAAAATTGGTTGTGATGATGGTTGCACACCTCTATAAATTTACTAAAATTCATTGAGTTGCATACATAAAATGGATGAATTTTATGGTATATAAGTTATAAGTCAATAAAGCTATTTTTTAAAAAAAACAAATCAATTGAATATTTAAAAAAATTATTTCCTTTGTTTCCCCATGTTGTCACAGAAATGCTGAGTGTTGAGAAGAGACTGTTCCAGGGAACAATGCAACTACACAAAAGCTAATTAGACCCAAGTATGAGAAAAGAAGATTCAAGAGTCCTAGTGGACCACAAGCTGAACAATGAACACAAGTCAGCCGCAGAATATTATTTTCAAGAAATCAAGTCCTCCTCTGGGACATGTTAAAAGCAGCATCTCTCACGCCTTAACATCAAACTTCTGGCACGAAAATGGAGTCTGGGTACTCCCAAACTCATTACTGCCTCACTTATTACTTGTTACTCTTGCTACTTCCTTCCATCTTCACTAATTATCACCTTATCCAGTCCTTATGTTGTCTGTGTAAAGGTTAGTATCTACAGGCATGACTTGATCTTTCCCAGGAGAGGAATTGCATTGTTTTTTCCTTGTACCCAGGGTCAGTGAAAACACCTAGCTGGTTTCTTGCACAAAATAGGTGCTCAGTAAGGGCAGTTTCTCTCCTTCCTAGCCCCGTGCCTGGCAAAAAGAAAGTATTCAAAATGTTAGTTTCCTTCCTTTCTAGAATCTAGGTGCTGCATCAGTACCAACCCTATAGCAAAGACTTGATAACAGCTGCTCTGCTGTGTGAGCCATCCAGAAACCACCAGCTCAGGAGGGCCAGCGTGGTTGAATGGGATCTGAACCCAGCGGACGAGAGGCCCTTCCACTCCTCTCCAGCCACCCAGCCACCTGGCCATCACAGTCAGTTCACAGTCCTACCCCCAGGAAAGCCCTTCCTACGCCCTGAGCTCTCCTGCCCACTTGCTGCTGCCAAACACTTCCTGATATCACAGTGACCCCTCCACGTGTGCTCGAAGCCTCTCGCCAGCCAGGCTTCCGCAGCCCACATCTGGTTCAGCTTTAACTGACTCAGGGCCCAGCCCAGCACAGTCAGGCACAGGGAGAACTGGGCTACCGGAGGAGGGAGGATGGTATTGATTGACACTCTGTGGTTCCCAGTGGCCAAGGTGGGACACCCTGGAAGGACGATCAGAGAAAAGATGTGACACACTCACTCTCTCAGAGCCTCTAGTGGCAGAGCCAGGACGAGAACCCAGGTCCCTTGACTTCAGGTCCAATCTCTGCTTCGCGTTGGTTATGTGACTTGGAGCGTCAGGATCTCCGTCCATAAAACGAGGCACTGGCTTTGCCCCCATCTTGGCTTTGCACTGGGGCAGACGAGGCTGTGGACGTCCAGACGTGGGAAGAAATGTTCAGCACAGAGGCCCGAGCAGGAGACTTGCTCACTGCCCACCTCCAGTTTTGAGGGCAAGGGGGGACTTCAGCCAGACACTGCACGTTTATATCTGCCCAGGGCCTAGAGACCATCACCACAGATCTGCTCCTGCTGCTTTGCAGAATCACTAGGTTTTTAACCTGCATTTCGGGAATCTTTCTACACTCTCCCTGACAACTCTGTTACTTTGGGTTAAAAACAAACTTTAGCAGCTGTGTAACCTTTAGTCTACAAAGATTGTCAGATCTGAATTCAGAAAATAACACTGTTTCAAGCTCCTGTAGCTGAGAAGGCCCAAGGTGACAAAATCCAGGAGGGGAAAAAGCTGTTAGCTGAGGATGCTAAGGAGACGGCTCGGGGAGGCCGGTTAGATTTAATGCTAGCCAGGGCTGCCTGACTTACGTTACATCCTGGGAAAACAAGCGGCGATAATGTCACCACTACATCAACACCATTAAAGAATTGTGATTATTGGTGTTTAGAGTTACAGATGCTAATAATATTATTAGTAATAACACACGCAGGACAGCATCAGAGGGCCTGGCTTTGACAGTCAGAACTGGGTTCGAATCCCTGCCACACAGTGTCATGGCGACGCTGTGGGTTTACTTCACTTCTCTGCGGCTCTGTCTCTCCATTTATTAAGTGGACATGATGTTCAACTCTTCACGGTGGTGAGGGATTAAAGGGGGAAGACATAAAGGGTTCGTGGTAGACAGAATAATGGCCCCCCCAAGATGTTGTCTTCTTAACTCCCACAAGCTGCGAGTGCGTTACCTTATATGGCAAAAGGAACTTTACGGATGGGGTTAAGGACCTTCACATGGGGAGAGAGGCCTGGATCACCCAGGCGGACCCAGTAGAACCCCAGGAGGCCTTCTGAGAAGGAGGCAGGCAGTTCCGAGTCAGACAGGGCAATACAGTGACAGAACAGAGGCCAGAGAAAGATTTGGAGACACTTTGCTGCTGGCCTTGAAGGCAGAAGGGGCCGAGACCCAAGGGGTGCGGGCAACCTCTGGAAGCCGGAAGAGGCAAGGGCAAGCACGCTCCCCTAGAGCCTCCCGAAGGAACATGGCCCTGCAGACGCCTTGACTCTGGACTTCGGCCCCCACAACTGTAAGGCAATACATTTCTATTGTTGTAAGTCACTGATTTTGTGGTGATTTGTTGCAGAAGCAAAAGGAAACCACGTGGGCCCGCAAGCCTACTTTAGCACAGTGCCAGGAATGTTCTAAGACTCAGGGGTCCTCAAACTTTTTAAACAGGGGGCCAGTTCACTGCCCTCAGACCGTTGGAGGGCCGGACTATAGTTTAAAAAAAACTATGAACAAATTCCTATGCACACTGCACATACCTTATTTTGAAGTAAAAAAACAAACGGGCAAAAACACCCGCTTGTGGCCCGCGGGCCGTAGTTTGAGGACGCCTGTAACCGCACCCAGTACTAGTAGCTCCTAATATCTGGAGGGACTTCAATGACCTTTTTGGTGGCCAAACACCCATCAGAGGCCTTCACCTCTTCCGTGGCATCCCACCAACCGATGTCCTACTCTCTCTCCACTCAGCCATCTCCATTGACAGGTGCTTCCGGCCCTGAGTAGCCCCTCGTTTTAGACAGCTGCGAGATGGCTATAGCTGCGAGATGGCTATAGCGAGTTCACACTCAGGTGGGCCTGAACTTTGCCCCTTAGGCCCTTCCCCCCCAAACCTGGCACCTCTGAAACTGACACCCCTTCAGATACCTGCATCAGGCCTCAGCCAACCCCAGAGGCTTCGTGCCTAAATGCTCGGTTTTCTTACCACCAGACTGACCTTTTTTAGTTCCTTAAAGATTTCTCGAATGACAGGATTCTTTGTGCCCTCCCTGAGAGACGTTGGTCATCCTCCTCTGGACGCTCTCAGGCATCTTGCAAAAGGGAACCCGCAACCAGATGCCACATTCCCGGTGCAGTGTGACACCCGCGGGGAACTCAGACACCACCTCCGTGACGCTCCCCTTGGTTCAACCCAAGACCACATTGGGCTTTGAGCAGCTGAACAGCTCCGCTGCCTGGTGCCATGTCACTGCCGGTTGCAATTCTTGTCCTTTCCTCTCTGACAGCAGCTTTTGCCTCCCATCCCTGAACTCATGCAGGGACTGTTTGGACTTGGGCGCCTGACCCCACTGCTTCTCTGTTTCATCCCCTATCATTACATTTAGCTCAGCACCGTCGTCTGTTCTCTGGGCCCTGTTGTGTCAGCCAAAGTATTCTCCGCATGTCATCTCACAATGTGTTAAGTGTTAACTAAGTCATCTATGTCTACACGCTAATAAAAATATCCAGTGGGACAACTGTGGCCTTTAACTAGAAATTTACTTCTACGATGACATTGACCAGTATCTTAGGGAATGGCCATAACACAGTTCCAAACCCACCTACTTGGCTTACTGGTCTGCACTTGAAATTGCTTCATCGCGTGCACAAATTTATCATGAGATTCCTTGACAGATACCCAGCCGAGGTGTGCTTTGTCTCCACCACAGCTAACGCAATTCCCTGACATAATAATCTAGCAAGCCTACCACAAAGCTGGGAATACAGGTACCTTGTCGTGGCTTGTTCTTAAAGAAGCCGCACAGGCTTCTAGAGAATTCTGTAGCATTTTTCACGTGCTCACAAATCAGCCTTAACTAATCTGATGGGGGAACTTAATGAGGATGGATGGGATATCCCCACTTTTGTAGTGTGCAGAATCCTTCCCCCTCTTTGCTAATCGGAGCTGTATTTTGCCATCTCCAGCGTTCCAATTTCTTTCACAGTCTCCATGTTCTGTAAAGATTATCAGCAGAAGCTTTGCAGCTTCGGTGGCGAGTTCTCTCTACTCCCTGGAGTGTAATTTGTCCTGGCCAAGAGACTTGAGCTCATTTACAGCAGCTTGGTGCTGTTAGAATCTCTTTACTCATCTGGAGCTTCAATTTTCTCTTACCAAAGTTTTCTTTTTCTTTTTAGTCAGTGGATTTTGCTCCTTGGCAAAGAAGAGGGGGCAAAATTCTGCTCTCTTGCTGTCATTCTAAAATGCAAATGGTGTTCCTTGGTCTGCCTCAAACCCATGAGCCGGTGGCTCCCCTTGGCGCCGGCGGTGATTCTCAAACTCCCCTGGGGTACTTGTTAAAAAGGCAGATTCTCCAAATCTCCTCTCAGAGGCTGTCAATTGCTGTATTAGCTAGGCTAAGACTAGCTGTTAAATCCAAAAATGTACGGCGTCCCAAACATGACAGAATGTATTTCTCGTTCTCATAAATCCCCAAACACGGGTGTTCCACATCGGAGGGTGGCCATCTCCAAATAATGATTCAGGAACCTAGGGTTTCCTCAATTTTGTCGCTCTGGCATTTTTCAACGTGGGGCCTCCGAGGTCCCTGTGCTTTTCTGCAGCAGCTCAGAGAGAAGGAGAAGAGCGTGGAGAAGGTGCAGGGTGGGTTTGAACGGGTCAGGCCTGGAAATGGCCAGCATTACTTCCCCGCACACCACATTGGCTAGAGCCCAGTCACATGGGCGCACCTTACAGCGAAGGAACGAGGAAATATTGTCTGGCTGCAAGGATGCTGGGACATGCAGTCTCGCTGCAAAGGGCCCTGGGAAATGTAGTCGAGCCCAGGGAGAAGAGATGGTTATGGTGAACAATCTGCCGATACAGGCATGAGGTTAGGAACCCTCATTTTCACAAGCCTCCCATAAGATCTGATGTAGGACCCCACTTTGAGCAACACTGCCCTGCCCAGGCCTGGTGCAGGCACCCAAGGCCCTTTGTGAAATGGGCTCCAGGCTTTCCCTAACCCTGTCTGCACCTCCACCTTGCCGTAATCATATAAAGCCCTAGCAGCTGCTCAGCCTGCCAGCCTGGGTCACACCTCAGTGGTGGGTGACTCTTGTTCTCACTGCCCTTTCTCCTTTTGTTCACTTGGCAAATTCCTGTTCATCCTTAACAATTCACTTCAAGTGTAATCTCTTCTGTAAAGCCTTCCCTGACCCACCTGCCCCCAGGTAGCACTGCAGAGCCTTTCCTAATGACCCTGTTCCACCTGGACTGAATCTCATTATGGTGTTGATCATGCTGAATGGCATTTGTTTATGTGTTTGCCTTCCCATTAGACAGGGAGATCCTTGAGGGCAGTGACCTTTTCTTAATTATCTTTGTATCTTCCACACCTGGCACCTTGCCTGGTACATTCATGGCGCTTGGTAAGAGTTGGCTCCACTGAAACTCACCACAATCACGGATCAGTTCCTTTCTTGATTTTCTGCTCATGTCAAATAAGATAAGCTTTTTTGTTGTTGTTGTCCTTATGATTTTTCTGCCTTAATTAATTACCCAGCTGTGCCCCTTCTCCCCTTTTGCCAGCTCTACTCAAAGGTGAGCTTCCCCAGCAACCACTCTGCCTTGATCAGCACCCAGTCCCACCTCGCTCTTCCTCTTCAAGAGCATTGGCAATCGCACATTTAGAATTCTACCAAGAAGAGTCCTCCCACCTGGTGGAGCCATCTGCCCTTTTGGAGTTTCATGTCCCCTGATTTCTTGGGGACTTTCAGAAGCCCAAATTCCTGAAATCCTAGAAATATATCCTGCCATACTCATTCTTCCACTTTCTATAAATCATGGAATCCAGGATGATGGTTGAGGCAACCAGCCTCCAGGAGGGTGTCCAGTGATCTCCACCTCCTGGTAGTCACAGCCTGTGTCCCCTCTCACAGTAAACCAGGGTTGGTCTATGTGGCCAGTCCAAGATTGGTCTTGCTCTCTCACTCTCTCTCAACACTTGCTGCTCAGGTGGAAACCAGCTGCCATGTCTTGAGGTAGCCCTGTAAACAGAACTGCATGGCAAAGAACCAAGGCCTCCAGCTAACAGCCATGTGAGCTTGGCAGCAAATCTGCTAGCCCCAGTAGAGCCTTGAGATGACTGTAGCCCCAGCTGATGTCTGACTGCAACTCTGTGAGAAACCTTGAGCCAGACCCCCCTAGCTATACTGCTGCTGGATTCCTGACCCTCAGATACTGTGTGAGATATAACTATTTATTGTTTTAAGCTGCTACAGTTCAGGGAAAATTTGTTATGTAGCACTAGCTAACCAGTACACTTGGGCTTCTTTCATTCATTTTAATCTCATCTTCCAGACTCCTTTAGGTCAGACTTTAGTGGCGTGGCAGATGTAACCGTGAGCCATGAATGCCCAGAGCTCACCAGTGCAAGAGTGCAAGGCACTGTCCAACTTCCATTCTGGATTTGAGACGTGAGTCTGGAATGAGCCGGCTGTATCTTCCATCCAGCCAGGTGGGTCATATCAGACTCCCTAGTAATAATAGAGCATCTTCCCTTCCCTCCAAGTATCTGCATCAAAGTTTTTACACTCAGGATTCATTAATTTTCACATGTTCAGTTAGAAGGAATATAAGAAACAATTTGAAATTTAAAAAAAGAAAGAAACAAGAAAGATAATACTTTTAAAGAGTGTCTGTCACATAGTAAGTGCTAAACTAATATATGTTATTGTTGACATTTTCATAATTAGTACATGATTGTTTCATACACTGTCACCTCAACTAACAGTTTTGCTGCTTTTGAACAAGACATACATATCAACATCCACATATAAATCTTGATTATATGTAAAAAAAGTAAAAACAGTCTTGATTATAATGATTAAGGTCATATTTCCACCCTTTTTAAATCATAAATTTAGTTTAATTGGATTTACCTGTAGATTGGTATAGAAATATCTAAGATTTCAAATATTGTTCTGACTCTTCCCAAGCTTTTCTAAACGTGCCTATTCTAATATTTAAATTCTGGTAGTTTCTAGTGAAATGTTACATTATCCAGAACTCCCTGGCTAATTTTGAAATTGTCCTGAAGTCATATCAAAGTTATTGAGGGTTTATACTTTAACTAGAACATACCTGTTGCTTTCTAGGAAAATTCACAACCACCTAAAGGAAATGTGGCTGATTTATAATATCTTCCTGAATCTGCAATAAATGAATCCACAAAGGATCAAAATGTTTTTATAATGAAAATTTTCTGGCAAATATTTTTTAAAGGTTTAAGAGTAGTGAAAAATGTCAACATAACAGGCCTATGGCATTATGCTTTTCCACATTTAGCACTTGTTTACAAAAGTCTAGAGGAGAAAACTTTTATCTCAACAATGCTACATTTTTCCATTTATAATAGTCTCTGATTTTTAAGCAGTTTCTATTCAAAACATTTTATAACCTGATAAAAACATGCCTCCCTTTATACAGTCAGGTAACCCAGCACATTTGCACTTTTTTTCTGTAGAGCCTAATGTTTAACCCATTCATGGTGAGTGTTTGAGGTCTCTACCCCCATCTCCTGTCTGTTCTGACTCATTCCTAAAGGTAACCCGTAAGTTACTCAAGATCTCTTGAAGTAGGTAGGTGATAAATCTTAAATAAATGAAAATAAATTAATGTGGTTTGGGCCAGTTGTATGTGAATGGAATTTCTAGTAAATCAGCCACAGATTAAGTATCTAAGGGAATAGCTTCAATTAAGGGAAGTCCATGCATTCTTTTGTGGTGCAAACCAGAAAATCCTCTGCTTTATAATTATGGATTTTCTTATATCATATTTTCTTAAAGCAAGGTGCACCTGGACCAGATGGTGGCTTTTATCATAGACTTGGGGCTATTTTTAAGACCCTCAGTAAGTATTCAGCAGGTACCTCAAGTTCACGAGCTATTGCTTTTTAGTGGCTTGTTAAGTCATCACTTCCCTCCCTAGAGTTGGAGCCTCGGGATGATGTTGTTGATGTTCATGTTTCCACTGGGCATGGCCTCACAAATTCTTCTTCCAGGACCCCTCTGCACAGAAAGCATATACAACTTCACAAATTCTGGTGGGCATGAATGTGAAGATGAAACACAGGGTTACATCTTCCAAAGGACCCAAAATAGCTGAAACCATTAGATGCTGCAAACCGAGGTTTATTGCGAACTCTGAGGTTTCATGAAGCTTGACTCCCAACAATTCCATCTTCCGGGAGAATGGAGAATTTGTTCCCTAGAAAGGCTGCCTTTTGCTTGGAACATGACAAGCTACCTCAGCTTAGCGGGTGTGGAGCTCAATAATAACTCCTGAGACAGAGCCCTGGACCTGGCCATGTTCCTTAAACAGCTGATGAAAATGTGATTTGCTGCCAAAGGCTCTGAATTGTCAACCCTCTGCCTTCTGCTGTGATCCCTCTGCAGCCCACATGAACTGTGACACACTCTCAGGCAGCCTGAGTCCCAGAAGAGGGCGGAGGACAGCAGAGGGCCCCTGTCCTGGAGACAGTCAATGTGGAGCAGTCACCTGCCCTGGGTGTGTGGTTGATCACTGGCCTTCCTCTGGCCCAATTCAGGGCTTCAAAATGACCATACTTACAACATAATCCGGGCCCTAAATACTGCCAAAAAATCCAGACAGAGATGAAAAACAGTGGCACCAATGGATGCTAGAGTTGAACAGGTCACAGGCAGAACCTTTACCTCTTTATTCTTAAAAACAGCTCAAAAATATGTTTATGCCAAGAGCTGTGAGGGCTCAATCTTCTCTCAAAAGTCTCCTGAATTTTATCCTTAATGAACATGCCTCGACAAGTAAAAGAATCCTCTAAAATTCTAACTAAATTTTCCTTACAATCTATCCTACCAGTCATTTGGTTCTTATTTTTATACTCTCTCATAGAGAAACACTGGCCCCCTCTTAAACATTGAAAAAGCAAAGTGAAATTTTGGTCACTGTGAACAATTTAACAACCAATAAATATGTATTGAGCAACAATTCAATCCATCCCTCAGACCCCCGTGAATGAGGAACCACATCATCAATGGGGAGAGTAGAAGCCGCTCTCCTAAAACGCCCAAGCAGTGTCTGCTGTCAGTTTGGGAGTCAAAGCTGCCCAGGAAAATTGTTAGTGGGTCTAATTAGCACTCCTGCCACCTGCAAACAAGTGGTACTAAAAAAAGGTGCTGAATTCCTGCCATTGAAAATGCCAAAAAAAGACACCATTGGTTTCATTCTGACTCTTAGAATCTAGTATTTCACTGATTTGGACAAAGAAAGAAAATACACTTTCACTTTCACCCAAAGGAAATGACTGTTAACAATGAGCTGGGTTTTAGAAACCGTTAGATAGTGACGAGTCTCCCTAGCCCACCTATCCTACCTCCCCCCAACCTCTGGGCCCCTGATGTCCCCTTTGCCTGGTCCCCCTCTGCATCCCACAGAAACCTCCTCACAGGAGGTCTTGCCTCCTCCAGGAAGCCATCCAGACCAGCCTAGCTCTTATGGATTGGATCCCTTGACCCCACAACAGTTGGGGTATTTTCCAACCACGACTGGGCACTAAGTTATATTTCTTCATAACAACCACTGTTACTTTAATCCTTGTCAAGAACAGGAGCCAAGTATTGTATTACGCTGCCTTGACCCCTTTTGGGGGAATAGGCGGAGTAAAAATGATTGGAGTGTAAACCACCTTATACTTTCCCCATCTTCCTGATAGTTGCTGGCACAGAGCTGAGCACGAAGGAAGCGCTCAGTAAATGGCTGATTGAATGATTGGCATGTGCCTTTGTGACACATCACAGAGCAGGGTGGCCATGGTGAAAAGTCAGCCTCTGTGACTTCTTCCTTCCTGCTTTAATCAACATCGTGGGGCTGAAATGCTGGACACACAGTAGGTGCTAAATAGATTTCTATGGATTGATTAACCACTGGAGGGACAGCCGTATGTAGGATTTATTAATGCTTTTGATGCCAAATGGAGATGATGCATAATGTAAAAAAAAAAAAAAAAAAAAAAAGACAGCAAACACAAAACCCTAACCAGCACAGAGGCTGGCAGCTGCTCTGTTTATACCCACTGTGCTCCTGGAAACAGATGTCCTGTCAAACCCGAGGGTTTCTGATGAGGCTTCCACTCTTCCAAGTGACCTGTGGGTTCAGTAATCAAAGGGACGCTTGCCCCTCTTCTACATCAGTCCTATGTATTCTAAGACTGATCTCCAGTTCTGTGTCCAGGACTGGCTGACAAAGGCAAAATCCACTGTGTCTAATCCAAGGAGAAAGTGCTGGGCTAATGACAAAAGAAATTATATTTGTGTTGAGTGTGGTTAAAAGAACAGAGGCTTTGGCACCAGGCTCAAATTCCAGCTCTGCCACTTACTTGCTATGTGATTGTAGGAGCTCACCTATGCTCTGTAGGACTCAGTTTGGGGGGCTGATAATATCAGTTCCACAGGTTGCCAAGATGATTAACAATATATCACAGGTAGAGTTTAGTACAATGCCTGGTTGAGTAGACACTGAGTAAATGGTCCTTCTGTTGCGGTTATTATTATAAACACAAAAAGGAGAGAAGTCCACCTTAGCCACGGTGGGTGGGTGTGGCACCCAGGGTGGTCATGATGTTCCTTCTCTGGTGCCTCCCTAGATGACAGTAGTGGCCTTTCCTTGTCTGATTGCACAAATAATGGTCTATGCTCTGAGCAAGGAATGGATGTTCTGGAGCTTTCCAGTCTACTTCTCTGTACACTGGGAGTCCACTCCTTCATAACCCGTCTGCTGGGAGTATACACACCTAGTCCTGATCCCAGAGCCCAGAGTGGGACTCAGCACGGGATAGTGGGGGTTGGCTTTTGGAGTGTACCCACTGAGCTTATCTGGTGCTTCCAGGAGAAATCTTTGACCAGGGAGGAAGAGGTTCCCATGCACCACACCGAGCAAGTCCCACATACCCTGCAGAGAGATCCATACCAACCACGGAGCACATCCCATGGACCACAGAGCAGGGCAGTGAATAACCCAGAAAAGACCCCAGACACTAGCAAGATTTGTGCAGAGAGAAAGGATATCCCTCACACAACACAAATCCAGTTTATGTCTCCAAGACCCTGGATGCATTGGGACACATGACGTGAACTATAGCACTCCAGGTGAAATGAAGCTCATTTGTAGAACAGAGCAGACCTTTTCTAAATGGCATGTCCACACCAAATAGCTCTTGGCTGGGCAGAGCACCAGTGAAGAGGAAGACCTTGGCATGTAACTCTGGAAATCCTTATTTGCATTCAGGCTCTGGCAATGAAAGGAGGGCGGGATGAGCAGAGGGTAGATAAGCCCACTGTGATTCTAATACACACAGCCTTTCTCATCCTCCCTGACAGGCTGGCACCCCTGGTGAGCTGTTATCCAACTCTAACCCTGAAGACTTCACAAGGCTCCAGAACCAGCAGCCTTGGCATCACCATGGCCAAAGGAGGTCCTCCTCTAGATGAGGACTCAGCACAGCCCTTCTGCTCTGATAATGCCAGCAGGGAAACTGGAAGAATCCTTTCACTTGCACCTAGAGATATAGCCAAGGAAGGATTCTTGGAGTGCATATTTTCTTCTTGCATTTGAGGATTGATCATTCAAAATTATCTGTAAGACACTGTGATTGCCTCAAATTTTGAGAACTTAACCTATCCCAGACCCTGCAAACCTTGGCCACACTTCTGTAATGCCTACAGCTGTCACAAAGGATGTTGCTCCAGAATGCAGCTGGGTGGATTCCTGCATGCTCCCAGTTGGTGGATCCATGCAGATCATCTCAGAGGACCACTTCCTATTGCATGCACGAATGCTGACTCACACCTGTGGCTTTGTTCTCCTCTTTGCATTGAGTTGCTTGAGATATTACCTGTGTATCTATTTTAAATCCCAAGAAATCCCTCTTTTTCTATCTTACTATCTACATTGCTCTTCTATCACTGCTCATTTACAATTTTAAGAACTTAGTATTCAAGCCACAGCTATCCCTCACTCACCTTCAGGTGTTGCTTTAGGACCCTTGAGCCTTCCTCCCCCCAGCTCCACCCTGCTCCCTTTGAGGCACCTCTGTCCCCTGTCTTATTGACACACCAGTTTTCCTGGCTGTGCCATCCTCTAGAGTGGGTTCCTCCCTAAAGTGCTTTGCTGTGTCCCCTCCCCTGCGCCCCAGGCTCCACACACCAAAACTTCATTGGATGCATGTTTTCTTCCAGGAAATGCAGTTACTCTAACACCAATGGTCCCTCTCCCGGGTGTCCTCATTCTGTTTCACTGACAGTCCTCCTGCCACCCTCAGTAGATTATTATTATTTATTATTTATCAGCCACGACACTGTACTCTGCTTCCCACGAGATATTAAAGAAGACACAATCCCTGCACTGAGTCTACAGCCAAGGACAGCAGAGGCCTGGACCAGACATTACAGGAGGGACCTGGGAGAAAGGGATTCACTGACAAAGTCCTGCTTCTGCCCTGGCAGTTGGGGGCGGGGACAGGCAAAGCCCTCCCCAGGCCAGCTGCTTCCAGTTCAGGCCCAACAGCTTCCTACCTCACCTTCCCCGCCGCGCCTCCCCACTTTCCAGCCAGGCCCCAGGCCTCAGGCCTTTGCCTGGGGGAGTGGAGGGAGGCAGGAAGACGAGGATGTGGCCCAAGTGCCTTTACTTTCAGGCAGGGGTGGAGGGTTGGGGGAGCAGATATTTCCTCTGAAACGCAAAACCAAGTGAGGCAGAGGTGGGAGGAAGAGAGGTCAGGGAATAAAATCCAGATCTGGAGAGTGACCAGGGGAAGGGAAGGCAGGCTGAAGTGAAATGTTCTGGCATGATGGAAAAGCCCTCACTGGGGGTCGCCACAGGCCTCCAGCCAAACCTTTCCTATGAGGGTTGAAGTTAGGGTCTGTGTAGACAGCCTGTGTAGAGCGTGAGGGGGTGAAACCGAGAAGTCAGGATAGACAGAAAGAGAGAGAGCGCGCGCCAGCGAGCTGGGTGGGGGTGAGGGTGAGGGTGAGGGTGAGGGGCTCGGCGTAGACAGGAAAGGCTGGTGTGGCCCGAGTAGGGCTGTGTGGATTCCGGAGGGCCAGCGTGAACAGGAAAGTTCGTGCACACCGAGAGAGGCAGGGCAGACTCAGAGAGGGCTTTGGACGGGATTTGGATAGCTAGCCCTGGTCCTCCAGAGATGTGGACAATTCCTGCTCCTTCCCGCGGCTGCAGTGTCACAGCGAGGATGGAAAACTGAAAGACGATTGGACTTTTCCTTCTCAAACTTTTCTGCCAGTTTCCTCAGGTGTTGAGAGCAGACGGGGAGTCGCGTCGGTCCCGGCCCCCAACCCTGGGCCGCTAGGGCCCAGAGGCCGGGCTGAGCAGACCGGGCCAGGCGCGCTGTGCGTCCGCCGGGCGCGGCGGTGGAGCCTGGCAGGCCGGGGGCCACCGCAGGGGGCGGGGGCGGCGGCCGGCCGGCCGGACACTCACACCCTCTAGTTCGCCGCCCCGGCCCGGCGCGCGGCTGCCGGGGATCCCTCGGGCC
>VBSM01002608.1:157629766-157692339 GCA_008086735.1 Cheirogaleus medius | reverse complement strand
CGCGGCGGCGGCGGCGGCAGGAGCCTCCCGCGTCTGGACTCGCAGGCTGCAGGAACCCTTGCGCCTGCGCTGCTACAGGGGGAAAAAGGGGGGAAAAACTTCCTGCCCCCGGGTGTGTATGCACGGGGGCTGCCTGGGGCCACTGTCGCGGTGGTCGGAGGTGCGGGAAACGAGTGTGACCCCCCAGCCCGGGCGCCCTCCTGCTGGGCCCGGTGGCGCGCGCCCCTCTCCGGGCCACCTTTCCCTGAGCGGCCCAGGGCCCCGGCCAGGCTGGGGACCCTAGACACTGGAGGGGTGGCCCCCGGGGGCGGCCTCGCGCCCTGCCCTTTGGGGAGGTGCACGCCTCTGTGCAGCGAGAAGGCAGGTTGGGGTTTCTGCCCCCTCGCGTCCTCAGATCCCGCATTTGGGGACCAGGTCTCTTCACTCAATCCCAAGTAACTTTCGAGGTAGAGGAGCTTGAGAGCCGTCGAGAGGGAACCCGCACAGACCTCGTTGTGACCACCCCCGCACACACACACTTCCCTTGACACCTTGGTGCCAGCGGGAGGGGTGCGAAAAGGAGAGCCTACGGGGATGGCGAAGGGGCAGGAGCTGGTGTCGGGTGGGGAGGGGTTGTTTATGTGTAGGATAGCGTGGACCAGGAGCTGTGTAGTGTGGGAGCGTGAACGCGCGCCCCGATTGCCGCGGGGATGCCGGGTGGCCGAGGGCTCACGTCCGAGTCTCCGTGGCCTGGAGCGGGCTGAGAGCGCTGGGGTTATCTGTGGTCGCGGCGCGGGTGCCCGCTCTGGGCAGCGTCGGCCCCGGGCCCGGAGGGAGGGGCGTACTCGCCCGGGGCCTGAGCGCGGAGCCGAGAGCCCGGGTAGGTCGGAGGCAGTTCCCGGGGCAAGTCGCCTCTACGTTGGCTAGGGAAGGCGGGGACGCGCTGCCAGCCTGTGGCCAGCCGTCTCGGAGGAGGGGGTGTCGGCAAAGCGCGAGTCTCAGATGCCTGGGTCTGCCCGCTGAGAAGCCAGTTGTCGTCCCTGTGCTCTGGAACCGAACGGCCGACGCGGTCAGTTGGCAGGTCCTCCTGTGGGTCCCCAGGGATGCGGATGGGTGAGGAGCTGCCGCCGCCGCTGCCATCCCTGCCGCTCTGCAAACGTTCTCCTCCCTCCCTGCGGTGCTTGCGCCGCGGCGCGCCCCGGGCGAATCGTGGACGCAGGTATTTATGTAGCATTAGGCCAGACCTCGGCGCTGGAGGGACCAGACCGTTGAGGACGCCGAGCTGCTGCTGCCTGTGAAACTTCCACTTGGTCAGCTCAGGGACAACCCGGCTCCACTGCAACATACTCTAGCCTCTCATCAGGCCGAGCAACGCTGGGATCCGGACTTCTCTTGCAGAAACAGATCTGTCCTGGTTACAGCTGTATTTATCCCAGTTTCCGTCTCTTTAAAGTCATCTGTCTAGTCATTACAGAGTTTCTTCCCTTGCCGTGTGGTCTTATGGCTAACTCAGCCTTGGGAGGGCAGATTTAAGGAATTATTTCATTTTAGGATGAATGACAGCAGATTGAATTAGCCCACCTCATTCCTGATTTTTTTAATTATGGGGAGGAGGTATAGAGCTAACTTTCTAATTTTGGAGGGTGGTGATGAACAGTTTTATAGCTTGTTCATCCTGACACTTAGAGGAAACATGTCCAGTGAGCACAGGTGGATACTTTAACGGCGGGTTGGCATGTGTTTGATTAGTCACATAGTCTGGTTTGTACAGGTATGGAGCTATGTGCTCCTGATGAATCGTCTCTGTCCCATACATTGTTCTGGAGTACACTTGATTTATCACCCTGCTATAAATCAGAGAATTACTAGCATATGTGCCCTTAAACTCCATATGAATTTAATGGCATTTAAATTGGTTTATGGGCTGGTGCATTTAACCAATTTTAATAACTTTTCTGCACAAACACCTTATAAACCATATTTGACTATGATTAAGAAAAACATTTTCTTTTATTCATTCTCTCCATTTCTGGTGCAGTTTTGGAAATTTATAGGTCTCCAACTTTCATTTGCAAGCAACAATCCAAACGAAATACCTAGAGTTTTACTGAAATAAAATATCCTATGGTAGCCATGGTAACAAATAGATTAAGGGTTATTGGTTTTCATCTGTGTGTGATGGGGGTGGGGACCTAGTGTTGTGTCTTTTTAATTATGTTTCTAATGAGTAGTGGTCATACTTCAAGTACTCAGTATAGGAGATAAGTGAGACTGAGAATTCAGTTTGGTGAGAGGTTTATTGGAACAAAGACTAGTAGAGCCCAAGAGAATGACTTCTGCTAACTGCAGCTCCTCATACCCAGAAAGCAAATGGATAAAACCTTTTTTGTTTTTCAAGTAGATGAGAACTGAGTCAGTCCCTTTAAGATTGGAAAATGTATTTTGCTTATAAGGTATTGCTAAAGGAACCTTTAAATCCAGCCCGTTTTCTAGGAAGAAACATATTAGAAGTGTGGATGTTGGTGCGGATTGAGTGTCACCGTTGTTATCAACACCTGTCTGTCTAAGGGAGGCATATCATTAGTCTATTCAAATCTTGCTTATTTCAATATTCATGCATTTCCATGGTGATCCATTCGTTTTTGTTTACTTAGTCAACCTTATAAATCTTTGGCATCAATTTCAGTTGTGCCATCTTTTTATTTCTTTCATTTATCAATTGATTTGGCTGCAAATCATTCCCAGTTTTAGGTATTTCCTTTTTGTTCCCTGCTAGTTTACAAAAGTTTACACTATTCCCAGCTACACACAGATATAAAGGGGTTAATTTTTTTTAATCGACTCAAATAACACCACTGATGCTAATGTAGTTTTTTAGCATCTCATTTGTGTGTGTGTGTGTGTGCATGGGTTATTTTTTTTCTTCTAGCAGGCTTGCTCTAAAGCATTCTCACTTTTTGACCTGGAGACATCAATTCAGTCCAGCAGAATTGACTAAAGTTTTTCTTTCTTTCCTTCGTTTCTTCTTCTTTCTTTCCTTGCGTCCTTCCTTCCTTCCTTCCTTTTTTTCCCCCAGCCCCATTGTGGTTCAAGGGTTCTTTGTGTCATCAGCTATATCTGGCTCAGAGAGATGTTGATACTGTGTATTAGAGCCGGCCTGCCCTTCTAGGATCTTTTCCCTTCTAGTGGTGGCCAAAGCCAGAAGGTTCCGGAACATCAGAGGATTTGTCCAATACAATATGCATTTAGTCATGGCATATAGTGCCCCTAGGATCATAGTAACATTATAAGTCCACTGAACAGACAGTTTTACTTAAATGCGAGTGATGATTTTGCTCACCCGCTTTCAACTTTGCTTTCTAATGATGCAGTCCCATGCTAATCACAACCCCGTATATTTCAGAAATATCAAGGCAAGCATTAGCACGCTCCTGACTTATTAGGATCAGGCAAAGTAATTGGAACATTTAAGTTCAAAGTCAGATGAAGAAATGGAATTATAACCAACCTTGTGATTCTATAATGTCAAATAAGTGCCTACTTGGGAGTAGGAGGAGGAAGTATTGCCGTGAATAAGAAATCCAGCCCTTAGTTGTAGTGAATGAGAATAAAACAAGGCAGTTAGTGTGTAAGAGGACCGAAGAACAAGAGATACTTTTGCGGATAGGTAAATCACATGTTCTCCCACTGTGCTGGACACATAGGCACAAATATTGAGAAACTGATAAAATATTTTTAGTTTGTGCAGAAAATAGTCATTTGTTATTACTCAAGAAATCTGGGGTCATCTCTTGATAATGCTAAAAAATTAGATAACATAATCCCTGGAAAGTACTTTCATGTGAAGTAAATTTTACTATAGAAAATGGTCTTAATAATTTTTGTTAAGAAAGAAAAGCATGTCAGAATTCCTCACCTGCACCTTGAATCAAAAATTCTGAGATGAGGACCACTCTGAAAGCAGACTCTGTGGTTCTTCCTACAACAACTACACACTTACTCTCCCTGCGTCCAAGGTCAGAAAAGTAGTCTGTACTTTCTTCAAGGAAAGCACTTGAAAACAGGAAAACTGAAACTGCAAATTAAGATGAGGCAAGTGGATCACTAGAAATAGAATAGAGTTCTTTGTGAAATGAACTTTGTTGTTTGGGAGCATTTCCACCTTTCAGCTGGGAAGGGGAGGACTCCTCATTTTCTGCTAAAGAGGGTATCTGCATGGAATCCAAATGGTTCAGAGACTCTTGACTCTCAGCAGCACAGGATGACCCAGAAGCTGGAACAAGAGCAGCAAAGCATGGTTATGGTAGGGGATCCATTCTGGGCAAAGAAGACAGTTCCCAGAACATTTAATGGCTATCAGTGGCCTCACAGGTGTCTATTTTTATAATTTATATAGAGATTTTTGAAATTTTTAAATCATGGAACATTTTAAGGTGTATATATATATACACACATACATATATACAAATATATATACACATAAATATATATTCTACCACTTTATTTTTTAATTGTGTTTTAAGAAACACAATATGAAATTTGCCACCTTTACTGTTTTTAAGTGTACAGTCAGTAGTGTTACTATGTACATTGTTGTGCAGTGGATCTCCAGAACTTTTTCATTCGGCAAAACTGAAACTCTATACCTCTTAAACATTAAGTCTTCATTCCCACCTCGCCCAGCCCTGGCTACCACCATTCTGCTTTCTGTTTCTATACAGTTGACTACTTTAGATCCCTCAGTTGGTGGAATCATACTTGTGCTTTTGTGCCTGGCTTGTTACACTTGGCATAATGTTTTCAAGGTTCCTCACATGTTGTCACATGTGACAAGATTTCCTTCCTTTTTAAGGCTGAATAATATTCCATAGTGTATATATACCAAATTTTGTTTATCCATTTACCCACTGATGGAAAGTTCAGTTGCTTCCTCGTTTTAGCTCTTGGGGGTAATGTTGCTATGAACATGAGTGTGCTCATGTTCAAGATTCTGCTTTCAATTCTTTTGGATATATACCCAAAAGTGGGATTGCTGTATCCGGCCACTTCTAACGCTAACAAATCACATAGGTCTTCTGTAGAAGAGACTTGGTGAGAATGCAGTCAAACCGAATACCATCCAATAAAGAATGCAGTTGATGTTACTGACATTTGTTCTTCCTTTTCTTTGTGTGCATTTCCTCCCACGTCTCTCTCATCTCTTATGCTTTGCTTGTGGGGCTTGCCTGAGTTGCTGTGATATTGCAGAGCAGTTGCAAGCACCGGCTTCATGTCAGAGTTGAAGCCCAGCCTCTGGTGCCTACGAGCTGCATGACCTTGGAAAGATCCTCCATCACCAAGCCTCAGTTTTCTTTTATGAAAATGGAAGGAACAATAGTAGCTGTCTTAGGATGGCTGGGAGAGTGAAAAGAGATATTTTTCACAATGGCCTAGGGAAGTGCTCCGGAAAGGAGAGCTTAGGCGAAGCTGTGTTGGAAGAGGCAGCAGCAACCTGGAGAGATCTCAGAAACCGTAGATGCCTGTTAAATCCTGTTAAATTTCAATCGTAGACACGTTAATGGTACATCAGAGTGTGTGTATATATTGTATTCTTTGAGTCTCGTTATCAGTACTTATTCTAAAAAGCACAAGAGATTTGCATCACAATTCCAAGAGTTAAAAATATCCTTGAGATGATTTGATGTATGAACTTCTAATTCCATTTTTAGTATCATAATTTTAGAGTTGATGTGGATTTTAGAGGTCAGCTAAACTACCTATTATTCCATCAGCAAACCTTTATCAAGCCCCAATAATATTATAATAATAATAATAATAAGTTATGGCTGTCCACTATATCTTAGGACTTTAATATATATATATATGTAATCTCTAATCTTCCTATCAATAATGCGAGTTAGGGATTATCCACATTTTACAAATGAAGATGAGGCTCAGAGATTAGCTGGCCCAAGGCCACAAACCTAGCCATGTTGTGCTGCTGGGTTTGAACACAGACCCCTGAGCTACCAATCTGTCTTTTCTGCACACGTGCACGTGTGTGTGTGTGTGTGTGTATGTATGTCTTTGTTTTTCCAATGCATGTCCACCACTTCACACTGCCTGTTATGTGCCAGGTACTGCGTTGTCTGTGCCAATTAACATTTTATATAAGAAGAATTATATTAGAAGGAATGTAAGCTTAAATAAGCATAGTAATCAGGTCTGATCTGATCTACATTCATCATGCTTTTTGGGTTTGTCCACTTGCTTCCATGTACTCTGGTTCCTGGAATGCTAATGAGAAAAACTTTTAGATGCTTGAATGGCATCTGTTTCCATATTGAACCACTGTAGTAAATAAATAACAAATGAAAGAGTTAAAACAATGTAAAAAGGGTTAAAGATCTATCCAGAGCCATTGAGGGCTGACCTAGACTTGTTCATTTTTGCATGCCTGATCCTAACACAGCGCCCAGCACAGAACTCTTCAGTAAAAATGCTGCCTGGAAAAATTTTAGCCCAGAGAAGGTGTCACGTAACAGACATCAAAGCCAACTTTTTGGATTTTCTTTTCACTCAGTGGCTGTGTAGTTACATGTTTATGGTTTGTCATTGTGTGGAATTTTTGATGCTATATTTGGGTATATATCTATTAAATATGCTTGTTGATGAATTCTAACTAATCTAGATGGAATCTTCTGGGATTTATGACTTGAGACTTTGAAGACTAATTTTCTCTTGGAACTTCATCATCCCAGGGATAACTTGAATCTATTGGTGCTTTCGAGAGTCCACACACAGCCTGTCCTTCAAAACATACTTAACTTGCAAAGTGTTGTCCCCTCTCCAATTTTTAAATTTATGGTAGCTCACAATTATTTTAAAGAAAAATAAAACACCTAGAAATCACAGAGACGGTTATGGAAGGGCAGTAGCACTGTATTTTCCAACTTCTTCTGTTCTATTTTTACTCTTTATATTAGTTTTTTCTGGAGATGGGTGTGAATAGAGCCTCGAGCACACACCACAAAAATGCGTTTGCTTCCTATTTTAACTCTTCCAACCCCCATTCAGCCAAGGAGTGACTTCTCAGTGGGAGCAAGGCGTGGCGGCCATGCCTGGGATCAGACCTGTGGTGGAGTGACCACACGGAAAGTGCCAGGAAGGGTCGTCCTGGTGTTGGCACGGGCCACTCCCTGGTGCCTGTCTGTCCAGTTCTGCTGCCTCCCTTTCCTTCCTCCTGGGCTTGCTTCTACCCTAAAGTCAGAATCAGGCGTGAAGCTTCCTTTTTCTCAAGGCTTCTGCGCACAGCTCTCAGAAGCAGGTTGAGGGGTGTGGGCGGTGAGAGAAGAGCATACAGGAGGACTCTGTATCTCTGTTTTGCGAAAAGCAAATGCCAGTCAAAGACTGAGGCCAAATTGGAGACCTTACATTTGCCAGAACATACCTGTTTTCCTTTTAGTCATTTAGTAAAATTGAGAAGCGGTGAGGATCGAATGGTGAAACTTGGATTTTTTTTTTTTTAAAACAATCTCACCTTTTCTTTTCATTTCTTCCAGCTTTAAGCATTTGCTTTTAGATCAAAACTGCAGCTGAACTTAGCCTCCCAAGGAACTTTAATGACATGTATTCAGCTCCTGGAGCTTCTGAATGAGTATAGATCCAGTAACTGTTCACTGAAAAGGCATAATGCATCCTCTCCTGCGGCCTCTCTTGTGCTGCTCACCCTGTGACATGGTGGCGTTGTTCCCATTTTGCAGATGAGTTAGAGAGACAAAGCATTTGCCCAAGGTCAGGTCGACAAACATGGGTGTCAGGCCGTGGTGGGTGTGGCTGTGTCAAAAGGGGGCGCAAGCCTGTCCCCCAGACAACTGCCCCTCCCCCGTGCAGAAGCGGGAAGGGGGAGTCAATATTCCCTTTTATGTAATAGGAATTGTTTGTTAGAATTATAGAATAGTCATGTGTTCAGCCACATCGCTCACTGATTATCACAGTTGGCATAATAACTTGAGGTCCAATGAATTTTCTTTTACGGTGTGAAATAAATTCAAAGAAACAGAGACTTACCAGTGTCATTTCAAGTATCTTCACACTTAAACTTACTGCCCTCATCTTGATAAACAGAACAACAGTTCAATTCTGAGTTTACCGCCGAGGCTCAGGTCTAACTGACTCCTTGTCTTTGTGATCAGAAGGCTTCCAGGGGTGCCCTGACTTGATGTGTGAAGATTGACTGTGGGAGGGTTAAGTGAGTTCTCACTGGCGCAGTGCGTTGAACAGTGCCAGGCATATGCCAAACCACAGCAACGTCGGAGTTCTGGACTCATCTTGGGGATCGTTGTCCGTGAAGGCAAGGACTTGGCACGTGTCGGCTGTTCACCGTGTGGATGCGCTGAGCTCAGCGAAGTGTGGTGAGGTGACAGGAGAGAAGACAGGGCCCGTGGGTCGGGTCACTCGGTTCTGCCTAACCCCCTACACTGGCCACTGCTGCTGTTGACCAGTCTCTCCAAGACAGTACTAAGGAGTAGAACACAGTTAGGCTCGGGGCACAGTCACAGACTAGTGCCAGTCCACAAACTGTGACCAGTCTGTGCCAAGATAAATCGGGACTGAGCATTTAGAAACGACTGTTGCATTTACCATCGCCTTGGCAGCCAAGAGCATGATCCATGGCCTCCTCTCACTGAACAAGGTACAGATCAGTTTGGGCGATGTCAGCCTCACAGGGTGAGTTACCAGGAGAGTCACACGCGGTGTGAGCTGTGGTCTAGCCATGCGTGGTAGGACCACATTTTAATTCTTGACGGATTGGAGATATGAACAAAAACCTAAAACTTGGTCCTTCACCATGGACAGGGCCAGAGAACCACATGGGAGAAACCTAGATGCACTTGTCTTGTCAAAGCACGTGCAGTGATTTTACAACACTCGGGTCTGGAATCCCTCATCCGTGAGGCCAGCTTTGCAACCTCAGGGATACGTGATGGCCATTGTTGGTGGCTGTAAGGAGGTCTGCCTGCCCAGCCTTTCTGTGCATCCTCATTTGATCCCCCCAGTGCTGAGTGAGATTCTCAGGGTCTTAGCTCAGGAGCCTCCTACCCACCCACATATATCTCAAAGCCATTTTGTTGCAAAATTGCACGGTTTTGACCTCTTGAGATATGGGTAGGTTATTTTGCCATTGAATGAGCTTGTTTTGGATAAGGTCTTTTGCCATCAACATAGACTACTTAGGTGATGTGAGGAAATACAAGATGACCTTCCTCTGATTCCGGCTTTCTGAGCTAAAATCAAGGACACGGAATTCATGAAGTGTTAAGTGCCACATTCGCAAGCGGCGCTGGGTAGACCGGGCGGCTGCGTGCCGTGTGTGTGTCTGGCCGGTCCTCCTAGCAAAGAGCCTGCTAGGAGTGGAGTGCTGTAATCTATTCGGTTCATGCTGTTCCAACCAGCTTTAATCATCAAAACTTGAATAATATTCAAACTGCGAAAGGAACATATTTCTCGCTGAAGCCTAGATGTGCCAAAGGGAAGGGCCAAAGCGTCCCCATCTACCAATCTATGGCAACACATTGTAAAAAAAAAAAAGAAGCACCTGGATCGCTTCGTGTGATGTGAGGAAACTGCCTTTTTCTACAATGAAACGGCACAATGATTTAAAATTTCCTCTCTTCCCCCCAGAGGAGAAAAGTGATTTTCATGGAAGTTGCTTTTTTCCTCTCTGTAAAGTCGCCACCTCACTTGTGACCCGCAGGGAGCTTCCTCCTGGCCCTAGGCGTCTGACAAGGCCTGGGCTGGCACCCCTGGGTGGAGGGATCCCTGGAGGGAGGGGACACGGGCTGTGAGACCTGGCGGAGGCCGGCAGCTGGGACAGAGAAGAAGGTCGCAGGCAGCCGTGGAGAGCCTGTCAGGAAGGCGGCTGGTGCTGCTACCTCACTGGGCTAAAGACACGCAAACCGCTGTCCTGTGGCGAGGGCTGCGGCCCCGTTCTGGATGAGGGCTGTGGTGATGGCCCTGCCACTCCTCACCTCCCCACGTGCTGTCCCTCCCATCCCTGAGTGACAAAGGCGTTCCCGAGCTGCAGCCCTGCTCAGGCTCCTGCCTAGGAATTGAACGCTTCCCTCCCTGATTCTGCAGAAACCACAAAAAGCCCAATTTTGTCCGTGAGGGCCCCTGGGGAAGGCTGCAGGGGTGGGGTGTGCGCTCCCTGAACTGTCGAGTCACCGTTCGACAGCCCTAACTGTCTGCTGTTGTCAATCCTGCTACGCCTCCCAGAAGGTCTAGTCTCCAGAAACAGATTTTGATAGCTCGAATAGACACCTGGGCCAAGAATAATCTCCTTGATCCTAGGAAAATCGAGAGGCAGTTGCCGTCTGGCCCTTACTCCTGTGCTGGGTGTGACCGGTGGGCCACCGGGGGTGGGGATGGGGCTAGAGGATGTGAAATTGCTCTCTGGAGACTGAGCGTGTGACACTGGGGAGGGTGGGACCTGGGGCTCAGGCCTACACAGTTACAATTAAAACTTACTTTCTACTCAACAACAAACGACCCAAGTAAAGAATAGACAACAGACTTGTATAGACATTTTGCCAAAGAAAATATACCAATGGCCAATTAGCACATGAAAAGATGCTCAACATCACTAATTGCTAGGGAAACGCAAATCAAAACCACAGTGAGATACCAGTTCACGCCCATTAGGATGACTATTATAAAACAACAACAGAAAATAACAAGCGTTGGTGAGGATGTGGAGAAACTGGAACCCTTGCACACCACACTGTGTGTGGAAGTGTAAAAGGGCACAACCTCTATGGAGAACATTATGGTGGTTCCTCAAAAAATTAAATGTGGAATTACCATATGATCCAGCAATTCCACTTCTGAGCATATACCCAAAAGAAGTGAAAGCAGGACTGGAACAGATGTTCATACACCAGTGTTGCTCATGGCAGTGATATTCACAATAGCCAGAATGTGGAAGCAACCCACGTGTCCATCAATGGCAAATGGATACTGAAGGCCGTCATGCAGGAGGCTGGGTTGCCATATATACACACCATGGAATATTACTCAGCCTTGAAAAGGAAGGAGATTCTGACACATGCTGTAGCATGGATGAACCTTGAAGACATGATGCTAAGTGAAAGAAGGCAGTCGCGAAAGGACAAATACCACAGGATTCCACTTATATGAAATAGCAAGAGAAGTCAAATTCATAGAGACAAAAGTAGAATGGCAGTTGCCAGAGGCTGTGGGGGAGGGAGTTTTATTTAATGAGTAAAGGATTTCATTTTGGGAAGATGAAAATGCTCTGGAGATGGATGGTGGAGACAGTTGCACAACAATGTGATTGTACTTAATGCCATTAAATTGTATATTTAAAAATGGTTAGAATGGTAAATTTTATCGTATGTATATTTTATCACAATAAAAAAAACTGATTCTCCTAATAAATTCTTTTAAAAATTCACTTAGGAGAAAAATGTGTTTAATAATTCAGCAACTTTTACGGGGCACTTGCTGTGTACCCTGCTCTGTGCTGGGCATCACATTGCATTTATTTATTTATCCGTTTTTATGTTATTTGACATATAGTTTCAGTAATTGTATGTACCTGTGTGACCACCATCTAAAAGATAAAAAACCTTTTTGTCACACCAGAAAGTTCCTTCCTGCCCCTCAGTCAACCCCCTTCTTCTACCCAACCACCTTCTGAAGTCAGTCACCATCACCATGGATTTTTTGCCTGTTCTCGACTTTCTCGTCGACAGAAACACAACAGTGTGCGCTCTGGCGTGCCCAGCTGGTTTCGCTCAGCATCCTGTCTCTGTGCCGTTTACCATGGTGACGTGCGTCGCCACAGCTGGCTCTCCATTGCTGAGTAGTAGTCCACGGCACGCACCGCGGTTTGTGCGCCCGTTCTCTTGAGAACACGGGATGGCGCTGTGGGCTGGAGACAGCGGCCGTTGGGGAGGATGTCAGCTAGTCATGGGGAGCGTCCCGCAGGGTGGGGTCACCACACATCAGGTTCTTGGTGCTGGAGGGTTTTCCTGTTTGACGGGCAGCCTCCCCAGAGGTGGACAGTCTCCAGGTAGTGGCATTTGGTTGATTTACACCGAAAGTGTGACACCCAGTGGACCAGATCCTGCACTGAGCAAATTTCTTCCCAGGAGGCTGTCACGCGGGGCCTGGGTTGCCATCAGGAGGCTGTGTGGGGACTCAGTGCTGGGGACGGGCGTCGGCAATGGCCTTAGCAGGTCGGCCTCCCTGAGCTGTGGCAGACCTGACCAGATACTAGGGTAAGGGAGTGGGTGGGGGCAGGGCACGCTCTTCTCTGGGCAGGGCACAGGTGGCCCGTCCCCAGCTCGGCCTCCTCCTTTCTGGTGTGGAGTCTCAGGGCCGCTGACTTGCTCTGTAGCCATGTCAAGGACCTTAGTCTGGGACTGAAGTTCGAGAGCTTGTCCGTCTTTACGATGCCTTTGCCCTCTCTGCCGTGACCCATTCTCGGGAGAGTGTATAGTCTTTGAGCCCAACTTCTGAGGTCAATGTCCCCCATTTCCACCCTGCCGGGCAGTGTCTCATCTCATGACACAGCGAGGCCTGATGCTCAAGCACTGTGCTTTTGCTGCCAGGTAGATCTGGGCTCACACCCCCAGGGGGCCACCTGGAGGTGGTATGATCGTCGGAGCTGGGCTACCTCATGTGACAGTGCTAATGACATCCATGTTGCCCCGTGTCTGCCTGTAATGGGTCTGCGGTAAGGAGTCAGGGGTGGAAGGGGGATTCCTGCCTTCCAGGAACGTGGGCAGAATTCATTTGTGTGAAAGCTGAATTCACCTGAGGTCAGTTCCCCCATTTCCACGTTCCTGGGTGGTGCCTGATCTCATGAGGTAGACGGTACCAGTCCAGAGTGTGTGGGTGACAACTTTGTTGCTCGCCGGGCCCGTAGAGCTGTGGAGACACAGGACAGGGGCTGATCGGGGTGGGCTGTGGTCCCCGGGAAGCACCATGGAACAGAGAATTTGGGGGCTCCTCTGAGAGCAAAAGTATTTATGATGGTTTCCCTTCCTCCACTGCGGGCCCCCACCCCAAGTCCACCAGCTCACAAGCTCAAGAGAGCTAACAGTCTCCCCTCACCTGGGAGAGGTGAGCGTGCAAGGCCCAGCTGGGGTTTGCACCTGATTTCTAAGGGACTCATTGCTCACAGGAGCCCGTGGCTGTGTGGTCGCCAGAGCCTCTGTGTAGCAGCCCATCTGACGGGGCACGGAGTGTGAAGCCCATCTCAGCAAGCCAGGGCCTGCTGAGTCCTGCCTGCCCACGGGGACAGGGGACAGGGGACCTGGGATGGAGGAAGTGATCTGCTCTTTAAGACGGTTGCCTCCCTAAAGTGAAAGGAGAGGCAGGAAGGTGCATTGCTGAACAGAGGGACTATCCACTGGTTCCAAGGAGCCTCTGGCCACGCCGAGGTCACCCTCAGTCCCCTTCTCTCCTCTTCCTTCTCTAAAGCTCCTCTGCCCAGTCCAGATCCTGCCTGTCCTTTATGGCTGCCTAGGGAGCAGCTCCCAAGCCCAGGGGATTACCCGACGCAGATTCTCGATGTAACTGCTTCACGGCCGCATGGGACTACCCAGCTGACCTGCCAGGTGCTCCTGGGGGAACTGATGACCATACGTCTGGTTTATATTCCTTTGCTGATTTTCCTGTGAAGATCTAGACTGATGCTGGGCACACTGTATACTTTGGACAAGTGAGGGCCAGAGAAAGGGAAGACTCCCAATAACCCACAACAGCTGCATCGTGGAAGGGAATGAGGAGGGGCGGGAGGACGTCTGGGTGAGGGGTCGTCTCCCAAGAATCCAGGGCTGTTTCAAACTGCCCTGGGTGGAAAAATGCAAACTCTTTGGAGTTGTGTGTCTGTGTCTGTCTGTCTGTCTGTCTGTCTCTCTCTCTCTCTCTCTCTCTCTCTCTCCTATTGTCAAATGGAAGAGGGATGATTTCCTAAAATGTATGACTCGATAAAGGATCCCTTCACCAGGGCGTGAAATGACTGTGCATCTGAATCTGAGCCAGGAAAGATAAACTTGGCTCCATTTTTGCGACAGACCAGATTAGAATCTTTCCAGGACGCTAACCTAGTGTGTGCTTCTCTAAGTCCTTGGCCGTGGGGGTCCCTGGTGAAAGCCCAGGCTGTGTTTGGCTCCCAGGCCCCCTCGTCTTCCCTGCTCTCCTCCCACCCGTGGGCTGCCCTGCCCAGCTGTGAGCCACACGGCCTGGCTCGTCCTGGGGAGAACTGGCTTGGATGTGTGTGTGGGCGCTGCCGTAGGGCTGGGGAAAAGGTGGCCTGAAAACCCTTCCTTGTCTTTCTGTTGATCAGGAAACCATAGGAAAAATGCAAAACACTTCTTTGGAGATTGAGAGTAAAGGTTCTAAAGGACTTTATCATAAATTTGGTTATTTCACAGAATAGTTTTTAATGACGAAGGAAACTAATTTGCTAATCAAAAAAAATCAGGAACATAATCATATCTATACTATAATGTCAAGTGTATAAAAACAAAGAACATACAACAAGAGGCTGAAAATATGCCATAATATTAACAGTGGTCATCTTTCTGCTTTAAAATTTTCCAGCTTTTTAAATAATCAGCATATTTTCCATACTGGGAAAAAATTAAAATTTACCTAACAAGGAAAGAAATTTAACTGTAACGGTAAGGTTAATTTTGCCACTTCCCTCCCCTCCCCATACTGAGCAATATGTGTCTGTGTACCTGCCAACACGAATACTGTTGAAAACAGAAAAAGGACAGGCCATAATGTAGAAGAAATTTTTAAACAACCAGATTTTAAAAGGGGAAAAGGAACAAAATCATTTCATATACTCTCATATAAAAATGTCCCTCATCGTGAATCTCAGACTCACCTTAAAGGAATGATCCTCCCAGGATTCTGTTCCCTCCTGGGGCTCCTCCTGTAAGAGCCGAGAGTTGGGGGCTTTTATAAAGGTAGCGAAAGCAAGCCTTCAAACCTTGAACGCTTACCTTGTTGAATGCCATGCTAGCATTCTCAAATAACTGTGCCCCCAAGTGGTCACATGTACCTGCAAATTACATGCAGCAGAAAAAGGTTGCAGTTAACCAGGTCTTGGTCTGCAGAATTTGCAATGTAATAATAATGATGAAGATAATAATACATAGGGAAATGAAATTAGAAAAGGGAGGAAGAAAGAGAGAGAGAGAGAGAGTGTGTATGTGTGTGTGTGTGTGTGTGTGTATGTTTGCCTGGAGAGCAAAAGACAGGAAGAATTTTCTCAATGTTTACTGTGCCTGTGCCCCTCCCAGAAAGGAGGTGTGTGTATGTGTGTGTGTGTGTGTGTGTGCGCGTGTGTTTCCATTTGCAGGGAAGGCCTGGCCAGAAGAGGTGGGGGGTAGCTGTGGGCAGAGCCCTCCCAAGAATTCCGGAGACTTTGCATCCTCTTTCTTGGGAGCAATCCTCAATGCCTTTGACTGCTTGCTTCTCTGCAGCAGTGGCGCTATGATAGTCTCCTTGGCAGACTGCCAGAGGCTGTAAGTGTACAGAGAATTGTGTTTTAATAGAAGGCTTTACCTCTGATACAGATTTAAAATGAGGAAGAAACTTTCTGTTCCTCAGCCAGAGCGAAATGCATTTTGAATCTTGTGAAATGCGGGTGATTACAAGCTCATCTTACATAATTTTATTATTTTCAATTGCTGCCCGTCAATCTCAGGTGATGGTTTCCTGGGAGCAGAAAAGAGGCAGATTCTGGGTGATGATTTAAAAAAAAAAGTCACCCAATCATTAGCAAATCGTACAGAAGTTTAGAAAGGAGAATAATTATCTTTGTGATGATGCTGTTTAAGATCATCAGAACTTTCATTGCTAAGTTAGGCACGCAGAAGTGAATTGAGGACTATTTAATGGCCTCTTAGAAAATGTGTTTTCGCTTTCACAAAGCATCAAGGTTTGAGATTGAAAAAAAGAAAAACCTTTAAATCTAGCGAAGGAATGCTCTCAAATAACCGCATCTTCAGAAATCTGTGACATGATCGAGGTGGTCTACTGTCACGCCCACAAGAGGGCATTTTCTCATCAACTACGGTAAAACGATTTGTTTTCTAAAGGGAAGCTGAGCGGCCTGGGGGAGGAGAGTGTTATGCAGACGCAGGAGCGGGGAGTGGAGAGCTGCTTGCAATTGAGTTGTATGTGTGCTTCCACTTAATGCCGTCCTGCCGCTGCGAGCCAGCACCACCGGCCAGGAATCTGCCCTCTGTGTTTACTCTTTTTTGAATGTCTTACTCCCAGAATGACTGGGGACCAGAGGAAGCCTTTACGGGAGTTTTCTCCAGACACATCGTGCCTCGTGCTAGCATGTAGCCAGCCCCATCAACAACTTCGGTATGAAATTGGATTTTGCTTATATTTTAAGACAGCTTCTCTAGGTCCAAGTTCCTTCCTTTATTTATTTAACACATGTTTATTGAGTACCCAGTCTGTGTCAACACTGAGCCACATTGAGACCCTGTCCTCGAGGAACACACATTCTCCATAAGGAGACTTGACATAAAAAAAGGGAACAAATACCGGAATATAATTTGGATAATTATAAATGTTATGACGAAAAGTCACTGGGATAAGGGAAAGGGTAGCTATTTTGGATTGAGTAGTTAGGTGTACTTCTCTGATGAGTAACAAATAATATTCTCATTTTGTTCGATCAACAGCAATATTATTTGGATGACAGAGGTATTCCATCTTTTAAACTCCATACTTTCCTTCAAAAAAGTTAGTTGTAATGTTTATTATTGTAGGGATCGTGAAACATCGTGAAAACAGGGAAGCAACACGTGGTTGCCAGTAATTAGTTTGTTAAATAACATTTAAAAATTACCATCTACTCTTTGTCCCAGCATTTCACAAACGATGCATGTTTTAACACCAAGGGCAGGAAGGATAAAATCCCAGAATATAGGACAGTCGAATAAATTTAGCGTTTCAGGAAATTTACAACGCTGGAATTTTTTCATTTTCGACGGACTGTGAGAACTTCATCGTGGATTGGTTCCACGAGTCCTGCTCAAGGCATCATCCACGATTTCCCCAACCACGAGGACCAGGCCACACACAGTGATGTTGTCTCTTCGGGCACCAGTTCTACAAGCCTGCTCAGCCCACAACCACAGCATACAAGAGCCAAGAGCAGAAGGTGGTCTGCTCCCCGCCCTAGGATACTTGATGGGGAGTTCAGCCCAAAAGGTATGCTGGATGCCATTAGCAATCCATGTGAGAGTTTCTGAAGGTAGGAGTCAAAGCTTATTTTGGACACTTATTTTGGAAAGTCAAGCAGTATGGGCAGGGCAAATCAAGGAAGGCTTCATGGGGGAGATGAGCCTTGAACTTGGCCTTAAAGGACACGTAGGTATAAGGAAGAGGATCGTGAGATTATGATGGGTAATATGTTCATATGTTAAAGTTAATGTGGAACATTTTTTGTTAATAAAAGCAACATCCATTGTATGAAATTTTCAAGCATAGCAAAGTAATAGTCTCTAATAAATGTATTGTCTAGAGATGACTGTTAATATTTTATCATATTTTCTTCTAGTCTTCTTGTTTTGTGTTTTTACAATAATCAAGACCATGTTGCACATGAAATTTTGCATCTTGCTTTTTTACTTTAGTATGCAATTAACATTATCTCCTGTCATTAAAAATTATCCTTAAACATCACTTTTGAATGGCTTCACAGTATTCCATCATGCCTGCATGCTGTTATTCAGCCGTTCCCATCAGATGTGTTTTTTTCCTGCTGTAACACTCTGATAGATGTTCTTGTGTATCATTTAGGTATCAGACAGATCTGCCCAGGCCCAGCTCTGAGGATGATACTGGGCACATCACCTATTACCTATTCCAGCCTCTATCTGTACATGTCAAGTGGAAATAATAGTACCAACTTCATGGGGTTGTGAGAGTTATAAGAGATTATGTTTGGATAGAGTTCTAGAAATGGTATTACCAAGGTTTGATATTATATAACTTTTCAATTATAAAAGTAACGTTCTTTATGGAAAATTTTAACAAAAAGAAAAACCATGCATAATCTCATCACTCAGAGATAAAAAAAAAAAATCAACGTTTTAGAATCTATTATTTGTCACTTTTAGCAGAATTGGGATCGTACTATATATATCACTTTCTCTCCTGCTTTTTTCCCTCTGAAGCTTGTATTGCTTTTCCCTCGTCATTACTCATTCAGAAACATAATCTTCAAAGACTATATTTCATTATATTCCGTTATATTAATGTGTCACATTTTATTTAACTGATTTCCTGTTGTTGGATGGTTAGATAATTCGGTTATTTGCTACTATAAATAACATTGCAATAAGATGTTGTTGAGCAAATAATCTGGACATTTTGGATTAGTTCTTTAGAATTAATTCCTGCGGTTGGTATTACCAAGTCAGAGGTAGCACCATCCTGAAGACATTGTATCGTCACATCGTCCCCAGAAAGGCTGTGCTGTTTTGCTCTCCCATAAATAGCAGGTGAACACTCATTTTACCCTACTCTTTTACCTATTATAATTTTTTTTTAATCTCAGTCTGTTGGGTAGGTGAGTAATGGTATCTCCTCATCTCAATTTGTATCTGCTTGATTACCGGTGGGCAGGAGCATTTGTTTCTGTGTTTATTGATATTCCTGTCCTTTGCCTGTTCTTCTATTTCTGTTCATCTTTTTTCTTATTGATTTGTGAGAGCTCTTTATGCATAAGAGGATATTAACCTTTTGGTGTAATGTTGGAAATATTTTTCCCAGTTTGTCATTTGTCTTTTATACTCATTTATGGTTTCTTGGTTGTAGAGAAGCCTTTAATTTGCTTGTCCTAGTCATCAGCTTTTTTCACTTTGATGTTTTGTCTTGTTTTTATGCTTAGAAAAATCCTTCTGCAACCTGGCTTTAGATATCTTATTCATTTGCATTTTCTTCTACTTGTTTCCTGATTCATTTTGCAGATGCAACTTTTTATCCATTTCTCTCATTTTATTGTAAGATAGGAAAGCAATTTAACTTTTGTTTAATAGTTGTCTAATTCTTCCAGTTCTTTTTAGTGAATGATCTTTCTTTCCCCCCTGATTTGAAATGCCACCTTTCCTACACTAAATTCTTGTGTAGGCTGGGGAGTGTTTCCAGGCTATGTATTCTCTTTCATTCTGGCCTAGTGCTACATACCACATTGTTTTAATTACAGAAGCTTTTACTTTGTGTTTCAAAATCTGGTAGTGTCTATCATCTCCATTATTATTGTTTTCCAAAATATTTTTTGGCTACTATCTCTGACACCTCTAGTCACCCAGATGAATTTTAGAATCATTTTTACCACCCTAAAAAAAAATCTTGTTGAAGTTTTTTTTTTTTTAACGTATCTATATGAATTTGATGGTATCCACAAATTGATTTATAAAGAATTGATATCCTGACTACAATATTAAATCTTCTCATTCAGGAATGTGCTGTTCCATTTACTGTCTCACTCTCTCTGTTTATCTTAGTTTACTTTCATATCTCTCTGTAAACATTTGTGGTTTTCTCCATATGAGCTCTGTGCTGTTCTTAGAAATTTCATTCCTAGATGTTATACACAGATAGAGTGAGATCTTTCTATCCCATAGGGTTTCTAATGATTTATTACTGGCAAATAGGAAAGCTGTTAGTTTTTGTACATTTATTTTGTATCTTACTAGGTTACTGAACTTTCTTATGGATGAAACATTTTTTAAGGCTTTCAGACATGTTGGCTGTTTCACTAAAAGATTATATGTACACCCAGTAGTGTCTGCGAGAGTTTATATCGTCATTTATAAGACTTTTTACTAATTTGAAGAAAAACGGCATCTCATTGTATCTTACATACCATTTTAATGGAGTATCTTTCTGACTCTAATCCTGACTCCTGGTAACGTCACCTGTTTGGGGCACACAGTCTAAGCGGCAGTGAGAC
This sequence comes from Cheirogaleus medius, assembly GCA_008086735.1. NCBI lineage: Eukaryota > Metazoa > Chordata > Mammalia > Primates > Cheirogaleidae > Cheirogaleus > Cheirogaleus medius. The sequence continues at coordinate 157,672,352 of VBSM01002608.1, read as the reverse complement.
TTGCACGGAGGCCTCGCCTGACAGCCAAGGGGGCTTCCAGGTGCCAAAGGGAGAAATTTTCAGGTAGGAGTTTGGGGTGCACCGCTGTGCCTTGTGGGAGAGTGGCAGGGGCTAATATAAAGAACAATTTGGGAGCCAGTTCCAGGCATATGTCCCAGCCTGACTGGGGAGAGCCTGCTGTTGTTGGCGTTAGGTTTAATTTCACCCAGATGTACATCCACAGTCAGACGAAGTTGGTGTGAAGAAACAAGGAGGCATCACTTGCCCTGTGTTGATCCCGGGGGACACTCGGGGAATCTCCATCCTCGGCGCAGAGATAACCGCTTGCAGTGAGCAGAGAAGAGGAGGAAGGCCAACCAGCAACGTGACTGTGACATCCAGGCACTTCCCTCCCGGCATCGGCACCGAGCTCACAGGAGTTAAGGCCTTCTATCAGTTGCGGGGAGGGAAGGATTCCTCCTACCCTGATTCTTCCTAGCATATGGTGGGAGGTGGGGGGCGGAATCTCCCCACATCCCCACACAGACGGCTTGTGAATGTTCCGATGGTGTGCGTTTCCTCCGTTGGACGAACAACTCATCTTTTACTCTTTGCTTTTCATGCCAGTTTGGGAAGGTTGTTTTTCTCCCACTTGAAAATCTTCCTCGGAAGGAATATGTTGCCATCAGCAATTCCTCTGTGTTGTAACTATCTCCTAGGAAGCCAGACTGTAAGGCAATGAGTCTTCCCTCAGTAAAACCCAAGCCCATCATTCAGGGTGCAACAAATATCTGAGTGCCTTCTGCGTGCCAGGCATTGTGCTTGGTGTTGGAACTCGGCAGTGAGCAAAAACGTGCCTGGTTCTTTCCTTCAAGGAGTTTACAGTCTAGTGGGGGAGACAGATATTTGTCAGATGGTGCAAACAGCAGGAAGCACCGGGAAGGAAGGTAGTCTGTGCTGTTGCAGGGAGCCTCATCTCTTCTTGGATTCAGGGAGTAGATGGCAACTGATCTGAGATTTAAAGGAATTGTTAACCTTGGGATTTAAAGGGAGGGTGAGCTGGGGAGGGGGTAGGAGGATACGTTCCAGGTGGAGGGGACAGGTGTGTAGGAGAGAGTGTGGCATCTTCAAGGAAAGGCGAGAAGGCCAGGGAGGCTGGTGCTGAGGAAGCAGGGGGTGCATGGTGCAGGAGGAGATCAGAGAATTAGGAGGGAGAGACCCTGCAGGGTCTGGCGGCCACATAAAGAATCTTTGTCTTTATTGCAAGAGCACTGACTGACAGTTTCAAAGCAAGGGAATGGCATTTTGCAAAAATGGCTTTGACTACCATGTGGGAACCTACTGAGGAGTACTAAGGAAGAAGTAGGGTGCAGTTAGGAGAGGACTGCAGGGGTCCAGGCAAGAGTTGATGGCAGCAGCCGGGACTGAGGGGATGGTGCAGACACAGAGAGGCCAGTGGGTTGGAGATACCTGAACAGGGGGGCAGGCCTGGCTGGTGGGCTGAAGCTGGGAGGTAAAGGACAGGGATGTCTCGCGGTGATGCCTGGGTTTCTGGTTTGAGGAGCTGGCTGGATGAGGTGCTATTGTTGGTGCTGGGAACCTGGGAGGGGTCAGGTGTGTTGGAGAAGACTGAGCTTTGTTTGGGACTGGGTGGGAGGGCTCCCAAGACGTGGCCCTGGTGGCAGTTAGGCAGTTAAATGTGTGGGTCTGGCTCTGGCTCAGAAGAGAGATGAGGGCCAGAGACGTAAACTTTGAGGAATTATCCATATTAGATTCAGGGAGAAGGATCTTAGTGGGAAGGGATGGGCTGTCGGTCCCCAATCTTTTCAGGGCTTCTTGCTGATTCTTGCTGCGACCACACTCTGGCTTCCAGAGACAGTGCTATCCCAGGTGTGGAGGAGGGCATTTCCTGTGCTGGCTGAGTCCAGGCTGGAGATAATAAAAGGGGCATACACACGGGGAAACCACATGTCTAAATATCCCATCTATAAACGCTTACTCACTTTCCAGACTCTCAGGTCCCACTCTTCAGGGGGCACCAGGGGTCTCTCCTGCCACCTCTCTCCTCTGTCCCAAGCCAGTCCCTCCTTCCTGAACAGCAGGCCTTAAAGTACATTGCCCAGTCATTTAGCTACATGGGTCAAGAATTAAATTGTTTGCTTAAATTTGAGATTCTCATACATGTAATCATACATTTAATAAATATTTATTAAACACCTGCTATGTGCCAGGCACAGTGGTGTGGATAAAGATGTTGAAGACAAAAGAGGAAAAGGTGGATTATAATGCTGATGTGACAAATGCTGAAATAGAGGCATGACCAAATCTGGTGAGGGGAGGGGCCGTTCAGTGGAGTGAGGGAAGGGCTAGGGTTTGTGACATGTAACAAAGGTCAAGGGTGGGGGTGGCGCCAGAGGAGGTGTTTGGGGAACGTGAAGTGGTTCCCACGCCCGGAGCACACTGTGCATGTGTTGGAAAGGTGTGTGTGTGTGTGGTTGGGGTAGTATGGAGGGCACAGGTAGTGGATCATGGGGGTTAGGTACAGGGAGATGGGGTGTGACCTCCAAGCTGCCAAGGTGGGCAGCGTCCAGATAACGCAGGGCCTTGATCAGAGAGTTGTGAGGTCGGCCAGATTTCCTCCTTTTGTGTGTGCCAGAAGAGTTTTCTCAACCTCATCCATTCTTGCTGTTGGGAGATGAAATGAGACAAAAATATCCTTCTTGCATTGGAAAATGAAAGCTTGGACTGGAATCTTAACAGGTACTCCTGGTTGTCCCTTCTCTATTTCCCAGATGTGGAAATGGTGGTTCCCAACTTCAGCAGTGCTGAACAGTTGGTTCTGAGGGTATCCTTGGGCAGTTTTGGCAGAGCAGAGATAAGTTTCCAATCTGAGTCACTTAGGCCCTGTGCATGGACCCAATCTAATAACTAATAACCTTCTGGAGAAGCCAAAATTTTAGTCATGGATGTTTTCTGACTCACATCTCATTGGAATGACTTTTGGTTCCCTTTGGGAACTCTCACTTCCAGGCTCCTTAGGAAATGTCACAGGGCCTGACCTAAGACCCCTGGGGCTGGACAGTGCCAGGGGCTGGGGTGTGGTGGGCTTGCCAAGTAGCCAGATCACGCCTGGATCTGCTCAGAGCTTGACAATAGTTGAGGAATTTCAGAGAATGAATACAAACAAGTCTATACCGTTGCTCTGGATTCCGGTCCCAGCAGTGCATGTGATTTCTGGCCCAGGCCTTCGTCAGCTCCTACTGAGTGCCCAGCCCAGGTGGTTGTGGGTGCTGGGGCAGAGACGGGCAAGGAGGGGATTCAGGAAGTGTGATGGGGATATAGTAGATGGAGACCGGCCGTGCGCTGCAGGGCGCAGAGCCCGACCAACGTATCTCCATAGGCCAGCGGCACTGCATGGACTGAATGGCTCTCCGAGGCTGGGGAGAGGCGGGAGGACCTGGGGATCACTGTCTTGAGGTAAAGAGAGGCTGGGACCCCTGGAGCTGAGGACAGAGCTATGAGGATTGGAGGGAGTGGAGATGACTGTAACCAGAGTATCTGGGCAGGTCTTCCAAGTACCTGGGCTTGGGCAAACAGTTACCTGGGTTCTTTCAGAAGCTAACCACCTGCATTTGGTAGCAGGAAAGGGTGCTGGGTTCCCGGCTTGGGCCAGGGCACGAACACATGCCCAGCTCTCTTCTGCTCAGGGGTCAAAGGCAATGCTGCAGAAATCCTCCTCCACATCGGATGCAGCTGGCTGGGGGTCCACGAGATGCCTGGGGATCGATCACATACCTCCCCTCTAGGAAGCCCGCAGCTCCAGGGCCCTTTCACAGGTGGGAAGTGGCAGGTCTCGGGCCTGTCGGGGGAGATGGCTGGTTCATGGGGCTCAGGCATCCTTCTCTCTCTGCTTCTATTTGACTGTTTTCCAAGTTACCTTTAATGTCGTAAACCACTGCTTGTCACTTTGCCAAATTTCTGTGCTCTTACTTAAACGCGATTCACGCACTGGATGTTTTTGACATTTGAAGATTACTTGGTTCTTTGGGCAATTTTCTTGTTTGCCTTCAAGAAAGTGCCTGCAGTTCTCTATTTCATCTGGGGGAAAGGTGAGGCCCGGGATGCATGTGATGAATCGGTGGAACTGTGGGGCATTGGGCCTGGTGAACTTGCGGGGTGTAGCTGAAATAGAAGGCGTTTGCTACTCAGAGCATCCGGGCAGCTCCTCGACCTCCTGTGGGGATCACTCGCAGTAAAGCTAATTCATCTGCAGAGTCGCATGGCACTGAGGTGGCCATGCAGAAGCCAGTCCTGCCATTTCCATCCGGACATGCCCACATGCTGTGTGATCCGTTCCCTGTTCCCTCTGTGGCAAAGAGTGGGTCACTCCAGACCCAGGGACATGGGTGTCACAGTATTGTCCTTTCCACTCCACTGAGCCAGGACTGCCATTACCGGGCAGAGGTTAATTAAGAATTCTTGTAATTACCCACTCATTTATTGAGATCCACCTCCTTCTCGTCCCTCCCCCGGCCCCTCTTCAACACCGAACGGAGTTAACACCACTGGAGAAGAGAGAAGAAAGAGTGGTCTGGTCCCCACCTTGGAAGAAACCATGAGCCTCATGTAGAAAACCACAGGTTCATGGCCATGTAATAATGTTCATCTCAAAGTGTTTGTTCACTTTTCTCATTAGTTCCCTATTTGAACTGTCCATCTCTCCCCATTGAAACCCACGTTCTGAACTTGTCATCGAACTTGGCATTGAATGCCCCCAACTGGTCCCCAGCTTCCTCCCTCTCTTGTATTGTTTGCCTGCCTTCCTTGCAGGTCCAGTGGGAGGCCTGGGTGCCCTGTGTGGGGTACAGTGGCAGCAGGAGCAGAGATAGTGACCTGAGGCTGTCTGTGGTCACTACCAAGGTCATTTCAACTGGCAAACGGGCTGAGGAGAGGCCGCCATTCTCACAGACGCCTGCAAACCCTGTGCCCGAGCTGCCCAGCTCCCACCAGCCGCGTTGTTCCCCGGATGGAGTCCACTCCATTAAAGGACTGGAAAACAGAACTCTTGAAGACAGGATAAAGGATTAGGGATAATTTCATTTCAGAAGAAAGAGGCTGAGGAGGGACTTAATTGTCTTTGAAGGATCCTCCTGTGGAGGACAGAGATGAGTTCTCCATCTCACTGAGCGAGAGAAGACAAAGTGGATCTCAAATGAACGAGCCAAGTGTCCGGTCAGTGAGGGCCGGCCCCTGCATGGCAGCGTGGGGGGCTGGGTGGGGGAGGGGGGCAGTGCCCGGGAGCTGAGGGGGCCGCTCAGGAGACGTGCCTGGGCAAGGGGGTGCTGCAGGAGAAAGGTGTCTCAGCCCTCTCTTGGAAAGAAAATTTTAAAAAGCAAGGAATTAACACAGACGGTAGGACCGTAAGACCTGGGGCAGCAGGGGTGGAGAGCAATGTGAGTAAGGGGAGAAGTGGGCATGTGCGCTACATCCCGCGGACTGGGGGGAGCGCGTCAGCTAACATGCAGAGGCCACGGAGGGAGAGCAGGATGGGCAGATGGGGCCAGAGAGGTCAGATATGGCCTTTACCCCTGGGCATGGGCAATGCCTGGACATGCCCCAGCGAGGGAGTGACCCGTGAGGGGCTCCTGAGTCTGGGGTATCGCCCCCTGGCGATGGGGGTGCAGAATAGCGCAGTCCAGCCTGCAGATCTCTGCCGGTCTTAGACCTGTCTGCTGCAAAAGGAGAAAGCACCAACACTGCGTAGCGAGGTTTTCATAGAACTGAATGTATTGCATTTAAAGTGCGGTGCTTTCTTCTAAGATTATGTTCTATCAGCCAAGATTCTTCGTAGCGAGCAACAGAGACCAATTCTGGCTAATTGGAGAAGAAAAGGAATTTATTAAAAGAATATTAGGCAGCCCAGTGTCTCCAGGGTGTAGAGAACCAGGCTCAGGGGCCACACAGCCAGGAATGACCACCAGTCATGCCCAGATCTGGCCTGGCGAGGACCCGGCTGCTGCCCTGCTGGTCAGACCTCCCGCTTCTGCTCCAACACCACCAGCTCCAGACAGTGGGTGCGGCTGCTGCCGCCGTCCTGCATGCCCCCCACCCCTTTGCATCCCTGGTTTCGGATTAAAAGTGTGTGTCGATGAGCGCAGCTGATGGAGCGAGGGAGGTAGGCGTGTTTGGTGTCTCCAGCTTCTGCGGTAGAAGGTGGGCCCTGCTTCCCCAGCAAGAGCCTTCCTAGACACAGGACAAGGGCTTGGGTGCTAAGAGCCCCAGGGAATGACGGGTGTCTCTTCTGTGAGTCCTCCCTCTCTGAGTGAACATGCAGGTGTGTGTGCAGGTGTATTAAAAGTGTTCTTTCTTTTGTGAAGTGAAGGTGCTGAGTTTGTTTGATGTTTAAAGCAGTATTGCTACTTGGAAGAATATGAAGATGGAAAGCTATTATTGGTTCCCAAATGTTTTAGAAGTTTCGTAGTCCGTGAAACCCAGAAGACTGGGACTTTAGTGCCAGACAGCCTGGGTCCAGATCTCTACCCAGGTCGATGTGAATGAGTGATACAGTCATCCTGAGGCCCTGTTTTCTTACATGTACGACAGAGATAACAACACGAACTTCCCAGGGTGCTGGTGAGCAGTGAATAAGGAAATAGAACAGCAGCCAGTAAGGAATGGTGACACTGTTGGCTTTCTAGAGGCAGATCCAAACTCATCCAGAACACTTCAAAGTCTGCTCTTGTGCCTGCTGGAGGTACCTGAGAACATTCTGGGTCCCGGGGAGCCTTGCTTGTTTTTTCTCTGCTAACACCTGCAGGCTGGAAGGCAGCTGTTTGTCCACAAACACTGATGGATCCCACTTTCAGGAGCCCTAACCTCACAGAGCCCTCTCCCGGAAGAACACCCAGAGCAATCCAGGGGCACTGGGTGTCTTGGAGCTGTGGGATGACGGGCATTTTCTCCCTCTGTCTCTCTCTCTCTCCTTTGTCGGGATGGACAGGATAAGTTGTGCCTATCCACAGCTGCATGCCTCAGTTTCCTCATCTGGCAAAAGGCAAATGATGAACCAAGGTCACCTGGCCAGTGCATTGGTGACAGAGCCCAGACTCAAGTCCACTCTCTGTTGATGCAAGTGTAAGAGATACTACGCAGTTGCAGTCCCGGTCTGAGAAACTGCAGTCCTCTTCTGCCTGTGGGATTCGTATTACCCTGCCTTTTGAGCTGTTCTCAACTCTCTGTCAGTAGATCTATTGTCCATGAATTTGCTGAAACTCTTGCTGGAGAAGCTGCTTTTTTATCTACTGCTGCCTATAGGGTATGGCGAGTGTCTCAGCGTGTTGTCAGCTGAATATACACAGTGGTTCTCCTGGCCAAGTTCACTTCTCCTCTCCCTCCAGGGGCTCCATCTTTGTTCTTCTTCTCACTCTACATACTCCCTCTTGAGTAATGTTCTGTGCTCCCCCAAAACAGTGGTTTCCAAATTCATAACACCATCAGGGCCTCCACTGTTGACTGTGCGATCCATAACACCAGCTTGCTAAGGGCCACCTCCCGGGGACATTCCCCAGGCACCCCCATTTCAACCCTTCTGAAACTGATCTCAGCTTCTCTCCCTCCCTCTGCGCCTGGCATGGAGCCGTTCCCCAGGCTGTCTGCCTCCTTCCCACCACAACACCTGTCCTCTCCTCTCCACTCCCACCAGGACCCCTGCTTGGGTTCAGGCTCCATTATCTCTTACTAGATTTGGCAACAAAATCCTAATTTGTCTCCTGGTCTCTGAGCTTGTCCCTGCCCGTTCGTTCTCCACCCACAGCCAGAATGATCCATCCAGGGCACAAATCTATTCTGACAGCCTTCTGCTAGAGCCATGGCTTCGAGATGCCATTTGGAGATATGCATACGTGTGGCTGCCGTGTGTGGTTGCACGGAGAGACAGAGTGAATAATCCGCCTGCAGGCGTTTACGCTCCAGTGAGGACAAGTCACACTCCTCGGCTGAGCACATGTGACCCAACTTGCTTATACTGAACTGCGTGCTTTGAGTGCCTCTGGATCCTTCTAACAACTCTGTGCAGTGAGTGCTGTTGTGATCCCCACGTTACTGATAGAGACACCAAAACAGAAATGAAGTCGTTTGTGCACATTAACAGCAAAGCCAGCAAAGCCATCGTGAAAGGAGGATCTGCACCCAGGCGGTCTTGATTCTGGGATTTTCATTTTTGATCACTCAATTGTCTCTCCTCTGGCCTCACCTTTTTCTGCTATTTTGCCCTTATAGACCCTTTGGCACAGCTCAGCTCAAGTGCTTGCAGTTCTCCAAACACAGTGGGCTCTTTCAGCCTGGCTTTTTTACATTCAGTTCCTTCTGTCTGGAACATCGTTACTGTCATGATCCCCACTCTCTGCTGAGGCTGTGTGTGGTGGGGAGAGATGACCCGGGGTGGGGATCACCTCTTCCAGGAAGCCTTCCTTGAGCACACCCGGCCCCCATGGCTGGGACAGACGCCCCTCTTATTTGCTCTGCAGCACCTTCTCCTGTCTCGTCATTATATCTGTCACTCTAACAGCCTGTTCACCTTTCACCTCATTGGACTGCAGTTTCCTTGAGGGCGGGGTCTGTCATGCTCGATTCTGTACCCCCCAAACCCGGCGCAGTCCCTGTACGTCACAATGTTCATGGAAGGGGCGAGTGGATCCACAGCCTCCGTGGCATGGTTCTGCCCTGTCACTCTAAGCAGTGGGCTTTCCGACTGAAGAGGCCTGGTCCTTCCAGCCTGACTCCCTACCCCATCCCCGATGGACCCCTCCATGGAGCCCGGGCTTGATCTGTGGTCTTCATTGCTGCCTACCTGCATGGGATAGAGTGGGCATGGGCTCTGTTAGGACCCCCGTGCAGGGTGTCCCGAGGCTGGCCATCCCCAGCTGGTCTGGGGGCAGATCCCTCCCATCTCCTGCCCCCCTCCAGGCAACCTGTGGCCCATAGAGGTCCACACGGGAGTCTCTGAGGGGCCAGCAGATCCGGTGCTTTGCTTTCGAAATGTTAGACTTCAGCATGATTTAGTGCCCTGGCATTTCTGAGCTAGTTTACAGTAATCAGGCATTTGTTAATGTTCACTTTCTCCTCGGCGGACTGTTGCTGACACAGGGCTTTTCTTTGTTGATTAGATTTAGCCCCGCACTAAACAGTAACCAGTGCGGGGCGGCGGGGAAGGCCCGGACTCCAGCAGGGACGGCAGCGCGGGCAACAGGGATGCGGCACCCACCGCGACCGACCGACTCACTTTGTCCGCGGCTTAACCCCTCCGAGTCTCAGCTGTTTCATCTATAGGGACGGGGACAGGGACAGGGACGGGGCGAGCCCTCCCTCCTATGGGAGGGCTCCTGTGAGGATTAAAAGAGAAAGAACGAGGAGCCCTGTGTTGACTTCCTGGATCCCCTCCTCCCTGCCGCTTGGTGCCACGTCAGGTCTGGCTGGTGGGTGAGGAACCTGCAGGCAGACAGTGGGCATCGCTGCTTTGCCCCCGCCCCGTCACACTCGCTCATCCGTGTTTTGGGGTCTGGAGTCGTGGACTACAAATACTAGTGGATTGTCCTACTGACTAAAATGGGTCCAGTCAGGAAACTAGGCTTTGGGGTTCCCAGGCCAGTCTGACTTACCCAAGAGGAAGAGCGTCTGTGAGGTCAAATTTGGGACCTGGAATTCTGAACTCCGCACATATGGGCCCCACCCTGCGGCCAACTTGGGACCATCCTGTCCTCTTCCTTCTCTCTTTCATTTTTGCCGTGTCTGGAGTCTGCAAAGGTGGAGGCCAGGTGAAGACTGCCTGTGCCTCTGGCTGGGCTGGGCATGGCTACCTCGGGACCAGCCGGCAGCCTGCTGGCCACGCCGTGGGAGCCCAGCCTGTGTGATTGGCTCCGCCGGGCAGCCCGTCCCTGTCACAATGTGCTTGATTCACTCCCTTTAATCACCCTGCACTTGGACGTTCCATGTCATTTTCAGGGCATCTTCTCAATTTCATTCTAAAAGTATGTCTTTGCTCTATTCAGAATAGATTTTTAATTGCCCTTTCTCTGAAAAATGTTGAGCAGAATAAGTCTTCAGGACAGAGTGGCCTCATGAGGAATCTGGTGCTGGGCACACTCCAGCCGGGTGAGGAGGCTCAGGCGCTGCCCCGTGGGGGCTAGCCGTCCCTCCGCGTTGGCCTTCTGTGCTCAAGCCAGGACAGTCCATCACTGGCTCCTGGGTAGTTCATTGAGAGGAAGGGACTTGGGGTCAGCCCGTTATTCCAGGATTGGGTTTCCCATCCCAGCTCGGCTGTTGACGAGCTGGGGAACTTTTCACAACTCCTTTCTCCTCTTGGATCGGTATCACTGAGGCTAGATCTGTGCTCCTGTGCACTCCTGCACAGCATCCATCAGTAGAAGCCAATTCCTCGGCCAGTGCAAAGCTGCCCACAGTTGGAACCTGCCCAGCATTTTGGTTGCCCCTTGAGACCCTGTTTCCTCGCTTCCCTGGCTGCCTCCAAACTGATCATGTCACTGCTGCCTCCTGCCTGAAACTCTCGCTGCAAGAGCCCCTTTTGGCTAAAGGGTCAGAGCCTCACTCACGCTTCGTCAAGGGATGGGGCTTGTCTTGTGGACGGCAGAATCCCGAGGGAGCTCAGGGCTGGCCAGCTGCAGGGACCAGCTCATCCGGTTGGTGTCTTCCTCACTGCCAGTTCATGCGTCTTCATCTGAGGGCTGCACCAGCAAAGTGACTGCTGCCCTCTCTGCAGACCTTTCTCTACCTTCCTGATGTCAACTGATAGATCATGTTATTTTCTGGTAAAAATTCCAAAAGCAGAGAGTGCAGTGGGCTCAGCGAACTGCCAGTGCCCTCGTTGGGCAGAGTTCTTTGTGCCAGGGCATCTCTGCAGAGCCCCTGCTGGACTGTGCCCTGGCTGCCTTTGGGTCTGGGGCACATCCCTGTCGGCAGGGGCTCTGGGCGGGGCAGGCACCGTGAGTGGCATGCGTGAAACTCATCCTCTCGCCATCCCTCCACCTAAGCCTCCCCTGGCCCGCAGATCCTGGCATAAATCCCACGTCCTGCCAGAGGCCCTGTCTGTTTTCTCCTTGTCCTTTAACATCCAGCAGAGACCATGGAGAGGCCCGGCCAGGACCCAGTGCAGGTGCTTCTTTTAACATGTTCCCACTTGATTCAGTGCTTGAAACAACCTTCTGGGAAGCATGTATCACTATATCCCCCCTTTACAGATAGAGAAACTGAGGCACAGAAAGGTTCAATGACTCACGCAGTAGTGTAGCCCAGGCTCCAGCCCACCCTGTGCCTCTGTCCAATGCTCTTTCCACCCTATTCTAGGTCTCTGAGCCCCTCCAACTCTCATCGTCTGTTGTACATTAGACAATTGTTGGAGCCTGTCTGGTGGCATCTAGGTGGCCTGGACTGTGGTGGCCTGTGGTCTGTCAGCTGCTGAAGGTGTCTGCTCCTCCCCGGATCACACCGTTGGGGCAGTGCTGGAGGGCAGGGGGGCACCATCAGGGCTTCCCTGCAAAGTGCGGGTGCATGGAGGTCAGGCTGTGGCCGTCCCCTCCCCTGTCCTCCTTGAGGGCAGAAGTAAAGAGTGTACGGTACGAAGTTATCTGGCTTGTCCTGAATGCCAGGAAGGGATGTTTTGATGAGATTGAGATGTGTGTATGTCTGTGTGTGTGTCTGTGTGTGTGTGTGTCTGTGGGTAGATGTGTTTTTGTGTATATCTGTGTGAATGTATCTCTGTGTGTCAGTGTGTCTGTCTTTGTGTGAGTGTGTCTGTGTGTGTCTGTGGGTAAGGGTGTGTCTGTGTGTCTGTATGTCAGTGTGTCTTTGTGTCTGTGTGAGTGTGTGTGAGTGTGTCTGTGTGCGTCTGTCTATATGTCTGTGCGTCTGAGTGTGTGTGTGTGTCTGTGTGTGTCTATGTCTATGTGCCTGTGTGTATCTATGTGTGTCAGTGTGTCTTTGTGTGAGTGTGTGTCTTGGTATCTGTGTGTCTGTGTGTGTGTGTGTCTGTGCATGCGTCTGTGTGTATCTGCGTGTGTCTGTGTGTATCTGTGTGTGTCTGTGTCAGTGTCTGTCTTTGCGTGCCCGTGTGAGCGCGTGCCCGTGTGTGCGTGTGTGCGCAGGCCGGCAGCAGCAGAGGCTGTGCCTTGAGTTCCTGACAGATGACGCTGTGCTCCTCCAGGAGGCCTTGAATTCCCCACTCAGCGCCAAGCCCGCGAGGGAGCCAGTCGCTCGCCCACACCTCTGTCGGTAAAATGCCAGCAAGCCACTTACGTCCCTGTTTCTTAGAAAATGAAAACTCAAGTCATTCAACAAAAGCAGCCCTTGAATGGGTCTCGCCGATTTGCCTTTCAGGGCCCAGCCCGTTGCAGAGCCGTGGCGGGAGCCGGGGACCTCAGCGGGGTGGGGCTGTCCCACAGGTGGTCGGGACGCTGCCTGGTCAGGGGAGGGTGCTTTTCGCCCCCTGCTTGTCATTTCTTTTCTCCCCGGGAACGTGAAAGCGTGTGCATCTCTCACGCAGCGCAGGGCGGGCTGGGCAGGCCCGTCATGTGCCGTCGCCTCGCCTACCGACCTCCTCTGCGCCAGCTCCTTGTGCCTGGGGCCACCTCTCTCCACAGAAGGGCGTCTGGCCCCGAGCTGCCCTGCCAGGGCTCTCCCCGGCCCTGCCGGCTCGCATCCCAGTCCGCTCTGGGAACTTCCCGAGCAGCTGCGCCATCGACGCTTGTCGCCTCGTATTCTCGCAGGTCTTGAAGAACTCTGGACTCATGTTTCCCTCACAGGGAGTGAAGGGGTTTCTGGAGTGTTTGCTTCCCCGCCGAGGGGCAGGTCTGAGGATGGCTGTGGGGTTGGCAGAGAGGCCAGGGTCCCCTGGGGACTCCGTGCCCTCCTCCCTGGCCAGGGGTGCTGGCTCTTACTCAGGGCATCCCCCTGGGCTCCATCTCCATCCTGGGGTGTCCTGGCCAGGTAACCCCAGCACAGCCGCGTCCCCCGTGACACAGGCTCCCACGGCGATGGGCTGTGCCTGTGAAACCACAGCCACACGCTGTGTCCCTGAAGAAGATTGGGGAGATCTGTCACAGGCTTCCTCATAGGTGATGTGTGGGTCTCACGTCGCACATCCCCAAAGTGTGTCCCCGAAGCCTTTGAGGAGCGTCTTACCTCCTGGAAGCTTCCCAGTCCAGACCACAGCTCCTACCTCTCCCCGACCCTACTCACCACCCACAGGGACCTCTCCGATGGGTCCCAGCCCTCCACCCGTCACACCCCTGCAGCCCTGACCTGCCCTCCCTGGAGGACAGTGTGGCTCTCGCCACTTCCCTTGGAAAAACAGCACCACCCATCGTCCCTCCGACTAACAGTGGGTAGAACCAATACTTCTAGAACACGCACTTGGGGCTTACTGTTGTTAAAGGTGGGAAATGAATCTCAGATTTAAATCACACATTATAAAAGTCAGTAAATGATTATTTACGTAGTTTCCCCTAAAATGGAACTTTGGGAGCTTCTGAGCGCGCCTGCACGTGTGTGCAGGTACAGGTGTGTGTGCGTATGTTAATATTAGGAGACAGGGTGCATGGCTAATGGAAATCAGACTTGGTCACCAACTGGTTTGTCTCTGGCTCACTTTGACTGCTAGACACTGTTAAATTGTTTCTATTATTTGTCATATATGGCTTCATTTATTACCAAAGTGGACCACTTTGGCTATAAAAAGTGACAAAGACAGGAAACATAAAGAACATTTATGTGGAACCACCCCAAGTTAATGAGGAGCCTAAGAATGATAATTCTGCAGTTTGCCTCAAGGTTATTTTTACTGGATTCGTAAGTTGTGATCATCTGATCCAAGTTCTTATATATAGGTCATCTGAATGTCCTTAGTACATTGAATGAGAGGAAGAGAGCAGAGGATGGGGAGGGCAGATAATACAGAGATGATTTAACTAGCTTGCCTTTTTATTGATTGGAAAAAATTATTACTAGCAATGTGTTGTTTGGAAGAAGAATGTACAAATCTCTCTCTGAATCCTGCTTTATCTCATCCTTGAGATAACATTTGAACATTACAAAAACACTGCAGTTGGTTTTTCTTAAGTTCACAATGCATGAATTCTAAAGATCAGGTCACAAAAGTAGTTTTTATCTATTTCTGAAGCTGATGCACATAATTAAGTTTCAATTATGTTTAAGATATGTTGGTCCCCAAACCAAAATGTCGTTTCTTTGTCAACAAATCAGTCTTTCCTTGCACAGCTAATTTAAAGGAAATGTTGTGTATAACTTGTTAAATAGAAAAATGTTGAAATGTGTCTTTTTATATAATGAATGTCATTAAAAATGGTCTTTTAATGCTCATTTAATATAATCTTTGAATAATATACTCATATAAAATATTTAACTAAAAATCTCTTTTACCGTAAGCCATGCAAAAATGATAAAATGATTTTTTTTTTAATTGTAGGGGGTTTGTGAAATTATGGATTACTCTGAAAGGAGTTCATTAGTCAAAAACAAGATTGCAAATGCTGATCGAGGGACACAAAACCCAGGGATCGCAGTAGGGAGCAGGGACAAGGGGAGAGAAGTGGAGATGGGGAGGAGCCTGTCCCAGCGTGGTATGGAGCATGCAGCCTCGTCCTTGGGCACTGGCAGATGCCCCTCTCACCCCCCACCTGCCAGAGCCGGTCCCCACAGCACATGCCAGAAGCCATCCAGAGGGGAGGGCAACTAGTGTTGCCTTTACCTCTTGTTCCCTCAAACCAAGTCACAATGAGAAGTGTATCCTTCCAGTGTATCCTTCCAAGAACGCAACCCCAGGTGGGTAGCAGGGTGAGCCCCCTTCCTCTATCCTGCCCTCTTGTGAAGACAGGGGTTGAACTGGAGCCACAGATGGAATGTGGCAGGTTGTCTCCCCACACAGCAGCCCCGAAAGGAGCGTTCCCCACCTGATCCCCGCTAAGCTGCTTTGCCAACTTGCCTGAGAACAGACCAGGTCTACTGGGTGCAGGCGACAGCATTTCCAAGAACTGGTTGTCACGTGACTTGGCAGAACAATAGCAGCCAGGCAGGATCTTGCCTCCTGCACCATTTGTGAAAGGTGGAAGGACCACAGGAGCCTGGTCATCCAGGCCAGTTCTCTATGGGGCACAAATTGGAGCCCAGAGATGGGAAGAGGCTGCCCAGGGCCTCGAGGTAGCCCAAGAGTGGTCCATGTGTGCATTGTTCCAGGGAACCTGAAGTGGTCTGGGTCAAGGGTGTGTGCCGTTTAAAAGATACTAATCACTGAGGAGGATTGCGTCCCTCCGGTGCCCTGGAGAATGCCTTTGAGCCTCGGGAGATAGCCTCAGGGTCATGGGAAAGGCCCTTGAAGGGACAGCCAGGGCTCTTGGAGACTGCTGGAAAGGGGATGGTCAGGGCAGAGGGGTTAACTTAATAAGCAGCAGCAGAAACTGTTCTGCTGTGGTCAGGCTCTGGGTATTTTGTGACCCATCCTGCGGGAACATTTATTTGTATCTATTCCAACTGGTTGACCTGCCACAGCCCATCCTTAAATGTATCAATCCAAGGTACTATTATTTATAGAACCATTGACTCATGAGCTCCCCAGGGCTCCCATGCCAAGTGACTTCCCGGCCACTGCTGTCACCTCCAGGGCAAGATTGTGTGGCCCCACTGAGGGGCAGCCCCTCCACCAGTAACTTTCCCCCACTGCTTCTGGTTCTTTCTGCCCCTTGGGGTCACCCAAAGAGCACCTGGCCCTCTTGCCCCAGGACAGCCTTTTAGACACGTACAGACAGTGACAAACCCTCCCCATTGCCAAGAATAAACAGCCAGGCAGCAATAACATCTCCTTCCCCTGCTCATCACACAGACTTTCCACGTCCTCTTAGCCTCTCAGTCTTGCATCTCTAAACGGGCTGCAGTTTGTCAACACCCCACGGACAGCGTGGCCCGAGAACCCAATGCAGTGCTCAGGGCAGCAACCAGGACAGCAAAGGGCAGGGTTGCCAGCTCTGTGTGCCAAGATCTCAGTGCACAGCTGGGCCCAGCTATAGCTGACAGCTCTTCTGGAAGCTTCTGTGTTCTAGCGGGGGCGATACAGTTTGCTGAGAGGATGAGGCGCACGCTAGAGGCCGTGGAAGCTAACCTCTAAAAGGGCCACATATGGCTTTCAGAAAGAACATTTCTTCCAAGGCCTTTTTCTGTTCTAGCCAGAACAGTAATAGCGCTCTTTTTCAGAGTGATGGCTTGAGCCATTACACGGTTTGCTTACTGATACCCAGGTCTCCCGATCGGGCGCTTCACACACCAGGTGAGCAGCGCCTCTGAATGTCCCTACTCTCCTTCCCAAACCAAGTACCTAATTGGAGCTCAGGTCCCCTGACATTTCACAAGAAGATGCCAGCTAATTACACAGCAGAAAACGGTGCAAGAGCCAATTCTAAAAGGGGCCGGTGATCATTCGAGGCTGAATATTTTTACAGCATTCTATATTTACACCAAGATGGAGGTGAACTTAGCAGTATGGCGTTATCACAGGAAATGAATGAATCTGTCAAAAATCACTCTTTACTGAATGACTCCTTTAACCTGAGCTGCCAACAAAGTCTATCACAGTGGGAAGTCGTGCTTTGGATGATGTGTCCTGATGAAAAATTGATATTGGTGGAAATAACATTTTTAAAACTTCTAGGTGTTAACAGTAACTTTGTGTTCTCTGTGAGGCTCAGAGGGGTGGCGTGTTCTGCGTGGCCACATCCGTGTTTATTAGTTTATGACCTTCTGCTGCGGCATTTCATCATCGCGGCAAAATTGCCACCTTTCAGCGCCTACGGACAGTCACGTTAAAGTGGCTTTGAGGGAGAGATGGCTCATGTGGTCAGGCATTTTGGTGTCACACTCAATTGGCTAAACATAGTCATTTTGGGTTCTATTATTGACTAATTTGGGTAATTCACCTACTGGGAAATATTTAAAGATAAAAATGTAAAATCCTGTCAGTGTATGAGCAAGGTCCTTGATGTCAGTTTTTTGACATATTTTTAAACACTGGAAGCTGTTCTGAGGCATATTCTAGCATGTTGTAGTTAAGTAAAACAATGTTGGAAGCCCATCAGCTGTCGGTCTGCCCGTCTTCCTGTGCTCATGGAGGCTCCTATCAGGGTCGCTATTTTATACCTGGGCAGCTCCCGTTAATAGAGAATGCCATTAACAAGGGTGCCAGAGTGTGTCCCCACCTGCAGCCTTGATTCGCCATCAGCATGCTCACAAGCTCATTTCTTGATTGGTGTTGAAATATGTCACACCCTGACGGAAGGTTGCAGGCTGTCACTGCTGATGGATTAATGACAGAGCACCTGCCACACGGCCTCATCCACGACAACAGCCGTGCAGAGGGAACAGAGTGTGGGGCTGTGTCTGCAGGAAGCCCAGGAGTGTCGAGCTGGGCAGGTCCAGGAGTCTTTGTGGGCAGATGTGTAGCAGAGCAGAGTCACTCTGGGACAAGTGGCCGTGTCTTTCTCTGTCCCCTGCATGTGAGGTTTGGGGGGAGGCACTTGTTCCCCTAGAGATGTTTCGAGGTGTTTACAATCTGGCATGGAAATAGGATTTTACTAGTTTTACCCAACTCCCATCCCTTCTTGCTTGCATTCCATAATCACTTTACTGTCTTGTCTTTTGTTATGATGGGTGTCCTGTTCTCGTCTCCTCTCATCTACCCACACCAGCAGTGACCGCACAGCGGCTGTTAGCAGCGTCATTTCTGGAGAGCATCTGGGCTGTCACTTCCTTGGGGCAAGAAGGGTAACCTTTTTACCCTGACCTCCCCTGCCCCGTGTCCCTCGCACATGCTACGTTGTATGAACGATACTCAGCATAGATGGCTGACATGAGTCAAACAGTCACGTGTGGCCAAGTTGTGAAGAATGTCGCTCCTTGTGTGCCTAAGCCTGTGTGGTGAATTGGAACTCAGCAGACCCTGAAAATTTCAAAAGATTTTACAAGATGCAAGGAACAATCTGGGGCCTTTGGCTCCCCCAGCAGAATCGGCAAAGCCTCCTAGTATGTCTTTGGTATTTTGCTTTCTGACTGTCTCACCTTTCCCTTCAAGGCACCTCTCTGGGCAATCCATGGAAAGTTCTATGCTCCGTCTCTCAGCCCAGGGTGAGCTAGGCCAGACTCTGGCTTCTCTTCCTGATTCTGCTGCCAACGCAGGGTACAGCCTTAGTCGGGCAAGTGTCTTCGCTTTGGGTCTTGGCTTCCCGTGTGGACAAGGGGGCTTGGAACTCATGGCCAACCCCGTGAGTTCTGAATGTGAACGTCACCTCTCACCAACATCAGGCTGCACTTGAGCACATGTGTGCACACACACACAGGCAGGCACATGTGTGCACATACTCAGCTGGACCCTGCTCCTTCATCGGTGAGCCAGGGCCTCTGAGGCCTGTCCTCCCCACGTGAGATCCTTGCGTGCAGCCTGGGGGCCCCGGTTGCTAGTGCCCAGCAGGCTTTGGTGCCCACGTGTCCCTGGGAGAGGCTGCGTCGCGCAGCGTGATGTGCGTCTCAGCACATAACCACCACCCGGCCCTGACGGCCAGAGCAGTGCTTCAGTTGCCAGTTCACACTGCACTCTAAAATGTTTCTTTTTTGCTTTCAAAGTGACATAACCACCTTACCAAAAGTCTGGGAAATAGAGAGGAGGGGAAGGGAAATTGCCTGTCACACCTCTTCCCCAGCAGCCACTACTGTCATTTTCTAAGTCTCCTTCTAGTGACTTTTCAATGTATATTTTATAATATGTTTGCATACTTGACACTGTTATAGGCACCTTACATATATTAACTACTTGGATCTTCTCAACAGTCCTTCTGGTTAGGAATTAATGAACCTTATTTTGTAGATAAGAAAGCCGACTCAGGGTTAAGTGAGTTGCCGGGTATATTCAGCTGCAAGGTCTGGGATTTGAACCCTTGTGATGTGACTCTGGGACCTCCCCTCCTTCCACTAGTGCAGTGGAATGTTCTCACATTTCACCTGTGTTTACCCTGGAAGACTTGTTAACTCTCTTGCTGGGCCTCACCTCCAGAGGCTGTGGTTCAGCAGAGCTGGTTGGGGCCGGAGATTCTGCACTTCTCACAACCCCCAGGCAATGACCTGGTGCAGCTAGTGTGGGAAGCGCACATTGAGAACCACTGCACCTTGTGTGGACCTAGTTCTGTATCTTAATTTCCCTACTCATTCTGAAAGAATTCCCCTATGTTGCTATTTGGCTTCACAAACATCGCTTTCAGTGACTACATGATATGATGCATGTTCTTTAAAAGAAATCTATTGATTGTTTGATGCTTTGGAATTCACAAACCTGCCTTTAGCTCAGAGCTCAGGAAAATCACCCACAGTTACATTCCTCCCTGAGAAGGGCTCTCTGAGCCCTCCAGCTGGCCCATAAAAGGCAGGTACCTTGGGTCATTACATAAGCACCCAATGCCATTCATTCCCAGTTACCTAAATCTGACCCATTCTTCAAGGCACAATTCAGCTTTCTCCTCCCCCAGAAAGCCTCCCCTGCCTACCCCAGCCCACAGGAATCTCTCCTGTGCCTAGTCCCTGGTGCCTGCACTAGTTGATGGTTTAGAACTGGGAACTAATTTTGTCTCTTCTCAAGAGTGATCCTCAGATCCCAGAACCACAGACTGTCATCTCTGCAAAGCCCTTGGAGGGTGTTCGGTGCAGTCCCTTCATTTTATAGATGGTAAAACTGAGTCCCAGAGGCAAAGAGAATTGTCCCAGGTCGCACAGAGCACGGTCCCTGTAAAGTCCATTTTGAATTAATTCATGGCAACCACAGATTTGTGTTTGGTTGTCAAACGGTTGTTTACATAGACTGTTTAAAATGACTTCCCAGATACCCCTACACTGAAAGAACATAGACCTGTGAGAGCCCAGGAGCAGCCGCTGCCCCTCCCTGCCTGCCATACAGCCCAGGGTCCGCCCCCAAAGCCAAGGCCACAGTCTTGCTTGAAGGCCCCTCTAGCACCTGTGTGGGAGCCGCTGGAGAAGGCGCCTGTCCCCGTGTCCTCTTCCACACATTTACAAGGTGTCCACTGGAGCTGAGCCACCATCAGCTCTTCCCACTCTCCTGGGACTAAAGCTCAGTTTACAGGTGTCCAGAGTTGGCAGATGGGTCCTTTATCTAGACATGTGACCCTGTGTTCTGAGCCAGGGTGAAGAACGGCGATGCAGTGAGTTATGTGGAAGGAAGCCACCACGGGTCCTTCTCCGTGGGAAAGAAATATGCCCGAAGGCTTCTGATTTCGTTATCTAACAAGGGTATTCTCCCTGATGTGGCTCACAATGGGGAGAGAATTCCCAGCAGCCTTACCTCCACAGGCTGTGGCCAATATGCACATTTCACTCCAAGAACAATCACAGCAGAAAGGATAAGGAGACAGGAAAGGGTTCTGGGATTATTTTGGACATGGTGAGGGGGCTGGGGAGGAACAGGGCAAAGGAGGAATCGAAGGAAGCTTCTGGGTTCATCCGTGGATCCTGATGCCAATTCCTGCCGATGGCCAGCGTGCGTGCCCTGAGCTGCTGAAAGGCAAGGGAGTTTCTCCCTCCCTCCAGCCAGCGCCCCTTCAGCAGGGTGGCGGAGCCCCCTTGGGTCGGCCAGCATTTGCTCCCACAAGGTCTCTGCAACCTCTCGGAGGATGGACATCTGCACCAGGCCTGGGTCTGCACCAGCAGAAGAGTTAACCCTGTGGCAAGAAAAACCTGCAAAGCATGCACTGAAATCCATTTACAGAGTTACCAGCATTCCTGCACCATGGTGGCTGCAGACCTGTTAGGACGTTGCCCTGACCGCAGCGGGGAGAGGCCTGTGCAGGCTGCTGTTCTGACTTTGCGGCACCCCTGTCTTCAGGAGGGAGTGTGGTGTTGGGTGGGGGCAGGTAGTGGTCTTGGGTGGGCCACAGGCCCTCGCTTTACCTTGCAGTGCTGTCCTGGCACCGGTGGGACATGGGCTGGGATAAACTGCATCCCCACCGCAGCTGGTAAGAGAAGGGTGCACGCAGGAGGCTATTATGTAGGCAAATGGGTTCCCAGTCAGATTTTATAAAGCAATAATGGTGTCTTTGAAAAAGATGAAAAATGCAACTGTTCAAGTACATTAAGTTTCCTCTGTCCTTGAGGGTGCGTATTGGTGGGTATGCTCGAGTGTGCAGAGTCCTTTAAAAAACCCAGGCCCCGTGAGTCATGGTCCAAAGCCAAGAACCCTGTGCTTTGAAAAAGTGCAAAGCCCTGGGTTTGTTTTCTTGGTGGGGAGAGAAAGGCCTTGCCCAAACCCTCCCCTCGGGTGAGGGCACCAGGCAAGAATGCAACCCTAATTAGAACTTCAGGCAAGTTAGTAAATTACAGTTCCACAGTGGACTGAAGTTCTCCTGATTTCATGCTTGGGCCTTGTAGACAGGAAGAAAGAAAGAAACAGAGAGATTGAGAGTCCTTCCCCCAGGCTATTTCTGGTGAACCAGTTACTGGGATTTTATACACATTTTCTACTAAAGGACAAATATTTGGGTCAGATGAAGTGGCTTTGCAGGGGGCTGGGTTTTGACATGCCGTAAATAGTCGTCCATAATGGGGCGAGGCTGGCTACCCCGAGCCATTACTGTGCTTATTTGTTTTAATTATTTTTTCCTTTGCTCCTTCACTAGACAGAGGAGCCATTATCGGGTTTAAATCCTCGTTCTCCCGAGGGCCGTGGGCTGTCAGTCCGGCTGCGAGCTGAGCACTCGAATCCGGGTGTCATGTGGGCCAGGCAGACTGTGCCCGTCAAGGCCCGGGGGGGACTGTCTGCCCTCCTGCCTGGGGGGATCTGCAGGGCTGGGGGGCGGGGCTGGGGCTGGCTGAGGAAACTGATGACATTGGCATCAAAAAGACCTGCCTCTGCCTTCACAGAGCCGACAGGAACGTCATCCCGCAGCTCCGTGAACTTGGGGCTGGTGTGAGGCATGAACTGGGTGTGCCGGGGGGTGAGGAAGACATTCATTCCCTGGGGAAAGCACCTGAGAGTGGCAGCATTTGGGTGTCACCTTCAGAGTGGGGCGTGTCGGCAGCTATGGCGGGAAGGCGACATGCAGCCTGGATATTGGGAACCGAGTGGCTGGTGGCACAGATAGGGACAGGGAATGTCTGTTGGCAGAGAAGGGGCATTAGGAGATGGCACTGGGGAGGTAGACAGAGTCAGGCTGTGGGTGGTCTTGAAGGCCGTCCTGAGGTGTATCCCCTTCAGGCTACAGGGAGCGATTGGAGGGTTCTGTGCGGTGTGATGGATCACATGTGTGCCTTCGACAATGGCGCTGCCAAGCGGAGGCTGAGCTAGGCTGGATGGGGGAATGGCTAGAGACTGGTGGGAACGAGAGTGTCCAGGCGGATATGACAGTTCCAAACAGGACAGTCACAGTGAGCATGACAGAGAATCAGCAGGGCTTGAGAATCAGTTTGTGTGACATGGTGAAGGGGAACTCAAGTTCAACTCCCAGGTTTGGGGAATGAGCTGCTGTTGCACGTAAATCAATTTTCTACTCCACTAAGTTTATTCATTTAAGTACCCAAACTGGAATTAACTCTTTTCGGATGGAAAGCTTTCTAAATAGTGACCATTGAACATCACCCTCTGCCTTTCTAAGCAAAGGAAGTAGAGCATATTGTCAGCACAGTTTGATGAGACCCTTTGCTATGGACAGCTGTGACTGTCCTCATTGTCAGCTACCTCAAGACCCGCCGAGGTGTTTGAGACCCTTTGCCCTGGCACCGAATGGCCCTCGGCTGTTATTGTACTTAGCTAGTTCTGGGTCTTCTCTTAAAAAAAAAAAAAGGAAAGAAAAGAAAAGAAAAACTGTTGCTTCCCTCCCTGCTCTTCCCTCTCTGCTTTCAGCTGTCACTTCTCAATTGTAGAGTTTTCAGGACCCTCATCCTCCTGCTATTTCTAATCTTCCGCCCCGAGCTTTTCAAATCTACAGCTCTTCTTGAAATAAATATATAGCCATTATGATGGCTGTTTCCTTAGTTAACTAGTGGTTTCCTTGTATAGCTGTATTGCAGACGGAGCTTTGAGAGTGTAGGGATGTTTTTGTATTCCTTTGGTGTTACCCGCAGTGCCTAGACGGTGCTGAGCGCATTGTTGAGACTCAGCAAACGTCTGTGGATTTAAGACATGTAACTAGCTTTCTGTTTATTTTTCTCATCATAAAATGAGTTGGCCTTTAGTCCCTTGAAAACTTGTGTGACAAAACCACATCCAGGAGCCAGTTTTTCCCTCCCTTAAATGTGATGTTAATTGTGTGGGGACAGCCTGAGATGCTGCTCCTGCTTCAAGAGCAGAATGACTCTGCCTTCCCTCATTGTCTGTGGATTTGGGCACTAAGTGCAGCGCAGATAAAAGCAGATGAGTCACAAGTGTGGATCTGCTGGGCAGCTCTTGTTGTTAGTACAAAGCCACAGGTGTGCATTCAGCGCCGCGAAGCTAGCAGAGGAGTCTTGACGATTGTGAGGGTCTTGGGTCAAGTTAGTTTTCTGGAGACTTGAAAATGCTTTGGAGATGCAGCCAGGCTTCTGCAGCCGTGGAGAAAATGAGAATGATTTCTGCAGTCAAACATGTGGGCAAGGTGTATGCAAACCAGTTTCTGAATCACTTAATAAAAACAACAGACTTGGAGAGATCAACAGCCATCCAGTCTAGTTTATCTGGGAGCGGCTGTTTATCTCGTAGGCCTCATTTAGTGCCATAAGATTGAGGTTGGTTTCTTGATACATGAGATTGCAACTTCCTGTGGTATTCTGGCCCTCCTTCATTTTAATGAGGTTCTTAATGATTTAGTCTTACTTTTGGATGAGTTGGGGGCATCCCTCTTGCTAGAGAAACTAGGAAAAAGGCACAGTCTTTTATGTGGGTGACCTAGTTTTGTTTTTACAAGTCAGAAAGGTTCTACTATCTAGTTATTATCATGAAGAAGTGTTGCTGGATAATTTATACTAAACTCAAAGTCAGCACTTTTGGTATATGTTCTCCAGCACTTAACTGGCTTATAACAAACAACCTGTCTCAGTTTATGTATTGCTGTGCAAAAATCCACTTTAAAACTTAGTGGCTTAAAAGAATAGTCATTTATTTGCTCAGGGTTCTGCAGTTTGGACAGGGCTCAGCAAGGATGGTTCATCTCTGCTCTTCATGATGTCAGCTACAGTGGCTTGACCAAGGCTGGAAGATACACATTTCAAGATGGCTGGCAAGTTGGATCTGGCTGTTGGCTGGGAGCTCAACTGTGGCTATTGACCAGAGCTTCAGTTCCTTTCCAGGTGACTTCTCCATGTGGCTAGGTTGGACTTTTCACAGCATGGTGGTTGGGTTTGAGAGAAAGGATACTAAGAGTCAGAAGTTCCAAAAGGACAAGCTTCACTGTGCAAGCATTTATCAAGCCTCTGCTTATATCATGCTTGCTTGTATCTTATTGGATACAAGCAAGCATGTATAATGCCAGTCATGTGGTGAGGTAAACAGCATAATGGCCCCCCAAAAGGTATCCACATCCCAATCCCCCAAAAGTGTGAATATGTTACTTTACATGGCAGTAGGGATTTTGCAGATATAATTAAGTTAAGGATCTTGGGATGGAAAGGTTATCCTGGGTTATGTGGGTGGGCCCAGTGAAATCACCAGGAGAAAAAGACAGAGGCAGGAGAGTCAGGAAAAAAGATGTGATGACAGGAGCAAAGTTTGGCTTTGAAGATGGAGGAAGGGGCTACCAGCAAAGGAATGCAGGCAGGCTTTAGAGACTGACAATGGACTCTAACCTAGAGCCTCCAGATGGAACATCCCTAATGATAGTTTGATTTTAGCCAAGTGGGACTCATTTTAGACTTCTGACTTCCAAAACTGTAAGATAGTAAATTTGTGTTGTTTTAAGCCACTCAGTTTGTGGTAGTCTGTTACAGCAGCACTAGGAAACTAATGCACGTGGCCGACCCCAGAGTCAGTATGTGAGGGGCCGTACACAGGGACAGGAAATGCCGGAGCCCTGTTTCATTGGTGTCGCCAAAGTGACAATCTACCATCCAAACCAGGGTACATTTCACAAACCAGAATCTCATAGGGTTTTCTTCAGGAAGTTATTTTTCCCAAAGTTAAATATGGATGCTGTATAATTTTTCTGGTCAAGATGGACATTCAGTTATCTATGCTATATAATTATCCCAAGCTAAAATTATAACTGCCATGCTGAATGTGATACCACTTTATTTAGGTCCTTGCATTGGAGCCACTCTAAGATTCCCTTCCCTTTCCCCAATTTTTATTATGAAAAATTTCAAACATAAAGAAAAGTTTAAAGAATAGTACAGTTAATTTCTGCATACCTACCACCTAGATTCAACAATTGTTAATATTCTTCCACATTTGCTTCATTAGTATATGTGTGCATATCTACATATATTTTTTGCTGAACCATTTGAAAGTCTCAGACATCAAGACCTTTCACCCCTAAATACTTTAGCATATGTGTCCTAACCATAGAGACATTCTACATTGCCACAATGCTTATCATACCTGAGGAAATTAATAATTCCCCACAATCATCTAACATTCAGGAGAATTTTTTATAGATGATGCTGTGTCCTGCAAATGGCAGTACACCGAGTATGTAACGTCAGGTGTCCTGTACAGGTGAAGTTTTTTAATCACTGGGTTAAAGTGACGATCATGCGATGGCACCATTGGGAAGGTAGATTTTTCCTTCTGTAATTCGCAAGTAATCTGTGGGGTGATACTTTGGCATGGAGCAAATATGCTGCTTCCCAGGAACTTGTCACCTAATGGCTTTTGCACCCTTTGATAGCCTTTCCCTAGGGGGAGGGGTGGTAATATAAAATGGTGGTTTAAAAAATACTGTCATTCTTTCTACATTTATTAGCTGAGAGCTTTTGTAAGGAAGAGCTCATGTCCCTCTTTGAACTCTTCTTTGCTCTTAGACACAGTATATCCCAGGCAGATCTTGCATTTTTACTATTCCAGACATAGAACCAGTCATTTTTCTGAGGAAGGAACCGTTTAAATCTTGGGCAATTTAAAGCCAAGATCTAGGCACTAGGGATGCTTATTCTGGGACCATTAAATGGATGGAGCTAGGAAACATATTTATTTAATAAATTATGTGTTCATATTGATATTTCCAATTCCAATTTAATACTCAAGTTTTTTTCCTTAACTTTTTACATTATTTTATATTTATCTTCTCAGACTGAAATTTTGATTCCTATACATTAACATATCTACCTATTTGTATATAATATACATGTACACATAAAATAGTTTTAAACTTATGATACCAATATTATTACTAACACTGTAACCAAGTGGAGTTTTTCTTTGCACTTTCTTTTTGTCCTTAGAATATATCCCATTACAAATGTACGGTCAGAGTTCTGTGTTCAAAAGTCATTTGAAATAATTCTTTTCTTGATGTGATTATGTTATCAATTTGACATACAGGATCACGTGTTGACATTTGTTTTGGATTGCAAGGTTTACCCCTCCCCGTTTTAAAATTAATCTTTTTGGAAAATATAAAACGTTGTACGGTAAATCCTCACTTAACATTACTGATAGGTTCTTGGAAACTATGATTTTAAATGAAATGACCTATAACCCAACTAATTTTTTTTTCTCTCGAACATTATAAACTAAATGAAGTTGAACAATACAAAGTTGTTCTAGGACTTGCTATACATTTCACTTAAAGCCACAGTTTCCAAGAACCTGATTTACTGTACATAGTTTAAAAATCAAAACCAAATAATGAGATAACATCCTAGAAATCTTGATTATATACCTGTCATCTCCACACCATTTCCCTACATAGGTAACCATTTTGCTACTTTTTGATGTATCTTTCCAGTGCATCTTTTTGTAAAAGTAAGCAGATTTCATATTCATTCTTATTTCTCCTTCTTTCTTAGACAAGGGTAGCAAACCCTCTCTGTTCTTCACCTTGCGTTGTGTTGTCCACTTTTCAATACAGCCTTGAAATCCCTACATGTCAGCCCATGAAGGCCATCCTCCTTCTCCACTGCACATAGTACTCCACTGTGTGGCTGCCTCAAAATGGATTCAGCAAGTTCCCTGTCAATATGCTCTTTATAATCTTTTCTTTTACAAACAGTGCTGCAGTGAGTAATCTCCAGTGCATGTAGTTTCATGCACGTGAAGGTGTAGCATCAAGTGGAATTGATGGGTCAAAAGATGAAACAGATGTAATTTGTCAGGTATCGCCAGATTCTCGTCTCTGGGGGTTGTAGCATTTTGCATTCCACCCGGTAACATGTGAGAAGGCTGCGTCTCCACAGCCTGAACCACAAAATGCTTGTCGATCGTTTGGCTCTTCGCTGATATGAGGAATGCAAAAGGGTGTTTCAGTTTTGCTTGAATGTATATTTATCTTATTATGAGTAAGACTGAGCATTTTTTTCATAGGTCTAAGGGCCATTTCTGTTTCTCTTTCTGTAAACGATATAGATCTTCTGTTCATTTTTCTGTCATGCTTTTGGTCTTTTCCCTCTGAATTATAAGAGTTTTCCCTAGTGTTAGAGAGGTTAGACCTTTTTCTCTGATATCATTTGAAAATGGTTTGCTTTCTTAGTTTTGTCATTTGTTTTTTGACTTTTCTTATATGAATTTTGCAAGGCATTCATCTTACTTTATTTTTATGTAGACAAACTTATCGATCTTGTATTTTGAGTCATAATTAGAAAAGCTTTTCCAATCCCAGATGATCAAGTAACCCACTCATGTTTTCTTCTAGTATGTGTATAATGTCATTGTTCAGTTAGCTATATCTAACGCACTTGGAGTTTTTTCTGGTGAATGGTATGAGAGAAGGATTCAATTTTATGTTTTTCCAAAATGTCCATTTTCCTCCCAAAGGTCTGAGATGCCACCTTTATCATAGACCAAATTTCCACATGCGCTTGGGTCTATTTGCTAACTTTCTTTTTTTTTTTTTTTTGAGTCAGAGTCTCACTCTGTTGCCCAGGCTAGAGTGCCGTTGTGTCAGCCTAGCTCACAGCAACCTCAAACTCCTGGCTCAAGCGATCCTTCTGCCTCAGCCTCCCAAGTAGCTGGGACTACAGGCATGCGCCACCATGCCCGGCTAATTTTTGCTATATATTTTTAGTTGGCCAATTAATTTCTTTCTATTTTTAGTAGAAACAGGGTCTCGCTCTTGCTGAGGCTGGTTTCGAACTCCTGAGCTCAAAGGATCCTCCCGCCTTGGCCTCCCAGAGTGCTAGGATATTTGCTAACTTTCTATTCTGTTCTATTGATCTGTCAGACCTGAGATTCTTGAAGATCACCTTGACCCTCATCTTGGAGGGAGGGAGGACAGTGTGTCTCTATCATGTTCTTCCACAGCCCAGATCCAGCCCATCCCCAGGTGGTGAAAGCCCATGACTGAGCACTTAGCCTGGAGCATGAGGGGGCTACACATCTATTCCTCGGGGGTAGGGACTCTAAAAGCTCTTCCTGGATCATGTTGGACTACCAGGGTACTGCATACCAATCTGTATCATTTTGGCTTCCTATGGAATTGCTTTTGATGAACAACACTCAGTGACAAGTCATGGTCCTATATTGAGGAACGTGCTAAGGAAAAACCCTGTGAAAGTCAAACGTGTTGAGAATTCACTAGATCATTCTCTCACTCCTGATTTTATCTTATTTTGCCTATATTTACCCAGATTTCCCGACATTATTTTACTTCTGTGTTTTTAAATTATGTGCATCTTTGCAAGATGTTTTGGAGTATATATGCTTGAAGACGGGGAGGAAGGAAGGGAATCACACAAGACCGATGGCTTTGTGCTGCTGAAATATGTAAACAAAGCACAGTCCTTGATTTCAGGCTAGATTTACTGCACTCTTCAAAGGAACTTCTCTTGGGCAGGTTTACCTAATGCTGAAAGACACCTTTGCTTCCAGGTCAAGCAGCTTTCATCCTTTAAATCTTACCATTTTAGATCAGATAGGAATAAATGTGGAAGGATTTTAAAAGCTGACACAGGTTCAGACAATGTTGTCGTTACCAGTCAGCTTGAGGCATTCGTGTTGGACTTTGTTGAACAGCTGCACCTTGACTCACCTTTGCCATCATGGACGGGTCCTAGGGTAAATGCTACATCGCCCCTGGGACCAAATGCAGACCTTTCTGCGGGCATCCATTGCCATTGGTGGTCACTTGTTTTTTTGCACAGTGTGTGTCTCCCTCACCTCATGACACTTCTCCCTGGACCAGCATAACCTCTTAACCTGTGCGTGGGCCACGCCACCTCGGCAGGCCTTGGCTGCCTTCTTCCCTTTAAGCCCCCTCTGCCCCAGGCCCTCCAGCCCTGGGCCCTGCTTGTGCCTAAGGTGGCTACATTGGCCTTGCTTTCCTGCCTCCTAAATTCCTTTGCGCCTTTCTCCTTGCTTGGGAAGTTCCAGCATTTGTTGCACTTGACCAAGCATCCTTGCAAATAGAAAAGTTCCACATCACAAATCAGCCTGCTGCATCTTCCTCCCATTGCTGACAGCCTCGGCCTGGCCCAGGTAACCCTTCCCAGGTGACCACATGCGCCTCGGTCTCAGCACTTAGGCCATTGTCACGTCATTATTTCTTATCCAAGGGGCCTGTATCCCTTAGCCAAAATTCTGGAACAGAAAAAGCTCTGGAAACAGGAAATCACTTGACAGCAAAACCTGGCCTAACCTGACATGAGGCCATTTATGGTCCATATTTATCACAGTGGTGTGAATGTTTGCACCTTTTGCTGTGGAAATATGACTGTGTCTGATTCTGGGGTGCTATCCCAGAACCTGCTGGAAGTATCATGATATATGGCAATTGTAATCTGAATTTCAAAACACATATGGCCCCAAGGACTTGTGATAAGGGATTATGGGCCCAGAGAATATCAGAAACTGGAGATGCCTGTCATTTGATTCCATATGACCATCAAGATAAGTCGTGGACAGGAATGACCGATGCCTGGGTGAGTGAAAGCGTATGATGCCCAAGTCCTTGAAAACACTCAAGCCCAACTAGCATACTGGCTTCCCCACTCCCAGAAGGTGCACAGGACATGTCTGAAGGCTAGAAAAGAGGTCCCCAAGTCACAAGGTGCTGGATATCCCCCAGTCCCCAGAGTCTGCAAACTCTGGGTGCCCTAACACTAGCAGGTTTCTGGATTTACAAATCTAAGGATAGTGAGATTTGAAACACTTTCCGTACATCAGGCACTGTTTGAAGTGCTTACTGCGGATAATCTAATCAAATCCTGTGACAACCCTTTGAGGCAGTTGACATCTCTATCCCTTTACGGATGAGGAAACTGAAGCCCAAGGAGCTTAAGTGTATGTACTATGGTTCAGGTGCCAGGAAACAGAAACCTCTCCGGCTATTTAAGTGGAGATTAATATAAGGGACCGGGAGTTACCAAAAGCATTAGAGGGGACTAGAGGAGCAGGATGCAGTCTCGGCCTCCAGGGATGATTGCCAACACGACACTGCAGAACTGGACCATCAAGACTGCTGCTTCCGCAGTCAGGGAGGTTGGGAATCAGGACTCCACTGCAGGAACGGTCACCCACAGGGACCTGGAGCGGTGACCACGAAGGACTGCTGCCTTCTGAGTTGCATTGCCACATCTGCACCTGTTTTCAACGCACCTGTAAACCTACTGACGGGTCTCCTTGCCTCTGCTTGCCAGATAACAGCAAGATCTATAGCTATGTGGCCACCAGCTCATTTCCTTGTCCTCCAAGATCACATATAATCACATCTGCTTGGCAGAATCTAAAATACTCTAGATCCTGGAGGTGCAAGGGAACGGGTTGTTGTCACCTTCTCAACTTTGAAATACAGGAAGGCACGTAGGGAAGAAGGTCCAGGGGATGTTGACTGAGCCAGTCTGCAGATCCACATGTTAAATAACTTCCCAAAGATTACGCAGGAAGCGGCGGAACCAGGATGTGAAGCCAGGCTGTGTGGTTTCACAGTCTGAGTTCCGCAAACTGTACTGCCTCGCAAGAATCCTGTGAACTCATGCCTGGCGCTATCTGGCCCCCATGACAGACCTGTCCCTTCCATCTTCTCTTTTGTCAGCTGGGCCACATATCTGTATGGTATGAAGAGGCCTCTGGATCCTGACTCTGAATCCTTTGGGGGCTGGGCTTAATGACCCCCATCTAATGTCTGCTAACTGGGTGTATCGGTTACCTGTTGATACAGCAGTGCTGCGTAACACACCACCCTAGAACCCACTGGCTTCAACAGTAGGCATGGAGTATTGCTTGTCTAGTGCATACATCGGCTGGTTCATCTGTTCTCAGCTAGGTTCATTCACGCGTCTGTGGTCAGCTGTGGGTCACTGAGGGGACTCTGCTTATCTGGGCTGGGATCTCTCATATGCTTGGGGTCAACTGGCTGATCTCTCAGTGGACAGGCTGGTCTCCCATCCACCAGTGAGCCTGGCCAGCATGTTCCTACAGCAATTTCTGAGGAACAAAATAGGAAGCGGAAATGCACATGCATTTTCCCAAAGCCAGTCACATGGTCATGCTCAGGGTCATGGAGGAAAGGGTACTACAAAGTTACAGGGCAAAGGGCATAGGTACAGGAAGGCCATTAGTTGGGGCCATCAGTGTGAGTGTTCTATCTCATTTGGGGACCTTAGGCACAATATTTCACATCTCAAATGAGCCCATGCACCTGAGCTGCTCAGAAAGCATTGCTTGGGTGCGAAGCAGGGAGAGCCAAGCCCTCTGGAAGCCCACAGGTGAGCTCTACTGCAGAATTCAGCGCCCAGGTGCTATCCGGCAAGGCTCTGCATAAACAAAATCCCCTCTTCTTTTGGCTGGCTTTGTTCTGTGCTCCAGCCGGGGCTCCCTGGCTGACTCAGGGACACAGCCATTAACTCGTGGGGCCTCTGCTTAGCAGAGCTGCTTCTCCACGAAGACAGTCCTTTGACATCTCAAGCGGCTTGCCTGATCACCAATTAAAAGGCTCACGTCCTCGATGTGACAAATACCAGGGAAAACAATTCTACAATTCACAACACAAGTAGAGGAACATGAAGCCAGTTAATCCTGACTCCAGCACTGGCCTTGTCCTGAAGCTTTCATCTCCCCTCTCAGGGACACAGAACATGACTCTCCCAAGATTTCCTGGGTGGCACCGCTCCTCAGCCAGGCAGGACGTGCCTCCAGGCCCAGGGCTCACCCAACTTCGCGGGATCATGAAGGGTCAAGGTTGTTTTTCTGTAGCTTGGATTTCGGCCTGCACATCTTATGTCTTCTTAATTCATATTTAATACCCTGACAGTGCTCTCCGGTAGCCGTGCTGTGAGACCGGTCGGGAGGCCGGGGTCCCGGTGCAGCCCGGATCCTGGAGTTCCTTAGGGGGCCTGACCCCTTCTCTGCAGAACATGAGGGGCTGCCCCGAGGCTGCAGGCCTAAGGGTTCAGTTAGCAGCTCTGATGCTGGAAGACTCTAAGACAACAGGCATTCCTCCCATTTTTTCTTTTGGATCCATTTCCCATTCAAGTAAAGTTGTCCCCCCAGGTCCCCAGGGACAGCAGAGTTGTATATTCTCTGGTTTGCTCCTCAGGAGGTTTGTTTTAACTAAGTCCAATAATAATAATAACAGCTTTATGGAGATATAATTCACATAACTTACAATTCACCCATTTAAGTTGTACAATTCAGTGGTTTTTAATATAGTCACAGGTGTGTGCAACCATCACCACAGCCAACTTGAGAGCAGTTTCATCATCTTGAAAAGAAATCCCATACCCATTAGCAGTCACTCCCCATCTTCCCTCCCCTGACCCGGCAACCACTAGTCTACTTTCTGTCTCTGCAGAGGTCCCTGTTCTGGACAATTCATATGCATTCATGTGAATGGAATTTTATAATAATGTGGTCTTTTGTGACTGGATTCTTTCACTTAGCGTAAACTAAGTAAATGTTTTAAAATTTGTCTATGAAGGCAGATGACTGGGTTTGAATCCTGGCTTTACAGCCTACTGGCTGTGTGGTTTTAGGCAGGTGACTTATCCTCTCTGTGTCTGTTTGCCCATCTTAACACAAAGTTTTCCCATTCTCACTCTGTAGGGCCCACTGGGTTGACACTGTGCCTGGGACACAGTAAGGGCCCGGTAAATGTGAGTTTTTACTCTCCTTCTTGTCCTGGGCTTCCCTGAAGGCCTTTCTAGCTCTGTCTGGGGGCCCCCGCCTGTCTGTTTTCGTTCCCACAGCAAATGTCGCAGTTTGCGTAGCTCTTCCCCTGCAGGCTGCACCTGTGTCCCAGGACTGGGGAGCCCTACATGTGGCCTGCAAGTTCTCACCCAAGTCTAGAGCCTTCTGTACCCCCCTCTCACCACAGCAGTCTTGGGACCCCTCTTTGGGCTCAGAGGTTCTGCCCATAATGGAGCAGAAATTTCGTTTTCTCTGCAGCTTCCAGTGAAGGCAGCTGCTCCTAAACGCTGGCCATGGGCTGCACTTGGTGGTGACTTCGTCCCCTGTGAGCGTCCAGTGCGTCCTGCAGGTGGGAGGCTGAGGGATCGGGGACTGGCGCATTAATCCATTTTACTCCTCAGGCTTTCTTAAGCCCACGGGCAGAGTAGAAGGGATTGACGCTGACCCAGAAAGCTGGCCCACTGGCCGGCTGGCTCACCGCTGGGTAGGAAGTTGAGAACAGTGGCACCTGCCCCTGAAATAGTTCTGGGAACGTCCCCTGGAGGGAAACTACCTGGTTCACTCGTGCTGTTGGGCACCCTTTGCACCCTCAACACTTTTACTCTAAGCATAATCACAGCCCTCGTTGAAAGGAGCCGCTGTCCCTGTTGCTCTTCTCTGTAGAAGTGTCTCTTACTGACGTACAGTAATGCATTAATGTTAGTGTTAGTCACTGTAAAAATGATATGAACACATTTAGCAAGGTCACAGGATAGAACAGAGGAAAATAGATCCCTCAGCACCGACATACCTCCTGGCTTTGATTTGAAGCAGGCTTCTTTCTGTCCCCGGGTGGTAGAACTTTAGGGCAGTAAGTGGGCTATGTTGGTAAACTCTGATCCCACCCTCCCTCCCCCAAACACACACATACAACTCAGGCGCTAGAGCGGCCCCTCTGTGTAACCGCTCCACTTATGCTGGGACTGTGGTTTCTTTGTGTGTTTTATGACTTTTCCATGTCTGGGTTTGCCTCCCCTGAGAGATTGTAAACTTCTAAAGAACAAGAACTGTGTTGTCTCCTTTTATAGGAGTGTTTCATTAAAAATAAGTCAAAGTAAATTTTAAGAACGTTTCTTGTCTATGCCTACAGTGTTCTCTTGCTGACTTGAGGGTCCAGACAGTGTCTCTGAACATTGTCAGGCAGACCCTCCCCAGCTCCACTGTGACCAGCTGGTCGGTGTAACCCCACCACGGCTCACTCGCCGTGTCAGTCAAGCTGTGCCTTTCGCCCCAGAATTACCTGCGCTGGGTAACAGGAAAATGCAGCAGCGGCCAGCCGAGGGCAGCCAGGCAGGACTTCGCTGAAGCTTTGGGACTTTGCTTATAGTGCATCTCCCATATTGAGACTTTTCAAAAATACTATTGACGATGGAGCTGTGGGATGCAGCATTTTCCTATCTGCCGTGCAGGGATTCCGGGGCAAGAGCAGCCTTGAAGGAGCACCTTGCTGGGAGTGTGCAGGGGGCACAGTTCCCCTGGAGCCAGAGCCCCTGCTGGGTTCTGGCAGCCCCAGGTGCCCGCTGAGCTCTGCCTCTCTGGGCACCC
The DNA here is from genome assembly GCA_008086735.1 of Cheirogaleus medius. Lineage (NCBI taxonomy): Eukaryota > Metazoa > Chordata > Mammalia > Primates > Cheirogaleidae > Cheirogaleus > Cheirogaleus medius. Next base: position 157,637,476 of record VBSM01002608.1, on the reverse strand, counting down.
TGAGAAATGGAAGCTGGCGGCCCTGACTCCCGGGGAAGGCACTGCTTCAATTAAGCCGAAGAAACACGATTTATTACCGGCATGTTTTCAGTTCCAGGTGGTGCCTTGAAAAGGTCACCTTATATGAATATTTAGAAAAAGCAAGATCATAAAATAAGAGGAACTTGGTATTTTGCTTTTTTTTTTTTTTTTAAGAAGAATTCAGGCTCACTGGTAACTTACAATTAGCAGACTCTAGCACTTCTTTTTAACCTGCATTTACTCTTTAAAAAGGAAGAGGCTTTGGAACTGCATTTGAGGCGACGTTCTACGTTGAGGGGATTTTACAGCGTTTGAAACCGGGCAGTGAGCCCCGTACACGGCACCCAAGGTTCACTTGCCGTCTAAGTGCCCACTGAAGACCGGAAATGAGGAGACCAGCCGTGCTGGGGTGGGGAACCTGCGGCCTTCTAATTTCAAGATTCTTCTTTTTAAGCTCCAAAGGAAGAGAAAAGCTACGTCTTTCTCTGCTGCACCCTTTTTAACAAAAGGATTTGTTCTGCAAAATTTGGATTCAACCAAAAGGCCGCACTTAAGGACCTAGAAGGCCACACTTTGCCTTAAGGTTGCAGGTTCCCTGTCCCTTGTTTGGCTACTTTTTTCATCCGAGGCTTTTAACCTGTGGGTCATCTTTTGAAATACAAATTTGATGGAGACATTTCTTTCTTTAAGACCTCTACTGGCTCCCCTTGCCAGAGGAGAAAGTCCAGAATCCCTAACCTCGTCCCAGGCCCCCTGGGACCTGACGCGGCCTTTTCCTAAGCCTGAGAGCTCGGCTCCCTCTCCCTGCCGGGCTGTCCCGTCCACACAGAGCCGAGACTTCATGGATTATATTGTAGGATGAGCTTAGTTAAAGATTAAACTAGTATGTTTATTCTTTATTTCATAGAGTAATTGTTTTAAAAAGAATTTTATTTTTATGCTTAGTAGGGTAGATTTTATTTAAACCCCCAGGCAGATTCCATTTAAATTTGTGTATAAAATATATAGTCTTGATGTTTTGCATAACTTTGCTATACATTCTTTACAAAATCCCAGTTTTATTTTTAAAAAGATGCAGATTATACATTTTAAGGCAGTTATTTAGTCAGCTTTTTCTGTTTCCTTATATAATCATATCAGAAGACTGAATAAATGATTTAGTTATTTCATTTGCACAATCTCTCGTGACTGTTAAACGCTCCGCTCATAGTTCCTCTGTAATTTTTGCTCTCCCTCCGTTCTTGCATTTTGCTACAATCTCCCCCGCCCAGATCTCTTCCACAGTGAATATGTTTTTTTAAAAACTTCATACAACAAATATTTCTCAGAGCTTCCTGCCCACCAGACACTGTGCCAGGTGCCAAGTGTGGAGTGTGGGTTAAACAGCCAGGCTGGCAACCCCTTGGCACTTGGCATCAAATTCCACTGAGCCTTTCGATTAAAGAGAGCTAAGGGCTTTATGCTGAGTTTGACAACTTGTCAAAACAGGAGTGGGGCAGGGGCACATTTATTTTTTCTCACGTCTGCCACCTCTGTGCAATCAGTTTGTAGTCTCTGAAGACAAATATATTGTGAATTAAATAAGATCACCCTTTGATGCCTCTCAATTGTCTGCTCTTCTTGGGCCTGGCTTCTTCTGGGAGAGCTATTGTCTTTAGTCTCTTATATTATTATTAACAAAGTTTTGGTCCACCCGTAAAATTGGACCCCTGACATAGTCCATGGCCTCTTGTGACTGATTTATAAAGCTCTGTAAAAACGTTAAGCAAAAACATATTTTAGAAAGGCTGTGTACTATAATTCAGAATTCCATTGCAGGTCTAAAAGAATGTTTTTCACCTTTAACCTATTTTAAGTGAAAACAGTTTTGCTTTCTTTGGTTGGTTGTTGGTTGGTTTATGGTGACTGTTATTGTCTTCATCATTGGTTTGTCTGTCTGTTTTTAGGGAGGGTCTTTGTTAAAAATGAATAAGTGGAAATCCAGTTAAAATAAGATATTTTTGGTTATGAATCGTATTCAGCTTTCTGCTCAAAAACTACCTCTGAGGACAGGCAGACACTTGCCACTGAGGCACGAAGAGAAGTGTCCGCGGAAGGATGGTCCCCGATTGCCTTAGTCCTGCTGTGACCTGGCACAGCCTGCTCTTGGGTTCATTTGCTAGAGAGCTGAGGCTAAGCACTGACTCGTGTCTCCCCAGAATCTGTATGCTGGAGCCCTAACCCCGGTGCCTTAGAATGTGACTGTATTTGGAGAGGGGGCCTTGAAAGGGGTCACTGAGGTTAAATGAAGTCATATAGGAGGATCCAAATCCAATCTGACTGTGTCCATGTAGCAAGAAGTCACACAGAGAGATACTAGGGACTCCCAGTGCAGAAGAAGGACCCTGCGAGGACATAGCAAGGGGGCGGTCACCTGCAAGCCAAGGAGAGAGGCCCCCGCATAAACCAAACCTGCTGGCCCTTTGGTCTTGGACTTCCAGACTCTGAAACTGTGAGAACATAAGTTCGTGTTGTTTAAACGACTCAGTCTGTGGTATTTTGTTGTGGGGGCCCTAGCAAATTAATATAGCCATCAACTCTATTTCAAAAGATTCCTCTCCTAAGCAGAGGACAGTGGTGACAGGAGCCAGTATCGTCCCCATTTTGTAGCTGGAGGGGCCAAAGCAGAGAATAAAGACCCCGGGCCCCGGGCCCTTGGCACAGTAAGGCAGTGACAGCAGCGGGCCGAGAGGCGCCACCTTGACAGATGCCCCAGCGCGGTCTCCATCCCAGAGCTGCCAGGGACCCAGGAAGACGCAGGTGGAAGAGATTGTTCTAGAATCCTTGGAACAGCAATTTGGACTTTGCTCAGGAGTATTCATTCTCTTTTCCATGGATCTTAACAAAACATCTGAGAACTAAATCTGCAAACCCTTCTCTAGTAAGGCCACGTGACGCGTGCGTCTAGCACCCACGAGTGAGGAGCCGGAAACGTTCTCCGCGCCAGCTCCGCGGGGTTCTGGACGCTCGTGCGTCAGTGTAGGTGCTCGCGTCGCGTTTCTGTTCCTGCCACATTGCACGCTCCAGCCTGGAGGCAGCTTTGTCACTGCTGTGGGAATCTCTGACAACTTATTTATGAGTAATAAGCTTCTGGAGTCGTCCCCCACCCAAAAAAGGGGGTGGCGACTTCTCAACTTTGAGATTTCCCAGGATGGCAGCTCCAGAAACAGCCCCCGTGGGGTCCGGCCACCCGCAGGGCTGGTGGCGGCGGATGCTGCGTTCCTTGTGCACCCGGGCTGGTTTGCAGTGTGCTGACGGGGCCCTGACGGCACAGAGAAGAAGAAAGGTGGCAGGGTCGCTACAGGTCACAGAGGCCTGGGGAAAGGGAGCGGGGCGCGGGATCTCAGCTGTCCAGGGCAGAGCAGCAGGGACCGGTGCATTCCGAGGCCCTTCCCAGGCATTTGTTGAGACACCTGCGTGCTGGGCTTTGTGCCTTCCCAATCTACGGGTTAGAGCCGGAGGGGTCTGGTGACAGAGACAGGAGGAGGATAAAGCAGGCCCTGCCCTGAGGGAGCACCAGGTATAGGGTAACCTCATGCACACAGGGACGGGTGTAGAATGATGTTTAACCAAGGCTGAGTTTTCCTGTGGGGAGTGGTGGCGTTCAGCTGTAGGGACCGGGAGGAGAGCCAGCCAGAGCTTATTGGTTCTTTCTTTCCTCCTCTTCCTCTCCTTGGATTCTGTCGATGTAGGGGTTTGGTGTGGTTCTGGGCCCCTTCCCCCACCCACAGCCCCTGCTGTGTGGGTGCTGCTGCTTTGGATCTATGGAGTCACTCCTCCCCCTGTGTTCCCTGGGGGTGGCTCTGGAATTCCCTATTCTTCCTTTTGGGCTGTCACGAGGAGGATTGTGACAGGGTCCTGCCGGTGCTGAATGGCCAGCAAGGCTCTCCCAGGTTCTGCAGCACCAGGAACGAGGTCCCGTAGTCAGATGAAAGGCCCCCTCCTTGCCTGGAGTGAGCTGTGGGCTTGGAACCCAAGAAAACTTAAGGATTCCCACTCCTGGGGAAGAGCGAGAGGGCCAGCGTGTTGTCACCTGTCCCACAGACTCCAATGCAGTCTGCAGGTGGCCAGAGCTGCCCCAGAGAGGGCCCATTTGAGACACTCACTGAGCAGACACGGGGATCTACTAGAAGCTCATTTATGCAGCTTGCCTGCCTACATTGACTTAATAAATTTGCATTGAGTGCCTGCTTTCTGCTAGGCATGGTGCTCCAGCTAGAGCAGGGGTCGGCAGACTTTTTCTGTAAAGTAAATATTTCAGGCTTTGAGGGCCATATCATCTCTGTTGCAACAACTCAACTCCTGTAGGGCAAAAGCAGCCATAGACAATACATAAACACACGGGTGTAGTTTTGCTCCAAAAACAAACAAAAAAAGCATTATTGAGAACAACAGGCAGAGGGCCGGATTTGACGTGCAGGCCATCATGTGCCGGTTCCTGGACTGTTTACAGAGGTAAAGTGGACATGGTCTGTCTCTATAGAGCTTATGCCCTAGGAGAAGAAGACAGAAATTGATTGTATCTATGAATGCTTATTCTCATAGCTCTGCACAATCAGGGTGGTGTGTTACAGTCTTAGGTCAAGAAAGGCTTCCCTCGAAAGTTAATGCTCGAATTGGGAGCTAAATCAGCATCAACCAGGTGAAGAGAGGGAGGAAACGGCACATGCAAAGTCCCTGTGGCACGAATGTGGAACAGAGAGAAGGCCGGTGGGCATAGTGGAGAGGGGAGAGGGGTGAGATGAGGCAAGAGAGGGAAGAGGGGGCAGCCCATGCTCGGGTTTGGGGCCACACTGTGTCTCCGGTCTTTGTCTGAGACTAACAGGGAAGACTTAAAGCAGAGGAGAAACAGGATCAGATTTGAATTTTGAAAAAAATCTCTCTGGCTGCCACATGAAAACAGATTGGGGAAGAGCAAGAGGGGACTAAGGGAGACTGAGTCGAAGGGCTATTGCAGGAGAGGAACGTGGCAGTGGAGAGAAGTCATGGAGGTGAGAGATGAGTCGGTGGGGGTGGTGACAGGTGGGATGTGGCAGGACAGAGCCTGCAGGATGGCTCCTGGGAGTCGGGGTGGTGCAATGAGGTGGTCGTGGCACTGTCTGCAGACACAGGAAGTGCTGAGAAAGCCCATGTGTCTTTGTTTCAGTCTGTGTGGGTGAGGGGAAGGGGCGTGATGGGTTCACGTTGCCTTTGAGACATCAAATTAGAGGTATCAGACCGTAGGGAGAAATACAGATCCGGAGCTCTGGGGAGGGGGTGGCTGGAGAGGATGTGTCTTGGAGAGTCGTCAGCATTGGAGGGTGATCGGATTAGGTCACCTAGGGGAAGAGAATAGTGGAAAAAGTGAAGAGGAACTAGCAACACATCCACAGGGGCTCTAATACTTAATAGCCAGGGAGGCAAGGACGATCCTGCAAAACAGTTGCAGAAATAACAACCAGTGAAGGAGGGGAAAAAGTGGGAGATTGTTGTGTGATGGAAGCCGAGGGAAGAAAGCGTTCAAAGCAAGGCTCGCGTTCAGCCTGTGTGCACAGGCTCGGCGGGACTGGCCGTGTGTCTGCTGACCATTCTGCCAGGCCAGTGTGTCCACTGTGGTTGGTCAGCGCCCCTGCCACAGCTGGTGGAAAATATCTTGACTATCACCCCTGTTTGCAAGGAATGGCCGTCAGCGTTGAAGGCGTCTGGGGTAGCAACAAGACAAAGAGTGGAAACTGTCCACTGGATTTAGCAACGTGAAGGCCATTGGTGACCCTAGCAGGAGAACTTTGGATGGAGTGATGAGCTAGGGGATGAATAGGAGGTGAGGAAGTGGACAGGAGGCCCGGCAGCCCTTCTAGAAGTTTCTCTGTGATACAGAGGAGTTGAGTAGGACAGGAACAGGGAAGCTGGAAGGGGATATGGAATGGAAATTTATCTTTAAAATGTTGATATGATGAGAGGTACTTATTTATTCAGCATACCTACTGTGTATTTATTCACTTAGCAAACTCTGTATCCAGTTCATGTATTCATTATTTGATCCACCCTGCCTATCTCATGTTTGAGTGAGATATTTATTATGAGCACTAAATTCATTTTACTTCATTCCCTTCCTTCCTTATCAACAGCCATTTATTGAGCACTAACTATTTGCCAAGTACTGGCCCGGGTCCCAGTGACACAGACATGAATAAGTTATAGGCTGTGTGTTCAAGGGGCTTAGAGTTCAGTCTAGTGCAGTGGTTCCCAACCCCTTCTCCACCCTGCAGGACATTGCACAATGTCTGGAGATGGTTTTGATTGTCATGACCTGTGGGGGAAGGGGTGCTACTGGCATCTCGAGAGCGGAGGCCAGACATGCTGCTAAGCATCCTACAATGCACAGGTCAGCGTCCACAACAAAGAATTATCTGGCCCAAAACAGATCATTTGAAAAGTGCTTGATAACTGTATGATGTGGTACAGACAGGTGCGCAAAGGATGGGTCATTGGATGTGCACAGTGGAGCTGAAGATGAGCGGCAGGCAGGACAGGTGGGGGCCACAGGTGTGGGAAGGCATGGAGCTATGAGGGGACACAGTGCAAGCTCGGGAGCTTCCAGCAGTTCAGAGTGCAGGCACCGCGGCTGGTAAGGCTGGAAAATTCCAGAGTAGGGCTGAGGCCATAGATACCATGCCAGGTATCTTGGATTTTGGCTATTCATTGGGAAGCCACTAAAGGACACCAAATGAGAAGAAACCAGATTCATGTCTTAGGAAGATCATTCTGGTGGCAGACAAAAGCAAACAATAAGACTAACATTTATTGTGAACCTAATGTGTGTCGGGCACTTTTTTTTGTATTGTCTCATTTAATCTCCCAACAACCAATGGAAAAGTGCTCATGTTATCTGCATTTTACAGCTGAAGAGACTGAGGCAGAGCGGTCAGCTAGCTGGCTCTGTGTCACGTAACTATTAATAGTAACCAAGGGAGCCAGGCCTGGACTCCAAACCGGGCTCATAAACAAGCCTGAGATGACCTGTGGTTCTTTCTGTCCCACTCTTTGGGCCTGGGCTCTGGGGCCAGATCTGAGCAGCCACAGGATCTCAATCCATAATTGATGTGTTCCAGCACTTCCTGCAGCTGCTCCAAAAATTCTACGCCTCCAGCCTTAAAGAGTGGGGCCTAGAGGTAGCTACTTTAAATCTTCCTGATTAGGAGTTCTCATGTAGCTGTTAATTTTTTTGGCACTCTGTGGCTGAAATGCCCCATCACCGGAGAAACACTTGAGGGAAGTGTGCTTATGGGAAATCAAATTCACCGTTTGCTGCCTCAGACTTCTAAGTGGATCTGGTATCCTCGCGTGACTCCTGTACCTTGTGTGACTGGCACTGCCTTCTCCGAGAGACACCCCACCCCATGACAGCCCCTCCTTGCCCAGGATGACAGCCCCACAGAGCGGGAGACTGAGGATCAGGCGTGGAGGGGACTGCACTGACTGTTCCTTCTACCCTTGAGGGAAGGAGAGATTTTTGCCTGAGTCTGTGCTGCTCAGGGAGGCAGGTGACTGACAGGTGGGCTGGGAGGACAACTCCCACCAGACAGATTTCAACATCACTCCTCCCATTTGGAAAGAAGAGCCCAGACATATTTTCATATTTATGTAGGCTTTTAAGTCAATGTATCTTAT
>VBSM01002608.1:157611556-157629666 GCA_008086735.1 Cheirogaleus medius | reverse complement strand
CAGCCCAGGCAACAAAGTGAGACTCTGTCTCAAAAAAAAAAAAGAAAAATTACCTTTCCCCTTATATTTCATGAGTCATTATTCAAACTTGTCTTGTGCAGCTTCACCCTCTGTGTGTGGGGGGGGCGGTTTCCAGTGTAGGTCTTTTTGGGTTTTTTTGTTTTTAATCACTAGAGTGGCTTTTTGAGTCCTCTGACAATTTCCCAGAACCTCATGATCCTCATTTCCATCCAAGTTTTTCAGAGATGGCACTTTTTGAACCAGGGATTAGACCCTCCCTGAAAATTTTATCCCAAGCCACAGGCCCCAATTCTCAGAAGTTGAATGAAGCAGTTGTTTTTGGTTTTTGATTTTTTTTTTCATTTGGCTTATAGGTGAAGATTCACAATCTCTTGCAGCAATTAACCATTTGTTGGGTTGTTTGTTAAAGTAATCTTTAAAAATCTGTTTATAACAACATTCAAACACTAAAATTGTGAAGTCATAGTCTCAAGAATGACTACATTTGCGTTAACTAAATTAATGAGTCATTTTATTGATACAGAATCCATCAGTTGATATATTGGTTATCTTGAACATAAGACGGTATATTTTGAGGGATAACGGAGGATGAGGGAAAGATGGCCATGTATTGGGGCATAGACAGAAAGTTTTAATGTACAGAATTCTCGATTAAATCCCATCAGCTTGTTATATTGCACATATGAGCATTTCTTTACGGGCTGTTTGGTAGCCGGTGTCTGTGAACATAGGCAGAGGTCTCCAATGGAGCCAGAAGGTGGAGAATGACACGGGGTCTGCTGGGCCCCCCAAGAACTCTGGGCAGCATCTTTCCCAACTTTCCAAACACCAGGAACTGTGAGCCCTTTGCGATCACCTTTCTGCCGACCTGCTGCTGGGCTTTTGTTAGTTTAATGAGCACAGAGTCGTTTGGAAATATGCACTGTGCTCCACAAAAGGAAATAGTAATATAATCAGAAATGATTATATTTCAGCACTTCAGTACTATTGCTACTATTAATGTCCATTATCACTATATTACCTGAAATGTGTTTAACAGTCACAGTCACTAATCAAGGTGCCTGTCCTGGAAAATGTGTATTCTCTCCATCTGGATCACACTAGGTATTGTGCTGTTACTGTTTCAAATTTTTTTCAGATAATTGGAACCTGCTACTTCGTACTTTGAAAAGTAATGTAGCGGGTAAAGCTCTGAGAGGTTCAAAGCCTATGCTTCCATCAGGCAAATAATGCAATTTCTATGCAAAAATGATTATAATATTATTCGGTGATTACATGGGGGCGGGGGGTAGTTTGTTTTCGTTAGACTTTTGAAAGTGGCAAATTGAATCCCATCCAAGTAATCAGAGGTTATGAGTTTCCAGCATGGTGTGTTTGCACTTGGTGGAGCCCCGTTTCCCCAGGGTCCCCCAAGCCCAGAGTCCCCGGTGCCTCTAATGACCACTTGGGGCAGAAGTGAAGGGTGGGAGAGTTAATTCCCTGCCAGCAGCTCTCAGCTGGCAACAAATGGGGGTTGGAGGGAAACATTCCAAGTGCCTCCCACCTTGGGAGGGACAACCCTGAGACCTGCCCCTGCCTGTCTCCCAGAGGTCCCCAGGGGGATTGGGCTCAGTTGCCTGCTCAGTTAGAGCAAGCTCTGTTGTTTCAAAGTCTCACTTCCCCACTGCGCCACCCAAGCTTTCTGGAATCACTGTCCAAGTAGATCACCAGCCCCAAACTCTCGTTCAGGTTCCTCTTGACCAGAAGGCACATGTGGGCTCCCCACTCTCCCCTGCCCCTTTTTGAGGGCATCCAGGGGCCCCCCTGGATCCTTCTGTCCTACAACCCATTTTACGGAGGATTCTTGGCAGCACCCAGACGTCTTAGTGTTTTAACGCATCATCATTCTGAAAAATGAAAAGTCTGAACATTTCTTACGGTCAGGAAGATGATGGGTGCAATTTGTTTTCTCCCTCCTCTTCTCTTAATTAGTATTGCTCCATTCAAGTGAGACAAGATGATTTAATCCGGGCTGTATTTAAAATGCCCATAATCAATGCCCTCATTCTGAACATGTACCTATGTGCTTTTAGATAATTTATGTATAATTTTAATAGATTTGTCAACAGCAGCCCTTCCTCCTCTAAACAGGCCGCACGCAGAAAGATCGCTTAATTTGCTCATCAATGCTGTTTTTCATACATGGCTGCTGCCCGGCCGACAGATAGCAGATGATCCCATTGCAAACACATTTTACACGGCGTCGACCGCAGGATGTGCAGCCTTGAGGTCTGGCGCTGTGGTAGGCAGGGTGCGTCTCCCTCGCGCTCAGAAGGGTCTAGTCCCAGAGAACAACACACTTAGGCAGACGCTGGAGCAGTAGTCCCCCCAGCGTTCAGGTGCTGATGGGAGCTCGGCTTCCTGCTGTCACCCATTTCCCAGCCAGGGGCCACCTGCCAGGTCCCAGGTCCTGCCTCTCTCTGTGTGAGGGTGCCCAGCCCACCCACGGGGCAGGCTAGAGTTGTGGGTGAATTCACACCTCAAAAGCTTTCTTGGATCCACTCCCAAAGAAATCACTTGCATCCAAATCCTATTCCAGGATCTGCTTTGAGGGAACCCAAATTAAGACATGAGTCCCTCTGAATCTCTCCACGCGGATCTTTCAGGCGCTGTCTTCCTCCAGGACCTCGCTTAAGCCCCAACATGAAGTCTTCCGGGGCCTCCAGCCCAGCCATGGCCCTCCTCTGGCCCCATTCCGTCCTGCTAGCATAGTGAGTCTAGCCCTCGCCACCGGCAGCCTCACACCTTCCCCTGTTTCTGCATGTGGTCGTGCAATGGGGCAGAGGCCGCCCCCGCCAGCTTCCGGCTGACTTGCATGTTTGTCTCTGAGGTGGCGGTGCTCCAGCCAGGTCCTCGATTTGGAGCGAAGACCAGAGACATCGAGCAGGGCGGAGGATGGACATCCAGACGATCCCAAGAGTGCACTCTTTAGGGGGAAAAAAAATAGAGAAACCCCTCCTTCCAAAGACTAATGTGAGTACTGATGGATTACTTGCACCGTTTCCACCCTCCGGGGTAATGGCAAGGCGAGTGCATTGTGTTCCAAAGGAAAAATGTTCTGTAGATGTGGTAATCGTCGCCATGCCGGCTCGTGACAGAGAGAGCCACATCAACTTCTAAATTTTCTCAATGGAGTGCGATGTGTGTAATGTGTAATAAAATATAAATAAGCCTTTAAGAAGCATCTATGTGTTTCTTTTTATCAACCTTTAGATGCGTTAAAGCCAAGTACAATTTTATATGAATTCTAGATGATATGTAGTATTTTTATTTGCTACTTCATTGCTAAATGTTTCATATAAAACTGAAGAGGAAAAAACACACAGTCCCACATATAAAAGAAGAAGCAGATGGCTAAATGTGACCGTGGGAGAGAAGCAATGAATGGAGTGGCTTCAGAACGGAGGCTCCCCGGCTCCTGGGTATAGGCCCGAGAGGGAACGGGGACATTCGTACATGTGCTTACCTGTGTTTATTAGCCGTTCGCTTCCACTGTGTCTTAACTAGGCCATTAGTATTCATAAGAATCTACAGGTATCTTTGTTATGGTTTTTTTTATCTTTTAAATGTACATATAAATGAGTATGTATTATTTATAGATGTCTTTGGATTTAGAAACATCAAGCTTGAAAATAATGTAGCAAGGAACATTTGATTTAATGCTCACTGGGGAGGGGAGGAGTGGGGAAGAGGCAGGGACTTTCTGCAGGAAGGAAGAGTGGGTTGGGATAAGTTATCTAACCTTTCTGGGGGACTTTCCTGGAAGCTCTTTGGTGACAGTTAAATTGCAGAAAGGTCATTGGATGAAAGAAAGGAGAGTGGCCAGGGAGTTAGGAAGCCCTAGCTCTCCTGCTGGCCAGCTGTGCACTTGAGCTGGTCACTCACCCTCTCTTGCCTTGATGCCGTATCTGGACATCAGCCGTGCCCGTCTGTGGCTCTGGGGTTCGGCACATTCGCACCGACTGCTTCTCGGTTGATGGTTTCGTTTGCAGAAGAGCAGTCAGGTTGGTGAGCCATCACTCCACGTTTTTTCAGAGGGAGCATGAAGCCATGGTGCGATCAAACTACTTACCTACACACGTTGGTAAAGACCAGGAAAACAGAATTAGCTTCTCATTCTATTTTAAGTTCCTAGGCTGTTTCTACATTGGCCAAGAAAAGCAGAGCACTTACAGAAATTCCTGGTAATGACTTCTTTCTGCCTGGGTACAGAGAAACATGCCTGTCTGTAGTTTATTTTTAAATGGATAACTCATCATATTTGGGTAAAAAGTCCTGTAATCTCCAAAGACTGACTTTCACAATTTTTTTTTTTCTACTCTGAGAGTATAGAAACAGCCTCACATCTATTCAAATAAAATGGCTTTTTACTGGGTGAGGAAGCAATGCCTCTCAATCCCACTTGGGGTGCAGAAGAGGTTTTCAGCCGCTGGCCCCATAGGCTTGGGCTCAGAGCCCAAAAAGGAATAAGGGAACAGAAGCCACAGCAGCATGTGCCTTCGGGCCTGGATTTTGGTTTACCGATTGCTGGGGGTGGGAGTTGGAACTGGAGGGCTGGTGAAGGCTGAAACTGTCCTCTCGAAAGACATTCAGGGAGAGTGTTGGAGGGAGCAGAGAGTGGTACCTGATCAGTGGTAAATGCACCCAGGACTCCTGTACGTGTGGTGAGCCCACTGGCTCCCCTGCCTCTCAAGGAAGAACTCTCCCCATTCACTGTGCCCCAGGCACTCACTTGGGAGAGTGGTGAAAGAGAAGGCACCACTAATGTGACTTCCAACTGTCTCCATGGCACTGGAGGTATTTTAGGGATACCTGTTCTGTGCTTCAGTTAGTGGGTATGGTAATTACAGTGGTTATAGCTACCATTTATATGTGCAGTGGACTATGCCAAGTACCTTTCTTATAGTAGAACATTTAACTCTCAGGACAACCATGGACATTTGGTGATATCATCTCCATTATACAGATGAGCAGATTGAGGCAGAGGGCATGAGAGGAGGGCAGACAGGTGTGGTCACTGCTATTAAATGACAGAGCTGAGCTTTAGATCCAGGTCCCTCAGCTTGTGAATCTTCCGTGCTCTTGACTCTGCACAAGCTAAGCCAACCCCTGGACTGGAGTCTCAGAGACTAGGGTGGAAATCCCAAATGATGCTCTGATTATGCTGTGCAGACCATGATCGAGGCTACAGGACTCAGACTTGGGAGAAGGGGTGCGTGGACCTCTCTGTATCTCTATGAGGAAACCAGAAGCTCCCGGAGTCTGACAGCCCACCTTGTTTAGCCCTGTGATGCCACTCTTTCCTGTCACTTCTCTTTACAGCTGTCAGGAGACCACAGCCCAAAGGGGCGTGGGGGGCTGCCGAGGGACCTGAACATTCCCAGCTGTCAGCCAGGCTGGCTCACCCCAGACCCTGCAAGTGAGCTTGCGTGCTGGCTGCCTCCCTTGTCCCCGCGACCATCTCCAGCCCACTGGCACGCACAGCTTCTGTCTGGGTAGTGGGCTCATGGTGTTTTCCGGTGTGGCTATGTGAGCCTTGGGTTGCAGACCCCAGGCTGCTCTGAGGAACTGGGCCAACAGTCCCAGCGTCGATCACCAGGGAAGGGACAGACCTCAGGCGAGAAACGGGAAATGGGAAGGCGGAAGGGGAAAGGCACGTCCTACTCTCTCTGGGCTCTGCTTGTGGGGTCCGGACTTGAGGCGGGTGCTTGCCTGGGTGTGAGTTCCCCATGGTTGCTGCTGAGGGGACAGGCCTGATGAAGGCCCAGGGGCTGTCCCGGAGAACAGGCTGGGCGCCCCGTCATCTGGCTGCCTGCTGCTTGCTTTTCACTGCTCACCTACCTCCTGCCCTGTTGTTTTGTTTTACTCCCCAAGACTCCAGAGTCAAGTCTTGTTTAAATGTTACAGCCTGGCCCCAGGAGTCGGGGAGAATCCAGGGAAGAAACTTGTCCACATTGGAGTCAGAGTGTTAAAGGGGCAGTGCCCCTGGGGCCACAGGGTGGTGAGTGTGGGCACCGTGGGTCTCTGATGCCCACCCACATGGAGACCTGGACGGCGCTGGAGGAGAGGGCGCTGGGTGTCAGCACCCACACCCACGCCAGTCCAACCTGGGAGAGCCGCAGCCGGCCTGCCTGTCACGGAGCCAGGGGTGTGGGCACCTGCCCTGCCTCTCTCGGGGTTCACACGGCGTCTGGTGAGGGAGAGGAGACGCAGGAGCACACAGTGCCAGGCAAATGCGAGAAGCATCATCATGAAAAGCTTAAATTTATGGGTCTGGAGGAGAAGCAACATCTGGAAAGGAATTATTGCAATTTAAAGGGAGGATGTGGGCCTGTTTATAAGAGCAAAATCTGGAAGCAATGTCTGATTTTTTTTAAACTGGTTTGTATTCCAATCATGAACCTATGGTGTGAACATCTTCCAGATGTTCAAAGAAAAATTGTAGAAAATAAGTTGAACCTTGTAGGCATTTTCCTTCCTCGAGCAGAGCTTTACTGAGCATCTACTACGTGCCGGGTACACGCTCTCTGCCGACACCTTAAATGCCACTGCAGGCGAGTCAGGCTTTGGTAGGTCCAGATGGCACCTTCGGCTTCTCCTCATCTTCTAGCCTTCAGAAAATGCAAGGGTCATCCCGGTCCTGGTTCCAGTGACAGGCAGATCTGTATTAACTGGTGGCAGGAGGGCAGGGGGACGTGAGCTGGCATTGAGTGGGGGGGCCGGGTTGGGAGAGTCCTGGTTCATTTCATTTCTGAGGGGTCTGCTGTGTAACAAGAAAATGTTTTGGTGGGGGGACGGGGAGGGACTTTTGATTTGCAACTTTTTTTTTTTTCTGAAATGTTGCAGTGTGGGTTTTTGGCAGAGTCCTGTGATGGTGTAACTTAGGATCCAGTCAAGCGATGGGCATCCCATTTTCCTTACCTTCCCGTTCTTCTCTCCCCAAACCAGCCCAGGGGACTAGGAAATGGGCCCCTTTGGTGCAAACCTGCCCGTCAGGAAGCTTCCTTGGGTGACACACGTGCCCCGATCATGACAGTCTCCAGTGCTTTGTCTGCAGTTTCTGCACTGCATAGCGTGCAGGGAAACGTCCCAGGAGTTTTCAGGAGGAGAAGGGGTGCAAGCAGGAGAGAGGTGGTCCAGGGAGGGGCATGGAGACGGAGAGAAGCTGGGGCCATCAGGGGAGCCACAACCACAGCACAGTCCGGGCTTCCTGGGTTCTCTGGGGCCCTGGACCAGGGATGCTGTTTGGTCGGAGGCGTGCTGGAGCCCATTCTGGGGTGGAGCGTGATCCCTCCGGTGGCAGGAGGGCCTCTTGGGGAGCTGGAGCCTTCCTGGGAGACTGATGCTGTGACACAGGTGTGTCCAGTCAGCTCAGGGGGCCATAACAAAACGGCACGGACTGGTGGCTTCAACAGCAGAAATCGATTCTCTCACAGTGCTGGAGGCTAGGAAGTCCCAGATTAAGGTCCAGCTCTGGTGAGGGCCCTTGTCCCAGCCTGCAGATGGGCACCCTTTCTCTGTGGGGGAAGAACCAGCTCTCTGGCGTCACCTCCTCTTTTACAAGGACACCAGTTCTGTCATTCTGTTGGCTCAGGGTGCCACCCTGTGTCCCAGTTAACCTTGATCACCTCCTCAAGATCCTTTCTGCAAATGCAGTCACATTAGGGGTCAAGGCTTCAACATACAAATTTGGAGGACACTATTCGGTCCCAGTCAAGGTGAGAGGTGCAGAGGCGTGACGTGAGGCACTGGCCATAGAAATTAGAACAGACAAATCTGCTGGGTGCAGCAGGGGCCAGAAGGAGGAGGAGGGATTGGGGTTTTTGTGGTGGGTAGGTGGTAGCAGTGCCATGCCCAAGATAAGGGTCTGCAAGCAGCAAATGCGAGGAACGTTGATCAGTTTTACGGATGAAGTCTCAACTGGAAGCCGGTTGGGAATATTGGTTCCTAGAGTTGGAGGAGAGGGCGAAAAAATCTTAGATGTTACAGTGGTTTGTGACCCTACAGAGCTCAACCCCATCCGACAAAATCTTGCTCCTTAGAGTTTATTTTCTCTTTTAGGGAGAATTTAAATATAATTTAATTTTTCTCTTGTGGGGTGGGGAGGGGTGATAATGAACAAAAGATTGAGCAACACTGAATTCATAGTGGTGGAGAATCCAAGCGGGTGGCCTTACTCTTGACAGAGGCTCCGGGGAGCGAGGGGGTGGCTTGAGGCTTATCCGTTGTGGGAGGGTCTGTGCAAGACGAGGGGAGCACTTGGAAAGGGGACCCCCACCGGACATCTGGGAGCTGCTGAGAAGTGGGTAGGGGGCGGGGGGCAGCAGGGACAGAGCGGCATGAGGGCTGTCTGCTGACCCCTGTGTCTTTATTCAGCCCACTGGAAGTGACTGCAGAGTGAACACTAGATGGCTTATTTGCCATGAGCCTCTGTTTCCTCCTCTATAAAATGGGGATAATAAAAATGATCAACTCATAAATTTGTTAGAAAAAGTAAATGAGAAAATGTAAACTTCTAGCATTACGAAAATTTTGTTCTCTCTCAATCAGGCCCCGGGGCCTCTGCAGACACTATCTTTCATGCCCAGGAAAAAGCTTGCCAGGAAGTGCATCCTAGCAGTTGAAAATAAGTAATGGATCTCATCAGTGGCCAACTCTGGCTCCGTAATGGAATAGGAACCTCTGCCTCGTGCCGGGTGGACTCCCATAATGCACTCCATCTTTGCACCTTCATTCTCCCCTTTTAAAAGCAGAGCCTTCCATACCCTTCAGCCCACGAACTGTCGTGAACCTGATGGATAAAACCTTCTAGGAGTGTTTATTTTTGTGTTGGCAAGACGCCTGCAGGCTTTGGTGAGCCCATGGTTGATATTATTAATGGATGGCCTGTTTTTCTCTCTTCTTAAAAGAAATAGGGTATGAATGAGAGTTCCCCTTGCAGGATACATCTGGAGCCGACATTGGAGACCATTGTCAGGGTGCCTGGAATGCCGAGCCTGGGCTACCGGGAGGGTGGGCTGGGGAGCTGGTTGTCTCCCTGTGGTTTACAGCCTCGAGTTGCTTTGCTTTTCTTCTCTGAGGAAGAAAGACTGTTTGTTACCCACTTTGCTGAGGGGTGCTGAACTTCTGGGCTCTGGGGCCATAATTGGGGAGCATGGTAGAGACCCAGGCAGGGCTGCTTTCTGATCCTGCATCAAACTGGAGACTCTCTAATTGGTTTCTCCTCTCTGAAGGCAGTTTCTCTCCAAAAAAAAACCCAAACAAACAAACAAACATTGGTGTCTTTTATAGAGAAGTAAAAAATGTTGGGGCCCTTGTTTATCATTCTCTTGGCAATCGATTTGGTTCATGTCAGGAATTGTCTTCCTTTATAAACTTAAAACGGATCTCAAAATTTTTCTTCTGTGTAAGTTTGAAGCTCTCCCAGCATTTAACCCAAACAGCCCATTCAAGGGTCTTGCTTTCATCTTGGTCTTAATGCCTTGTCAAAGTCAATTAGCATCTCTTAAGCTCCTTGGGAAGCTGAAGGTCATAAGAGGCTTTTCACCTGCAGTGACTGATCACCTACTGTATTTTCTAAATAAAGAGTCCCCTATCCTTTGGCTTTTTAATGTTATTTTCCTTAAGACTGTAAACTGCTTTGATGATGAAATTAGTGAAAGGCAAAGGGTCAGTTTGACCAGAGGAGTCCAAAATTAAGCCCTAAGAGCTCCAAGTGACCTCTCCATCTCACCTGAAGACAGAAAACCTTACCTAGCTGCCTGTGATTTTGTGGGTTCATTCCTGAGATTCCTTTTCCCAAACCATGATCTTTGGAAACCGTAAGGTTTTACAATGTTCACTTGGGAACAAAATTATTACTAGAAATCGGTTCTAGTAATTTATTTTAAAATCCCTTTAAATACCGTGCATCTCATTAGAGTATTAATAGAATGTGTTTATGTGCGTGGATGTATCTTATACACCTCCTAAGAAGAAAAAATAATGAGTTGAGGATCTGTTATACAGCACCGTGGAATGCGTGCTGTGGACCAGAGATTCAAACAGATGATGTCTATTTCTCAGGAAGCCCAGGATCTAACTACAAAGAATAGAGGTCAGGTAGGAGGAAAGAGAGCAAGGAAGGGAAGATGTGAAAAAGTAAATAAAATCTGAGATAGACACTAATGCCAAACGTGAGCTGAGAACAGTTGGAAACCCCTCCAGGGAAGAGTCTGTGGTTGGGGTGGGCAGAGGCGTCGTGAAGCAGGTGCCACTTGCCCTGGGACTCTGAGTGGGTGATGGCAATGCTGAGACTGTGCTGTTAGTGGAGGAGGAGGAGGGTTATGTAACCGCTTCTCTAGTTTTTAGAATGGGAAACAAGGGTTCATAGGAATTAAATTACATACCTGGTGTCACAAAACTAAGTGGCGGTGTTAGAATTCTAATTCAGATCTGTCTGATTCCAAAGTCCTGCTTTTAACCCTCTCTGCAAATGCATCTGTTGGGTCCTTGAAAGGAAATAGACACGTTCAAATGTGTAATTTGAGGAGAGTTAAATGAAAGGACTATCCACAAAGGAGTAAGCACAGGATAAAGAACCCGCCATAGAGCCGTACCCCGGGATCATAACGGGCTGAGGGAAATTACCTCCTCTGAGCCTAAGTGGGCAGGGGAGGGAGCTATTGCTGGACCCAGAGAGAGAGAGCCACATGCAGCACCCTGTCCCCCAAGGAGGGCCATGACCTTCAGCGGAGGGACACTGAGGGAGGGAAGCAGGGGAATAAATACCCGACCCCAGCCCAATCCCCGGTGTCCTGCAGGTGCCTTCATGGGCTGCACCTACCCAGAAGTCAGAGAGTCTCAGAGCTGGAAGGGTGGTCAGGTGAGGCCCCCAGGTCACAGAATAGGGTGGAGCAGGTGGAAGGCAGACCCGGAGGGGCAAACAGAAGACAGCCAGCACAGTCTGTAATGGCCAGCATGTCCGTTCATAGGGATATTTTCATTAGCACATTAAAGTCCCAAAGAACTCAGCTTTGCACGTGGTTTATTTTTGTTCAGGACAGTTTCGGTTATCTCCTCTAGAAGTGGCCTCTGGGGACCACAGAGTAGGAAGGGCAAGGCCATTGTCATCAGGACGGGTAGACAGCCCTGTGCCCCCTTCCCCCCTGCTCCTCCATGGTCCTGTCCGGCCTGTGTCGTGTCCATGCGGCACAGCCTCGTTGCAACTGGGATGCGGCATTGGCTGGCGGAAGACAGTTGAGTCATCTGGGCTGAGGAGAAGGGAAGCAGGTTAACCTGATACTGACCTCTGAGTTTGGGGAGCCCCTTCCAAAGATGGCAGCTGGGATCTCGGGCTCCAAGTTAGTAGCCTTTATGGCAGCCTACAAGGCCCTACACAATCAAGACACTCACCTCCTACTAGTCTCCCTCATCCAGCCGCAGTGGCTTCCTTGCTGGCCCTGGGACACACCAATCATGTTCCCTCCTCGGGTCTGACACCGGCTCTTCCCTCTGCCTGGAACGCTCAGCTCAGCCCAGAGTCCCGCGTGACCTACCGCTCATGTCCTCGAAGTGTGTGCTCACGTGTCATCCACTCACCAGGCTGGCCCTGCCCCCACTGTTCACACTGCACCACCGTGCTCCAGCACCCCCACGCTGCTCTGTTCTTCTCAAATAAGCAGCACTTACTACCTTCGAATGTGCTAGCAGTTTCCACTTAGTTCTTAAGTTTATTATACACTTTATGTTTCCACCATCTAGAATGTGAGCTCCATGAGGGCAGGAATATTTGTTTTATTCACTCATGTGCCTAGAGCATTGCCTGACACATGGCAGGCACCCAGTGAATATTTATTCAGTGAATGAATGAGATTCTCGAGAACCCAAAAATGGTTTGACCCCCGTCTCCCAGACCTCTCCCTTTCTACCAACACAGACCTGCCCAGGATCTGCCCTGGAAACACACTGATCTTTTTCTTATCACCGGTATTGCTGAAACCTTGCGGCTAACGCGATCAATTGTGCATCCCGTAGGCTTGGTAGAGGAAATGTACTCACCACCTTGGCTCTGGGTCAAAATCAAATGGTGACCTTGGCTTCTTCCTCTGCTTCCCCACGGAGGTTATTTCTTCATCATAAAGGGAACGCTCTATCCTTGGGGAAAATAATATTTTTTGCCACCTTCAGCTTTAAAATGGCTACTTGATACGGCCCACGTGTGTCTCCGTCGGGGGCAGCTGAAACAGCTTAGGTGGAGAGGCTCTGAGAAAGCCCGTCGCGCTGCCGGAGAGAAGCCGGCCATCAGGTGGAATCGGTTTACAATAACTTATTTACCTGTCCAAATCCTTCATATAGCATTAAAGCTTTCCCCTGCTACCCAGGACTCTGGAGTGCTAAGAGGAAAAAGGAAAATCAATTGATAATGATATATCCAGTTTAAAAAAATATATCGATTCCCAGGTAATGACAGTCGTGCGTTTCTGCAGCGGAGAATGCCATTTCCCGTCGTGAAGATGACTTTCTCATACATTACCTTTAAAAGAGGGGACTAGGAATAGCCCTGCCTCCCCATAATAGATAGCCTCTATCGACTAGGTATTAAATCTATAATTTTTTTAAGAAAAATTTTCTCCAGGGAACCTATTCTTTGCCTCCTCAAGGTCTTCTTGCCCATTGTCTGAAAGAAGTAATGATTTGTTTTTGTAATTCTAGAGTTTGTGTCCTTTTCAGCATTAGATTAAAGACTTAAATTTTTTATTTTTCCCCATTGCTGGAGTTTCTTCGTTTGGATTAGATGGAAGACAATGCCATTGTTCTCACTCTTATTCAGTGTCAATGGCTCAATGGTGGGGATTAGGGCTTTGTGTGTGCATGGGGACAGGGGGATACCTAGCGTCTGACATTTGGATTACTCTGCTACTCACCTTGCCCTGTTACCTGCGTGTGGGGCAGAGTCTGGAACCCCCCATGTGAAACAGTCCACACTAGGCAGCTCACATCGGGGCAATCCAAGGTAGAGACTAGCATCCATTCAAGAACTCAAAGTAGATCTTTTTGCAAAAAAATGATACCTTTTCCCCACCCCAACCCCACTCTTTTCCTTTCTCTTTCTAGACTGTCTGGCTTCCTGGTGATGCTCACACCTTGCTAAGTGTTGGTGGCCAGCGAGGATTTTACATCCTGGGGACGAATCCAGAGCTTGCCAGAGACGGGCGGCGCAAGGTAGGTCTCTGCTCAGCTCACCTGGAAATAAGAACAGGCTAAGGCCTGGGCACAGCCGCTCTCTCCTCTGATACGCACACATGGGCTCTGACGGAAGGGAGGAGAATGTAGCTGGCCCCCTCACCCCTTTGGTCAGCGAGATTCTTACCACAGGCATGTGATCCGCCGGTGCCAGGGCTTAGCTAAGACATCTTGGCCTCAGCCCTCCCGGAATCCACTGGAGAGATCACTGTGACTCTTCTTCGCTTACCTGGGTCTTGGGTTTCCCCAGGAGGTTAGATCTGGGGGTGACCAGCAGCTAGGTGACCTTGAGCTCCTCAAACACTGTCATTCTTCCTTCTTTTGTAATTTAACAAATTTAAGTTTTATAATTTAACTTTTTTGTTGTTAAAATATATTATTAAATGTCACGAGAATATTATTTGTTCATTGTAAAAAAGAGTTTAAAAGATAGTATCTAAAATTATATAAATGACTTATACACATATTCCCCAGAGATAACCGTTTCAGGTCTCTCTCCAGGCTTTTTCTTACACACATGCACATACCACCCGGGATCATACTATAGATACTGCTTGGTGGCATGTCATTTTGAGTCAACAATATGTCGAGATATATTTTTATGTCAGTAAATAGAATCTATGTCATCATTTACACATAACACCACAACAAATGCTTTTTCCTGTGTATCTTTGCACAGTCATTTGATTTCGTTGGGTTAAATTTATAGAAGTCTGGCCTGAAGTTTTGATTCCAGGTTCTCAAGCCAGGTTGAGGCAGCTGGGAGAGCGGGGGAAATGTGGCCTACCTTGGGAGGGCAAGGTTTTCTGAAAAGGATCTGAAGATTGCTCCAGCTCCCAGCCTGCAGGCCGGGAATGTGCCCGCAGACGCAGGCAGGCCGGGAGCTGGGGTTGGCAACACTCGCCCCATTGAAGGGACGGGGCTGGGCCTGGGATTCAGGACAGTGGAGGCTGAGCTGGCCCAGCCTGGCATGTCCCTGTGGCACTTGAGCCTTTAGGAGTCCATGGGCCAAAGCTGCGTCTGCACAACACACAGGGCCTGGTGCCAGGTGAGCACAGGCCATAGCGGCCCCAGCACCGAGTTATTCTCAGCGCCCTGCTCTGATGCCCTCTGTCCCTCCTGGCCTCTGCCTGGGGCCGACTGTGGCCTGAGCTCCAGCTTCCCTCTGCAGCAGGGGCAGAGCATCAGAACAGAGTCCCTGCCATGTCCACATTCTCTGCTGTCAGAGAGCTTTCTCTGTGGACGCAGAGATGGTGGGGTTGAGGATAGCCCTCCACTGCCAGAGCCCTTGCACAGAGAGAAAACGTGGTGCGAGGATCTCAGGCTGCAGGAAGCTGTGGTTGTCAGCAGGAAGAGGGAAGAGGCTCTGGCCAGGGCCGGGATCAGCCACTGAAGTTGGAGAAGCTCTGCCACCCACCCCGCTGCGCATCCAGCCTGCTGCCACCCAGCAGCCCCGCGGGGGCAGCCAGAGCAGGACAGATGGGTTCCTGACCTAGAGAGCTGGTGGGCTGTTGGCACACGCCTACTGGCACTGCTGATTGGGGACAGCTGTCCTTGTTAGTTATCCCGGACACTGGGGAGTGGTTTGCCTCTGTGTCTGTCGGGTCAGAGAAGGGGAGTTGGAGAACAAGACAGTTTAAGCCTCAGTTTGGTGACCGTAGCATTTCCAGCTCCTAGATGGGCAGAGAAAAGATTTGAAGATACTGTTCACAGAAGTCAGCTTTCCTTGGATATGCCGTTGAGCTTTAGACACTGTGGCAGGAGGGAAGGGGATAGACAGCCCCCAGGGCGGTGGGTCTTGGTGTCTCACATGGTGGCCCTTAGCTTGGGGTCATCTCTTCCCTGCTGCTGATACAGAGTGACACATGGCTCTTGTTCATCCCAGTTCCCAAGAAGGACGGTAGGGACCTTGAAGGTGGTCTCACCAGGCATGCCTGGTAGGATGCACCCTTTGTGGGCCTCAGTCTTTGTGTCCCCCAGACTGGTGTCCCCAGACCCATGTCTGTCTTCCCTATGACTCAGCCAGTGCCTGGAGGATGGGAATCCCCTCTGAGCCATCTCTGGTTCTGACCCCACCACCCCACCAGCGCCTGCTGGCCTTGGAGTAAACACATGGCCCCACTGCAGCCAGGACCGTGCCTAAGGTCACCCCCCACGCCTGGCCTAGTGCTGCGATGTGCTCTCCCCTTACTGAACCCATTGATTCCCAAGAAGATAAGAAGGTTCCGAGACTCATTGTGGCCTGGTGATCAGTGGCAGAACCTATCAGCTTACTGTGGAAACTGGGCCAGCTCGCCAGGCTCTGTGTAACCTGCTACTGAGCTGGCCGGTTCAGGGGCAGAGCATGGAGGACTGCACTCTGCTTTTCAGCGGTTTGATGAAAACCACCCAAGTAAGCAAGGGTGCACCAGCAGGAGTGAAATCTGATACCGGCACTGGGGGGCGGGGCGGGAAGCTGAGCTGAGGACTGGGTTTGTGCAGGACCACAGGCTGCGCCAAGAATGGCCTTAGCGGACACCTGGGGCCTTGGCGGTGGTGCAGGGCAGTGCGGATCCTCACTGGCCCTGTGCGGCGTCCCTGCCTTCCTCCTTGCGACTGTCTCGGTACTGCCCCTCCAGGCCATCCACCCCACTGCCCTCAGCAGACAAAACGCCCTGCCTGCCCCCTGCATCCTCGAGGTCATTGCAAATGTCTCTGGAGCTAATGGGACTTGGAGCTGTTCCGTCAAAGCACACCATGTGCCCGCCGTGCCCCGGCTCCCGGGTTCACTGCAGCTGCACTCCCCGCCGGTCCTGCAGGGCCCTCGCTGGCCACTCTCTCCTGTCGTCACTCTGGCACTAGGACAGCCTTGCTTCCTGGAGCTGTCTGAGCCCTCCTCCCCTCCTCCATTCCTTCTCCATTCCCTGTGGCCTCCGTGGTGTCCTCCCCAAGGATGGGCCTGAGGGCAGACACCTCGGGGCTTCTGGCCAACACAGACACTTTGCCACCCACTTGTCCTCTGACTCTCATTGCCTTTCCTGGCCACATTAGGGACCTCCGTGGCCCCTTCCCCCACCAGGCATTGGGGCACTCAGACCCCTGAGAAGGCCACATGGCCACCCAGCTGGCTGGGGCCCATATCCCTCAGCAGAGCCTTAGCCGAGCCCTCGGCCCTGCCCAGGTGTCATTTGGGACCGCTGGCCCATTCCCACCAGCACCCTGCAGTTGTCCCATAGCTTTCCACTGAGAGGGCCTCAAGACCTCCAGCCTGCCCTGTCACCTCGGGATCAGCAAGTGGCTTCCCCCTACCCCCTCCAGTTTTGTGGGGAAACAGAGCTGCTCTCCCTCTTGCCACTTAGACCGTGGGCCTCCAACTCCCCTGCCGCACCCCTCCTGTAAGTGAGGGGTGTCCTCAGCTCCCTGGCTCCAGCCATCTCTACTCCGCTGTTCCAGCTGTCCCCAGGCATGACTCCCACATGGCACCTCTGTCCTAAGGCCCAGACCCTTCTCCAAAGGCTCTTGCACCAGTTCCCTGCCTGTCTGGTTTGCAGCTCGGACTCGGCCGGTCTGGAAAAAAGCCGCTGCATTGCTGCCTCGATGACCTCTTCTGTGAGGGACGCCTCCGCCCTGCTCTCCCCTCGGCTCCGAATCTCAATCTTCTTTGCCTCGGGCTTCTCACCCTCCTTCCTGAAGCCTGAGCTCCTTGGGGACAGGGACATCCTTTCCTCTCTACAAGCCCAGCCCAGGGCGGAGTCCATGCACACCTCATGGGACCAAATGACTTTTATTCAGTTCAGAGGTCACAGGGACACACAGTGTCCTCATGAGCAGTGTGGTGGAGGGGACCCAGGGCTTGGAGGCAGGCCCCTGGCGCCTAGTCCCAACTCTACCGCTAACTCTGGGCAAGCCCTATAAAACCTCTGAGCCTTGGTCTTTCCAGTTGTAAAATGGGAATAGCATTGACCCGCCCACCTCTCAGGAGAAGACTGAGAGGTTAAGGGGAGGAACAGTGCCACTTGGGCCAGCAGTGCCAGCCCTTGGTACACACTGGAATCACCTGCAGAGCTTTAAAACTATAGATGATGCCAAGGTCTTTCCCCCAGATATTCTAATTTAATTGTTATCAAGAGATTGGGTATCAGTGTGTTTTAGAACTTCAACCACTACTTTCAGTGTAAAGGTGTTACCAAATTCCTGAATTCTGTGCCTTAAGGAATTGAGAAGGAAGTTATGGAGATTTTGCAAAACACTATTCTCAGGTGATGGATAATCCATCTATTCTTTCAGATACTCTAAAATCTACCCCCTGGATCGAGCCATCCGAAAGCTGGGTACCTTGGCCATGTCATGCCGTGTTCATCTCACCCATTCCTCCCCAGAATGCTTTTACATGAACTCTACAGGATTCTAGAACATCTGCCGCCCTGCAGATCACAGCGATGTGCTCACATTTAGGATTGTGTGGCAGTGCATTTTGATCCTGTCACTTGTGACTCCTTGGCTACAACCCTTGGGAGAAGTAGCTCTGATTTCAGCACAGACATATTCTTCTCCCAAGCCATTGTCACAGCGGCTCACAGATCCATGAATCGTGTTGTAATAGATCAGAGTCTTCTTTGCCTCTCCCAGGCTCTCTAAGCAGTAGCTCTCAACCTGGCTGCATATTAAACTCTCCTAGGGAGAGTTCTTAATTTCCCAGACCCAGGCTACATACCAGATCAATGAGATCAAAATCCGTGTGCAGTGGGCCCAGGCATTAGTATTTTTGTAAACTCCCCAGGCAATTCCAATGGGCAGCTAAGGCCAGAAGCACTGCCAAGCCTGGAGGCAAATTCGTGGCCCACCTG
>VBSM01002608.1:157570787-157595169 GCA_008086735.1 Cheirogaleus medius | reverse complement strand
CCCCAGCGAGGATGTGAAACATGACTTGGGAATCCAGAATCTCCCAGACCCCCAGGCAGTCTCTCAGGAAATGAGGGAGGCGGGAAGGGGAACGGCACAGCAATCTCGTCTTGTTTATGACACATCTTTCTCCACAGACTGCTTCGGATTCTTCAACCTTAATCTTTGAGGCTCATTTTCTAGAAATAGAGTCCTTGTCCACTGCCTGAGATGGGTGGGAACAGATGAGTAGGAGGCGTTTGCTTTTTCTAGGATAGAAGGTCCATCAGTTTATTTAAGTGCATTTGCTTTGGTTTTAGCATTGTGAGAGTCATTAATTTATATGGGACTTTCCGTAGACCCATAAATATGTATTGGTGCCAACTGTGCAGCGGGCCCTGTGCCGTCCAGGCAAGATGACGATGGATGAGAATATCTGTGCTCTAACGGAGGGATTCTTCCCAGCTCCTCCCAGCATGGTTGGGGAGGGAGGAGCGGGGTATTCACACAGTGCCGTAGCAAGGAAGGACACAGGGCGGTGTGTTCATGTCAAACACTGGTGTGCAGAAGGCAGGGAGTCCAGGAAGACTTCCTGGAAGAGGGGGAAACTTGACTGGGGTTTGAGATGAGTAGCAGACTTTAGATGTCTCGAAAGAGCACAGAGGGCTCTTCAATAGTCGGGACAAAGATTCAGAGAAAAAAGAAATGAGTAACTGATGGGAAGCCACAGAGAAAGTTTCATTATTATCATTTCCACTCATTTTGCTTTATACTTGCTTTGTTTAAAGCTTATGAATTTGCACCCCACCTGGTATTATTTTATTACATCTTGGTTTTGTGGTTCTAGCAGTCAGGACCCATGTTAGGAAAACTCTGCCCTTGCTACTTAGGGACACCCCCTGATTGTCACCCATCTTCCCCAGCAGAAAGGTGGAGAAACAGGCTAGCTTCTGATAGCAGTGACGTGATATTTATATGATGGGCAGCCGAATATGACTCTGAAGCCACTTTTAACATCGTTTCTCTGACTTAAAAAACTGAAGCTTTGGAAGTTGATTTCTAGGTTTATAAAAAACTGGACTATTTTGAGTTTGGAAACATAATTTACTATTTTCAAGAGTTTTAAAACTTGATTACTTTCCCTAACTCCACATCTACTTGAGATGATTTAAAAAAAAAATCAGGATTTCAAATCATGCGCATGGAGTAAGTAGCTTTTTCGAGTTCAGTTCACGAGGTTGCACTTTGACATGCTTTTCAAGATTCGAATATTTTTATAAATCATGATTATGCTGCTGTTTAATGAGAACAAAAGTGGAAATAGCATCTGCTTGTCTGCATGGAGCATCTTCCCGGCCTGTGTGTGCTGTCTGGGAAAGTGGTGGCCCAGTCTGCAGAGCTGATGAGCGCTTGATTAGCTGAAATTGCTTCCTGCCGTCAGTTCTGGGATGAACTGGGTCATCTCAGGGATCTGGGACACGAGAGCCACTCTAATACTCGGAGTCAAGTCAGAAATCCCCAGCTCTTCCCAGCTTGGACACGTGGGCCAGCTTCCCTTCTGGTCCAGGCTGGGATCTCGGGGTCCACTCCTTGCTACACTGTGAGCTTGCCTAGGGCGGGAGCAGGGGTTGGTACAGGTTGAACTGAACCTAATGGAGATGCACCGTAGCGACTGCTAGTTATGGAGGAAAAGGCAGAGTCCCTGAGGATGGGAAATGAAGGCAGCTGCAAGCCAGCAGTGGAAATGGCCCTGCGGTGTGGCCATCCAGGGAAGGACTTTGGGGTCAAAAAACTTAATTCCATATCCCTCCACCCAATCATCCACGTTCAGGTTAACAGCCTATGTCAGCAAAAGAGTTTAAGTCATCTGGTGTTCTTTGTTGTTCTCTAAGCTTTAGAACATCATGGTAGTTTAGTTTTCTTTCAAACTAATAAAACTAAAAATGGTTTTGATTTTTAAACTGTGACTTTTTATCTGGAAAACTCATTGATCGAGAATTCCTTAGCACTGACAGCCCGTAGGTCCTCTCAAAATAATGGTTTTGATGTAACTTGTGTGTAACGAAATGCCTAGATCTCAGTAATACAGCTTTGCACTGACAAGTGGAGACATCTGTGTAACCCACATTCCTATCCAGTGAAAGGACATTTCCATCCCGCCGGAGAGCTCCTGTGCCCTTTCCCTGTCTACTCCCCCCACCCCGACTGCAGAAACATTCACTGGATGGTTTGTTTTTAACATGCATTTTAATTTGGTGAGCTCTTTTAAAACATCGCCTGCATGTTGAAACTAAAAAAGATTCCTTCCTCCGAGAAAGTTCTGCCGCTGGCTCCTGGGCACACCGGGTGCCGTCGTCCTCGTCCTCGTCCTCGTCCTCGTCACAGCCAGGCCAGGTGGACATTCTTCGTGGGTGGCAGTGCCCCCCGGCTCAGACTGCGGGGCTGTCTGAGGTTTAGTCAGCTACATGACTCTACACCTGGAATTTCGGGCGTTCGCAGTACCCCGAGAACAATGGATGGCAAGAAAATCCATTCTGCGCTTTTTCCAGGATTGCTTGCATGCACTTGTGCCTGCTGAGCAGGGGGACTCCAGATTAGAGGAAGAGGCCTACTCGTCGGTCTGCATAATCAGCATCAAGCATATTTCTGCCCCAACAAAGAGAACAGTGTGTTCCTGAGACGCTGCCGAGCGGCTCAGAGGCTCACTGGTGGGCGGCTCTCCTGGGAGGGAGTCGGGTTTTTCAGCAGCTCCCCCGACATCTACCACCTCCTTTTCTTGGGCCCCAGATTTTCTGGCTCCTAAGGGAGGGACACTTGCATGGGGCCTGGCAGAGGGCAGAGATGGCCCTGGCCTCCGTGACCCCTGTGAAATAAAGTTCGCACAGACGCATCTGTGTGACCGATTGCTCCCCGCTCTGTGTTCCGCCCTTCCAGCACGGGTCACGAGGCTCAGGTGGTCAGTGGTGTCCAGACCACCACCGGCACCTTCGCTTGTCGCTTCAGATTTGGTGTGTCTCATTCCCACGGTGCCGACGGCCACGCCACACTCTTACAGGGGATCTGTCAGGTTCTTGGCCGCACCACCCAATCTATGCACTGTGGCACCACCACGCCCGGCACCGTGCACACTTCCAGCTAGAAGAAGCCAGGCTGCCAGCTTGCAAGACAAAAGTGAACTTCAAGTATCCAGGCTGCAGTGTGGTCCAAGCCCCTGGAAAGCCTCTGCCCTGTGGTCCTCCACAGTCGGTTCTGTGGCTTTGGTCACTAAAACCACACCAAGACTCAGATCTGTTTGGGGTGGCCAAGCTTGGAAAAGTCCTTTCTTTTATTTTTATTTTTTTTTTTTTTTTTGCTTCTCTTACCTACCATTGTATTTTCCTCTTTAATCTTAAAAACATAAATCAGGAAAAATAGCCTGAGCATGTATGTGCTTTGTTTGAATGTCACCGTTGTGCCCTTTGTAAAATTACCCAAGGCATGAGAAGAAAAGGTAGAAGCAATTAAGACGTGCGGGACTGCAGCGAGGGGAGGCGTCGGAGGCAGACCGCTGTCCTGCGATGGACACCCGCAAGGGAGCGCCGCCCGGGCTGGCCTGTCCTCACCCAGCCTCTGTTGTTGCGCTGACCTTTGACAGATAATTCCCTTGCCTGTGCCTCAGTCACCCCGTCTGAGCGAGGGGGTGAGACTAAAAGGTCACTAAGGTCACTGCTAGCATGAGCCTCGGTGGCTCCAGAATTGATATCCTTGGTCACTGACATGTTTGCCATGCTCACTGCCCGTCAAGCTGGGAACGTTTAGCAGGCTTCAGACACTCGGACTGACAAGTACAGAAGAGGCCACAGAGGTTAGCCTGGTCCTATCAGTGGCCGTGGTGGGCGCAGACTCCGCCATCCAAAACGAGACTGCCGCAGCCTTGGGTATCCAGAAGACCTGTGAGGCCCTTAACAGTCTTGTAGGGGCTGTCCCTGTCCCTGCTGTGTCCCCGCTGCCACACGCCTGTGAATAAAAGGAGGCCACAGGTGAGAAGTGCAGCCTGCGACCCTGAGCGACAGCAGCTTCCAGCCAAGGAGAAAGAGAACACAGACAGGAGTTCTCAGAGCACAGCGCCCCAGGCCTCTCTCTGGTCCTCGCACACATTGCCCTCTTTGTTGAAACCAAGGCATGGCCAGACCTGCAGGCTGTTGAAATTATAGAATGCTTCTGCTGTGCCCACATCCGTCCCCTACTCTGCTGGGAGCCTCTGGTTCCAGCCCAAGTGAGCCCACTGGGCTGAGAATGCTGCAGAAAAGCGCGCCCGAACAGAGGCCGGACTGTGTTCTCCGGATGTTCCCTGAGGGCTGGGGCCTTTGGCCACCCTGCGGGAGCCTGGGAGAGGGAAGCGACAGCTCAGGCCAGTAATGGGTGTTCTGGAAAACAATTCCAGGTCACTGAGGGACAAGAATGCCGCGCTCCAGATACTCCGTTTGGGGACCAAATGAGTTTTAATACATTTCAGGAGTGTTTTTTCAAGCAAAAAAAAAGTATTCGAATTTTTTAAAAATTAATAATCAGTGCTTAAAGAGACAATGTCAGGGACCTGGAAAATGCACTCATTTGGAAGAAGTTCAAGCAGAGAGCTAGCGCTCTGACCGCCCACCAGCCTGAGTGTGCTGGAGCAGGCGTGGCCAGGAGAGACGCTGCCTGTGAAGGAGACAGCAGGCAGGACGGGGGTGGCGGTCCTGCTGCAGTCCTTGTCCCAGCCCCAGCAGCGAGAGGCCTGGAGCTTCAGGCAAGGCCCCAACTCTGACCTCTGTGTGTTCCCCTGGGCAGCAAAGGCAGCCAGAGCCCCAGGGGCCATCCCTAGGGTTTGCACGGTTAAGGTCAGAGTGTTTCCACTTAGGGAGGCTGATGGGGGGCGTGGGGGCTAGGGCCCAGCCTTCCCTGCAATAGGGTCATGGCTCCTGTTTGCAGCTGGAACTAGAGAGGGGTGTGCACCAGCTGGGCCAGAGGGGCTGGAGTAAGGTTCCATCTGTTCTAGTGCCAGGGCTGGGCACAGACTCCACTCAGTGGTTCTGGCCCTCTCTGGGCCAGCACGTGCCGGGCACAAGGCTGGGAGTGTCCACTCTGGGGCCTAGTGCTCCTGGCCTGTGGTCTGGAGGTCTGGCCGGTGGGTGTGCCCCGGACTCTCCTCCTCGGGCCACCCCTCCCCCAGCGTGGCTGATGGCCGAGGTGACCTGGCTTCTCCCAGGCAGCCAACTTTACTGGGCTGCTTAGATCTGCCCACCTGCTGCCACGGGGTCGACAGCCCTCTCAGAACATCCTCCTGCCTTTAATCTTCCCGCTGGGAACAAACACCCTTAAATTCTCCCCTCCCTTCTGTCAGAAAGCTTTGTCTTCTGTCGTGTTGGCCTTTTGTACACTATATTTGAAAATTCTCCCCCTTCAAGGTTAAGTGTTGTTCACCACCGTCCCTCACTCTCTGCTGCTGGGGGCCTTTGCAAGTGGAGAAACTGAGGCCCAGGCACTGAGGGGAGAGTTGAGAGCCCTGTGATTTGGGACCAGGGGACACTGGACTTGTCCTGGCAAGCCAGCCCCCATGTGTCCCCAGGCAGGCTGAGTGACTGCTTCCCCCACCTCCAAGGAGGTGTCCTCCCAGGTGTGCCCAGAGGCTCTATCTCCTGGGCAGGGCAAGGCGCTGGGCCTTGAGGGACACCTTGCTGGGCAGCCCCTCCCACACTCTGCTCAGCCTCCCTCCCGCAGGGCAGCCGGCCCTGGTGTACTGCTTGTCCCTGTTCCTGTGTGCCCTTCCATCCACATGTGGCTTCACCCCTCTGGCACGTACGGTGGACACTTTGATTGGGTTGTCTGGGTGGCAGTAAGCACACCGGTGGCCCCATCCCTGCACCCCCACCAGGGTCTCAAACCTGGCCCCATTGTCCAGGAGAGAAGTCCCGCCACACACACCTCTGGACAAATACCTATGGGAAGTTCCAAAGAACGGATGGAAGCTCCCACCGGCCCAACTTTGGTGAAAGGAAGGAGCAAGTTCAGGGAGTACACAACAGTCCCCTACTGTGCTACCTGGAAGAGAGGCCAGAGGACCATAGGGGTGGCCTCGTGCCCTCTGGCTGCGCACTGTGAACACCCTCCCAGGCTTTCTCTGGACAGTGGGCTTCACCTGACCCGGTTCCAAAACAACTTCTGGGCCCGGAGGTCTCTGAAGAGGACGCTCTATCTGTTGCCGCCAAGGCCAGGCAGCCCCTCAGGCTGATTAGGTCGCCCCCACCGCGCTCACCAGCCCGGCCGCTGCACGAGGCCCGTGCTCAGGTCCCAGGCTCAACTCTGGCCCAGCCGCACACCTGCCCCTCTGCAGCAACCAGCGCTCTGGGCTTGAGAATCTTTCTTCCTCTCTTCTACGAAAACAATCAGAAAGCAGGCAAACTCCCCCAGAGTGGTGGGCGGCCCAGACGCGGTCCAGATGGGCATGATTTGGTTCATTTTCCAGCAGGCTGGGCAGCTTGCCTTTGCTCACAGGTCGCCCGTTAGACAACAGAGCCGCTTGTCTCCGTGAAGTCAAAGGCACGGAAAGACTTGCGTCCTGACCCCTCCACCGCGTGTTTGCAGTAGCCCCATCACCACGTGTGCCTGTGACGAGGAACTGCTGCTTCCTTAGTATTATAAGTAAGCTCCAGACCCTCCAACTTGGGGGACAGAACCTCTGCACAGGGAGGGACCTTAGGACCTTTCACCCCGACCCCTGTCCCCTAACACCCTCCGCTCCTGTAGGAATCTCTTATTCATTTTTGTCACTCCGCCCCCTTGTCAAAGACACAGACTCCAGCTACTCCCTTCTTGACAGCTCTGGCCCAGGCATGGGTCCTCAGGGCCATCTCTCTCCCGGTGGCTGCTGAGATCACACAGAACATTTAAAGGGGCTGCACTAAGGGCTGTGAGGAGCAGCAGGGAACCCACAGAAGAGCATAAGTCACTGGCCCTGGCTCACTGGCTCCTCTTCTCCTGGTTCCAGCCATGTAGGAGCCACCATCGCAGCACCCAGAAGCACAAACCTGAGCAGCCTGACTCCTCAAAAGTCCCACGAGAGCACGGGGAGCGGCCGAGCGCTTTCGAGCCTGCCTTGTGCGTCCAGCCCTGCTGTGCAGTGGACCCTCCGGGGCCGGGGGCAGAAGTCTCCCTTCAAGAGCTGCACAGTGTCCTACAGTGGGCTCTGGGGAAGGGGGGATGCTGAGAACCTTCCACACTCAAATCCTTCAGATTCTTGTTACAGAATTCAGAAAAGCTGTGACGGGGAGCCAGACTGGGGCTGGCCCTGAGGCTCTGAGCAAAGTCGCGAAGGTGGCTGCATTTCCACAGGCCGATCACTGCTGCCTGGGTGGAGCTGCGCGGTGTGCCCGGCTGTGTGCAGGCGCGCTCACGCTCCCGTGCACTCAGTCACAGCCCTCCTGGTGCAGGGACCCACACCTGTGAGCACCACAGCATCAAGATCCTATAACAGAAGGGGCAGGAAAACAGCAAGGACGTGCAGGACAGCGCCGGTGAGAAAGAAAGAGCCGACGTGGGAGCAAGGCGCCTTTCAGGGCCAGTTTGTATGCGCTGACCTGCTGGATAATAGGATTACCCATTTCTCGTCTCTACCTCGCACGGGCTCTGCGCCAGCCCAGTCTGGCAGCAGCGTGACAGTGGACGGGGAGTGTCCTGCCGACCTTCCCTCTCCTGCTGCAGGTCCTCGATGACAGTCACAAAAGCAACAGCAACAACTCACTTTGGGGGCTTTATCATCACCAGGGACTCAGCCACCCTGACTTTGTAGCACCTCTGGGAAGAGGCTACAGCCTTTAAGTGTAAATGTTTGAAGGCTGCTGTGAGTGTGACTTCGCCCATCACTTCACTCAAGCCCAGACGAGGACACAGGTTGTACATCTGTCTGTCCGTTTGTCTATCTGTCCATCAGGCCCCGATTCTCAACTTCCCAGCAGGGTCTATGCTGGAGCCCCCCACAACCTGATGCTGAGGACGGGGAGGAAGTGAGCAATGGTAGGCGCCAGGGAGACCATGTGTGGCTCAATGTCTGTCCCTGTTCCTGTTGCTGTGTAACAAACCACCCCAAACCTAGAGGTGTAAGCAAACTTTTTCTTATGCTCACAGATTCTGTGGGTCAGGACTTCAGACAGAACACAGCAGGTAGAGCTCGTCTCCGGTGCAGGACCTCCGCTGGGAGCACTCGCAGGTTGGGTGGCTCACCTGCAGGGGCCTGGGATCCTCCAGAGACATCCTCACTCGGATGGCTGGGTTGATGCTGGCTGCCCGATGGGATCTCTGCTGGGCCCGTGGGTATGGAGAAAGCTCGGGGATGGGGGAGGAGTCCCAGCTGACAGGCGGGAGCTGCACTGCCCTGCAGGACTTAGCCTCAGAAGCACAGCTTGTCACTGTGCTCCATCCTGTCGGTTACAAGCAAATCGAAAGTCCACCTGGACTCGAGAGGAGGGAATTAGACTCTGTCTCTTAATGGGGAGTGATGAGGCTCTAGAAGAACTTGAAATGACAGTTTGCTGCCACATCTCTGTTGCAGCTCCCCTCCATCTAGCAGATGAGACCCACAGCCTTGGTAAGGTGCCTTGGAGTCTGCAGACTCCTCGGGTGTGACCGCGTTTGGGATCCCACCAAACGTGGACTCCGTATAAGCAATTCTTTAAACCAGTTCCCAGTGACAATCGCTTTTTGCAGGGACAATTAACATAAGCACAGCCTAGCACAGCGAAAGGCGGCTTTCCTGTAGTAGTGACAGTGGAGACTCTGGAGCTAGACTGCTGGTTCTGGTCCTGGCTGTCCTGCTTACTGTGTGACCTTGGGCAAGTTCCTTAACCTCTCTGTGCCTCTGTTGCCTCATCTATAAGATATGGATGATAAAAATGGTCCCTCTGTACCTCTGCCATGAGAATTAAATGAGTTACTGTTTGGAGGTCCCTAGAATGGTGCTTGGCATATAGTGACTGCTGTAAAAATGAAATAGATCAGCTCCATCAGGCTTGGAACGTGTGACCATGGGTGCTCCTGATCCCCTATTCCAGGAAAGGGCCCTGCAGGTGCTGCTGCTCCAGGTGTCCGGGCGGACGACGTCTGCTGGAGTCCTAGGATGTGGGGTCGTTTCTGCCTCTGTGTTGCAAGGACTCTCATCTGTGTGGGAATGGCAGATGACACCCGCCTGGGCCGGGAAGTGCTGTGCTGTGGGTGGGGTGACGGGACTGCCTGCCAAGTCCAGGGTCTTCAGAGCTTGTGCCCTTAACCTTGCCTTTGTGTGTGTGTGGTTTTGTTAAGTGCATAACTCATTCTCATCCATGGATTTGGGGGCATGGAGGAGAGGCGCGGATGATATATTTAATTAAATATTGCCACTCCCTCCTCTTTAAGGTCATTACAGTCAATAAAGGGGAGGAGACATAGCAAGAAGGCCTTTCAAATGAAAAAAAGAAAAAGAATTACCGAATCCAAAAACACTGTTATCTCGCCGGCATACTTCCTTCGGTTGTGATTTAGTATGTGCACAGTGCTGCACAGAAATACAAAGCAGCTTGGCAAAAAGTCTCAGCCCTAAGAATCTTATAGTATTAAAACTCGCGTAATCCCACACAAGAGAAAAACGCAGCGAGGCCTGCGCGTGGCCCCTGCAAACCGGCGCACTCCACCTGCTGTGACCCGCGGGCCGTGGGGGGCCTCCGGAGAGCCTCCGCGTGCTGCTTTTGACAGCTGAATTTTATTAACTGTTTTTTCATTACTCCTGACAGACCTGGCAATGAACTCTTATCAGTGTATTGTGGCGAGTACAAGTCAATTAATTTCTTTTAAATAACTTCAACTGAAATCCTATTTGA
Organism: Cheirogaleus medius; assembly: GCA_008086735.1. Taxonomy (NCBI): domain Eukaryota; kingdom Metazoa; phylum Chordata; class Mammalia; order Primates; family Cheirogaleidae; genus Cheirogaleus; species Cheirogaleus medius. The sequence goes on along the minus strand of VBSM01002608.1, from coordinate 157,585,324 downwards.
TTTATATTCCAAGAATGATTTTCATTCCGTTCCTCCCTGAGATTATAGTCCCGGCGGAGTTAATCACACCGGCGGCACCGTCACCCACACCCCAGGGAGGAAACAGGATCGAGGACAGGAGGAAATGAAACGGAGGTGGAGCTGAGCGCATCCTAAAGACCCTTTATGCAGTGTGAGGCCATGTGCTCGGTGACGGGAGAGCTCGTCTAAATCTTGCCTTCAGAAGAGCGAACCTGCAGTCACTGTGGCAGGGGATGAATTGGGGAGCCACAGGAAATGTCTGGAAGATGGAGGCGTCTTGGCCAACACATGGCCGATGGCCTCTTTGGCTGCTGAGGTCCAGTGCTGAGCCGCCCACTGGTTTGGTACCCAGAGTTCTGGGGCTGGAGTCCCAGGAGCCCCTCCCTGGGCACAGCCTTGGCTGTGAGCACCTGAGCCTTAGGTGGCCTGCCGTGGGGGGCCGCCCCGGTCACGGCGGGCATGATAGTGGGCCGTCACCATGAGCACAGCTCCAGCAGACTTCTTCCCGTCCGCCACACACAGACAGGGACAAGCAGAGGTGCCACCTTCATGAGGGTTTGCCCACAGGGCCCCCAATTGTCACCAGCCAGGCCTTATAGGTGATAATGCCTGGCGTGGGGTGGGCGTGTGGGTGTGGGAGCTAGGTGGCATCTGGCCCGGAGAACAGAGTTTAGTGAGTGGCTGGTGGCAGTGACAAGAGGTTGAGGCTCCAGGCAGAGGGTGGCTCCCACCCTCGGGAGGTGTGGTGGCTGTATCCCAAGGCGGGACAGGTAGGGCCTGCCTTCTCAAGCCCCAACGCCAGGCTGTTGAGTTGGGTCTGGCACCCCGCTGGGCGAGGAATACTCTGGTGAAGAATTCAGGACAGTTGAACAGTTTGGCAAAGATGAGTTTAGACAAAAAATGTATTTGCAAAATATCTGCTATGGATGCCGTATTAGTTTGCTAGGGCTGCAGTGACAGACTACAGGGTTGAGAGTATCTTCGAGCAAGGTATCGCTCAGGCAAGGTGGCTTCAACAACAGACCTTTACTTGCTCACAGTTCCGGAAGTCAGAAGTCCAAGATTAAGGTGTCAGGAGGGTTGGTTCCTTCTGAGGGCTATCAGACTGCCGCATCAGAAGCTTCTAGGGCATTTGATAAAAATGTGAATTCCTAAGGCACTGAATCGAAATCTTTAGGAACATGGCCCAGGATTTGACATTGAAATAAGCTAAATAAGCTCCCCAGGTGGTTCCCAGTGGTGCCCACTGCGTGCTGCTGTGTGTGCAGGTAGAGGGGACAACACAGCGCCACCCTCGAGGAGCCCCCTGGTTGAGGAAGCAAGACCCACACGAGACAGAGAAAATAGTATGCAGCACGTAAGCAGGGACCGGCCCGGTGAGCGGCGCAGATCAAAGTGCCTAGTAGCGCCTTGGAGGAGGAGGGCGGGTGCGCGAGGAGTGGCGAGTGTCAGGGACGCAGTCCCTGGAAGGTGATGTTCTCACATCTCCCTCTGCACAGGAATGATCGGTTGGCAACATGCGAGGACAGGGATGCCAGGAGATGTGAGGATCTGGATCGAAACTTATCTTAGGGTTGAGAGTATCTTTGAGCAATGTATCGCTTTTGTCTTTATCAAAAAACAAATTTTGTGTTTTCTGAAATTCCTGTTTGCTGTCTGGGGACGTGCTATCGGTGCCTGACACACTGACACTCAACAAAGGCTTGCTGGCTTAAAGGTTTCAGATGTTCTGTGTTGGTTAGTGGCTGCGGTGACTTTATCTCTTAGGAGGGAGGTGTGGGGGGGGTAGCGAGGGGTGGGCCCAGCCGGTGAACAGCAGACGCTGCTGGCGATTCCTGAGTCTAGCAGGTTTAGCGTTGATGTTGTTGTTTTAAGTGGTATTCATCCAACCTGTCTTGCTGTACACATATTGATCCCGGCCCAAAAGACTTGACAGGAGACTATATGGAAAAAAAATATGCCAGGGCTCTCCGTGGAAAAGAATGTGCACGGCATGGCAGAGCCTACAGCAAGTCCTGCAGACTGTGGGACTGTGCGTGGACTTGCCCGGCTGAGTGATCCCAGCAAATGACCTAACTTCTCTGAGCCTCAGTTTCCTCATCTTGCAGATAGAGATCGTTAGAATACCTATCACATTGTGCTGTGATGAGGATTAAATAAGCTCATTAAAAAGGGAGTTTAGAATAGTGCCTGGAATGTAAGTATGCTATGAATGTTAGCTATCAATATAGTCTTTTCCACCCAGATGAGAGATGTTCTGCGTGTTTACTTCAAACAAGATATCATGGCTGTTCTCTAAGGACTGTGTAGTCGCTAACAAATCCATTTTCCTTATCGTGATCTGTATAGCTCAGTGATTTTTCTGCTCTCTGCTCCAAGCTAAGAACAGAGAGCTTCGCCTCCCAGGCTTCAACGAGGCGTCACCCAATGTGGGGCGGTGTGTGCTCCTCGCAGTCCGGAGGGGGCTGGGCGATGGTTGCAGGGTGCTCCTCCCGCCGCCCCCAGAGATTCCAGGTACTGACAGCCTGCTTGGGTGGCGATGTGCTGTCCTTTTCAGTCCATGAAGGGAGGGCTGTGCTTCACCCAAGGAAGGGTCCCTGATGGACGCTCTTCCTTCTGCCGCACTTTCCCTGCGCGCTGAGTCCCTGGAGGCACCCGAGCTGTGGGCTGGGGGTATGGCAAGGCGGCTTGTGCAGTCCACTGTCATCCACCCTTGGCGGGCTTCACAGGCGATGGTCCCCAAGAGGGAAGGGGCCACGCCTCCTGAAAGGACACGTCTTCTCAAAGGGTCTCCCTGTGCTTCTGTCTTGCAGTGGGTTTGTCCTGGAGCCTGCGCTTTTAAAATCATGTTGAATTGTTGACTTCAAGGAGAAGGGAAAAAGGTCAAAGAGGCAGAATTTGCTGACTCCTATTTGGGGATTAGTTCTCTAATCCATATTTTTTTCTAAACAACCTTATAGAAACCGACCAGAGATAATGAATAAAAGCAGAGCTCCTTGGTTGAAGCAGGAGTGCCCCTTTCCAGAGCCCCTGAAATAGCCCAGGATTCCTCTGAACCAGTCTGAAAACCACTCTCACCTGGGAATCCTGTTTGCTTTCTCAGCTGTGCCCTGCTGTCAGGCCTCTGTCCCCTGCAGGGTGGACAGGGTCCGGGAGAGAAGGGATCGCTCCTGTCAGAAGTAGGCAGGTGTCGTTTTGGATGATCAGTGCAGAACTCTTAGTGCAAATGCGCTGCTTGAACTTGGCTTTTCTGCACTCTCCCCGTGTCTGACTGCCAGAGCTAGCCAAGGACTAGGCAGGTAAGTTGAACAGCTTGATGTGTTCATCTAGACTGTCGCCTGGCCCGCTGTGGCAGTCTTCTCCTCCTGCCCACGTCACTCCGAGGACAGGAGGGCAGCGGGAGGGACTGGAAGTGCCGGGCTTTAGGAAGTGAGGGCCAGCCAGGTGCAAGACCCACCCCGGAGGCGTGGGCTTTGGCAAGGGAGCCCACGAACCCCAAAAGGCTCCATCTTTAGACTTTCACGTCAGCCTACAGCCACCCCAAATTTTCTATTATTATTATTTTAACACCACATTGGCCTTATTTTTAAAATCTGCTGCGCTTGAGCAATTTCGTCTGACGTCAGCTGGCTGCCGGCAACTCTGCTTGAAAACAAGAATAACCAAATCTTCTAAGGAGTAATGCTGAACCTGCTTTGAACGCAATAAATCACAAAAACCATTGTTTACAATAAGTGGTATCTGATTGCTGTTAGAACCTGTGTTTATTGCTTTTGTGCATTATGGTCTCTTGTAATTTGGACAGCCAGAAATTGTATTCCTTTATGCAGCGCGTAGGAAGGGTTTGTAAGGAGGAAGGCATCTGTAATTATGCTGCCAGGGAGTGGGACTGGGGAGCCTCCGAGGAGCATGAAATGCAATTGCCTTTCCACTTTTCCAGTTCCCGGAACCTTCTGGGCTCTGGGCAGGGAAGGACAAAACAGAGGGGGCCTTGGAGCCAGGTTGCCCCAGATCAGAGAGCCCTTGAGTGGCCTCAGAAACAGAGCGCCAGGTGGGTGGGCAGCTGCCAGCCCCACAGGAAGCTGAGCTGATGGTTTTCCTGGAAATTGCCTTGGACACCCCTGCAAATTTCTTCCCTCATTCTCGCCCATTCCAACAAGTGCCTATTGGGCTTTGTAGGCGAGGGCTGACAGCAGGGGCTCAAGAACAGCGGGTGGCAGAATTCCTTGGTGCCTCTGTCTGCAAAATTTGAGAAGAAGCCCCTTGACCATTTGGCCTGCATCTTGCCATCGTCACTGAGTAAATGGATGGTGTTGCTTGGTGTTTTTGAGGCTCTATTAGAAAGAGTGGCGGTGTCTGGGTGTGGCGATCCATCATTCTCCTAACCCCAAAGCTGTGGACTCTAAGAAGAGGGTCTAGTTTCTCTGTCACTGAAATAGACCTTGCTGCGTCTGTGGTTGCTGCTTTGGCGTCAGCTGCTTCCTCCACCTGAAATGCCCTTTTCCGTTTATTTCCCCTGCGTCCAACTTACCCACCGATCCAGGTCCTACACTTTCACAAAAGACTTCCCTGAACTTCCTCCTCAGATATTCTCAGTCTTGGTAGAGTTTCACCACCATCCACCAAGTCCCTCAAGCCTAAAAATGGGGGTTCATCCTAGTCGTGCCTCTTTGCCTTCACCCCAGCACCAGGCCCAGCACACACAGGCACTCGGGAACTGTTTGTTGAATAAATTAATGAACTTGATAGTCAGCCGACCACCAGCTCTCACCGGAGTCACCTCCTGGATGTTTCTCCAAACTGTCCCTCTCCTCATTCCTACCTCCACGGCCCTAGAGAGGATCCTTATGGGTTCTCCACAGGACCACCACTAAAGAGCCTATCGAGCCCCCTTCCCCTGGCACCCCGGGACCTGGTGTTCGGGGTCATGTCTTGTCTCTGCCCCCACCCCTCTCTCACTTGCCTGCTTTGCCCCATTGGCTCCAAGTCGCTGGCAGTTCCTGGGCACACCACACAAGCAGTTTCCCACCTGGGTCTTCTGCCCAGAGCACCCTTGCTCCTCTTCACCTGACTCCCCCTTTTTGGAGACTAGGCTCGGGCACAACCTCCTCCGGGAAGCCTTTTCCACCTGCATCAATGGATCTTGGGGGTCCCTTGTTGCTGTCCCCCTGCTGCTGTGTCTTTCTCTGTAACAACTCTTATCACAGTTGTAGCAAACTGTCGAGGTCCCCTTCCCCCACCGCAGGCAGGAACACTGCTATCTGTCTGAACGTCCTCAGTGTCCAGCGCAATGCCTGGCCCATGGCAGGTCTTCTGTAAACAAGGATCTCAGTGGAACTGGCACGAATGCTCACATAGCACACAAAGTGCAGAGTTCACCTGAGCACCAAACTGTGCACAGTCTCATATCCGATCAGAGCAAGTTCACAGACGGCTCCCAAACAAAACCACAAAGACTAGGTCTGACAAGTTCCAGCCCCAGCGGTATCTGAGCACAGTAGACGTTCCTCAGCGGCGGCTCCTTGAGTGGGTGGGTGGGTGGGTGGCTGACACGTTGATTGACAGTTACCCCACACACAGGATGGGACTAGTCGAGCATGCTTTATTAAAGAGATTAGTGAATCAATCGTGATTTCAAAGCCGTGAGTTCTGGTCTGTCTGCCCAAGCCCTGGTATTAATTAGGCACTGAGCTAGACAGCAGGGTCCCCTGTGTCCCCCAGTGCTGAGAGGGTTCTCTGAGGCTCCTGGGCTTGAGCTTCAGTGTGACAAGTGGCGCCCAGCCTGGCTGAGCAGTAAAGGAAGTGGGGAGAGAAGCTAAGGCAGAGCCGCATTTCCAAAAGACCCTCGCTCCTGGGCCACAGGCACCTACCGGACAGGGTCTGGGAAGGGCTGACCAGGAGCACTGGTCAGATGACAGCACGCTGCACACAGCCCGGCACTGCTCAAGGCCAAGCATCATGATGCCCAGATTTGTTTATTTTAACAAGCCTCCCTTTAATACACAGGTGCGCACACGCTGGCATGCCGAACTGGCCGAGCTCACCGCTAGCCCCGAGAAACAACGGGCACACGCTTTTTCTCTTCCTCTTCCCATCCACTCCGCAGACCCTCCAGGGACAATGCACATAATTCAGGCCTTTGTGCCTTGGCTCAGCAAGCTAGATGGCGATTGTATCAGCCTCTGAGGTCTAGCTGAGCGGCCCCATGACCACTGGGGGCTTTGTCTCTACAGGGAAGTACATTTGGAGTTACAAACGGCTGACTTCCTGGCAGACTTTTGGGGCCAGCTGGCCAATCCGCAGATGCTCTGGGACCCTGGTCTGTGCCTGTCCTGGGCACCAGGCAGGTGGAGGAGGAATTTCTAAACAGACCCCCACTTACCAAGCCCTCGTGGTCTGGGCTGGGCTGGGACAGGAGTGGAGGGACTCCCCCCAAGCCCTGGGAACAGAACCAAGTCTCGTGTGCTCGCCTGTGGTGTCCCGTCCAGCCGGTGGCTCGGAGGACAGAGAAGGACGGGTCTCGATGTCAGGGGAGGCAGAGTGGGCTCGCCAGGCTGGTGACTGACGTACCTGGAGCAGGAGCCGGCGGTACAGCCTGCCTGTCACAGGAAGTGTGGGGCCGGCCTGTTTGTCAGCTGTCTCCCCGTGCACAGCCTCCCAAGCCCAGCGACAGGATGCGTGCGGAACGCGTCTGCTCCCGCGCCCACCGTCCGCGTGGAAGGCAGCACAGTCTCCTCTCTGTCACTCTCTTCTAGCCCAGGGGCCCGCCATCTGCTGACTTCCTTTTTCTTTAAACTTAGAAATATAAGCAATTTGGCAGAAACTTGTAAAGGGAACATAATTGATATAAAATGTGAAATGATCGGCCTTTCTAGAATCTTTTTCCATCCTTTCTGCGTGTGGATGCAGAGTAGATACAGGACTGTCTCGTGTTTCCCATTTTTCTCCTAATGGGACTTGCAGGTCTGTGTCTCCGTGTGTCAACAGGGTCCACGCTGGCCGAGTGGACGGCTGCCCAGGGGGTCTAGACGGAGTTTCCTCCGCAGCTCCTAGTGCTAGGAAACTGGCTGGGCCCACGCCCGCCGTTAGAAAGGCACTTTGGTGCAACGTCGTCCTGCCTCAGCTGTCCTGTGGCTTTCCGTTCTTGAAGCGTTGGTAGGTTAATGAGATGAAAAGCGATATGGGTGTTTTTGTTTCCCTCAGACTGTTCAAGTTCAAATCTTGACCCCAGCAGCGACTACCTGGACAAGTCATATTTTACCTCTGTGTCTCAGTTTTCTCATCTATAAAATGGGAGGATGAAAAGACCTGTTTCACAGGGTTACTCTGAGGATTCAATGAGAGAGTGTGGGGAGCAAAGTAAATGCTCAAGAAAGGGGAGCGTAGAAGCAGTAATCCTAGCAAATACCGTTATTGTCATTATTCTGGAAAAGGAAGTGGGCCAGTGGGCTGGGGGCTCACTCCCCAGCTCACCTGTGGCTTTCAGGAGCATCCAGTGAGCTCATGCAGGCCCTGGCCTCAACCAGAAACACCTTTCCCAGCCCCTCTGTGGGGTTCCGGAGTGGAGGACACATGAGAGCCTGTGACTCCTTTTCTCACATGACCTTGGCCCTTTAAGAGTCGCATAACATTCTCAGGGGATTTCCACTGTGACCCATTTTTATTTTGCTTACTTAGAAGTAAAGCCGTAAGAGTTGGAGCCCACCTGGTTGACCCCTGGGAGAGGACAGGGGTCCTCTGGGGAGGTTAGGGGCAGGAGCCCGGCTGCAGAGGAGGGAGGACCCACTTCCTCCAGGAAGTGCTCCCAGACTCTCAGCCCTTCCTCTCCTCCCTCTGTCGGGCCCCTCTCCTGACTCGGGCCTGTGCTTCTGCCATTTTGTTGGCCTAAAAAGCCAGCCCAGAGGTCTCCCGAGGCCCAGGCCCAGTCACCTCCTCTGGGTAGCCTCTGTGTATCCCCTCCACCCTGGTGGGCACTGTCCCTCCTGGGGGGCCGTGTCCCACACCTTAGCACCTTCCCGCCTGTACCTGGGATTCCTCAGCCCTACTCCCCACCGGGCCCCATCCAGAGCTGCCCACACAGCACCTGTGCCTGGTCCTGGGCCCCACCATTCCCTGACTGCCAGGGCCACTCCTAGCTCTGACCCACCTCACAGCTGTCCCTTTCTCTTGATTAGTGACTTCTCCCAGCAGTCCTTAACCTGGAGAAAGGGCCTGCGCTGCGGGCCTAGCGAGGGCGTGGCTGCCAAGCGGCATGTGGAGAGCCTGCTTGTTTCCTGGAGTCCTGCACAGACCGTGCCCTGAGATGCACTTTCCGGGCTCGGGGCTGTTCTGAGGCTCTGTGGAGCCTGTGCCCAGAGGCTGCGGCAGGAGCTGGAGTCGCCAAGCCAGGACGGGCTCCCTCGGTAAACTGACCGGCCCGTCTGCTGTCAGGCCTGGGCCCATCCAGTCCCCAGCCCTCCACCGGGGATGCTTTTTCCAGCCAGCTCCAGCGTCAGCCTTGGAGATCCCCAAGGGCCCCTCTCCTCCCTCCTCCTCCTCCTGGGCTGGACATTCTCACCTGCTAGCTCAGCCCCAGAACACCACCTTCCATGGTGTCTAATAACTCCCTGCCGGCCAGTGCGCCAAGGCCCCCGACAGCTGCTGCAGCACCAGCCCAGCCCAGGCCTGCCCCACAGCAGAAGTGGGCTTGGGCCCAGGACTGGGGTGTCGCCCATTTGCGGGCTGTCAGCAGAGAAGCCAGGTAAGGGACAGCAGGACAGGGCTGAAGACCTCTGGTCTCACGGACTGCAGCCCAGGCAGGGCCAAATCCCCCTGGAAACGAGGCACCAGGCGGGGCTGTGAGTGGTGTGAATTTTGTTGGGCTTGGCCCTTGCAGTTTCATGGGACCGGGGCAAGTGCCTGAGCCACCTAGGACCTCAGTTGTCCAATATGCACGATGGCAGGGCTGGAGGGAAGGGAGCCTGAAGGGGGCTTTCAGTCAGCCTCTTATGATTCATTCACTACTTAGAACAAAAACAAAGCCTTTGGAGCCAGAGCGGGGAGAGAGAACAAAGCACACTGTGTCGGTTTATGTTGGAATCCAAGGAGTGGACGCAGTGGAATTTCCCACCCTTTGCTGGAGGCCAAGGTCAGGCCACTGCCTGACCCCTGTTCCCTGGGCCCCAAGACCCGGCGACACCAGAAGCCACCGGGAGGGCAGGTGCTGGTGACTAATTACACAAGTCTTCCTCAGGGGACTATTCACACCCCAGCACAGTAGGGGAAACAGGCTTCCGTATCCCGGCATGTGGAAGTTTCCCCAGGCTTTAAGGTCATCTTTTCATACATTCCTTCTTAGTACAACACAAATCTCATTACAGAAATTTCTGTATTTTAGTAAAGGAACCACAGTGATAGTAATGAGATCCCCGAATAAAGTTCAGTTCATTTTCATCTCTCTTTCTTCCCCGAGTATTATTGCTGGAAATGTTACATTATCATAAACCAGAGTTCAGGATGCATATAGGGTTTCGACAATTGTCATTTTTCTCCATATACAAATTCTAATTACTGCCTTCATTTTACCTCACTCTAGTGTTTTCATCTTCTTAGGTATTTTTCTTTGCCTACCCCAAGCGACATACCCAAGCCAGATGATTATTAAAAGAATCGGGAGAGCTCATGGTGACATGTTCCCGTGTCTTCTGCCCCAAGTGGGGAAGGGGCCTGAGAGTAATGGGGGAGGGGCATTTCCCCCAGATCTGGGGACTCCCCAGGAGGACCCTCCTTGTGACCCCAGAGAAGGCTCTGGGCCTAAGCCCTCCTGGCCAGCCCTCACTGAAGGAGGGAGGGCAGGGGGCTCCTACGCAGCACGCTTGGAGGTGAGTTTCATGCACTGCAAGTTTCCAGGTAGACTTTCTTCCCCTTAACCATGTCAGAAACCTCTGGCACAATGGATGCTGTGACTATACACAGGGGTTTCAGAGTCAGGGCCTTCTTCCTGGTGCTCTGTAGCTGTAAGCACAGCCTGGCCGGGACCCGTGCGCTGGCATCGGTGCCGGCTGGGCAGTCAGGAGCTCTTCTGGCCTGCTCAGGCCCTGTCCCCTCCCTGACATCCGTACCTGTCTCCACTGGGCCTTTCTCTGAAGCCCTCCCTCACTTCCTCTGCATGTGGGGCAGGGGCTGAGAAACTGGCTCTGGAATCAGATCGTTCTGTATCTGAATCCTACTATGAGCCGTGTAACCTTAGGAAACGGCCTTCCCTCCTACGGAAGATCCATCAGCTCTGAATGGAGTTTTATGTTATAATAATGACAACCACGTTGGGAAGATGAAATTAGATAAAACACTTCAAGTCCCTTACGCAGTGCCCAGGAGGTGTTTTCTAGAGGTGGTGGAGCTGCGCTGCCTCCCTCCCCGTCCCCACACTCGCTTCCAGTAGCTTCTCCTCTGGGTCTTCCTCTCCCTGTCACTTGTATCCTCACCAAGGCCCTAACCTTCTTTTGTTTTAACCATGTTGGGTAAACCTTTCTCAAGGGGGGCTGCTCCCCCGCTCCCCTCCTCCACGCCTGCTGGCTTCAAGGGGACATCCTCAGGGTGACCCAGGCACTGAGCACTTTGCAGGCAGCCTCCGCCCCATAGCTAACTACTTGCATCCCCCTTTCTTGGGGGGAAACAGAGGCTCAAAGAGTTTAAGCAGATTGCTCAAGGTCACCAGATGATAAACACCAGAGTCACTAGGAGGCTCTGTGGAATTCCAAAGCCTGCGCTCTTACCCAGTCTGCGGCCTTAGCAGTGTCCTGTTACACAGCGCTGTGCTGATGCTCAGGGGTCCCACGGAGGAAGGTAGGACATTTGTGCCTGAACTAAATGCCCAACGCTTGCTGCACCTGCTGCGGCTGTGCGTCTGTTCTTCACAGACTCTCTGCACCCTGTTAGTCTCATCCATTAAACTTGCTACGGTCCTCGTTGCTGCCTGAAGCAACAGCAGCCCCACCACCTGCAACAGACCTGTTAGAATTGTGTGCAAAGGAAGCATTCATAGGCTACAAACAAGGATGCTGGGACTTCCCTGTGAACATTAAGCTTCTGCTCCATAAGACTCGGTTTGTTTGTTTGTTCTGAGGCTCTGTTAGATTGCTTCTCGACTTTTGGTTATGCTTGGGATAAAGGAAGGATGAGTGTTCTCTCTGGACAGAGTAAAGGCCTTTAACCTTTTTGAAATTTGACTATAAAAAAATGTCTTTTTCGGCAGGGCACGGTGGCTCACGCCTGTAATCCTAGCACTCTGGGAGGCCAAGGCGGGAGGATCGCTCAAGGTCAGGAGTTCGAAACTAGCCTTAGCAAGAGCGAGACCCCGTCTCTACTAAAAATAGAAAGAAATTAATTAGCCAACTAAAAATATATAGAAAAAAACTTAGCCTGGCATGGTGGCGCATGCCTGTAGTCCCAGCTACTCGGGAGGCTGAGGCACAAGGATTGCTTGAGCCCAGGACTTAGAGGTTGCTGTGAGCTAGGCTGATGCCACGGGCGACAGGGTGAGACTCTGTCTCAAAAAAAAAAAATGTCTTTTTGCAAGCTTGGATAGGCTTCCAAGTGGGGTGGGAAGGTCACATGGATCTTTCGGGTTCTCTTTCCACAGAGTGGGCTGGGAGCCTGGAGTAGGAGATGAAAAACCCAAGGCCCAGCCCCTGGGGAGGGGGTTTCTTCTCCTCCAACCCCAGCCCTGAGTCTGGACCCCCAGCTTTTATTCCTGACTCCACTGTCCACTCTCTCTAGATGGGCTAGTCACTGACCATCTCGCGGCCAGGCTGCACACCCGCCAGCTGGACACACAGCGCCTCTCTCACTGCCCCCACAGAGTTTATGCAGAGTCAGCCCGCCCCGTGCAGATGTGAACTTGTGTGGACTCGACTTTGTCAGTGCCTCGATTGCAGTCCCCCGGGAGCTGGGCACGTGAGCAAGTGCTAGAGCTTTCTCTGGAGAGCAGAGTGTTACAACATGTGTGTGCCCCGGCCTGGTAGGGAAAGTTATGGGCATTTGGTGGAAGGGGGCATGACGCCCGGAACCGTGGGGGCAAAGGCATCCTGAGCTTCCCAGCGTGCTAACTTCCCCTGGTCCCTCCACCAGCACTGCTCTGCATTTCGTTCGGCCAACTCTGAACTCGGGAAGCCTGCTGCCCTCAGTCAGTGGCAGCGCAGTTCCTCTGGGTTGGGCCAGGGGCAGAGGGCCCACATTCCAGGGGAGAGCAGAAAGGGAGTATAGGTATTTTTTAGAGCAAGTTTTCCACCCCCTCTTATGATCCACCCTCTGTTCCAAAGCAAAGGACATAAATGCTAAACTGTGGTTCTTGCCAGGGCTGATAAGAAAAACCAGTGAATGCAGGAGTCTCATTAAGAAAATCCTAAAAGTTCGGTCTTATCACCACTACAACATAATACAGTACGTATGTTAATTCTCACCTCCCTCTGCTCCCCCCGCCGGACCCCTTTCAGCTAAGGCTGCAGCTCTGCTGCTACGGACTGAAGTCGTGTTTGACTTGGAATTTTTCCCTCGCCTTGGCTTCGTGTCGCGAAGCTCCTGTTTGAGTGGACACAGCTTTCCCCTCACACTTCCAGCTGCCCCTAGAGTCCTTCAGCTCAATAAACGCGGATGACATCCCTACTGTGTGCAGGGCACAGTGGTAGGAGCTGGGAAATGTCAAAGTCCAGCTGAGTTCATCCCTTCGCGAGAGCCAATAAGCGGAGGAGAGAGCAGTGATTTATAGGCCAAGCCTGCCAGCCGGCCTTGTCCCCAGCAAAGACGCATTTCAACAAGCTTCTCGTCCAAGTGATTATTTGCTGTTTGTACCGCTTGGACTTGGCACGCTTCTACAACTCCTTTTACCAAAGAGGAAAGAGGAACCTTGAAGTAAGTACTTATCTCGTAAAGAGAAGATTCCGGGCCTCTTCTGGCAGCGTTGCTCTGTAATGCGAATGCATTTTTTTTTACCAGCACGCCTTCCTCTTCCAAAGGCCTTCCCTGTCTAGGGTTTTTCTCCCCATGACACCTCTGTGCGGTAGGTAGAGGAGAGGCTGGTGCTCCCATTTCTCAGGAAAGGAAGCCGATGCCGGAGCGGGAGACGGCTTGCCGGGTGCTGTGCCGGGGAGTGGCAGAGCCCACCCAAGGCCCAGGTGCCCAGCTCCTCATCTGCGTCTCTTTCCGCTGCCCCGAACCCGGAGCTGGCGGGCAGGGCAGAAGACACGGCGGTGGCACAGGCACCCGCCAGGCCTGCCGCGGCTCCGAGGGGCCGAGCACGGCCTGGGGAGCGGTGGGCCGGGAGATGCTGTGCCTTCCTGCCCTGGACTCCCGCGAGGTGCCGACAGGAGAAGCTGGGCGGCAGCTGCGCGTCACGGTGATGGATGTTCGCGGCTCACGGGTGGGTGGCTCACGTGCGCACTGGTGCCAGGGTGGCCGTGTGGCTGGCAGGCGGGAGGGTTGGGCGTCACATTTCAGCAACATGATCTTGGCAGAGCCCAAGTGAGGAGGGACGTGCACACGGGCGTTTGTGGACTTCAGCTCGCAGGGGGTGTGTGGAAGGACCAGACGGCCAAGGGGACCTCTCTGGTTCTGCGTGTTCTGCCCCTTGGCTGGCCTGGCCAGCTTTCTCTGGGCCAGCAAGGCCGGGTGCATGTCCTCCCCAGGCTGGAATAAGAAAGCTGGGTTTAAAAGTCAAAGTTTCTGAAGGACTTCACAGTGAGCAGAGCACATTTGGTATGAAAATGTTACCGGGAAACAAAAGCCTCCCAGTTTCCTTGCCTCTCAGCAAAAGAATTGGAAAGCCTTTTCCAAGTCAGGAGGGTGGCAATTTATATTTGTCTGGGATCTTATTTAAAAATAATTTTGCTCCCTGTCATTTTTTTTATCCAAACTCTCTCAGACGTTGGTTCTCAGCTGGATGACTTAGTGACCTGCGGAATTCACTGCCATTCTGGCTCACAAGAATACATACTGTTACTTTTATTTAGTGTGATTTGTTTTTAAAAGATTTCCCAGAGCCAGCCAAGCACCCTGGGTGCAGCTCTGGTGTAGGTGCTGGGCAGGGAGGCCGAGCTCAGGACCTCAGTGTGCTGGGAGCTAAGTACTCCCGTCTAGACACGTAGGAGGGAGGAGAAACCAGAGAAGACTTGAGCGCTCAGGACGAGGAATAAGGCCAGGCCTGTACCCGGAAGAGAAGAACTTTCCCTTTGTTTTGTTGCCCACTGCTTGTCTCTGAGCCTACAGGGCCAGGAGGGCCGAGGAGACTTCTGGGGGTTGGCCCGGAGAACTCCTTTCTTCTTCTTTCCTGCCGCGCCATGTGGCTTCAGACCGTGACATTTCTGTTCGATGCTGTCACTGCCTTGGTTTGAAGAGAATGTCTGTGTACACGAGTCCCTTGGCCAAGAAGAAATAGTGCCCGGAGCAGGCTGGCATCTGCTCTTGCCCTGTCTCTTCCTCTCCCACGTGACCAGCAGCCAAGGGACGGTTCCTTCCAACCAGGCAGGGGGACTAAGGAGGAG
>VBSM01002608.1:157515775-157570687 GCA_008086735.1 Cheirogaleus medius | reverse complement strand
GAAGCCACTGAAGGCCAGCGCAGAGAGACAGGAGCCTGTGGGCCCGTGGCCTGCTCTGCCCACGCCCACCGGCGCGACATGGCTCCTCGTGGCTCACAGTGTGCGAGTTGGTGAGCTGGGGCTGGCTCCGCAGCCCCCAGGACCTGTTGTTCATGTCTCCTCCCAGCTCCACCCTCAGTGGCATCACCTTGGTAGCTTGAAACAGCCACAGGGGAGCATTTACACAACAGAGACCGGCCGACGCTACCCATTAGAGTCCGAGTATTTTTTGTTCGTTTTCGCCACCACCGCCGTCAGAGCTGGGTGTTAGCATTTGCCAGCACAGCACTGGGACATGGGGACCCCCTGAAGGTTTTATGCCCAGGAAAATCATCGTCAGATCAGCAGTGACCGCGCTGAGCTGGCATGGTGCGGTGGTGGACGTGTGTCTTGCTCGATCCCCTGTTAGGAGGCCAGAGGTGGGGAGCGGGGATGGGGCTCAGCCAGGGGTTGGGCAGCCTCGGCCACATCCTGAAACCAAACTCCTTAACGTGGACACGCCTCACACGGAGGACACACGTGTTTCCTGCTTCTCTGCTTCATCGCCTGAGCTGCTTTCTAAATGTGACCTACATGTCCTGCCCTCCAAGGTTGGCAGGTGCTTGTCCCTCCCTCAGGATCCCCTCAGCCCACCCCCTGGTAGGGTAGCCCTTAGCGCACCAGGTAGCGTGTGCCCGGGGGCGGACTGTAGCCTGTGGGACCCAGCACAGAACCCCAGCGTGCGAGTCTGTGGCTCTCCTCCACGAAGAGAGTGTGGCAGCCCAGAGCAGGGAGGAGCCGCTTTCCTGGGGTGGGTGGAGGAGGTCGCTGGCTTAGAAAGCGTCTGAGCGGGGCTTGCAGTTTGCTGGGCCTCTGAGCGCATGAGCACAGAGCTAGAGTCCTTGTCAACGTGCATCCAGCTGGTCTTGACTGCATGGTGAAAGCAGCAGCAGTTGTTCAACACTTTAGAGCTGCAAAACAGTGCACAGAATCCTCCCGACAACCTTATTAGATGGATTGTGCTCCCATTTTAGAGATGAGAAAACTGAGGGCCAGCATTAGCTGACCTCCCAAGGCACCAGAGGAGCAGCTGGTAGTCCCCAGGCCTTGACCCTAACTCCTGAGGCCCTGAACCCAAGCTAGCTCCCTGCGCTGGGGACTTTGGGCCATTCAGCCCAAGTGGACTCAGATGTCAGGAGCCGCCCAGCTCCACCAGGAGATAGGGCGCAAGGCCCCTGGGCTGCTGCAAACCCCATCACCCCCATCACCCCTATCACTCCAGGACTTGCCTCTTAAAAATGGGCATTAGCCGTGGCGATGAATACACTGTTGCATTTGTTGCTCTTTTGGGAAGAGAAAAACCTGGCTTCTAAGAGCTGTTGTATTTTATTTTTCTGTAAAGAAGAAATTAATTTTAGTCTTTCTTTTTGGTTTAAAATGTTGTTCTTTGCTTTTTCCGCCCTACAATTTAAAAGGAAACATTTGTCTGTTGAGAAAAGAAATGATAATTATAGACTAAAAATTGTTTCTATTCTGATTTGAAAAAGTGACAAAAAAATAAATTCCATCGCACAGATGGGGCTCTGCTGACGGAGGGTGTTTAACAATGAGGCCCTGGCCCGTGTGGGGCCCGGAACGGCGCTGATCAGGGTGTGGGCTTGGGTGCCGCTGGGGTGCGGGGCTGTCCCCGAGGCTATGCCCGAGGCCGCTCTCCGTCTCTGCGGCCAGTTAGAAACTCGTTCCCATGGGGTCTGGGCACACTGCGCCCTCCGTGTGTGTCACCAAGGGGAGGAAGGAGATGTGACTGGAGATGTCACTTGTGGACCGTGTGGCCGTGCTAGGTGGGCTGTGTGCAGGAAAAGACCAGGCGCTCCCGTGTGTGGCCCTGAGCCCAAAGAGCCACCTAGCCGGTCCAGAATTTTACTTTTCAGCCCCACAAAATTGCAATTGCTCCAAGTCCTTCGATCAATAAACCAGGAAACTGATTAGACTGTGAAATTAAAGTAATAATGTCACGCTATTAACCCTCAATCAATGGGGACTGAGCTCAAAGTGAAGGCTATTTCCTAAATCCATATTACCCTTTGGGTACATGTATTTACTTTTTTGAAAAAATCCTAGGGGCGTGCACATCCCCAGACCGCCTTTCTTTCCTGCCTACACAGCGCGATTCCCATTGCTATCTCTGCGGCCACCCTGGCGGTACTGCCGCGTGTGTGGTGTGCAAGGCCAAGATAGGCTGAGTGCGTGGCGTGTTGGCTGGGGCTGGGCAGCCTCTTGGGCCTTCGGGGCCCGGGGGCGGGTGGCGGGTGGTGGCTCAGGCCTTCTGTACAGGTGTGATTCCTACGGGCCCCTAGCCACCCTCAGCCACCCCTTGTCACTGGGAACCTCTCTTTGAGGTTAATGCCAGGCCACCCTCTAGCAAGACCTGGGGTCCAGGTGTATGGTGCTGGCCGGAGAGCTCCTTTTTCATCTTGCATGCACGTGGGGTTCACACCACCACCGTGCATGCTGCAGCGTGGGGTTTGCTGAGCATGTGTGTGTTCAGCCCCATGAGAGAGGGCCGTGGTCACAGTCCTTTTCATTTTCCTCCCCCATCTCAACCCCTGCTGCCCACCTGCCCCCACCAAAGCACAGGCTCAGCGTAGACCCTGCTGATTGGAGGCCTTGTGTGTGCTTGACAGTGAGGACAGGAGTTGGGGCTATTTCCTGCTGTTTCCTGATCACCTTCAAGGGCCAGTTTGGGGAGTAGGGTTGGCATAGGTCTTGTCTATAAACACAGTATCTGGCTTGGACCAGCCTCCACCCGCGAGCTGGTTCTGGGACGCCGAACTGACCCTCTGGCCTGTCAGTCAGGATGGCCTCCTGAGCCAGCCTGGGTGGCCAGCATTTGCAGGTGGGGCTCTGGTCACAGTATGACAAAGGCTTGCCTGTCTCAGTGTCAAGGACCACGTCTCACGTGTGCCTGAGTCTTAAGAGGCCACAGCTTGTCCTTCACCAAAGTGATGAGTGTGGGTCAAGCTAGGCCCCAAACACAGCCGTCAAGACCAGCTCAACCACAGCCCTTCAGTCCTTCCAGCTCTTCCCATGTGCTCTTCATTACATAACCTCAGCCCTGCAGATGGGGGAAAGTAGTTGCTGTTGCCCCCATTTAAGGGATGAACAAACTGAGGCTGGGCGATCGATGGGCTTATGTGCTCACACTGCTAAAGAAGAGGCAGGGCTGGCTCTAGAACCGTGGTGCAGAGCACTCTGGTTGCCCAAGTTCTCTCCAGGGGGCTGTTCTGGAATTAGCAGAGTCTTTGTCCTCTTGTGGCCTTGCCACTGAAGAGGAGGGGCCATCAAGCCCTCCCATCGGCCCTCCCACGGCTTGTCCTCCCAACCTGTCAGTTCCATCGCAGCGGAACGTTGCCAAGGATCAGACCCCCTCTCTAAAAGTGGTGATGGTATTTAATAACTAATTACTCTAATGATCCTGCAGAAATGCTGGAGACCTGTTTTAGGAGAGATGTCAATTAGAGCCATCTGCACGGTGAATAAAGGAGCCCTACCCCAGCTGTACTGTTGAAACATGTTAGCGTTTTCCTACCAGCGGCCATATGGTACTTAACGAAAGTGAATTGTTCACACTGCACAACCCGCGCCTCCTGATGAATACTAGCATTTTGTTTTGGAAAATAGTTCTTCCATCGTGTGGAATATTTTTCAATGCAGTAAGTAGCAAGTTGGAAGCCGGCAAGCCCTTGAATGCAAAAAGACTCCCATCACCTCAAGACGCTCTTCCCTCCATCCCGGCCCATCCGCGGCCCCTACCCGGCTGCCAAGACCGGCTCCAGCCCAGCTCCTGCACCCCGCCCGGCCCGGCACTTAGCATCTGCCTCGGAATCTGCTCCAGAGAGCAGAGGCCACTGAGAGTTCTTGCCCGACCCCGCCACGGTTTTCCCAAACCTGCGTGAACTTAGAAGCAGGAAAGCTGAAGCCCTACAGAGTTGGAGCACTGTCTCGACGTTGGGTGAAAGTCCCCCAAGAGCTGAAAAGGAGTACAGGATGTTTAATTGGGTGTGTGGCTTGAAAGAAGGGTTCATTTTCTACTTGCAGACTGTTTTAAGAAGTGCAAAGCTCATGTTGACACCTGGACACTCAGCGAGGTGGAGGAGGAGCTGGGGGCCTGTTTCTGGGGCTCAGTGGAAGCCACAGATCAATCGTGAGCACAAGTTACTGCTGCATGGTGGTCCTACAGCTGGGGTCTGGGTGCGGCCAGCCTGTGGGTTCCGGTAACTGAAAGCAGGCATGCTGGGCTCTGGTCGCCTGGGATGTGTCAGAAGCAGACCAGTGCCAACACGGGGCCGCCTCGCATCAGGGGCGGAGCTGGTGCTTGTGCTGTGACACATACCCCCCCCCCCAAGTGTGCTGGGCAAGGGGCCCTGCAACTCCCTCCTGGGGCTCCGTGGCCTCGGTGAGCTGAGGACCCTGCATCAGAGCCGCTGGGAGGGAGCTGTTTTATTGCAGTCTGCCCTGGAACCAACAGGATTTCACTTGCCAGCAATATCTATTCCGGAACTTTCTCTAGAACTGAAGTCACTTATTAAAGCTTAATAAAAGGCAAGATTGACTGCAGTTAGGGATAGAGAAGATCTGCTGCAAGTCCTGATACCCAAGACTTCTTCACAAAACCACGGGCCCATAAATCTCACTTATTTTCAATTCAGCAGCAACTGATCCCGAGCTACAATAATGATCCTAAGTTCAGCTGAACACGTCCTTAAAGGAAATCCTTCTGGGTGAAAAATAGCAGAAATGTGCTCCCATCTGTCCCTCATCAGCAGACTGCAGCGTTTGCTTCCCACATCTACGCCCCGGGTATTTTCTCACTCCCTGCGACGCTGGGACTGTAACAGACATGGGCCAGAAAGAACCAGGCCACAGTGACACCCAGGTGGCCTCCTCAGCAAGGTGACAGCTCTACAGCTCTTGGCCACGGAAGGGGCCCAGAGCATCTCAAATAAGTCACCAGCCTTTCCACTGGGCCCATGCCCCGGAGCGCCCCCCGCAGACCAGAACCTGCCCTCTTTGGGACCTTGCCTGACAGGTACCGCAAAGAGTTAATAACCTTTCCTCCTGGGACAGGGATGGCGGGAAGACGAAGGCTGGTTTGACATATGCTGCCTGGCCCGAACATGAATGCTGTGCCCAGACACTGAATTTGATGAAGTGCATTATAAAATTTAAAAACAAATTTAAAACTCTATTAACTCCCTGTAATGGCCTCCTCCTGCAGTCCATAGGCAGCAACGGCTCACTGGCAGGGAGAAAAAGTACTCCGTTTGCAGTGTGCTTGGCTTGCAGCAGAACAGAGGCGGTGGGAGCTGGGGAAGTGGGTGGCAGGTCACACACCCTCTCCCTGCACACCCTCTCCCCCCACACTGCTTCCTGTGCCCCGGGCCAGACCCAGACCCCCGCCAGACCAGTGGGCCCCTGCGCCGGATGCAAATCGTCAGGGTTAGACTTTGTCTCGCTCCTTTGTTAAAATCTCATTTCCGCTTCCTTTTGAGGCTAAAACACTTCAAGAATGAACCACTGGAGTCAGAAGATTATAAGATTATCTTAATTGGGGATTGAGGCCCGGGGAGTGGGGAGCTCATCGTCGCTGGGGGCCTTTGGTTTGGGGTCAGCATGTAGGTGGATGCCAGGCAAGAGGAGGTGAGTCCCCCGCCAGGGTCACCCACCCGACCCTCTGCACAGGGAGATGGTCAGGACAGGGAGGCTGTTCGCTGTAGGCCTTTGCAAATCGAGGTGCATTCGGGGGAAGGGGAGTGTTGGCCCAGCTCCAGACTACCAACTGGAGAGAGCTGAACTTCTGTTGAGATGGGAGACAGCCCCGCAGCTGTGCGTGCACGTGGGCAGAGAGGAGGAGCTCAGCTGGCAGTGACAGGTCCTGGGGGCAGAGGGGAGGGCCCCTCCATGTCTCTGTAACCCGGAGGCCCCCAGGCTGAGGCATGTAAGGTGCTGCATGACCCTGTTTGGGGGGAGTTCAAGAGGTTTTCTACCAGCCAGTGGCTTCTCTGTGTGAGGACAGCTCTTAGTCCTTCTCGAGCACACATGGTGGTTTGGAGAGATTTGGGGAGGAAAAGGTACACACATATGCAGGCCCAGTGTCCAAAGGCAGCAGAGAACCACGTGTATATGTGAGTATGTACGTGGGGGTGTGTGTGAGAGTGTGGTTGGTGTGTGTACATGCGCGCGCGCACACGCACGTGCAGATCTGGGTTGTAGAAGTAAGCTGCGCCTTCTTATGCAGCTGCTTGTTGGCTATTCCTGGGGCTATGGGTGCAGTGTGGACTCTTGGATCCAGGGATGTCTGTCTTTCCGAGAGTCCTCTTCAAGACAGTAGGGAAATGAAGATTCACTTAATCTTCACCCCACCCTCTGGGGCTAGCATTCTACCCGCTTTGGAAAAAAGGCTGGGATGTTCTGGGCTGGGGTTCCAAGGAGACTCGGAGGTTCTGGCCCAGCAGGATTCGTGGCATTTGGCGTCAGAGAACACATGAGCCAAGAGCAGATGATGCAGCACAAGGAGCTCAGGTCGTGGGTGCAGTCTCTGTGCAGTCTCGGGAGCGTTGGCACTGACTAACAGATAAAAGCCAGGAGACCTGGGAGCTCCAGATGGCCTGGGGCATTTGGGCCGGGTGGGTGAAGGGCAGGAAAATGACACTTGTAATAGTTTGAGGACCTCCCTCTCTCATGGGACTAACAGTGCAAATAAGAATTGGGGGCCTTTACAGCAATGAGAACAGAATTTCCCTGTGCTAACACACTCTCTAGAAAATCTACCTGTGGACAGTTTGAAAGCTATTTACCACCCAACTATGCTTTCAACCTTTGTGAACCTGGTTTGGGCTATTTTGTCCTAATAAGACTGCTTTTAGGAAATAAACAATTTACTAATTAACTCCCTTATTTTAAATACATGCAATTTTCCTGTGGCATTAAAAAAAGAAATATATATATATGCATAATGAAAAGTTTACACAGCTCTTTTTGAGTATGTAATATTGCTTCTGACATTTTAATTGATATTTGAACCAAGTGAGGAACCGCCAGTAGTTGAAAGTCCCCAGTTTTTAGAATGCCATCCAGGGCAGCCAGAGTCCCTTTCCCACATCCCTGCTGTGCAGGGCCCGTTTCTTCAGTTTCATGTGTCCCTTCCCACACAGAGTAAACAGAACAGCTCGGGCTTCAGAATCCTCTAGACCTTGTGTTGAATCTAGGTGCTATGCTTTGTGAACCTGGGCGTCACTTAGCCACAGTGCAGCTGATACGACTTACCTTGCAGGGTACTCATCATCATCAGTATTTCTTTATTAAATAAAATCACACATGTGCAACACCTGGCCCCAGGCCTGTTCCCTAGCAGGCATTGAATAAATAACAGTTTTTATGCCTTAATGCTTTGGTTGACAGACAGTGTCTTCCCAACCTGGAATGTTCTTCTCTTTCTTGCCTTCTGTTGAAATCCTGTGCCTCCTTTCAGGGCAGGTTTGAATGCCACTGACTCCGAGAAGCCTTCCTTGTTGGCCTGAGCCAGATGATTTCGTGCTGTGTGACATCACAAGATGCTAGCTTGGGTTCCAGCCCAGAGGCCCCTCTTCCTCCTACTCTGCTCGGTGTCTCCCCAGCTGCACTGAAGCGTCTTTTTAGGGGCCACTTCTTTACCTGCCACGGCAGCTCCCAGCCTCGGGCCTGGCACAAGGAGGATGCTCGAAACAGGCTTGTAGAATGAACGTGTTTCAAATTATTGAGTGAAGCTCAACCTTTTATTTTGAGCTCCAGTCCTTTAAAACTTCCCTTTCCAGACTACTGCGGGTGGCTAATCAGCTACAGAATTAGGAGGGGGCAAAAAAGTGCTTTTGTGCTATCTTAGAGCTGACAGCATCTTGGATTTCACAGCCTAGAGCCCCCAACAGGCTTTCTGGGTCCCCTAATCCTGTCGGTGCTGCAGCAATATCGACTGGCTATCTAAAAGCAGCTGCTGAAGTGCAGCCTGGCACGACGGAACTTTCTGGGCTGATGGAAAGGGCCTGCATCTCGACTGAGTGGTAGTTAGCAGATGCATGCATTTGTCAAAACTCATCAGACTGTACACTTAGGATCTGGACAGTTACTTTATGGAAATTATGCCTCCATAAATTAGTTAATTAAAAAAAATGTGGCCTGACCAGATGGGCGGGGCCCAGGGCCCGTTCTGGTCTTCCTGTGGCATTGAGACATGTGGCTAATGCCAGCACGTCACGGGATTGCTCTGGGAGGAAAAGAGACGGGACAGCCTCTGTGTTCATGGCATTGTAATCCTAAGTCCTCAGCTGGGCCTCGTCTCCCAGGAGACCTCATCCTTGCCTGCTCCGACGTCGCCAGAGCCAAACCTCACACGGCCGTAAGCTGGAGTCTGCCTCTCAGCAGAGGGGAGAAGGTTAAAATGAATGTAAAAGCCAGAGCCCTCTAACAGGGACTAATGTGTCTGCCCACGTTCGTAGCAGCATGACTCACTCAAGTGTCCATGGATCGGTAAATGGATGAACAAAGTGTGGTACAGACATTCAATGGCATATTATCCCACCTCAAAAAGGGAGGAAATACTACATTTATAAATACAAACTGTAAGATGAACCTTGAGGATGTTATGCTAAGTGAAATAAGCCAGACCAAAAAAGACAAATATCCTATTATTTGACTTATATGAGGTGCCCAGGGCAAATTCACGGAGACAGAAAGTGTAACGGTGGGTGCCAGGTACCGAGGGGAGGGAAAATGGGGAGTTAGTGTTTAATGGGCAGAGAATTTCAGTTTGGGAAGATGGAAAAGTTCTGGAGATGAATGGTGGTGATGGGTACACGACATTGAGAATGTGCTTAATGCCACTGAAGTGTACACTTAAAATGGCTAAAATGATAAATTCTGTGTTATGTATATCTTACCAAAAAAAAATGTTTAAAGAAAGATAAATTTAAAAATCCACGGCCTAAGCCAGGCTTCCAGCCCCCTTAAATATGGACATGTCATAGTTCATAGTTCAGAGGCGCGGCTTGGCTGAGAACCAAAGTGTAGGAAACAGAAGCCTCCTCTGACTGCCAACCCCTTCCTTAGACTCCGAGGGCAAGCCCTGTCAGAGTGACATGT
Organism: Cheirogaleus medius; assembly: GCA_008086735.1. NCBI lineage: Eukaryota > Metazoa > Chordata > Mammalia > Primates > Cheirogaleidae > Cheirogaleus > Cheirogaleus medius. The sequence goes on along the minus strand of VBSM01002608.1, from coordinate 157,561,495 downwards.
GTCCTTCCTAAATGCCAGGGTCCTTTTGTCAAGACAGAGGTAGGTGGGCACACAGTCAAGCCGCAGGTTGAACTTGATCTTCTCATGCTGACTCTCTCGGGCAACACATGGCCTCAACCTGCAACCATGGGGGGGTTTACTCTTTCGCTCCAGCGACTCCCAGCGCCATGGCCGGGGTGACCCCGTCCTCGGCACCCAAAGGGCTCGGGATGCAGAAATCGGAGCGCACTCTGTGGACGGCAGCCGGCTGTCAGGGTGGGTTGGTCCCGGCCTGTAATTCAGAGTGACACCCAGGCATTTGTCACGGCAGGGGGCCGGGTGCTGGTGCCGGCAGGGCCATGCTGGGCCTCCGAGCCGGCACGCTGTGCAGAGTTGGAAGGAGGCGGCTCTCCCCCAGGCCTCAGGGGCCATGTTTGCTTTTCTCCTAGAATGGCTGAGGCCTTGCCCGTCGCCACTGCAGACCCAGGGGCAGCGCCTCACAGGCTCAGGGGAGGGGAGGCCTTGGCCCCGCAGCACCATGGAGGGGCCGCTGACCTTTGTGTTTACAAAACAGTGCTGGAATTCCGAGAGCCGCATTCAGGCCTTTAAAGGACAAAGAGAGGATCTGTTGAAAATGCCTGAGCCCATGACGTGGAAAGAAACTACATAGTGTTTACTTAGGGTTTATGTAAATAAATGCAAAGGACAGCGACATTCTGTGACAATCTTGTTCCGCTCCCTACCTAACGAAGTAGAGGAGAACAGAACACACACCAGCTTGCTCCGGGTGCGGTGGGAAGGGCTGCTCTGGACCTGGCCGGCATCCCCCTTAGTGCCATCGGTCCCTGTCCTCTGCGGAGACCCGACATGTGGGCATTGCTCTCATCTGGCCCCAGCCCACCTCGGGATGCTACTTTTCTGCAGTCTGGCTTTCCATCTCCGCGTTTGCGTTTGTTCTGCGTTCGCTCTCAGAGCCTCAGGCTCAGTCGGCCAGTTCAGTTGGCAGGTGCCACTGCCACCCTCTGGGGGCAGCTCTGCAGCCTCCCTTCCCCTCACTCCTCCCTGGACACTGTGGCTTCGGGGGAAGGGTCTGCTCTCCCCTTTGCCTCCTCCATACTACTATCGTGCAGGGAAGGATGTTTAAAGTTCTTTAGGAAAGATGGGTAACCTCTCAGTTGGGTTTGAGCTGCAGATTCCTGCAGTGGGCGCAGCCATGGACTCCACGACACTTTCTTTGTAACACAACTAAACACACACAGAGGCATCGCCAGCAGATCAGGAGGAAGCCTCCCGCTTAACTACTTGTGCCCGATGTTACGTCAGCTGCATTAGTGCCCGGAATGCAGAGTCGTGACCATAACATATACCAGGACTCACCTGTTGGCAGAACTGGAGCGCAGAACTGTAGGCACTAAAGCAAACAGGAGGCCTCGTGTGGGTATCTGGGAAGAGATGGTCCATCGCTCTTTGCTGAGATGTGGGGCATTTGGAGCTCGGCTGTGGCAAGAAGCTGCATGTTGCAGGGGAAGCTGGGGAGGCAGGTCCCAGGACAGCCGCATGGCCACCTGCTCATGGATGGAAAGGCTGGGTTCTCAGGAAGCTTGTTAGATCCTTGGTTTATACTTTGGGCTGTTGGAGGCTTTGGAATGTGGACAGAGGGTGTCAGGATCCGTGCCATCATCTTCATGATGGCAGGAAATACTTCCAAAATCCCACGATGATTTATCCATGAGGAGAAAGGAGGCGCTTGTCGATGAAGGACGGTTACTCTGGAAGCACTGAGGGTAGCTGCAGACCTCACCGTGAGGGTTAGAACGAGCATGGATCATTGAGCCCATTGGGCTGAACTCCAATTAGTATTGGGGAAGACAGAGGCCAGAAAGGAGAAGACTCATCCAAATTCACACCACCAATAAGAGGCAGAACTGGGAGGGAGCCCAATTTTCCCCCGACTCCCAGTCTCATCCTTCGACCAGCGAAACAGACTTATGAACCGAGGGAGGCAGCACTTCTCAATGGGGCTTGCATTTCTAACAAGATCTCGAGTGATGCTGACGCTGCTGGTCCTGGGACCGCACTTTGAGAAACAAAGACGCACGACATCAGCTTGGCTTGCAAGGAGCCAGATGGCACTGGTGCAAGGCTGGGATTCCTAACTCTCTATCATATCCGCTTGGCTCCATTCATGCTCTGTTTTAACTTTACCAAGATGTCTAAAAGCTTTTGGCCTAGACCCTCAACAAGGAGGGTATCTGTCACCCTTTGTCAGTTCCTTGCTACCCAGATCCCAGGCTGTCCCTGGCATGCGGGAAGCTGGGATCAGGACTGAAACGTGCGTTCTAGACACTGGGCGGAGGGTGCCTGTGGCAGTGGGGGTGCATGTAACAATGGGCTTGGTCGTGGGGGGGGGACACGTTGTGGAATATGTCACTCTGTTAGTTGTCTGGGCTGCAGCTGGACTAACTCCAGCCTATAGTGTCTGTCCTCCAGGTTTGTGACAATGTGACAATTTGCACCATTGATCTCTTACGGAATAAGGCGTTCTCAGTGGCAAGATTGTCGGGGCCTCTGCTTTTTCCACCAGTTCTCACGGATCTGGAAACCTCTCCTAGAGATTTAGAGCCCACATTGAGAAAAGAACAGAAGGCACCTCCGAGTGGCTGACAAAACAAATAGCGATCTCCAAATGTGTGCACACGAAGTCTCATTCTTTCTTCACCATCAATCCCTCGGGCTTTAATTCAGATTCGGTCTTTAAAAAAATACAAATTGACTATAAGATTGATTACATGGATTCTAAATTCAAAGCAAATTTTACAAACTCCTGATCTGGCAAGGGGAGGAGAGAGATTAGCGAAGGTAAATTGCAGCAAGAAAACCTTGCTAGAAGCTGATCAGAGGTGAAGCAACCGCAGAGCTCTGAGATTCAGTGTGCACACTTAGGAAGCGCCGCAGCCTGGGGCAGAGGCGTGTAGGGCCCTGGTCCCCTCAGTCCTGGGGACGGTGCTGTCCAACAGCTGTAGGTGTCTCTGTTACGTTGAATTCTGGTCAGTATATTGGGAAGCATGTGCTGTATTTCAGAATATTTTATCTTTCAATGATAATTTTCACAGACCCTGCTGACGCCGTGCTACCGTCATCCTGCCTCCTTCCGGCCCCTTCAGACATCGCATTTCCTCATTCTCTTTTTCCAACCCCTTCCTGGTAGTATTCGCCACGGTTCTGGCCTCGCCATACTTTTCTCTTTCCACACTTGGACTAATTATCCCCTAAACTCCGATGACTCCAAAAGCTTGTGTCTACAGGCTTCAGCTTCCTCGTAAACAACCCTGGTCCCGTCGTCCTTCCAGCTCAAACCTCCGTCCTCTTCTGCCTTCCTCATCTCAGGGAGTGTGCACGCCACCGGCAGGCCTGACAGCCAGCTCCGACGTCCTCCCCCTTCGGAACTTCTCATTTCTGGCTCCTACTCATTCCCTCTGCCACAGCTCTGACCCTCCTCAGTCCTCCCCGGGCCGTGTGCCCCAGTGTCCCCAAGGATCTTCCTGCTTCCAGTTCCCGGTCCCCAGCCCAGGTCCCACTGCCTGCCCCAGGCCCTCAGAAGGGCTCACTCTTGGCCCTTGGTCCACCTGCACTGCCCAGTACAGCAGCTGCTCTCCAGATGCACTATATACTTTCAAACTTTTTTTATTTTTAATTATTATGGGTACATAACGGTTGAGTATTTTTATGGGGTAGGTGTGATGTTTCGATACAGGCATAAATGTGGATTAATCAAATCAGGGTAATTGGGGTATCCATCACTTCAGGCATTTATCATTTCTTTATGATAGGAACACTCTAATTCCACTCTTTTAGTTATTTTAACATCTACCCTAACGTATTGTTGATTGTAGTCACTTTGTTTAGCTATCAAATATCATTCATTCTAACTATATTTTTGCACCCATTAACCATCCCCACTTCATCCCTCCCTTCCCACTACCCCTCCCAGCTTCTGATAACCATCATTCTATTCTCTGTCTCCATAAGAGCAACTGTTTTTAATATTTAGCTCCCACATACGAGTGAGAGCATGTGAGATTTGTCTTTCTGTGCTTGGCTTATTTCACTTAACATAATGTTCTCCAGTTCCATCCGTGTTGTTGCAAATGGCAGGATTTCATTCTCTTTGTAGCCATATAATATTCCATTGTGTTTATGTGCCACAACTTCTTTATCTATTCATCCATTTATGGACACTTCAGATGTGCTATTTAAATTAATTAAAATTAAATAGAATTTAAAATTCAGCCCCTCAGTCATACTGGCCAGTTTTCAAGTGCTCAATGGCCCCAGGTGGCTGGTGGCTCCCATAGTGGATGGCACGGATTATAGAGCCTTTCCATCATTGTAGAAAATTTTGCTGGACAGTGATGGCCCACAGTGTCCTTTCATATTGAGCATCTTTCTTTCCCTTGCCTTCTGTCGAAATCCACTGTCTTTCCCAAAGAGTCACAAAGATGCATCCTTATATCTCAAACCTCATCTTTAGGAGTGCAGAACTTGGTACTTCTCTGAGTGCATATTAGAACTTAGAACTCTTTTGGTTGCAGTATACAGGAACCCAACTCAAACCCACTTAAGCATAAAAGAAAATGTGTTAGCTCTTGTGACAGAGTACAGCAATAGCTTTAGCCCAGCTAGATCCAGTGGTTCACGTGCTACCAGAACTTGTCAGCATCTCCTCTGCTTCTCTCTGTGGCTGGTTGCATTCTCTGCTCTGCAGATTCCTTCTTCCCCACGGCCAGGGAAGATGGCCAGTAGCCCACGGCATCCTTACCAGTCACGATCCCGAAGGAAGACAGACCCTTGTTTTCTGAGATCCTATGTCATATCTCCGGGATTTGGGTCTGTCTGGGTCATGGACCGTGAATCAGTGATTATGGCCAGGGAGGTAGAACACCCTGATTTGCCTGGCCTGGCCACAGGCTCAGCCCAGTGGGGGGGCAGAGCAGCCCTACCGCAGCTAATGGGCTCCACACTGGAAAGGAAGATTCTATCATCAGAGGAAGGAGGGGGTGAATATCAGACAGACAACATAGATTTCACAACTGAATTCTGCTTGGAACTTTTCTCACTTTCATTTGACGGAAATCTTCTGGATGCCTGGAAAGTATCTGAACAGACACGTGTTCAACAAATAGTTGATGTGTCAGTGGACAGAGATGTGAACTGATAGATGGGTGGCTGGATGGGTGGATGAGTGAATGGATGGAAAGTGGGTAATTTTATGCCTACATGTGGGGAAGGCAAGAACTCAAGGTCCCAGAGCTCAAGGGGCTCACAGCTGTACTCCTCAGAAGCCCACTTAGTGCCTGATGGCCTATGGTCTCCTTTAGGATTAGTCTAGCCCTGCTAGACCGTGGGCTCCTTGTGCACAGCCCTTGGCCAAACTCCTCTCTGCCGGCACTCAAAGCACTGGCACGGTGCCGAACGCCTGGCCAGGGCTGGCGGTGGGCTGAGCGTCCGGCAGCAGCTGTGTGCATCTCTTTGTTTTAGCCGGACAGCAAGACAGGAGCTGAGCAGCAACACAGGGTGACTCTGGGTGTCAGAGGCTGCAATTCTCCCAGGATTCCTTACCCCAGACACAGTACCTTCTCCTTCCTTGCTGAAGCCCTTTGTGATTGAAAACATGTTTTAAAAAAAAAATTCAAGCCAAAAAAACCCCCCATATAATTGGTGCTTCAGGTGGGCGGAAGCAGGGCTGGTAACTTCTTCTCCTGCGAGACAAACTTGTGAGTCCTGGCCCCAAGTCCAGACCCCAGGAAACAGTAGGTGAGCCTTCCATCCAGAAGCTCCCGCAGCCTCTGGCAGTGGCCGTGGTGGTGCGGCTGCGAGAACCGTCTAGCACACTGAAGAGTTAATCCTGGGAAGTAATCAGCACTCCTGGGAGGGACTGGGGTGTAGGCTGCCTGTTGTTATGTCACTGTCGACATACTGGTGGCCTTCGGAAGCAGCGTTAAGAAGTCTAAAGGGCTGAGTCAGGCAACCAGGGTGGTGGCAGTGTTTTCTTTTAATTTCCATCCCTTTGATCTCTTGTCTAAAATAGCCTCTCGAAATTCAGCAATCATATTTCTTCCCTGGTTAGTCCTGTTCTCATCCTCTCTTCAACTGTATCTTTTTCTGTGCGTGTTTTTAATAAGGAACAAAAATGAGCTAGACATTTAGAGGACTTATTTTAGTCCCAGTAGACCCGCCTGCCTAGAAGATTGGACACCCGGGGAGGCTCCGCAGATGAGAGGCCGCAGTCCGCGCGGGGATTCGCCCACTGGCTATGCCGGGTCTGGGGGAAGCTTTCCCTCTTTGGTATCTCTGGTTCTCTCTCCGTGTCTCTCTTGCTCCGTTTCTGTGGGGCATGTGCGCTCTGATGGGGATGGCCCGCGTTCAGGGTTTGGCTATTTGGGGAATTGCTGAGTCTCCTGCTTTCTGGAGTTGACCTTTTCTGCAAAGCACGTGCCGTCCTCGGGGCCTGTCAGGCATTTGGAAGGAGAAAGTCTCTGGGGAGACTCTGTCCTCCCTGCATTCTCTCCCCAAGGGGGGAGGCAGGGGAGGGGCCATTCCTACAGGAGAGGGACAGTCTTCTGCCTCAGTCCTCAAAGAGCCTCACCTGGACCGACTGCAAGTTGCTTAGCCCTGGGGAATTGAACCTGGAAGATGGACTCAGAACAGCCACCTGGGCCTTTCACTTGGGACACCTGAGGGAGGAACCAGGTCTAGTGAACACTCAGTCCCTGCTTGCTTGCATCCAGGCTCTTTGTGACCTTGGGCAAGTCACTTTCAACTCTCTGAGCCTCTGTTTCCTCCCCTGTAAAATTAAGGTTGCATTAGTTGGGGCAGGCTAACGCTGGAACAAACAACCCCAAACTGTAGTGGCCTCATCCAGTAGGAGCTTCTTTCTTTCGCAGGTCACAGTTTGGGGTGGGTCAGGGCGAAGCAGCTCTGCTCCACGAGCCCGACAGGGACCAAGGCTCCTGGTGCAGTGTGGCCCTGCCACCTGAGCCTCGTCCTCCTCTGCAGAGGACCGGGAAAGAGAGAGGGTGAAGGAGACATCCCTGCTCTCACTGTACAGGTCTGGGGGGCCCGGATCACTTGCACACACGTTCTGCACACAGTGGCAAGAACCCATCACGTGACCCCAGCTAGAATCAAAGGGGGCTGGAGAGTGTGGTCCACCCGTAGTCACCAAGAAAGAAGAGGATGCTGATATGGAGGTACCAGTGGCCTCTGCCACGGAGACAGCAATGAAATGTCCTTCCCCGGTCTGTGTGAGGGCTAAATGTGAAATGTAGTCATTCTTCAAGCACAATGCCTGGCCCCCTTAGGCATGGAGATATTGTTAGGAGATATTGTTATTTTTCTTCTCTTTCCCCTCCCGGATATTCCCTTGAGGTTTATGCAAATAGCAGACCAAGGCAAGAAATTAAATCTGTGTCCCTCCCCTCTGAAGTTACTTATTTCTGTGTTCCCTCGCAGCGTAACATTTCATTAGACCTTCCAGATGGGGAAGGAGCGAGCAGATTAAAAGTCAGATAGTGCCTAGAAGCCTGCTTCCTCGCTTTCTGGGACGGCTGCGGCTTCAAAGCTATTTGGTATTTCCACTGCCGAAAGGCCTCCTCGGGAGCAGTTGTGTTTTAATAAATGGCTGCCTGCGTAATTTCCCTCGAAGGAATAGCAGCGAGGATGTGCGTGCAATCCTGGGGGAGCGCGGGCTGTCCCCCGCGAGTGCTCCGGCTGCTGGTCCTTACGGATGGGTGGCTGGGGCTGGGGGTGCCGGGGGTCTGCCACCCCATGCTGGTGGCGTCATCTCCTGCACCACCCTGCGCACCTGCCGGGGCTCCGGGGTGGGGATGGACGGCGAGAGTGGGGTGGGAGCTGTCTGTACCTGTCTGTTCCACGCGTGTGCGTTGCAACCACAGTTCTGAGGGAGACGTTTTGCCCAACCAGCCTGAGCTGTCCCTTCTCCGTGGCCACTGGCAAAAGGACCGCTTTAAGACTCGGGAGAATTTGTTTCTTGAACACGTCCCGACTGATGCTGCCCGCATCAGATATGTCTGTCTGGTGGGCGGGACAGGGTAGGAGGAGAGAGCAGGCACCGATCTAGGATGTCACCGTCCGTGGGTTCAGAGGATGGCACGAGAGCCAGGCCGACACAGGGTTGCAGCGTGCATGTGTTCATTCGTTATTGGTGAAGCCCCTCAACAGGCCAGGGACCATCTGAGCCGAGTGCAGCAGTGACCAGAGCTGGCAGGCACAGACGGTGTTGGCTGAGAGCAGGAGCCACCCTGCCCGGGCTCCAATCCTGCCTCTGCCGCGCTCTAGCTGGGTGACTTCGGGCAGGTTGCTTGACCTTTCTGGGCCTTGGTTTCCTCATCTGGGAGGCAGAGACAGACATCGTAATAGCTGCCTCACAGAGTTTATGGAGAATAAATGAGTCAATAAAGCACTGTCCTTATGGAACTTCCATTCCAGCATAGGGAGACAGAAATCTAAGTAGACACATTATATGGTCCAATAAAAGACAATAAGAGTGATCCAAAAATAAAGCCAGAGAAAGAGGGTGCCATTTTAAAACAGGATGGGCAGAGAAGGCCTCACCGAGAAGGTAACATTGAAGAAGAGACGTGAAGGAAATGAGAGCACCAGCCGTGTGGACAACTAGGGAAGAGTGGACCAGGCAGCCAGAGCAGCACGTGCAAAGGTCCTGAGGCAGGAGGGGCCTGAGTGCAGGGGCACTGCAGGGAGGCCAGCATGCTGGCACAGAGGTGATGAAAGGGAGATGAAACAAGAGAAGGAAGTGGGTACTGGAGCCTTATGAGTCTTGTAAGGGCTTTGGCTTTTCTCAGGGTGAGATGGGAGCCATCGCAAGGGCTTGACGAGAGTGCTGACCTAACTTGCATGTTGACAGGAGCACTCTGCTGCTGGGTGGAGAACACACTGCATGGGGCAGCGGGGGAAGGGAGCAGACGAGTTAGGAGGCTCCGGCAGAAACCCAGGTGAGAGATGCAGAGGCCTAGACCAGCAAGGCCAGGAGGGAGCTGGGAAGGAGTGGCCGGAGTCCGGAGGACACACAGCTGTCAGCCAAGGGGGCTGAACCTCTATGAAGCATTGTGAGTTGGAGGTGAAGGGTCTGCAGGGCCAGGCCTGGTGGGGAATTTGAGCCCCAACAGGCGGCCTGGAAAGGATGTGGAAAGAGCCCTGACCTCAAAGCCAAGCACGAGAGTACCACCACTTCCCCCTTGGTGGCCTTAAGCAAGCCACCTAATTGCCGAGCCTCGGTTTCCCCCTCTATAAAATGGAGGCAGTACTATGACTCACACAGTTTAAGTGACTTTCAGAAGGGCAGGCATACTGTAGGTGCTCAATAAGTGTTTCTCCTTCCCATTCCTCTTTGCAGCTGGGTAAGGAAGGCTTTGCACAACAGGGAGGGGGTCCCCAGGTCAGGAGGCTGACACCAGCAAGGGCTGGGGGTGTGGAAAGCGATGCCCATGGAAAGCGAAAGGGGGCGTTGGCACCTCTGTCCCTGGCTTCATCGTGAAATTCACCAGGCACTTCTGTGGGCAGGAGGCCCTGGAGCCAGCAGGACGAATAGGCCCCGGCACACTGCTCCTGGGGACGGGTCACTTCCTGTGTGGCCAGGAAATGGGTGCCAGGCCAGTTCTCTTCTCTGGCATGAAGAATACTGAGCTCCTTTTATTCTAGCCCCAGAAGGCCATCCCGATGGTGCCAGGCTGGCATCTGACACCGGAGTCCCCCCAGCCTCGGCAGGGACCACAGCTTTCTCTGGACTCCCCTCCTCCCTCCCCATCCAAGGCCAAACCTCTGCAGAATCCTTTGTTGAACCCCAGACAGTGGGGTGTCAGCCCTGCTCTGGGTGCCTACAGAGGCTGCCCTCTGTAAATGGGCCGCTTGTGCCCAAAGACTGGGCTGGGCTGAGCCGCGAACAGATGGCGTCTCCCTCCCTCTCCCCGGGGCTGCCACAGCTGAGATCCGGCCTGCAGACCGCTCTCCAGCACCCATTCAGGGGCCTGACCCCGTCATCCCCAGTTGTCCTCAGGGTGCCCAGTCCCTTGCCCTCAGAAGAACCTGGGGCTGAGCCCTGCACAGCTGGGGTCTACACACAAGTGACCATGGGGAGGGGATGTGACTGCCGGACAGAAGTAGGGCTTCCACCCAGGCAGCCGGTGCGGGTGGCCACTGCTGTGTGTTTTCAGAGCTTAGCAGGTGATGAGGCACATGAGACTTGCAGAATAATGGCCAGAAGGGATTGGGGCCAAAGGGTGAGGCCGCAGAGTAACCTGGAATCATCAGGAAGACTTCCCGGAAGAGGTGAGAACGGAACTGGAAAAGGATTGAATCATGGGTAGCAAGATATTAAATGAGACTGTTCCTGTTGTCTTAGAGTCTTGGATGAAGCCCTGGGCTAAGCATGAACAATATCCCATAACCCCCACATTACAAGCAGGAGCTAGACAGCCCAGGACACCCCAACACTCCAGCCCATATAGGAGAAAAGCCTTGGGACCCGAGAGCTGGCCTGGGAGCGGTGTGAGGCTTTCCTCTCCCTCCCGGGAAGGGGCCGTCACCCCCCACCCCCTCAAGCCAGTCCTCCATGGGACCTGGCGTTACTCCAAGGGGGTATGCATATTGGGGGACCACCGAGACTGTGCCTGACTCCTACTGGGAAGTGTCCAAAGGCAAAAGGCTGCCTGGAGCTGCCTGGAAAGGGCAGTGGAGAGCGAGGGTCGTGCTGGGGGCTGCAGGACCAGAGCTGGGAGTCGGGGAAAGTCGCGACTGTGCTCCACAATGGAAGCTGCACAGGGAGCCAGACTGGAGCCGTCCTGGAAGACCTCGCCCGAGAGGACAGCCTGCCAGGGTGTGAGCCATCAGAGCCACGGGGAGCAGCCCCAGCACGGCATGGACCACCAAGGGAGGCTCAACAAAGAACCTCAAATGTGCCCCACAGGGAAAAGAGCCAGCGTGGGCTCTGCCACACAGAGGCCACCTCTGCCTGTTCACAGTGCTCCACTCACACCCTGCCCTTTTCCTCTCCACCTCCCCGCCCCGCACACCCCCACCCCCGCCACCCCAGGGACACCAGAAGCAGCAATTGGTGGGAAGGAGGCAGGAGCAGGGGAGTGTGACGCTCCTCTCCTCACTATGGGACTCTGAGCCTGGGTCCCGCCAGAGCTGGGGCGGAAAGAAGAAGCTCTGAATCGGATATAAGGTAAAAGTCCCCATGTAAGACTGGACTGGGCTCTGGAGAAACCAGGGATGAGAACATTTATAGAGTTGACCTTGCCAATTACCAGCTATGTGGCCTCACAGGTTGCTTAAACCTCTAAGTAACTGAACCCTCGCATGCCTCGGTTGAACACAGGTGCCTCCTCGTAGGTCTGTTCTGGGGTTAAAGGAGCTGATGCAGGCACAGCCCGTGGTTCAGGCCAGCACACAGTCAACGCTCAGGGAGGGTTACCTTTTGCTAGTAGAAGCAGCAGCAGTCGGCGCAATAGCTGTAGTAGTAGCAGTAGTGCCTGAAAGTGATCCTCGCTAAAACAAGCAGACAAACAAAAATTGCTATTTTGGTCCCAGAGAGTGGGCTGGAAGGGCAGTAGTGGGAGAAAAAGAGATCTGTTTGCTGCTGGTGCCCCACTGAGTTCAGCCTGTCTCATATAATGAAAAGAAAGCAGAGCTGGGGGAGGCCCAGAGTGGCTGTCCCTGCAGTCTGGGTGGTCCAGGAAGGCTTCCAGGAAGAGGCAGCACAAAGACCTCAAGGGGTGGAAGTACAACTGGGAGAATGGAGTGGTCTGAGGACCTGTGTGCATGTCCATGTCCCTCCTGCTCGCACTCCCACCCCCCAACTCCACCCCAAGGTATGCCAAACTTGGGGTGCAGCCCTGGGAAACAATGAGATGAGGAGGAGGCAGGCTGTGCCTCCAAGGAGCTTCCAGCCTCATGGGGTTAAAGACAAAAATCATAGAATGTCAAAGGAATTTGGCCGATGCCGAGCTGGAGAAGTTCAAGGGTACTGCAAGGTTCAGAGGAAGAGAACACAGCAGCCCAGCTCCGGGACCCTGTAAACACACACACGCGTGCGCATGTGCACCTTTTTCCCTCACTGTCTTTCCCCCTAAAACCATTTCTCCCTCTGGGCACGTGATAGGGCTGCACTTCCCCACCTGCTTAGAGTCAGATGTGGCCATGTGGCTTGCTTTGGCCAATGACATGAGAGCACAAAGGGTGCAAGGGCCTTCTACGTGAAAACTTTGAAAGCCAGTGTGTGCTTCTCCAAGCCCTCTTTCCCTCTGCCACATTGGCCAGCAGTGCCCAGGAGATGGCCACTCTGGCAGCCTGGGCCCTGGAGAGAAGGTGACCTGGCACAGGGCCCCCAGCTCACCAGCACTGAGCACAGAGCATGAGCAAAAAGCACACGTTGTTGAAGCCACTGAGATTTGGGGGCAGTTTATCACCCCACTGCTCCAGGCTGATGCAACTGTGATTTTTTTTTTAAGTGGCCAAAATAGAAAACTGACCCCGAGTGAATCTTCTCTGAGCTATGTGACCCTTCCTCTGTTGGAGCCCCCTTGTCCTGGGAATGGGAGGTCTGGATTCTAGTTCATCTCTGCCCTAACCTCTGTGCCTCAGTTACCACCATTGTCAAGGAGGTCACTGCTCCTGCCCCACCTGCCTCCCAGAGCTGCTGTGAGCATCCAGCAAGGTGGGGTAGGGGAAGACCTCAGAAACCTGGGAGTTGCAGAACAGCTGGCGGCCCCCTGCATTCATCAGCTTCCCTGCCTTGGGCCCTGGGGGTCACAGTGAAGGTCACCCCTGCCTAGTTGCAGGCGAAGGACACACCAGGAGGGGAGGACCCAGGGGGGACGTGGTGCTTGATGCTGCTAGTGTGCAAGGGGCCAGCGGTCCCAGGCTGCCCAGCAGGGGTGCAAGTGGCAGCCTGGAAGCGAAGTATCCCTGCTTGGTTAATCTAAAAATAAACAGAAAGGCAACAAAATCTATGTTTCAATTACTGCACACAAGCTGTTCAAACAGCCAGCTCTGCACTGGAGATGTGAACTTGTCAACAGAGGCTGCCTCGTTTGCATGCTTGGGTGGTGATAAAACACACAACCTCGCAACAGGCTGCCCTCTGGTCTGGGCTTCTTTTTTTTTTTTTTTTAATTAAATTAAATTAAAAACACGGGCATAGAATAAAGACAATGAAAAATCTGAAGCAAGTACATCAAGATAGGGTAGCAGCTCCCAATGCAAAGACAAAGAAGGCTCTGTGGTCCTAGACAAGCCTGGTACTGAGGTCGCCAGGGGAGTGGGCAAAGCAAGGGCTCCGTGGCCAAGAGCAATGGACAAAAGTCTCTCCCACATGGCTGAACACCCTCCTCCCCTGGGACTCGCTGCCGATCCTGGAGGAAGCCCCCGTGAGCAGTGTGGGCCTTTGGATCCCAGAGCCAAAGCGAAGGCCTTTTGGGGACCCCCTCTGTGGGGGAGAGATGTGTCACAGGCCACCTCTGGGGCTGAGCCCAGCAGGCTGCATGCATGGCAGGCCAAGCTGGGACTTCTGCCCTTGGCCATGCTGCATTTCACCTCCCACCTTAGTTAGTCACGGTCCCCTCTCTGATACAAATGGAGCCCAGGAATCTGGCCCACCCTGGGGCTCCGAGCCACCCTGACCTCCACTGCCTGCTCCAGCCCAGACTGACTGCTCCGTGCCCTGGTCCCTGATGTGTTCATGCTTTTCTCTTTTCTGACTGCGCCCCGCTCCTGAGCACCCCTACCTTCCTGAAGGCAGGAGCCGGGGGGCCCTGTTCTTACGGGCCCCTCCCTCAGTATGTTGCACTGGGCCAGGCGTAATGGGGGAGGGAGGTGGCCAGGGAATTTAATGTGATGTGGCGAGACCCAGGGACATGCCCAGGGATGTGCTGGGGAGGGAACAAGGGGCACGAAAGCCCAGCTCATAGAGTGGACCCCAGAAGAGGAAGCCGGTCACGTCATGGTTTCCCAGGGAGGGATGGGGTAAGCAGGGGAGGCCCCCACGTCCCACCAGAGACGGAGACTGGACAGGCAGGCACTTGCACTGAAGGCTGGGGACGGTTCCACAAATCCTGTGTGCTGAAGTGGCTGTCGGTTTCGCATTCACTCTGGACAGGGATTTAAATGTCCCCAGCCCTCGGAGCAATTCTGCAGCCATCAGCCCAGACACTAGTTACTTGGTGAAATAAAAGAGCAGTGGAGTCTCTCCCAAGGAAGATAATATCCTGTCACAGGCAGTATGATCTGCCGGCCATGTGACGGCCATTCCCTAATGTTTCCAAATAGACTTTTGAATAGACTCTTGTCTAGAAGAAAGCAAATTGCGAGAGCATTTTTGGCAGCCAAATAGAGAGAACGCATCAGTCTTTCTTCTTTGCAACTCTTGCCGCTGGGTCTGGCTCCAGGCACCGAGTAGGATTCATTCATCAGCTTGGGCCACTGATGAACACCATTTCCTGTGAAGAGAGAGCTCGTTGAATTAGTCAATTCTGCAAGACTCAGAATAAGCAGGCGTGCCCGAGAGGCGGCCCTGGGAGAGGGGAAGGACCACTTGGAGAAGGGAGGTAACCGTAAAAATGCAGCTCCGAAGACTGTGATCCGTGTGTTTGCAAGACTGCGGAGAAACAGGGCTCGGTTTTCAGTGTTTGCATCCTCTGCGGAGCCACAAGAACAAGGAGTGGGAAGGAGCAAAGATGGTTATTCATAATGATGACTAGTTAATCCCTCTAAGCGATCAAACCGTACTCTCCATAGCGCCCTCATCGATCCTGATGTTTACGAGCTTCTAATTTATACACACTCTTCTTTTCCCCTCAGTTTATGCTGATATTATGTTGCCAACTGTCATTTCCAATATCTTTTTTATTTTTCATTATCACCATTATAATGATTTACACCAGGAGCAATAGCACAAATGCCTAGTCAATTAGTCCCATGAGAAAAGTCTCTGAATCGTGTGTGCTTTTTTGGAAAAAAAAAAAAAATCACTACATCAAAACCCACACCAGATTTTCTCAAAGCAAAGGTGCACACGGGAAGGGAGGGAAATGGAAGGCTTGTTCTTTTAATATTGTTCATCTAAAACAGGCACTGCGTACCGCCTTTCCAAGACGGGAGATTGCTTTTTGCGTAAGAAATTGTGCCCAGAAAAGGAATCAGTGGCATTTTTCTTGAAACCTACCACCAGAAAAGCATTTTGAACATTTGTCTTTTTAGGTCATGTATTAAGCCCTGTGATTATGGAATACGGCTTTCCCCAAAAATATATCCATCCCACAGAGACAGAATGCCTGGGTCCCAGGGCTGCCTCCAGGCCTGCAGGCTCGGCTGCATCTGAGGCTGATGTGTCTCAGATTTTAACCTGCATTCGGGTAGAGTCCTCTCCCACCTCCCCATCTTGTTGCAAATGCAGATTCTGACTCAGTAGTGCCGGAGCAAGGCCTGAGACCCTTCATTTCTGACAAGCACCCCAGTGATGCTGACGTTACTGGCCCACAGACCACACTTTGAGCAGGGAGGACTTAGGACTACCACCAGCCCTCAGCTTCATTCTCTTCTTTTTCCTTGGTCATAAAATGTATTTTATAAAATGCAAGGTCAGCGCTCGCCTGTCTACACGTCGGGATGTTGTGCAGCAAATGATGTGGTGGCTCTAAAAGAACCTTGTGTAGTGAGAGCACTTCCCAGAAGACCCTCCCCACCACCACACCCTCCCGCCCCCGAGCCAACGTTGAGGCAGACAGCACAAATGCAGTATTGTTAATCGCGGGTCCTGCGTGGGACAGCAGAGCTCCAAAGCCTATTTACTTTGCGTAACTGAAACTTCGTACCTTGTGACCATCTCCTCCCCATTTAAGTGCCCCTAATACAAAAGGGGAAAAAAAGAGGAGAAGCAGAGGACACTGTTGACCGTGTTGCATCCATCTGTGGCAGTGATTGTGATGACGGTTTATGGTTTCAGGTGTGGACACATCTCCAAACACACCGACTTGTATGCATTAAATACATACAGCTTTTTGTTTGTTAATCGTACCTCAATAAAGCAGTTTAAAAAAGGAAGAAGAACATTGTGAAGGGTGAGATCTGGAGCCCTGTAAGGCCTTAGGGCTGTCGTTAGGGCCAGCGCTGGACATTTAGGGCAGGGCTCCCTCCCTCCTCTCCCCGCAGGCTCGTTGCACCCACTGCCGCCCAGGAATCTCTCAGGTCCGCTGGGCTGTGCTGCCCTCGGAGCTTTGGAGAAAGGCTGAGAGCTGGGAAACGCGTGCAGGGTTAGCTGGCATTGGAGAAAGAGGCTCCCTGTCTTCTTTAAACAATAAAGACAATACCCTAAAGCCCTTTGTTACAGAGACTGATGCCACGTGGGGTCCCAGGAGTGCAAGCAGAGATCAGAGGTCACCGTTCTGGTTTCTAATCGGATTTGTCGTATCCCTGATCCCCTCCCCCGAGCCTGGAGGGCCTGGTGGAGGCTGCCTAGTTGGGTCCAGACCCTGCAGCCTGTAGCGGGACTTGCTGGAACCTTCGGGCTGCTAAGCAGCAGGGCGGAGCTGAGCCACTCCAGCCGGGTGCCCCAGGCTGGGCGGTCTCCACACTGGCCCTTGCTGAGTGAGGCTTGATGTCGAGGTGGCCGGTGATGACCAGGGGCCGGGCAAGGGGTGTCACATAGGACAGTGGTCCCTCGTGGCTGGGCAAGGTGAGGTGGAGAGGAAGGGCCCTTTCAGAGCAGAGGTGAAATGTGGCGACAAAGACTGTTCAGTTCACCTGGGGCCTTGATATTTTAAGGAAATGAACTAAAAATAAAACCACACCTCAGGTTACTCAGCCTGCCGAGGGAGCGGGAGAAGGCTGGCATGAGCCTGTGATGCCCCAGGGCCAGGGCTGGCACCTACACACAGCCCCCCACGACCCGCATGTTCACGTCTGCTTGGAGGTGCTGAACACTGCACCCCACCTGAGCAGCGCCCCGCCCTCAGAGGCCGTGTGCAGGGCCAGGACAAGCGGCAGGCCCGTGAGGCGTATTTTCAGGAGCTGTCTCTTCCAGGCAGGGTAAATGCAGGGGCTCCCCGAGGGGGAGGCCTCCTTAAATCTCGGCCCTGGGCACCTCACTGTCCTCGGCCTACTCCTGGCCCCTGCTCTGAGCTGGAAAGGGCTTGTCATTTTTGTCTCGCAGATGTTTCCTGAGCACACCACCGTCTGCGGGCGCCCAGCCCTGTGCTTGGTCAGCCACAGTGGAAGAAACAGAGGTAGAGAGGTGGCCTGTCTTTAGGGGCAAGGTCAGAACTCACAGGGGGAGTGGAGCATGCCCGTCTGCCACGGTGGCGTAGGCCTGGCAAGTCGGACTTCTGCGAGTTCCGAGAAGAGAGGGCTCGTCAGAGAACCAGCATGGGCCCACCGCCAGCCTCAGCCAGAAGCGAGTCTTCTGAGTTCATGGGGGATTGGGAGCTGTCACTGGGGCTAGACCACCTCAGGAAGCAGAGAGGCATTTCCAAGGGGCAGCCTTAGCCCCCAAGAACGTCCATGCTACGTGGTGGCCAAGTCGGCTTCTCCAGAAGCACCCGGAGAGTTCCTTTGTGTTGCATCTGCCAAGATGGTGTTCCGGCTGCTATTTAGTATTTAGCTCCAGAAGAAAGGCTAAAAGATGCAGAGAGGGAAACTAAAATAATAAAGACAGGCACGGACTGTTCCAATCGACTTGGCAGCACGTCTCCCCCAAATGAGGCAATCATACATTTTCCGATCGGGCTGGACGGGCCGCGGCTCATTCCTCAGCCAGCCATCCCAGCTCCCCTGTCTGGGGGCAGCGCGGGCTCCCTGCCTTCCTGTGGATTAATCACGCCTTCGGGGCCCTCACAGCCGGCCGCCCACTCCTTCGGCGTGTCTTAATGATAGGAACGAGGACAGGGTCATTAGCCACCTGTGATCCTGTGTAGTGTGTGCACACGGCGCATGTTAATATGTGAGGGCCACCACCAGCATCCAGAACACACAGCGTGTCACCGGACGCACCCCACCGCCATCCTGCTGGTGAGCAGGAGCTGTCGGGCTGGTGCCGAGGGCTCCTGGATACAACCCCGTGCTCTGGCCCACGTAGACAACACACACACACTGTGGCACGCGGCGTCTTGATTATTTACTCATGAATTATTCACGGTGAGGGTTTTCCAGGCAGATCTGGCAGCAGGCCTGCTGATCTGGTATCCAGCAAGTGTCCGGGGTACCGAGCTCCCCCACCAGCTGGTGAGAAATTAGAGACACAGTCTGGGCGCTGGGCTGAGCCTGGGTGTCCACTGATTTCCTTCCTGCAGTGTCCTTAGGCCCCGGGAGCCCTGGCCTTTCAACAGCCTGGGCTGTTATGGCCCCTGGGCTGCAGGGAGAAGCCCTTCCATCAAGGCAGGCCGTGGGGCTGGGGATACACGGTCCCCTACGTCATGGATGTTTAGCAAGGATTCCCTTACCCTCCCCCAAATCTATTGTCTCCCAGGGGCCCTGGGTAAGACCACCCTACAAGGTCCCAAGCCACCTCGCACAGAGGGCCTCAGTAGACACCGGACCACACACACAGCTTTGTATTCCGCAGTCTCCTTGTCCTCATCCCGAAACCTGCCCCGTCCATGTTGGGACGTGAGGGTTCTAGGCACAGACAGTGGGAGAAGGCTTGGAAGGAGCTAGAAGTCAGGGCTGAGGCTACTTTGTGGTCTTGGTTTCGATCCTCATGAACACCTGACTGTCTCCCGCAAGAGAACTGAAGAGCCTCTGGGTACACGCTGCTCGCTCCCCTGCTCCTGCCCCTCTAGCCTCGCTGGCCACACTGAGGACTCGGCCCCATCTGCCAGCAGGAAGGGAAGCGGCCGACTTCCCTCCGCTTCTGCAGACTAGGGAGCCCGAGGGGAAGTACATCGGTGCCGTCTGGGGAGCCCTTCACTCCTTTCCAAGGATGAGAGATGGAAGGGAAAGACCTCTCTCAAGGGGCCTGGGATGCTACTGGGCACACCCAAGCGGCGGCCCGCGCGCAGTCGTGAGAAAGTTGGGCTGGACGGCTGTGGTTTCCCAGAGCTGGTGGGTGTGGCATTTCTACTCTTGGGGATGCTAAGGGACTTTGTCCTTAGGTTTGGGGGTGCACCTGTGTGTGTCAAGGCACCAGCGTGTGGCTCTGAATGGGGCGCTGGGTTGCAGCAGGACCAGTGACTAGACATGCACAGAAGCGCTTCCTCAGGCGGCATGTTCACCCCACATTCCTCCGACTCTGTAAGGACGTCCTCCCCTTCCCCCTCACGCTCCCTGGAGGAGAGGAGGTGTATCCAAAGAGAAGGGAACGGGGAGTCAGGAGGACGGAGCCGGCTTCCTGAGCTGTGTGCAGCGCCCGCTCCAGCCTCCGTGTCCAGATCTGGCGTTGGGAAGCACAGCCCGGGGGCTGCCCGGGGCTGCAGGGAGGCAGCGGGCCGGTGTGACTGGCAGGCCCTGTGCCTGGGGCAGACTCCAGGCCAGCAAAACACAGGTTCCGCCCGCCCCTGGGGAGGGTGCAGCCTCCTTCCCTCCCAGCCACATCCCCAGGACAGTGCAGAGGACGGTACTGGGGGTGGACAAACAGCTGTGCTGCGCACAGGAGCCCAAGGGCCAGAGCCACGTCCCACAGGTGAAATGCCACCTCTGGGAGGCCTTTCAGATCTAACCCAGGACCTGCACCTGGGGGTCACCTGCCTCCACCCATGAATGCAGGATCTCCTGGACGCCAGGGCTTTTCTTCACACGTGTGCATGTAATTTAAACCGGTGCTGGCAAGACACTAACCCCACCGCGGTAGCAGTCCTAGTACCCTTATAAATGGTCGCCTCTCGCACGGGAGAGGCTGCTGCTCAGAACCCCCCTTGGCGCAGGGCCCATGCCAGGCTCGGCCAGTTCACAGGCAGCCTGCCAGGAACAGCGCTCACCTCGACAAGGAAGCATTTCCGTGTGTTTTGTCTGTGATCGCCTGACTGGTCTGGTCTGCGGCACCTCGTCCATTCAAGGCCTCCTTCCGCCGCCACAAGCACTTCCCGCTGCCTCCCCCAGCGCCACCCTGGGCACGCACACGTGTGCGCACACGGGACCTTTCTGGCACACTGGCGTGGTGCCCAGCAGGAGGTACTGAAGTTGCCGCCTCTGGCGCTGGCGCTGGCGCTGGCGCTGCGCCGCCTCTCTCAGGGTAAACTGTGCAACACCTTCCTTTCGTTCTGTTTGAAAGGGAAAATTAAATCGAGGGATGAAGTCTCACCCGAAGGAGGCTGGCATGCAAACAGTTGACCTTTGTTTTGAATACACATAAGGAGGCTGCAACCAGATTGTGCAGCCCTGGCGCCAGGTCTCCATCTCCTCCCTGGCATTTTAAGGAGACTTGAAGAGCCGAGCCGCAGGCCGGGGGCGGTGGGAAGTGGTGGTGGAGGTGCAGGGCGCTGCCAAAGCATAGGAGCTGTGATCAAGATGGGGCGGGGTGTGGCCCAGCAGGGGTCCCCAAGGCAGCGAGGGGAGAGGTTTTACAGGCAGCCCAGGAGAGCCCCTTTGTTCCCAAGCATGCTCTGCCCCCCTAGGCGTGCCTCCGGGGTGCATGGTTGCCAGCCACCCTCAGTGCCTGCCGTCCTCACCAGCTGGAAGGAGATGATTCCTTTGACAATGTGTGAGGTTGTGTTGTTTTGCAGGAATGTAGGGCCTGATTTATTCTATCAGTCAGGCCAGGCGAGGCTGTGGGTAGGTAACAAATAGACTGCCGATCGCAGCGCCTTATCACAACAAAGATTTATGTCCCAGTCTTGCAAGGTCCAATGCGGCTAGGGAAACCCTCTTCCATCTAGGAGATGAGGTCTCCGCGGTTGCCATGGCAGGCAAAGGGAACTGAGGTTCATAGAAGGTGTTTGTAAAAGGCCAGGCCTAAGGTGTTTGTAAAAGGCCAGGCCTGGAAGCCGTCTCCATCCCCTGCCCACCCGTCCTATCTGCCAGAGTCCAGACACAGGATCCCAAGCTAACTGCAACAGCGGCTTCGAGAGTTCGCCTGTGTGCTCAGAAAGAGTACACAGTATGGCGAATATATAATGTCATCTCTGCCACATTTAGGATCCTACCTAGGGTCACAGTGTTCCCTGAGGCGGTGATAATCAGAGAGAGCCCTGCCTTGGCAGGTGAACCTTGAGAAACTCTAGTCTTCTAAGCTGTGAGGTCCAGCTGCCCCTGGACATGCAGAAATTCTCCTTTCAGAGCTGTGCTTGGAGGCGCAAGTTCTGATTTACTAGGAAGGTAGGACATTTTCTTACCATTTCCAGCAAATCTCCCAAACTATCTGCAACCATACCCTGCTCTCCGCTCTCTCTACCACTAACAGCAAACAGTGCCCCACCGCTATCAAAGGCCAATCCCTCCCTCAGACTTTGCATCTCATCCCCTGTAGCCTCCGCAAGGATTTTATAATTCCAGTACTCTGTGCTGCATTGCTGAGCCCTCTCCAGCGCCTACACGGAATTTCCAGCTAGAAGACTCAAGGTTTCTGTGTCGGAGATTTTTCCCTTCACACAAATACGTTTGTCTTTTCTAGAAATGTTCAGCGATTAAGAAAAAAATAAGCATTTGTTCATCCATTCAGCACGCATGAAGTGAACACCCTTCTATGCCAGACACCGTGCTGGGTGCTGGGGTTACAAAATAATGGGGAACCCTGACCCCGTTTTCAAGTTTGGAGACAGACGGCAGCATGGATGCTGGGACGGCGGTGGGTGCCAGATGCTCGAGGGCTCTGTCACCTCACCGGAGGGGGCAGGTCCGTGCAGCCTCCTAGAAGGATCAGTGCCTTAGCCAGGAGGGGGGTCAGAGACTGTTCTGGCAAACAGACGGCGTGGGCTTGGGCCCCAACCTGAGAGAGGACGTGAGGCTTCAGCAACCATAAGGCATTTGGAACACCCAGGCACCGCCTCTGGGACGGAACAAGTGAGAGGGGATGCTGGAAAAATAAGCCAGCCCAAACCCTACTGGGCCACCTGAAAAAGCCCTTTCTGAAGGACTGGGAGCAAGGGTGGAGCCACAGGACCCGGAGGAGGGTTCCAGAAAGAGAGGGAAGTCAAGAAGGACAAAGGCATAAACGGCCCATGGGATTTAACAAGCAGGTCATTCACGGAGTGGCTGGACCCAAAGGCCCGTCAGAGCAACCAGGAGAGGAAACCTGGAGCCAAGTTCAGAGACTCAAGAACCTTGGTCAAAAAAGTTTACGAGAGGCAATCAAAAGGGGAGCTGATTTTTATTTTTTACAGTAACCATGTAATATTGAATAGATGATTTTTAAAAAGAATGTCTGTGACATTGTATAAGCCAGGAAGGGGGATGATGAAACAAGCGGTGAAGCCACATCCAACTGAAAAGGTTGCAGCTCTGCTTTGGAGGGCCTGCAGGCTCGGCCCGGGCTGCTGGTTGGGCTCAGGTCTCCTCCAAGTCTTGGCAGAGGGGACAGTGGCCACCAGGGCACAAGCCACCTGCAAAATAGAACACGAGTAACAGGCTGCTTGGGTTGGGCATAGGCTCTGGCTCCATGGCACTAAAAGTTGGCAACTAGGTCTGGATACAAAAGCCAGAGTAGGATCAGACTTTATAGATATTTTAAAAATAAAGTGGCCTGTCCATCCACTGGCCAGCAGTCAGAGCCAGTCCCCAGGCTGAGCTGGACCAGTGGGACAGGAAGAGGAACCAGGAGCCGGGGCCTCCAGGAGCTCACACCCCAGACTGGAGGCAGTTGGAGAATGGAAAAGGGTCAAAGGAAATAAAGTTGTGCCTGAGCCGTGGCCAGGGCTCTGGGTGCAACGGGCAGGGCAGATCCCACCCTAACCCACCCACCTGTGCCCTGGCATCGCCACAGCCTCTCCCCTCTGTCTCTGCCTCTCCGAGGCCTCTGTGATGAGACAAGCTCCCATGCGTCTCTACAACCTTCCTGACCGAGGGTAACCCTGGGCCCGGCTGGGCACGCAGCCAGGCAAGTCATGGTAATGCTGAGCAAAATGCAATCTTCGGTGATTCAGAAGGCCCTTCTGAATATCATGGTGTGTCTGGGTCTCCATGACAACACTGAAGGGCCTTCTGTTCAGAGACGCAGCAAAGCCACGTGGGAGCTGGTCTGCTTAACAGAGGCCAGGGTGCTCAGGGGTCTCTGGTGCCCATGACCTAAGCATAGGGTTATGAAGGGGAACTCAACTCCTGGAGGCTGACACCTTCCCAGACTTGCGTCCGCTTTTAGCTCAAGTCTGAAGGCGGAGGTCCTGGCCTCTTGATCACTTGCAGTTCTCTGACCTCGGGGGAGCACTCCCGCTCAGTGAGTTTCCTCGTCCATAAACCAGGTACAGTCGTGCCCTGCCACCTCACAGGCTACTACAAGGCAGAAATGAGATTATGCAAAGGGCTTTGTCTACTAGAAAGTGAGTCTGCAGATGTGGGTGGTATTGCCCTATCTCATGGCTTATGAAAACACGGTCTGAGGCATCCACGGGGTCTTTTTTTCACAGTGGGGGTGGGAGGGGGAAAAATCCCAACCATAATTAAAATGTGCACATCCATCCTCCATGTTGCTTAGGGCAGTGTGATGTGGCCAAACAAGAGCATCACTTTAAACTGTGACTGGGTTCAAATCCTGCCTGCTCCACTTTGCACGTGACCCTGGAAAAGTCACTCATTTCTTGTCTGTGAAGTGGGGCTAATTAACGATCCATGCGCCGTGGGCACGCGCCGTGGGCTTGCTGCGACTCTGAAATGAGCTAACGTTTGAAAGCCCGTTATTGGACTCAGAGAAGGGGCCTGATGGCTGCTACCAGTTGCCGCTGCTTCCTTGCACCCTTGCGGGGCTGCAGTTGGTCTAAATCGCCCTCCTTTCTGTTGTATGCCAGCAGGTCCGGGCTCTGATTCCCTGCGAGAAGCCGCCTCGGCCCACCGAGATGTCCCGGCACCACAGCCGCTTCGAAAGAGATTACCGGGTGGGCTGGGACCGCCGAGAGTGGAGCGTCAACGGGACGCATGGGACCACCAGCATCTGCAGTGTCACCTCGGGGGCTGGCGGTGGCACAGCCAGCAGCCTCAGCGCCCGGCCTGGCCTCCTGCCGCTGCCCGTGGTGCCCACCCGGCTGCCCACGCCTGCCACGGCCCCTGCTGCCTGCACCGCCGGCAGCAGTGAGGCCATCACCAGCCTCGTGGCCAGCTCTGCCTCTGCAGTCACCACCAAGGTAAGACCTGGTGTCCTCCCTGAGCAGGAGCCGGGCAGGGGGCCCTGCCTCCCTGCAGGCCAGGCCAACCCCAGCGGCTCCTACAGAGCCGGGCGGCCACACTCTGCGTCCTCCAGAGTCTTGGCTTCCCCGGAGCTGGGCCTGGGCAACCATTTCTGAGCGTTACCATGGGTTTTATTTTCCATAAAGTCTCTCTCTGTCACTAACTTGCAGGAAGACAAGTAGGTGCCAAGGCCACTCATTGTCCTATGCCATGTGAATTAAATGCTATGTAATGAGGGAAGTCAACAGTGGGATTCCAAGGTGGCAATACAGGTGTCCTAAATCGGTAAACTGAGACGGAGCAAGTGTCCCTGGGGGCACCAGTGACTTGGGTTTGCAAGAGGGTACCGACAGCAGTAAGAGTCATACAGGGTCCTAACCCTACCATTCATGAACCACGGCCTGGGTACTCTCACATCCTTTGTCTCCTCTGAGCTCACTACGACACATGAGGCCAGCACTTTTATCGTCCTGCCTCACCTGCTACAGAAGCCACCAGGTTTGTAAGAGCTGGTCTGAGGGTGAGGGTCCAGGACTCGCCCCCGCCATCAGCCCCAGGGGTGTCAGCTCCAGGTCATCGTGTCCCTTCTGGAAGAGGCGGCTCCAGCCTTGGCACTGGCAGCAGAAGCCGGTCTGTGTTGCTCAACGGAATGTGGAAATGAATGTCACCGAGGCTCTTGCCTGGCCTCAGGCATAGCTGGTCCCCCTCGAGCTGGCTGCTCAGAGCCCCTCCGGCAGCCTGAGCCTGGAGGGACGGGCCCACGGCCGTGGCAGGAAGCCCAGTCACCCCACCCCACTGGCTCACTCGCGCGGGGGCTCCGCAGGCCACCTTTGCCTCCACCAGCCATTCAGAGCCGCCTCCCGGGAGCCCTTCCAGGCGTGCATGCGTGTGCGTGTGTACGTGCGCATGTGAGTGTGTGTGTGTCTGGTCTTTTCTTTCCCTGCTTTCATAAAAGTTGCCAGAGAAGTTAAAGGCGGGGAGCCCCGGTCCAGCCATTGTAAGGCGGCCGTGGTGTTGGAAGGACGCACTCCAGGTGTGCTGCGCCTTTGTCTCTGTGATTTTCAAAACTCCCTTTCAGGCCTGCTTCCCATTAATAACTGTGAGTGTTGCCGGCCGCAGAGCCGGCGCAGGCCGAGACAATGGAGCCATTGGAGGCCGGCTCCAAGCACACTAACATCGTGCTGCAGTGCCTTATTGATTTTATTTATCCTGTTATGAAAACACCACCCCACTGAGGCCGGGAGGGAAGGAATGTTGGACAGGGGAGAGGAGATGGAGGATTATCTGGGCACGCTGCCCCCAGATCGGCCAAACACTTTCCTCCCCTGGACACCAGCCCCAAGCACTGCTCTGATGCGGTGACCTCTGCCCAGTGGAGCCAGCCGCCAGCCTGCGGCCACATCTGGCAGGCGCTCTGCAAGGCCAGCTGTTGGCCATATGGAGAATGGCAGCATGGAGCTGCCTGCTGGGGGCTGCAGGTAGGAGGGAGCGGCTGGGCCCGGGAGGCCCCCTTGAAGGTGTGTGTCCTTTCAAGGATGGTGCCTTTTTAGGGATGGCGTCAGGCTGCTCCGGGGGGCGAGGGTTTGGGTCTGCCAGGCAAGAGAAGTGGAGAGACCCAGTGCTAGTGGCCCTCCCGCAAGGCTGGGCTGCCCACAGAGCTCCTGCTCTGCTCCAAAGCAGCTCAATGTTCACCATCCCTGGCTGGCCTGGCCCCAAACCACAGCCACATGGGAGCAAAGGAACCCAGCCTCAGACAGAAAACAACAGCTGGGGCAAGGACGGGGCTGGGAGAGGGGGCGAAAGTTCATGCCTACGAGGACAGCCAGCTCCTTGGGAGGTGACAACAGAGGAACTAAATTCCATTTCCAGCCCAGTCTCTGACCTGTGGGGCTTGTGTGATCACCCTGCCAACGCCCTGACTCCTCGGGGAGCTCGGGAGCGCTGGGTGTGCAGGGGAAGGAGGACACTGCAGCCTCCACCCAGGGCACCACCCTTCTATCAGGGCCGTGGTGCCCTCTTCCTACTCTGGCCTGGCTGCTGCCCACTCTGAGGCCTGTCCCCCAGCCTAGCTGTCGGACCTGGTGCCAAGACCACATCAATTGACAGGTGTCTGTGGTTTCTCTGGTCAACAGTCCCAGTCTTTACAGAGCAGCCCAGGGCTGGCTCTTGCTCTCAGGGAACCTGTGGGCCAGTGTCTAATGAATCTGTGGCCTGGACAGTGTGACCAAATGATCCAAGAATGTCTCTCCCACTGAAGCTGTCGGCGGATGAGGCTTAGTGGAGTGGATGGAGCCAGACTTTGGAGACAGATTGCCTAGACTTGAATTCCACTGTGCCGCTTGCTAGCTGAGTGACTCCGGACAAGTTACCTAACCTCTCTGCGATTCACTTCTGTAAAATGGGAACTGGTAGTTGTACCTGCCTGCTGGAGTTGTGGCGAGGGCCGTGTGAGTTAAAACCTGTGTCAAATGCTTAGACTAGATCGGAACCTGCCATGTGGTAGTCCTGTGTAGGTACTGTCATCACCCCATCACCCTTGTCACCGAGGCCTATGGGACAAGGCTACACCCTGTAAGGAAAGGTGCTCATTTCTGACCTCCCCAAGAGGAAGAGAAAAGGCAAGACTTCAGATAGGAGACAGCAGTGGGCCCACACAGGTAAGGGAAGGAAGCTGTGTTTGAGTGACTGGAACGCAAGATGACCTGCAGGCAGGAGGGAGCCGGTGGGCCCCAATAGAATTGACAGCCAGACGGTGGAGGGAAGTGATGTTCAAGCTTTTTTCAGCCTTGGCCCTTTCCTTAAAAGAAAGCCCAGTATGTAAACAGAGCGGAGCCCCCCTCTGGCGGAAGGTGGGTGGGTGAGGGAGCTGTGTAGACACCAGGAGCAGAGCTGTGTGTCCCTGCTCACCGGACTGTGGTCAAGGCTGCTTTACTGTATCGGCCAGGCTTCCTTGGGGAGGGGTCTAGCACCACGTGTGGGCCAGAGCCACCCCTGGAGACTCAGGGAAAGGAAGGGGGTTGGGGGCAAGTGTCAGCGCTATCAGGCCTTGGTGTCCCCCTTGGCTAGCAGCGCTGTCAGACGTTGGTGTCCCCCTTGGCTGGGCATGGAGCAGGGTGGGGACGTCACATGCTCTGGGGGCTGCACAACCGCCCCACCTCATCCCATGCCACCACCCTGCCCCGCCCAGCCCCATGGGCCTGGACACCAGTCATCCCAGCACTGGCGCCTGCCAGCTCGGTCCCAGCTCCTCAGGGTAGGGAGGCTGGCTGTGCTCCCAGCGGCTGGTCAGAGAGGTGATGACAATTCTTTCTGTCACCGTTGCCTTCAGGCCTGAGTTGCTTTTTCTGTTTCTTCATTTGTCTGTGGCCTGCAGATTCCTTGCGCGTTTTGATGAAAGGCTAGTTGGACAAGCTCAGACTCCTGAACCAGGGAGGACTGGGAGGGCCTAGTGAGCTATCCCATCCCCTGACACACACACACACACACACACACACAGACACACACACACACACACACTGCTCAGACCAATAAACTGCTTCCCTGGGGCCTGAATCAAGTTACAAACCTTGGGACAAGTCTGAAAGCCCCAGTGGAGCGGAGCGACCACGCTGTCCGGTCCCTTCCTTTTGCAGGTCAGAATAGTGAGGCCCAAAGAAAATGCAACTTGCAGAGGTCACCTAGCAAATTAGAATCAGAACCAGCCTGGGCCAGCTCCTCTCCCCACCCCAGGCTGCTGGCAGAACACATTCACCATGGTAACCATGATTGCCGCATTGTTATGGTAACTTTTCCATCTTCTCATCCACCTAGCTGATAGCAAACAAGGGATTTCAGGCCAGAAAATGGGCAGGCTTCCTGCCTGTGGTATATAGGTGGGGACATTTCAGCTGCAGGTTATGTCGAGTCAGCATCTCACAGCTGGGGAGAGCAGCAAGCTCTCGAGTGGGACGGAAGTGGGATTCAATCCTAGCTCCGCCACTTATAAGCTGAGTGTGTCTCTGTGCCTCAGTGTCTTTGGCTATAAATTGAGAATAATGACAGTATCTTCCTCATAGGGATGTTGTGTGGATTAGTGAAATTGCTATGTGTAGAAAAGCTTAAAACACTACCCACCATCTGGTAAGCACTCATCCAAAGTTAATTTTAGAAAGTTAAACCAGAGATTGGGTCTACTCGAGTATCCGTACATCTGGGGGGAAACCTGTGGTCTACTCGAGTATCCGTACATCTGGGGGGAAACCTGTGGTCTACTCGAGTATCTGTACATCTGGGGGGAAACCTGTCCCCCTGGTGGTTGGTGCTGGTGGCTGAAGAAAGGCTCATGGGACTGTCCCCAGCCGGGCTGGTGCAGCGCGAGGTGGGTGCCCGTGCCTGGCCTGCTGCCGCCACCAAGGGCTCTCTGGGCTCTAGATGGGTGAGGCCCCAGGGAGGGTGCTGCCGAGGCTTGTCTGTGGGCCTGCCCCAGTGCCCCGTGTCGCTGCTGCATGAAATTTAAATTATTCTCAGCAAACCTACTTGACAGATGAAACAGAAAAGGGATGGCTTCATAAAATGCAATTTTGTTCCTTAAAAAATGGACTCCGCAGAATCCTCGCCGATGTCTGTGAGATGCACCGGGGGCTCTTTTCCTCGTGCTCAGGAGCACTCATGCTGAAACACTTCCATCGTCCCTCCGAGCTAAGCCCTCAAAAATAAATCTGGCTGAGAAGCCGGGTGACTTTGCCTGTGCCGCAGGCCCGAGGAGAGCTGAAGGGGGCCGTGCCATCCACAAGATCCATCCTCGGAGCTCCAAACACCCCAGGGTTTGACATTTACGAGCATTTGGGGCTGTCAGGGTGGATATGTGTCATCACGCAGATGACCCCCGAGGCGATGTCTTCCCATGCACCTCAATGTCCCTGGAGAAATGTTCCTCTTGGGGGAGACGATCTGGGATTTCTGCGGGGATCACGTGAACGATCTCAAGCCCCTCCCGTCACGCGGTTCCGGGGACCATGAATGGATAAAGGATGCTTTTGCACAGCGCTCCCATTTCTCTTGTCTTCACATTGAAAAATCAAAGGCTGCTGAGTGGACTCGGTTAAGAGAATCATTCAAGGCCTTTCGTAGTGGATTTCCAGACTGCAAGTGATTTTATCCAGAAGACAGTTGCTTGCTCCATGAACGAGAATGTGTGATTTCCCTTGTGGTAAATTATCTGGGACCAATAACGCATTGTGAGACAACCCGTGCACGTTAGTACTTAGCCAATGGGTTTTGCCTGCACTTTAAGTTGCGGTTACAGTTTGTATATTCACTTACTTAAAACCCACGTGTCAATCACAAAGTGTGTACAAAATTGAAAAATGTCATGATTTCCAAATTACCCTTTTCAAAGCCTACAGTTTGGGGAGGTTAGACCTGAGTAGCCTGAACTTAAATTTCTGGCTAAGGGGGCAAAAAGAGGGGAGAAGATTATGTCTTTTGCCACATTTGTAAGATGAGCCATAGTCTGGGCAAAACATCCATTCATGAATTCCAAAGTAAAGACATCAGACGACATCGTTGACTGGAGCCAGTCAGGCATGTAAGTTAGTTTTTGCTGCTTGACAATCTCCCCAAAACCTAGTGGCTTGAAGCCATACCAATTCTGTGGGTTGGCTAGTTGGTTCTGGGCTGGGCCCTGTCATTTGTCTGTGGTCAGCTATAGGTTGGCTAGTGGCTGGATGGTTAAGGATAGTCTCACACATCTGTGGTTGGCCAACTGCTGGCCAAGGTTGCCTCTGTCCTCTGTGTGGCCCATTATCCTCCTTGCAGCTAGCTCAGGCTCCTTCACATGGCAGTCTCCAGGTATTAAGAGCAGCAAGAGAGGAAGGTCAATGCACAAGTGCTTTTTTAACCTCTGCCTGAGGCACGTTTGCTAAAATCCCATTGGCTAATGCAAGAGGCATGGCCAAGCCAGATTCAAGGAGTGAGCAAACAGACCGCATCTCTTGATGCAACACCAATCGCAAAGGGGCAGGTATCTAAGGAAGGGAAGAACTGTGATCCTTTTGCAGTATACTCCCAGTGTTTCCAGAATGTTTGTGTGGACAGCCGTTCACCTCCAGCTCTGGCCAAGGCTTGTGCACCTCAGGCAGAAAGGATGGGTCAGCCCATGTCTCTCACACATCAGTGTGGTACCGTGGCCCACACACACCTGTGCTGCACACGTCCCATCTGCACAAAGCCCTGGCTGGTGAGGTTTAAAAGACATCCAGCAAGGATTGCATCGGCTAAGGAGCAGGCTGTCCCGCTGGTCCCGGGGACCCTCAGTCCTGAAGCTCCAACACTTGATCCTGTCACTACCAGAGAGTAGGTGGGGCTGGAACATTGCTGTCTCTGGGACATGCACAAGGACAGGTTTCAACCTCCTGGTTTCAAATTTAAAAATCACCCCAAGGAGACCGCCTTCGTGGACTTTAACCAGTGAATTTCTCCCTGTGACAATCCACATGGGAAAACAAATTCTGAGGGAAACACTTTCTGATGCGTCTGAAATCAGGAAAGGGAGCCAGGCACACGCCGCAGATGCGGACAGCCCGCCACTTCTTTCTCCTCAATGGGATAAATCCCGTGCACTCCCCAAAAAGCCCTTAGAAGGGCCTCTTCTTAAATTAAATTAGTTTTTTGCAAATACCATCATTAAAGATGAACATAAATCTACTTCTTATTCAGTTTTAATGGTTTTCCCTGTTTTGTTTAATTACTCATGTTACAATTAAACAATTTTTTTTCCTTGAGAAAGGACAGTACTTTAGGTACATTATGGGTTAAATAGGCTTTGGGGAACTAGCCTAGGCGTCTCATCACCATTTATAACATTGTTTTTTATAGGGAAAGTATGTTCCAAAATCTAAACAGCCAAATTACAAATGAACTTTCAGAACCCAACCCATTTGTTAACTGGGAAGTGTCTGTAATGCTAAAAATAACTCAGGGAAATAAACATAAAAAGGAGAGCTTAATGCATCTCGGTGTCATTTGCCTACTGTCAGCTCTACAGAGTTAATTTCACTGAGGGAATGTCCTCCAAACCCACACTGACGCTACCCTTGTTCTCCTCACTGTCACTACAGGGCCAGCCATGCTGGCCTGAGCCCTCCGAAAGCACAAGCCACTGAGCAGAGACCCTGCGCAGGTCCCTGCCGCAGGGAGCTGATGTAACTTAGCGGATTACCAATCAGTTTCAACACTCCATTTGCTGCCCTAAAAGGAAGGTTTGGGAGAATTCCGTGTGCCGCTCCGGCTGCAGTCTCAACTAGTCGCAGCATATTAATTTGCATTGTGAATTTGCCTCTCTAGAACCCGTAGGCAAGAAACCTCATTTTCCTCTGGTAAATAAACAGCCCTAAGATCTCAGCAGAGCGTGTGGGCAGGGCGTCCGTGCGCACTCAGAGACTGCTGCCGCACACCCGTCCTGCTGATGGGGGCGGAACTCTGCTTGCCCTGCTCCCCCTGCCCTGCTTCCTGGAGAAGGCAGGTGCACAGGTGCCTCTCCAGGCACCACGAGGAGTCCTGGGAGCTGGGGTGGAGCGAAGCGCATGTCTCAACAGCAAAGGCCAGCTGTCTGCCCTCTCCCTTGACTTAAGCTGCTGGCGATGTTTGCCACTGTTCCTTCTGTCAGCCGCAGTGGCCCGTCTTTGCTAGAGCTGCTCCTGAAGCCCAAGTGTCTTAGGTTAACTTTGCTGTCCTCTGTCTCCTACTCCTGCCCTCTTTATTCTTTAGAAGGCCACAAGGATTCCCCCTTGGCTTCTTCCTGGGCTGCTAGCAAGTGCTATTCCTTGCCCTGGCAAAGGGAGCTGTGGGTGGGTGGAGAAAGTCACTGACGTCACACATCTCCCAACTTTGTTCACCCCTGGAGGGGTGGGGACTCAGCACCTGGCCTCCCCTTGCCTAAAGAGGCTCCTGGGCTGGGGTAGAGAATGCGGGAACCATGGTGGGAGGATCCTAATCGCTCATCCTTTCAGATTTGATTGCTGTATTTTGAAAACATGGATTTGAATGACTGAGAGTGGCTGGCCTGGGGCAGAAAGGACAAACCCATGAGTCCAGCTTCCTGGATGGCCAGAGCCTCAGGAGCGAGCAAGTTGGTTCTGTCTCCACTGGTGGGGAGATGTGGGCCAGGGCCTCCCGCTGGGCGGCGTCTCCTTTGTCAGGCATGGATCTGCCCAACTCTCAGTACCTGGGCCAGCCCTGGGCCACGGCCCTGGCATCTCTGTGGTCATCTTTGTGATTCTAGAACAGTGTCTGCCTGGAGGTTACTCCAGGAAGGCTCCTCTGGCTAGTCAAGGGGACACTCTGAGCATAGGATGGCCTTTTCACAGATTACTACAAACCCACTGAGGCCAGGCTGACATTGAACATGATGTGGATTCTCGACCTACTACTTAAAGAATCCCTGCTTCAGGTCGAAAGTGGCCCTCAGGCTGGCAGGTGGGGGTGGAGAATGAGGTAGGAACGGGGAGGTGGGATGCCCAGGCCTGGGGGAGAGCAGGAGAACTCGCCAGCCCGACAGAGCGACCCCTGGTCTGTGGCAGGTGTCGCTGCCTTGTCTGCCCAATCCCGATTTTCTCTCCCTCTTCCTCTCAGTGGAGCCCAGGTCTGTTCAGGCACCCGCCACCTCGCATGCGTTCAGGAAGGTGACCCCCAGCTCTAAGCCAGGTGTAAGGATCCCATTCCCCTTCCCAACGATGGATGAGTTAGGAAAGGGTCACGTGACCAGTTCTGGCCTATGGAATATGATGGTAGTCTTGCCTGGAGCTTCTGGGAAAGGTTTTCTTGTTTTTAAGGAAGAGTCACAAGAAAAAAGTTATCCTTATTCCTCTGGACGTTGTCCTGTCTGGACACGATGCCTTGAACTGCTATAACCATCATGCTACGAGCCTGAGGATGAAGCCAGCACACAAGGAGTGGAAAAAACAAGAGAGTTCCAGATACACAGAACCAGAGCCCTGCTGCTGCATCCTTCTGGGTTTCTCATTGTGTGAGCTAATACATTTCCTGGTGGTGTAGAAAATAAGTACAAACAACCGCCTGCATCACATGGACGGCTCCCAAGCAACAGCCGTGGACCCTCCTCCTGTCTCCAGAGCTCCTGGCACATTGGTTTGCTGAAAACAGCTGCAATGACCTTTGTGTGTACCCTCTTCCTATTATTCATTCATCCCGGCACTTGCTGCTGCGTATGCGGACTCTGCTATCTGTTGCTTCCCTGAATGTCAACGCCAGGACATAGCCCACTGCCACCGCACTCCTGCACGTCCGTGAGCGCGTTTCTGTGTGAGGGAAATCCACCAGCACACTGGCTACCTGAGCCATGAGGTCACTAGAGAGCTTCACCCCACTGCCCACGTTAGCCAAGCTGCAATTCCCTAACCAAAGATATGACAGTCTCTCATACCCCAGGGCCTTTGCACTTGCCATTCCTTCTTTCTAGAATCCTTTCTAGAATTTTTAGTCCCTCTCTTGTCAGCCCAGAAAAACTCCTATTCATCCTACAACTGATAGCCTAAATGCTGCCACCTCTGTGGTGGGAAAAAATAATATTTTGCTGTTATTTCCCTTGTTCCCATAACATTTTTGTTTATGTCCCTATTATAATACCTGTAATATTTATGGTACTTACCTATGTATTCATTTATCCCCGGACTAGGCAGTGAACTCTGTCAGAGTGAGCTCCACTGAGGACCCGCGTATAGAGGTTCTCAATACGTGTTTGAGGACAAGAATGAATGGCTTTATACAGACGAATATCTATTCGTGTATTTAGCCCCTGTGACTGAGTTAGGGAAGATGGATCCTTTGACATCGTCTCAACTTACCTACTGACTGAGGGGGAGCAGCTGCCAGAGATGGAGCCATTTCCGTGGGCTCCACGGTGAAGACGGGACCTGTGCCCAGGGAGTGAGGTGACGTTGGCAGCACAGATATCACGTCACCAAGCCTTTGTTTAGGTCCCGTGCCCCTTCACAGTCTCTCCCAAAGCATTCAAAGTCACAGTATCACAACCTTTTCCTTCAAGCATTCACATTTTCTCAGGCTTTTTCTCCCTCTTGCCTGTAATTCTCTGCAGCTTTTTGCATTTCTTTATTTTATTTAAGGCACTCATGTGGTAATTACTTTGTTCCAGGCACTGTTCTAAGTACTTTGCCAACTCTAACTTCTTTAATCCTCATTATAACTCTCTGAAGTGATTATGGGTGCCATCGCTTCAGACAGGAGGAAGACCAAGGGCGGGACGCCGTCCCGGGGCCGCCTCGCTGCAGAGTGTGGGCCTCAGAGCTCCGTAGAGCCCCGGCCCAGGGCAGCCCTCAGTAAAACCAGTTGAAGGAACAAATGGATGAACAAACGTCCCGGAACATCGTTCCCCGATGCTGGTGACGCCACCTAAGGTGTAGCTCAGGCTCCCTGCAAGAGCAGGCTCGTTCATCAGCGGCTTCAAATGACCAACAAACGTCACGACAAGAAGGCGTGTGGGGTGACGTGGTCCAGCCCCACACCCATAGCTACCCCACTGCAGTCATCTTCATTTTCTGTCTGATCAGGCAACATTTTTACCCTAACAGCCAAGCCAGGTGGGAGGACGAAGGTGCAGACTACTTAGGTGCAGGTTGCTTGGGGACCGTTGAGCCTTGGAGCCACAGCCGTACTACTCTCTCTCTCTCTCTGAGGGTTTCTTGTTTTTCTGCAAGACGAGTGCGTGGCTGGGGTTTCCGCTGCAGCGATTGCTGTCAGCCTGCTTTGGCTTGGTTCCATCCCAGAAGGGCAGCCTAAGTCATCCGTGTGCACAGGTGTTGCCAGGGTGGGCTTGGAGACACCCACATGCAGCAGGCAAGTCCCTGTGGCTTGTCCCTCAGTGGTTCTCTGAGGATGTAGACCTGGGCTGGGAAGTGGAGACGCAGCGGAATCGCTGGCAGGCCACGTGTGTGTGTCGGGGACAGAGCGGCGGTGACTTGCCACCGTCCTCCCTGAGCGCTCAACACTGCTTTGGAGGAACAGAGGGAAGGAGGAGAAGGTCACTGTGGTTGTGGCTTTTGTCTCCAGGCCTCTCTATGGGGACTTCCGTGGGGTGGGGGAGGAGAGGCCCTATTTAAAGAGGCTACTTGGTGGGGGGGTGAAAAACACCCGAGGCTGGGGTGAGGAGACCACGTTCAAGGCCCACACCTGACTGGCCAAGAGACTGTAAGGCAGTTCCCTGAGACTCAGTTTCCTTACCCATCAGCTGGGTACAAGAATGCCCACTTCCCTGGGCTACTGTTAGGTCTAAATGAAGAGCCAGGCAGAAGCGCTTTATAAAAACGATCGCCCCTATTCGTAAAGACAGAGCGTAGATTGGAGGTTACCAGGGGCTGGAGCGAGGTGAGGAGGAGGGGGAGCTATTGCTTAATGGGTAGAGTTTCTGTTTGGGGTGATGAAAAGGATTTGGAAATAGACGGTGGCCGACACTGTGACTGTAGTGAATGCCACCGCACGCTTGAAAATGGTAGAATTGGCAAATTTTGTGTTAGTATATTTTACCACCATGAATAATATAAATAAATGCCCCACCAGGGAAAGAGAGAGAAGTCGTATCTGCACGTAAATTCAAGGACAGTTGATACACCGAGTCATTTCTTAAGAGAGATGGGATGTCAGTCACAGTGAGGGGAACGGAAGCCACCACGTGATGGCACTTCTCACAGACAGCGTGTGCGTGACTGGAGTGGAACCCCTGTCGGGGCTCACGGGTGGCCTGACCTCAGCACAAGAGCTCTTGGCGCTCCCTTTCGTTCCTCTCGGACGGCAGCCGCCCTGCAGGCTCCGGGCTGCCCGGCCACAAGGTCACGGCCAAGCACTGCGGGAAAGCCAGGCCCTTGAGAAGGAAGGTTCTGGTGGGTGCCAGAGCCACCGAGTGGAGTGTCTGTGGTCAGTTTCTCTGCACGCCCAAGAGTGGAGCTGAAGATGAAGCCTCAGCCACACTGTGTTCACGGCGGGTTACACATCTCTCTCCGGCACCCAGGGTAGAAATGTGGACCCCCAGGCAGGAGTGTGTGCTTTAACCCCGAGCACTCAGCGACTATTCTTAGAAGCAAGTCAGGACGGCCCAGCAGCCAGGACCTGGGATGTGTCGTTAAGGTTGCTGCCAGTATCACCATTGTCATTGTCACCGTCACTCATATTTATTGAGTGCTCACTATGAACCAGCCACTCCCAGTGTTGTTGCCTGTGTTAATCCTCTTCATCCTCACAATTGCATGAGGTCGGACCCATGACCATCCTCCTTATATAACCTCGGGAGGCTGTGTCATGCCCAGGGTCACACATCTCCAGAACCGGGCTCACGGCCTCTTCACGGTGCTACTCATAATGTGCAGACGAAGGCCTGCCTCAGGGCACAGGCAGCCCCTGCTTTCTCCTGATTCTGAGAAGAAGGTGATGGAAGAGGTAGGATGTGGCCCCAGCAGCTCACCCACTGGAGCACTAGACCCTTGCCCACTCCACCCTGCCCAGGGGCCACCACCCCAGCCAAGAGCGCCCAGCCTGGTGGACACACTCCCTGCGCCACTGTGGCCTCTCCCGTCAGAAATATGCTGAGGGTGTGATTTTTATCCCCCCACAATATTAGGCTGAGCAGATGATATTGGGCAAAATATATTGTACCCATAATTCATATTAATGGGAATTCAGTAGTGGCAACTTGTCATCTGCTGAGATTAGAAGGGAATACTGTGAACATTGTGTTATAAAGGCATTAAAAAGGCATTATGAATTAGATTCCATTGCACCACATCGTGTTCCTTGTAAATAATTGAGGAAGAAACTGGTGCTCAGAATTTGGGATTATCCATTTTTGAGATCCCAGCAGTTCCCTCACCAGGCTGATGGGGCCCCATTGATCTGACAGCTCACATGGCCACGGGGAAAGTCTGCACCTGGCATGTCCAAAGCCTCCAGAAAATGCGCATTACATGTCCTCCCAGCAGAAATTAGTAACTGCCACATCCAAC
Source organism: Cheirogaleus medius (assembly GCA_008086735.1). Classification (NCBI taxonomy): domain Eukaryota; kingdom Metazoa; phylum Chordata; class Mammalia; order Primates; family Cheirogaleidae; genus Cheirogaleus; species Cheirogaleus medius. Next base: position 157,524,173 of record VBSM01002608.1, on the reverse strand, counting down.
AATAGACCATGTATATTTCCTGAAAACTCTTTCTGCGTCCTGATATTCTGTGTCCCTCACCTCCAGTCCCTGGAACTCTGGCTTCACAGCCAGGGCCCGGGCAGGCTGTCGTGGCATCTGAGCCAGCAGCAGCCTTCCCACCGCTGCTTACACCTGCCTCTGGTGCCCTCGGTGGCAAAGACTCGAGCACCAAAACATCCATGGCCAGGTCCCTGGCGGAAGAGCCAGGGACCAACACCCATCTTCAGGTGGGCTTCTCAGTCCTGCTGTCCCCTCCTAAGGGACTCCGTCACCTGCTGGCTATGTGTCGAAATCAGAGGAATGGCTGCCCCCAAGGAAAATCTGGGAGGAGAGCAGGAGAGGAAGCACTGAGTCTCGCCCGTCCTGCAGATCTGGAAGAGCAGGTGAACACTCTGGCTTCGACAGTTCAGAATCCCAGTATCTAGCCCTGCCTGTCTAAGGACTGCAAGAGCTGAAGGAATTTTCCAGTGACCACTGACAACTTTGTGGGCCATTCTGAAGCAGTTGGCTGTTGGTAAATGACATGGTTTCCCCTTGTCCTTAGGGGTATTGTTTGCTCTAGGATCTCCAATTTGACTTCTGCCCAATGGCATGCCCAAAAGTGACAAGAGAGAGGAGGAGGTTGCCGCAGTTTGAAAGGCAGTGGGGCAAGAGGTTGTTTTGCATGCAGGAAGAAAGAGTCAGTTGGCCACCAGCCACATTCATCAATCCTACTTGGGATACCAATTGCACACCAACTATATAAATACTTAACACACCCCTTTGCCTGCACAGCGATGGGATTTGGAGCCCTGACTCCAGATGCAGTCGACTCAACTTTGAATCCTGACTCTTCCGCTTTCTAGCTATTGACCTTTAGCAAGTTGATTGCCCTCGCAGAGCCTTGGTTTCCTCTTGTATGAAATGAGATAATAATACCATCTATCCATCTATTTCATTGAGTTGTGGGAAAAATTAAATGAATTAATAATACAAAGCACTTACAGCAGCGTCTGGCGTCTAGGATGGACGCTGTGAGCGTGATCTGTTATCATCTATTACAACGGCCTTCATTGCCTGGCCTTCTCCTCTCGACTTGTCTCTCTCCCTCAAGAAGGTGGGTCCTTGAGACAAAAGACCTTGTCTTCCTAGGTTTTGCATTGCTAGCATCTCACATTTGCCTGCTATGTGCTCAGTAAACATGTGTTGAATTACCAAATTGAATTGTGGATAGAAGGTGTCGTCATGGAAATCTACTTGCTTTACTAAAAAATAGCTGTGCACTTTTGAAAATCACATTCTGCTTTTGCACGGCCATCTATTCTCATTTCAGAGACGCTGTGTGGCTGCCTTTTATTCTTCATGTGGCATCTCAGTGATAGTAGTCAATGGTCTACAAATAAATTAAATGCATATTGAAATGCATGTAGCACCTCACTAATTATAGGAATCCCAATGTAAGGCATTCTGCAGAGCCATTGTGAGCCTCCACAAAATGAGAAATCATCTACTCCGTGTGATGATCTCGGTTCCAGAACCCGTGCTCTGAATATTCCTGGGCTCCGACTCACATTCTGTTTGTTGGTAGTTGTGCTTATAGTTGTTTTTGTTGTTGCTGTTCTGTTCTTTTGTTGTATTTTTTAAACCATTTATGGAGAGCCAGGCACTGTGCCAAGAGCTTTACATGTTTTAGCTCAGTTCTTACAACAGCCCCATGTGGTAAGTCTCCAGTTATCCCCATTTACACACGAGGAAACTGAGTTTTAGAAAAAGTGGGGAACCAGCTCCTAAGTGGTAGAAATGGGGTTTGAACGCCGACCTTTGGTACTTCAAAGCCTATGACTCTAACTCCCAATTCTTTTCCCCAGATGCCTGCCCTTAGCTATCTGCCTGGAGCCTCAAACATAAAATGCCCAGACTCGATTGAGCTCCTCATCCTCAGCCCCAAACCACACTAGGGTTAGGGTTGCCTGCACGCCTGGCTCAGGGCTCAGGTCCATCGTCCACCCAGCTGTGCCAGCCACAAGGCGCTGGCTCCCTTGACTCTCCCCTCCCCCTGCCCAGCCTCATCACTCCCCATTCATAAGCCAAGGTCCACCTTTGGAGATTTCTGGAGTCTGGCCTTTTTCCTCCAGTTCCACTTTTGCTGTTGTATCTCACCAAGGGGAAACAGCCTCCCCAAACTTCCTGCCTCCTATATGCCCACGCCTTCACATCCATACATTTTTTAAAATACGCAGTTCCTCTCTACTTGCCCTGAAGGTAAAGTGGCTGAAGGGCCCCTGTGATCCCACCTCTGCTGACCTCACCAAGCCGCATCTCTCACCTCTGCACCCCCACCCCCTGGAGTCCTACATTTCGGCCAGACATCACCTGCATACCCCGACTCTGATGCACGTGAGTCCAGCTGGAGTGTGTATGACCGCACGGCACTGCCAGGCAGAGCATGAATGGTAAAGAACTCAGGGCAGCCTTGGGCTCCTATCATTGGTAAGTTGCTTAACCATTCTGTGGCCACGTTTTCTTCATCTGCACAATGGGCATAACATGTGTAGGAGTTGCACTTGAATTAAGGAAATTCTAGGTAAAAAATCTAGCCAATTACTAGGCAAACAATAAGTGCCCAATAAATGCTGGTGACGGTGGTAAAACACAAGTTTTGTCCTAAGGATAAATTCCTGGGGGATTATTTTTTTTTTTAAAGAAATGGACTCAGAGCTGAGAAAACTGGAAGGATAGCATTTAAACAATGACATCTTGCTGGTTTCTCCCATGTTCTTCGGAGGGAGTCAGACACCTCTTGCCCTGTGACGCAGCTCGAGTAAGCTTTGGCCTTGCAGTGCACATGGCTGGTCCTCCCTTCGAGTCCCCACCCTCTCCTGACCCTGCCTTCCCTCCCACCGTGTTGCACATCACTTGGATTCTTTTTCATTTATTTGGTCAACAAATACCATGCTTTGTTTACTTAGAAGGTTCTTGATGATCCAGCTGGTTTGGGGTGGACTTCTGAGAAGGCAGCTTCCCGTTGTCCAATGCCCCATTTGTGACGCAGACTCGGCCGAGTCACCGGCAGTGATAGCCGATCCACTTTCTGCAGCGGCCCACACACCTGATGCAGCACTGTGCTGTTCTTAAGCTCCACCTTCACACACCGGTTAAGCGGGTTGCGTCCGATCACCTTGAGGGTAGCTTCGCTCCCTTCTGGCTGCCGCCGGCTCTGCTGCCTCGGTCGCACCAGGGTCTGGAGCCAGAGTCCTTGCTCAGGGACGGCACAGCCAGCCTCACGCGTCCAGTGACTCTCAACGCCAGCAGTTTGCTCATCAGGGCAGGCCACAAAACGAGGAAGAAAAATCTTTTTAGACTGGAAAAATAGGGCTGCTGCTGTTTTATGGTGGTGTGGTTTATGGTTTTCAAACATTTTAATTAGTTTCATTTTTTAATATAAATGCACCCTGATGTTTTGTGCAGGAAGGGCACCGTTCTTAAAATCTCAGAAATAAAGTAGGAAAACAACAGATTGGCTATTAAAGTGTCACACTCATATGTGTTATTATTATTATTGTTATTTAACATTACTAAAAGCCAACCTTGAGCCAGAAGTAGGGGTGAGGGTGAGAAGGTCCAGAGGTCCCTACACCTGGGGGTGGGTGGCTCAGGGGATTGGTGGTTGCTTTCTTGACTGCATGAGATTGTCCTACCCCCAGGGAACTTCTCAGGGCACTCGTCATCTCTTCGAAGGCAGAAGACGCGGTTGGGTGGTCTAGGCTCTGTGCTCCAGCCCTGTCCTCTACTCACCTGTGAACTTGCTGGGACTTCCCAGCTCCCCTCCCTGTCCCCTCCAGCTAGGGATTTGAGCTATATTTTAGGACAGGCCACTTCCAAAGGAACCCATCTGTTCTTTACAATGTTGGAATCAGTGAGACAGCAGGGTTTCACTTGCAGGGCACTCTCCATGCGGTATGTTAAGTAATGCCCCACCCCCAAAATATATGTCCACCCGGAATCTCTAAATGTGGCCTTATTTGGAAATAGAGTCTTTGCAGATATGTTAAAGGAAGCCTCTCAAGGTGAGAACACCTGGATTAGGATGGGCCCTAAATCCAATGATGGGTGCCTTTAAAAGAGAAAGGAGCATGAGATCTGACTCACAGACAGACCGAGGAGGAGGCCAGGTGCAGACAGAGGCGGAGAATGGAGTGATGCCGCCACAAACCAAGGAACCCCTGGAGCCACCAGCAGCTGGAAGAGGCCAAGGACTCTCACCTAGAAGCTTCAGAGGGAGCATGGCCCCGCCAGCACCTCGATTTCGACTTCTGACCTCCAGAACTGAGAGAGAATAAATTTCTGTCATTTAAGCCACCCGGGTTGTGGCCATTTGTTGCAGCGGCCCCAGGAGACTAATACACTCCACGTCAGTGTCTCTCCCTGGCGTCTCCTTAGAGAAGGCCGGCCAAGCGGGGCTGGCCTTTTGCACAGGACACTCCAGATGCTTCGAGTGACGCAGGAGCAGGCTGACCCACCGACCTTCTCTGTGCTAAGTTGAAATGAAACACCATCACACCTTTTCCCTCCCTGTCGAAAAATGTTTCTACAAGCTTCCTAATGACCACCTGCCTGCTTCCTGTAACATACGGACTCCAATTTGGAAAAGTTTCAAAGGGCAATTAAAGCGAGAAGCTACAGTCCTCCCACGTCCCTCTCGGAGCCCACAGCAGCATCCCGTCGGAATGCGAAGGTTCAGGTGCCGCGTTTGCGTGCGGCGGCGCCTACAAAGAGGTGCAGATTTATGAGTATAGGAGAGACGCTTAATGTGGCCTCCATTTAAAGTGAGCTGACGTCAGGTCTCTTGTGTAGCCGGAGTAAGAAGTGGGGTGGACGTGCCCTGTGGGTTATTCCCCTGGCGGGAGACTCTGAATCAAACCCAGAGCGCCACCAGGGAAAGGCTTTAAGTCAAAAACCCCACACAAGCCAAATAAAAGCTCCAAGCACCAACCACTCCCCTCTTCTCACGGACTTCAATTCAGAAGAATATTCTCTGCTGCCTTCTCTGCTCCTCTCTGTCTCATTGTAATTGAAAGGGAAAAATGTGGCAGATCCGTGGACGTGGTCACTCCTCACCCTCCAAGATCGTGCTTTGACCATTACTTCTAGCAGGTCATTTTACAGAGTTCCAAGAAGGAACCGATCCCCATGATCCAAGGTGGACCCCCTACGGGCAGAAATCCTCCGCAAAGCCACACGCCCACCTAGAGGAAACTGTACCCAAATGTCAGCTGAGGCTTACGGGCCTATTTTAGAAGACAAGAGATCCCCAGGCAGGCTCCAGCCGGCCTGCTGGGTCTGTGCTGTGTTTTTACCCCAGCTGCTCCCTGGAGTCTGGGTATGAAATTAGATTGCAGCCCACTTGTTTACCCAGCTGTTGCTGGCAGCCCAGAGCCCGTACTGGGGCCGGCGTCAGTGCTGCTCAAAGGATATTTGTTCTTTAACCGCTCGGGGATCGGCAGCAGAGCCATGTACTGCGCTCCTGGAGAAAGGCAGCCTCCTCCCAGCCTGGCCCTCTGGGGATCCGAACGGCAGACACCCTGGGAGCAGGGAGGAGCTGCGTTCGGAAAGTACTGGCTCTGCCCAGCGGCCTTCCCGCTGGTCATTTACGTCTTGGAAGTGATGTAATGATGTGAGTGTAATTTCTTCGGAGGAACATATGAATGGTTTGAGCTCGTCACATCCCACCAAGCCTTTGACGACACTGTAACCCCAAACTGGCAGTGCTGGAGAAAGTCCCTGGACGTACTCTGGGAACAGAGCCTGGGGGGCGAGGGTGGCCGTGCAGGACAGAGAAAGTCAAGGGGCACAGCAGTTGGGCTACAAAGTTACACTCACCCTTTAAAACAAGGAGATTAAGCAGAAGACCCGGCCGTGGTACCAGACCCAAGAGTAAGAAATGGGCTCGGAGTGGGTACACGCGGGCAGAGGGATGCCAGGTAGGCCGAGCAAATGAACGAAGTGGCTTGAGTGGCCCAACCTGCAAGTGACTGCTCCCCAAGAAACCGTGCCTGTGAAGGTCAGGGCGGTTCTCCCAAGCTCGCGGCAACATGGCAGCTGAAATCGGCAGAAGAAAGGAGATAGATTACAGGAGGTGGAATCCGTTACTGAAAGATTCTTGGAGTCTAGCAGCGATAGCTGCAGCTCACTGCTAACCGGGAGATTTATGTGACAAGATTATCGATGGTATTAAGCACATTTAGAAGAGAGGATTATACCTACTTCTGGGTCAGTTCTGTGCCACCAGGCCCCGGTCTGGCCAGCACGTTAACAGATGGACTGCCGGCTGCATGAAGGTGAAGCTAAACATTTGCTCAGATGATGAGTTCAACGCTGGGTGGCTAAGTTCAATTCCAAGGGAAGGATCTGGCTTTGGGCCTCTGCCAAACCTTAGGGAAGCTCTATTTCCACCTCCTCCTTTCTCCTCCCCAGCTCCCCACCCCCCCACCCCTGCCAGCCTGCCCAGATTTTTGGCTTGGTGAACTCCCTCGCCAAGAGGAGGAGACCCATACGTAACTGGAAGCAGGAGGGCGGTGCCGGGAGCTCCGAGGGGTGATAGGAAGCGGGCTGTGCCAAGCCCACCAGCCGCCCTCCCAGGAATGAACGTCTGAGCAATAGCAGACTATCCTCGAGGGAAGGAGAAGCACTTTGCTCACTCCACCACTGGGGAGAGTTTAAAATTAGACCAGGCGGAGCTCAGGAGACTATGCTGTGGGGAGCAGTCCTCAGTGGCCTTGGGAAGGGGTGGCTGTGAGGTGGCTGACTGGCTTTTCTCGTCCCCGACGTTTGAGCCTCGCCGGGAGCCAGGACTGTGCAGTCTGAGGGCGAGTGGGAGGCCCCGGGAAGGCTTAACTACCCAGGGACACCCCAGCCCCTCTCAGGAATTATCACAGAACCCCTGAAGTTGTAAGCAGAGCTTAAATTGAGCACGACCTCAGAAAATGCTACTTTTTTAAAATATATATATTGTGGTACGCTATCCATAACGTAAAAGTCGCCATGTTGAAGTGCACACAATGCCACGGCATTTAGTATAATCATGAGGTTGTGCGACCTTCACCACTATCTAGTTCCAGAACATCTTCATCACCCCAAAAGCAGTCCTCATGCCCAGTAAGCGGTCTCACCCCATGCCCCTCTCCCTAAAAGAGCAAGGGTAATGGGATGACCTTGGAAAGGGGTCTTAGCTGCCGTGGTGGGAGGGAGAAGGCCTCGTGCTTGGGTGCCCGTTTGGCCTGAGCAACAGCACTCTGTCTTTAGTTGTCCAGACTCTCTCTCTGTCCCCCCTGGGCACTGCCAGTGTCTTATTCCTCTCTGTGACCCCGGCTCCTAGCACAGCAGGGGGCCCATAGCAAGGCTCGGCAACATTTGTTGGCCCGAAGGATATAAAACCAGTAATTCAGTAGCCGATATGCTACTTCTTATTGTTTGGGGATATAACTCTTTGTCCCAGAGTTGTCATACTTTTGATCCCTGCGCAGAAAGCAGCAAAACCCAGAGTAGGAAGAAAAGGCCTTTCATGTCGCTCCTTTTAATTAGACGCCCTGTTAAATTGCAGCAATTTTGCACTGTGGTTCCCTCTCAGCGTGTTGAGAAGCTCTGAAGACGCTCTTAACCAAGGAAGCCAGGAGTTCATTTTATTCTTTTCCTCGTTATTTTCTTGCGGAGGCCAATTTACTTTTTTTTAGACATTTTGCTTTTTGCCCGTGCTGTTCGTCGAGATCTGTGTGTATATAATAACAATGCTCCTTTCACAGAGGAGGTTCGTGTTTCCGGAGTAGAATCCTCAGGGCCTCCCACTAATCACCTTTGATGGAGTAAGACTGGGAGAATCAATGATTTTGCCTTACAGTCTGAAGAAAGTCACCGTGCTCAAGCCCTCTTACATGGAAATAAGCCACCAGGGCAGCCCGGCGCTTGCCGCCTCCTCCGCAGCCTCCCTGGGCTGCCCGAGTCCCCAGTCCCCGCTCTGCTGCCTGGCTGGAGCTGGGAAGATCAAAGGGACAGATGACAGTGCTTGGCGCCCATTTGTCACTCCATTGGAGGGAGCCCATCTCAGTGTTAACAGTCAGGCCTGGTCCCCTGTTTCATGAATATTTGAGAATGTTTGCTGGCAGAATTCTAACTGTGCTGTGTCCTCCACGATGTACGTGTCACCCATATTCCAGAGTTTAATCGGAGCTTTGGGGTAAGGAGGCGCCCCTCCTCCATTAGATTCCTCTATTATCCTAAAACATGCCTGCTAAGCTGTTCCGTGTCTGGGGTCTAAAATCCGTGTGGTCCTTCTCATTCTCTCTCCTCACAGAATCCTGACACATGGGCAGGGAAAGCGGTTTCATTTTTATTGACTAATAAT